>OY728140.1:816256378-817002211 GCA_963277665.1 Viscum album
TACTTTTAGAGTATCTCTCTTAGTCAAACTCAATCCCCATTAAATTAACCATAAATTGTAACCTAATGGTACTTTATAACATTTAAATCAACTATAAATCACCAAATCCATAAATATAAGAAATGAAAATCCTTATAAAATAATCATTACTACTAAAGCTATAGAGGAATATGACATGATATCCTTTAAATAAATGTATCTCTATACTTATTTACACTAATATACATCATATGTAAACATGAATTATAATATTTTCCCTTCATACAAGAAATCGAGTGACTATGGGACATAGAGTAAATAAATCCCATATAACTAACTCATACATTCTCTATTATCAAAGTATAGAAAAAATAGGTCGCTGTATACATCATATGTCATTAATTTGTATGGATGATCACATAACATGTCTCTCATCCAAATAGATAAGCATAGTGCATGTTATTCCTAGGTGTGGATACACACTTCTTAGTCTATCTTAATTGAGGGCCCAAATTTCATACTTGTAATATGAGAGAAAAAAATCCCATCTTGGTTAAGCTCCAACTGATGACATGACTAGTAATATACCCAACCACCCCCATATTAGTTAATTATGCATGTAGACTTATGTAAGTAGGGTAGCAAATAATAAAGGTTCTCATGCTATGTATCTCTCTAACCTTAGGCAGTGGGGACCCATATATAATCTATGCACCCCTAGTATACCAAATACATAATTTATGACACTCTATGCAAGAATTATAATCACACTAACCTTAAAATTTAATCATAACCTAAAATATTCCATGATGAACATCAGTCAGGGATAACTCAAAGTCATATTTTGAGAGGTCAATTATCATTACACTTCACAAAATGTATATATATATATATATTTGTGAAACTAATGTGTAAAAATGGTAAATTAGAGTTTTTATCTAGTATGATACATTTTAATATCCTTAAACCATTTAAGAATACTTAAAAAACCCAATATAAGTGACTATCAATCATATCATATATGATAAACTAATAGACCAGCCTTGTGTATTCCGCACATTTAGGGTTTTTTTAACTAATTACATTTATATGTAATTCCTTCAACATATTTATGTAACGATGTGATAAAACACTCCCAATAAACTATTTTAGTGAGTTACACCTATAAATTAATATAATTTGAATGATGTAGAGATTTATTAATCATATTCCTAACATTTAGCTTTTTAAAAATATTCAAACTCCTCAAATTCCTAATAATAAATATTATAATGTAAAATTATATTTTCTACATATAACTATTTATAATTTTATCATCATTATCCTTAGAACCATTTATATCAAACTTTTCTTTGAAATATATCATAAATAATATAACTATTTACATTATTTATTTACCAGCACATCCTAAGTCCTTTTAGTATAAAGTGATACCCACTTTGTTATAGTAACTAATGTAACTATTTATACTTGTCTTTATCACCACACCCTAAAATTATTTAGGATATCAAGTGAAATATTACCTTAATATTGGATTTGTATTATCTTTTATTTTTTAACTTTGAACTTATATACGTTCAAACATACTCTAACTAGTCTCTTAGACACTATATTCTTTTAAAAATATCTTATTATGATACATAAACATCTCTATTTTTAGAAAACAACACTTATTTAATTATAATGAGAATATTTAAAAAATAAACTACTGTTAATATATGTTATTCCTTATTTTTGACTTTTTCATTTGAAAATAAGTTTTTTTAAACCTTGTCTCACTTTTTCTTAAAAACCCTAGGATTCAATTCCCTAATTGGCTCCTTGAAGAAACATTTTTGAACATTTCAACTAACTTTTCTTCTTCCAGTTTGAAAATTTACTCACTTTTCCTATTTATAAAACACTTAACATAGTCATCATATTCCTGGTCTATATATTCTCAACATTTTTGGAACACCAAGTAAACTTTTCTTAAATTCATTCACTTTGTTGGAACATTTTTTTTAAATGAAAATATGTTGATTTCCCTAAAAAAAATAATCTCCCTAAAACCAAATTATCGAAATAAACAAATAATAACCATGTGTATCAATAACACCCTTATCATTTCATTAAAACAACCATTATTTATACACTCATTTTAAGAGAAAAATGAGAAAAATGAAAATATTTTGAAAAATTTATCCAAGATTAAAGCATCCAAGTCATCAATGCAGTAACTCTTTTCCCCATTACTTGAATGAAAACTTCAATATCTTATTATTTAATTCTTTATAATATTTTTACATCCTATATATTATAAATTTTGTAAAAAATATAGTTTCTCCCAAGTATCTATCAAAATAATTGAATTTAATTCTATAAATTTTAAACTTAATGTGGACTCTCCACTAGGATTATTGCAACCCTTCAGGTGATCTAGAAAATTTCTTCCCCAATGTACAATTTCACCATAATGAAAACATTATCCTTTCTTTTTATTTTCTATCTTAAAAAATAATGTAGACTCTCCACAACCTCTTTTCTTACCTTTTTAGAAAAAATATTTTCCTTTCTCTTTTTGTATCATCGACATGGTACTCAATCTAGGACTGACCATGTACTTCTCTGCTATCCTCAACAAATTTAAGAGATCATCTAAAGGTTCAAAAAGTTCATTCATATTATAATTCATAAAAAACTATCATAACATTTTTATTAGTGATTTCAGAATGAAATATATAGATAATTCAAAATGAATAGGTGAACCTAGACTCTTCAAATAATTTATATAACTAATCATATTGATTAAATGAGGGGATACTAAAATTTTCCCATAAATTTTCACCTAAAAATATCTTTAGAAACTTCATACCTTTTATTCCTATCTTTCTACAAATAAATCCTTTACATGTTATTTATTATTTGGAAGGAATATAGGGTCTCATGCTAATTTATTAACTTTGACTCCATGTTAAAAACCATGAGTGTAGATACCTCTTATAAATCTTCTAGATGCTTATCATATGAATCTAAATCCTTTTTTTCACTGTATTAACCTTTTTTTCTTAGAAAGAGATTGTTCTAACACATAGAACTTTACTTATTATTTGAAAACTATTCTCAAATTATGGTACCGGTTTAGAAAATTACTACCACTAAGTTTCTCCTTGTCCAAGATTGATCTCAAGGTTAAGCTAGATGATAATGATGGTGATATTTATCTCTAATAAAATATTTTATCATACGAGTATCATGCTATGTTAAATATTTAATAAGGACTTATATTAAATGGGGTCCCACTAAAATGATGACCACTTTTAAAACACATCATATCCATTAGCAAGTTAAAATCCATATTTTACTAAGAATTGATTCTAATATGGAATTACTCTCACCACTTAGTTATTTAGGTATGCAATAATCCCAATCATGTCATATATAACTCTTATATAGTTGATTAGACAACCCTTTTCCCAATCCATTTTATAGATATACTAAAATATATTCCTTTGGTATCCTTCCTAAGGGTTTATCTGCTAAGTTTAACCCAAAGAAAACATTAGGAATATGCTAAAAAAATAAAATATAGGGGAACATTACTATGTAAAAACCTAACCAAGGATGTTCCAATGTCACACATTACTTTCTTTCCTAACACAAGATAATCTAGGATTACCCTTGTATGATATAACCTACCCATTTGGATGATTGAGGTATTCATAAGTACCACTTTGGAAGGAATATAAAACTTAATATTTTTAGAGGATTTAATCTCACCATCTTATTAGATATTTATTCCCTTGTTCATGCATGCTTCTAAAGATTTAGTTTTGGAATCATATTCCCTCCACCAAATTAATATGTTCAATCCATATTGATGTGTAACTCTTTACATGACCCACAAGTTTGTGTTACTCACCCAAATATCGGACCCAAATATATTCATATACATTCAAAATAGTCATATGCATAAAGTACATGAACACTTAATGTAAATGTTTAGAGTTACATGGTATTGATAATATCCACATGAGTGAGCTTGAAGTGACATATAACCAGCCCCATTAAACTTCCTAGACAATTCAAAGGCCTCTAGGTTGGTAGGTAGTCTAACCCAAAGTCCCTATCCCCCAGGGAGACTTTACTAAAGATAGAATCCAATTCATGATATCTTTATCACCTAATATGATCAAACTATTCCCAACAACTAAATTGAAGCCAATAACTTCAATTATAAACTGAGGTTAAGGTAGATGAAAACTAAATTTTATGGAGTTGTATCTAGCATGAAATGAAATAATCTATCTCTTAGAATCAATTAATCACATTAATAAAGAAAAAAATTCAAAATATAAATAATTATATATATATGAATAAATCAGGGAATAAATTCTAAATAAATGAACATTTAAAATATTTAAACATGAGATAACCATTTACGAATAATTCCAAAATTAAAGTAAATGATAAACATTTTATAAATTAGCTAACATATTATGGACATTCCATAATTATGAATATAACCAATTTATATTCATTTCACTATGAAGATTTAATATTCATCATTATATGATATTTCATTTTAAATACATGATATTATCATGAATTTAAACAATTTATAATACCTTTTCTACTATGTAAACATTTTACATAATCTAAATATCACATAATTAAATATTCCAAATAATATATATTTTAAAGACAAATAATTCAACATAGTTGATTATTAATAATTCATAATTCAAATATAAACAACTGTATATTTTGAACTTATTTGGTTGTTTATAATCACTTTATAAATTTACCTTATGATTTATAAATAAATTTTTTATTTATATATTTTAAGACATTCCATATAATTTTTTAAAATGTATTTTAAATATTAAATCTTGATATTTATAGAATATTTAATAACAAATGTTTCATAAACATTAATTAATTATTTATAAACCCTTTATAATTAATAAATTAACAAAATATTTATAAATTAATAAATATCCCTAAAAATACCCTTTATCATTATATATAAAAAACTTACAAATAATTAAATTAAATTCTAATTTTTTTTAAAACTTTATCCTCACACAATAGGGGTGACCTGCATAAGGGTAAAACCTATTACCCGTATGAATCCCAATTATATAAAGGTAATAGATCCAACCATGGTGTGATATACATCATACTAAACCCTTTTGTGGATGTTTTGAGGAACCATGAGAGGCACTATGATGTAGAGAATACCATGGTGCAATGAAAAATCATGAGACTCAAATCTATCAAAAATGACATCCTCCCCACACCATAGAGGAGTATATTTTCGGTTTTACATGCATTGAAACTTAAAATAATGGTCTAAAATTATTTTCACCATTCCATGTAACACCTCTTGGTGATTCCAAAATGATCACCACTTATGAACCACAATATGGTGACATGCCATTTTAGTTCTATAAGGGGCCTAGTGACGGACCAGCTTCAGTGTTGTGCTAGAAAATTACGCTATGTTTTTCCTATTTTCTTCATTTCAATTAATATTTTATAAATATAAACACACAGGATGATATAATACAATTTAATGGATTCATTAGAGTCTTATGAAAATTATTAGAGGTAACAAAAGTGATTAAATACCTTGACCAATGACATCCATGAAAGAAATATGAAATTGCATAAAACTGGAAATGGAGTAGCTATTGAAAATTATTTAATTCACATAGATTATTCCTTTGGAACATATTTATCTTCATTAAATATATTTGATATAGTAACTAAAGTGTCAAACAAAGGGCTCCCACCTTTAGAGGTATCCACAACTTATGCCTGAATCATTCATCATATGAATGAGACTCTCCTTCACCCATGATGTGTTGGAACCTCAATGTTCCAAGGATAAAGAAGAAGATAGATTTGGGTTTTAGGGATTATTAATTGAGTATAAAGAATAACACACACCCACTTCCATCATATTAAAGTGGATTTAAATATAAATGATGATGCTGCTTGGTGATAATGCATTTAATCATGAATTGTAGCACATAAGTAAATTCCATGACCAGTTCATGTATCAAATACATGAGTGTAACTCCACCCACACATTTAATCTCATAAAACAAACTTTAAAATGATATCCATATAGATGATCTATCTGCCAAAATTATTGAATATAGTTTCATTCATATTCCATGCATCATATATAAACTGTGACTTTAGGACACATCTACTTTAATAACAACAACAACAACAACAACAATAATAATAATAATTATGATATTATTATTATTTGACATGTGGATTAATTAGAATAAATAATTAGTTAAAGGGACCTTTTATGATTATTGATTATTCAACCTTAAGTTTAAAATCCCAATTATATAGTTTTTAGAATGTAAGAGTGTTATTATGCATAATGGAACCTCTTTGAAATTATCTCAAACCTAGAGATAAAAATAATCCCCCATCAAGAACATTTATAGAAGAAGATAATTTTTTTGATCAATGATGAACAACATTAAGAACTTATCTCTACCACACTATCAACTAGAGATTCAAGAACACTGTTCAAAATTCAAGGATCACGTATGGATACAAATTGAGTATTCATCTCTTGGATTATTAATCACAATGACAATTAAACAAGAGAAACATCAGAATTTGATCAAAATTAAATCCTTGGTTTGAGGTAATTATAGTTTTAAATTTATTATAAATTCAGTATGAAACGTACTCTCTTAGAAGTTTTCAGGGATTCCTTCATCAATTTATCTAGATACTATTCATTGAAAATGATGGAAAAATATTGTTGGGCACCAACTCAATACTTTCAATGCTCCATTAAAACTTCATTACCTATGGATAAAACACTAATTTATGGTTATATTATAATGCAATAGTACTTATCATAAGGGTTGATAAAATTTGTCACTTAAACCATGTCCATTTTAGAATGTTTTCTATAGAGGTAACATAGTGAATGAAGTAGGAAGGAAACAGCAGGATAATACCCTTCCAAATCATCAACATGAAATGGTTTTTGTGAGAGATAATCATTTTATGGTAGTGTTAACTTAATGAATACATGACAAAAATAGTGGTACCAATTCAAGGGAGAAACAAAATTATCTATATAAAAATTTGTCAATAGTGGATCATTTCATACGATAACAACCTCTAACATTTGGTGGAACCTCATATCCATTGATAACCAATGGATGGATAAATTCTTTAGAGATTATATTTGATGTTTTGGATTTTTTTTTCACATGAGACTCAGCCCGGTTGGTGAGGACTCATTAAGTGCATCCAGGCGACCCAGGATCAAATCCAGGCGGAGGCATATTTCTGGGCACTGTAGCGGTATTGTCACAGGAACTATAGCAGTACTATAGTAGGTATTGTTTGGAACTGTAGTAATCATGACCATTCCCCCGTTTGCGCCTTCAGTCCACCGATTTGGTCCCTGAGTCCTTTAAGGCCTTTAGGCCACCCAAGCATTTGGGTCAGTAGGGCCTTCGAGCCACCTCCAGGCCTTCAGGCCACCTTAAGTGTAGATGAAAACCAGACAACCTACAAGTAAAAATCTCTATAAGGAGGATGAGCAAGGAGATTTCACCACAACAGAAGCTAAAAAGATTGCAAGAATGAGAGGGTATGACACCTACCATCGGGACAAGCCTGTACATCCACGAGATAGCCTAGACGAACAACCATGAAATGGTGGAGAGCTAATTTCACGATGAAGATGCTGGGAAGGAGCAGTTCTAAATAGTTAGTCTGGGTTGTATGATATGTTTGAATCCTACGGGAAATGAATTCCTATAAGGCCTACGAGCTATGTAATACTTACACCTACAGGCATTGTAAGGGTTCCACCTCACCCTTTGAAAGGTGGAATATCAAAAATAAATAAAAAATGAATTCCTTCAGTATATTGGAGGAGGTTTTTTAGATAATCAAAAGGAAACACTTGTACTTTATCATCTTGAAGTTGAATTCAACAAGTGGTGGTCTCTAATTAAGAATACTAAGGAAAAAATTACAATGGATACTATGAAATCAATTTTTTTTAAATATCTTTTTATTAAAAAATATTTTCATGAATTATATTGACTTATAATGGAATAGAAATTTCTAGATTTAAAGAAAAAGTAGGGGAATCAATTTCTACTTATGAAGCAAGTTTTACTAGATTGGAAAGGTACGCACCAAATTTTATTTTTGGATCATGAAACTAAAATTGATAGATTTAACATAGATTTGAAACCAAGTTTATGAATGTATTTGGTTACTCATAAATTTGGGAGTTATAAGGAAATTATTCAATGTGTTGAGAAGATTGAAATAGAGTTTTTTTACTATTATGTACCTCATAACATTAATGATAAAGGATGATCAAGATGAAAAGAAATGATGAATACACTAATGAAGAAATATAAAGGTAAGAGAATTCAATTTCTTTCATGACCTAAATGTGGTAAAAATCACTCTGAGTGGAGTTTAATGAGACTAGATAAGTGTTATCAGTGTAAAAAATTTTGATATATGGATAATGATTGTAAAAAAATGGGTAGTATTTTGACCAATAATGAAAAAATGGAGAAAAAATGTCTTATAAAGGTGTCTAATTGGAAATGAAATGTTTTAATTGCAATGAGATGGATCATTATATAAATGTGTTACCAAAGATAAATAAAAAAGGTGTAAATCATCAAGATCATAAGCAGAAAGGATTGGAAAAGTAATTTTCTATTACTACCACTAACTTTTATCCATAAAATGAAGTGGTAATTAGTTTATTATTTATTTATTCAAATTATTCTAAGAATTTTTTTGATTTTGGATATATATATGTATATTCTTTTATTTCTAAGAAATTTTTATGTAATATAGAAATTTCATCTTAAAAAATAGATATTTAACTTTTGGTAAAAAAATACTAGTGGAGGTATTAAATGAATAAGGATTTATAGAAATATTAATATTATCATCTGTGACATTATTTTAATTTAAAACATTGTTTTTAATACCTATATTTGAGTTTAATATTATTTTGGGTATGGATTCGATTTCAGGATATCATTTTAAGATCTATAACAAAGCAAATTAAGTTTTATTTAATTTTTAGAATGAGTTTAAGTTTTTATTTATTAATGAATTCATACTTTTTATAACATATAAATATTCTAAAAAATTGATAAAAGTTAGATGTAAATGTTATCTTACTCATATTATTGAAAAAAGGAAACGGTCTAACTTAATGATGTGTTTGTGATAAATGAATATTTGGATGTATTTCTTGATGATTTCCCTAGTTTATTCATGTCCGAGAGGTGGAATTAACTATTTGCTTAGTCCTTAACACTAATCCAATTTTAAAACACCCTTATTGATTGGATCTAGTAGAGATACTTGAATTGAAAAATAAATTACATTATTTACTTGATAAAGGATTCATTCACCCCATCACTCCACCTTGGGGTGATTTTGTTTTATTTGTTAAGAAGAAATATTATTCTATGAGGATTTTCATTGATTATTGATCACTCAATAACCTTACTATTAAGAACAAGTATCCTTCAAATCATATCGATGACTTGTTTGATCGGATCTAGGAAGCACAATAGTTTTAAAAGATTTAACATAGGTTTGGATATAATTAGTTAAAGGTAAAGAAAAAAGATATTCCTAAGACAAAATTTCAAAAAAGGTATGGATATTATGAGTTTTTAGTTATTATTCATGGGTTAATGAATAAACCTATATTATTTATGGATTTGATGAATAGAGTATTCAAATAATATTTAAAAAATTTATGGCGGTATTTATTGAAGATATTCTGGATTATTCGAAATGTTATGAGGATCATGAAAAAAACTTAAGGAATGTTCTCTAAACTATAAGAGAAAAGAATTTATACGGAAAATTTTGTAAATATAAATTTTGGTTATAATTAATTTAATTTCTTGGCTATTTTTTAACTAAAGATGGTATAACAATGGATCCTTTTAAAACTAATGTGGTTGAATAATGGACAAGACCAAATAATATTTTAGATATTTTTAGTTTTCTTGGGCTAGCAGGTTATTATTAATAGTTTTTTGAAAACTTTGATCAATTAGATATCCCATCAACCAAGTTAAATCAAAAGGGTGTGAAATTCCTTTTGACAAAGGAACACAAGGAATGTTTGCAGAAATGAAAAAGAAGATTGGTTAATTCTATAGTATTATCCTTACCATCAGAAATGGGGAATTGGTTATTTATAGTGATGCTTCATTAAAGGGTATCCATTATCTTTTGATGCAAAATTTTCCAGGTGATAAAATATGCATCATGGCAGTTGAATCCTCATGATAAAAATTATCCAACACATTAAATTGAGCTTGAAAAAGTAAAATTTTTTACATTAAAATTTTAGAGGAATTATTTTTATAGGGGGAAATGTGATATATATATATATTAATCATAATAGTTTGACGTATACATTCACTCAAAAATAATTGAACATGAGGAAAAAGAGGTGGTTGGAATTGATAAAATATTATGATTATTTGATTTATTATTATCGAAGTAAAGAAAATAAGGTAAAAGTTGATTTGAGTCAAAATGATAATGTATTATTAAACATGTTATGTTTGTATCATGATATATTAATTATAGATTTAATAAAAATTGGATTAGAATTTATGAAGGTTGAAACCTCTTCTCTTCTGACATAAGTAATAGTAAAATCATCACTTTTGGAAAGAATAAAGTGTGTTGAGAAAGAGGATCATGGATTATAAGAGAAAATAAAATTGATAAAGGAAAGTTACATGAGTTTAATATTAAAAAAACGATGTTATAATATTTGGAAAAAGGTTATGTATACCAAATTAATCTCAGTTGAAAAATTAATTATTGATAAATTCTTACAAATATCTATAATATATTCACCCATGATGTGCAAATATGTATAAATATATTCAAGAATATTTTTAGTGGGAAGGAATGAAGAAATATATTGTCGATTTTACCTTTAAATATTTGGTTTTCGAATAAATTAAAGTTGAACAAAAATAATTGAAAGGAATGATTTACTTTTTTTAGATTATAAAATGGAAATAAGAACATATATCCATGGATTTCATCATGGTATTACCAAATAAATATCATGGTAATAATGTGATATGTGTTATTTTTGAATAGTTGACTAAATCTACTCATTTTATTCTTATTTGAGATAACATGTCTTTAGATTTTATTTATAGACTCTATCTAAAGGAGATAACAAAATTATATGGAGTTCTACTATTCTATTTTGTTTGATCATTATCCAAGGTTTACATTTATTTTTTGGAAGAGACATCAAAAGTTTTTATGTAATGAATTAAGTTAGAGTATACATTTTCATCTAAAAACCAATGTATAATCATAACAGACAATCAAAACTTTTTAGGATATGATTTGGTCTTGTTAATTGTATTAACAAGGACATTGGTATAAACACCTTTCATTAGTATAATTTTATTATAATAACATTTTTCATTCAAGTATATAAGTGACACCATTTAAAACATTGTATAGAAAGTGGCATTAAACTATAGCTTGTTGGGATGGAGTTAGGGAGAGTAAGTTATTGAGACATGAATTGGTGGATGATATGGTTGAAAATGTGAAATTGATTCAATTCCATTAGAGGGAAACACAAATTATAAAAACTATATATACATGTAATCAAATAAAATATTTTTCATTTGATGTTGGAGATCATGTTTTTTTAAATTACTCCATAGAAAGGTGTGTTGTGTTTCAGTAGGAAAGGAAAATCAAGATCATATTTTATTAGTCCATATGGAATCCTATATAATATGGGATTAATAGCTTATTGACTAGCCTCAGCTACAAGTTTATCTTAGATACATAATGTAGATCATGTTTCTTTATAAAGGAAATATATACCAGATGCATCTCATATATTGAGCCTTTAAGTAGTGCAATTGGATGAGAATATTTCTTATATGAAAAAACTAGTTCATATTCCTAATCATATAGAGAAAGGGTTGTGAAATAAGGTAACTTTTATAGTTAAAGTTTCAGGAAAAAATCATATGGTTGAATAAGTAACATGACAACTTGAAGAATATTTGAAAGAAAAGTATCCTCACATGTTTACCAATGATTAAAAATTATAAGGACATGATTTATTTAAGGGGGAGAGGGTTAATTTAGTATCCAAATATTTTTAAATAATATACGTGGGGGTCCAAATATATATTATGGAGTTATATTTGTTATAATTATACATAAAAAATAATTATTTCATAACATAAAAATTGATTTAATTAAATGTTAGATAATAGATATTATGTTATTTAATTTAAGATGTTTTATATATGGATATTTCTATAAATTTTAGGAATTTATAATGACATATAATATTTTGAATATATTAGAAAAATATTATGTCATGATATGAAACAAGAATGTGAATTTTTGGTTTAAAATAAAATATATATTATTCTAAAAAAAATATTTATATATTATTTTAAGAATTTTATTTTAAAATATAATATTTAATTGTTATAGATGTATTTTAATAAAATTAATAATATATTTTTTAATAATCATATAAAAAACAGATGAAAAGTGTTTTGTTAAAAATTTATAAAAAATAATACATGGCATTGAGTAGTAAATATGATGTATAATCAATGTTTTTGTTCAAAAATTATAATAAAATATTATAAATGATATTTTTATTTCATTTTTTATTTTTATATTTTTAACAGATTTATTTTTAAAGTAAATGTTTAAATTTTATGTGCTTATAAGTTGAGTGATATATTTAAATTCAAATTCCTTTTAAAGTAAGAGTTCTAATTCAAATGATATTTTACTTTCTATTATTATATTTTTATTGAAAATGATATAGAGAATTTTATAGACCCATGTAATGTTTATTATATATTAAAATACTAAAAATACCACAAAAATTATTTAATTAATATAAATTAATTTTTACATCAAGATAAACATGAAAACATTTATTGTTGCTCACACAATGCTACACTACATAGAAAAAGTTAAATTTAGTGTCTTAGAATTAAATTTAAGGAATAAGTTGTTTTTGATCTTAATAGATACAAATTATTACTAATTATATATATATATATATATTTTCAAGAATTTTAAAATTATATAATAAGTTAATTACTAAAATGCTTATTTAGTGCTTGTGCAAGGTAAGAAAAAGTCAAAATTCTTATCTTAAAAATGTTACAATGATTTAAATGAGAATAAATAATTTAATGAATTATTTTAAATGATAATAATTATGAATAATAAATTATATTTATGCAATGAATTTATTTTTAAAATTAAATAATAAAATAATTATCTGAAAGGCTTATGCAACACCGGTACACTACTTGTGCAAGTAGAAAAAAATCCAAAAATAAATGGTTTTAGAAATATTTAAAGTGATAAATTTTATATGAATTATTGGGTTACATGAATTAAATGGATGAGTATGAAATAAAAATAATTATATAAAAATTAATACATGAGTTTTTTAATTATCTAGATATTTTTTATCTTAAATTATAATAATGAACTAGAAAATTTATATAAATGATATTTTTTTATTAAAAAATGATTTATAAATTATTAAAAAATCAAAAAGCCTTATACTTATAGATATTTAGATGAGGGAGGCTCAAAATAATATTATCTTGTTTATTTAATAGCCATCTAATTTTTTCTATAAATAAGGGATTTACTCTCTCTTCACAAGCCATATTTTTATTCATTAATTTCTCTCATTTAATATCTCTATAAACTATACAATGTTCTCTTCTTTCATTTTATACACTGTTATAAATTTATTCCTTAACCAAAAAACTTGATCAAAGTAGTTGTTTTAAATATTGGAAAATAAAAGGTCTCACGGTGGCATCTTGGAATGAAGTAAGGGGTTTTCTTTTAAACCTTTACTCTAAATGTTTAAAATAATTACAAAAAATCCCTCTTTATTTTTTTCAAAGAATTTTATTTCTCACTATCTTATTAATGTTTATCAATATTATATGACTCACATTCATTTTAATCTCAGTAGGGTATTGATTAACCCATTCTTTTTAATTCATTTTATTTCTGTAATGACCTGACTGTGGAAAAAGGTATGGATCATTGGTTTTTCATTTTTAATCATTCCTTTAATCATGGTAAAGGTGTGATATAGCCCAGGGAAGGATTAAGGAGCGTATAGGTCTAGTTTGGCGCCTAGAGGTTCATAGAAAAGTATCGCAGGCTGGACCACACAGTTAGTGTAAACCTTGCAACCCAGGACGAACAATTTGTGTAAAAAATGCAACTGTATATAGGGGAACCTATAAGTCTACAAAATTTGTCTACAACCATGCAGAACAGGTGTATGGTCATGCAGACTACTGTATAAAGGGGACCAATAATTTTCTCATGGTCTTTACATGATTTGTAAACCGTGCACAATTTGTTTTAAGGGAAAATTACCATTTCTCATCCCTAAACTTAAATTTTATTTTCCCATTTTCCTCTCCTCCAGAGGAAAAAAATGTGGCATCCTCATATTTGAGCTCTCAAAGGCCTAAATCCTTGGTTTTGATCAAGGTTCTATATCCATTGTCCAATCCTTGATCTATTGTAAGCATTGGATCCCCTATGGTAAGGCTCCATAGTCTCTATATTCCTATCTCTATTCTTCTAGCCATCTATTGCACTATTTGGTTTTAGGTTCATATGCCCTATTTTTAGGGAATCATAATGAAACTCAGATCTATTTCAACATTATTTGAATATAATATCAATATCAAGAGAGGAATCATATACATCCCTAAGGTAGGTGGTCATGTAGTTTTCAATTTGAGTTTTGGCCATTTTGTATTTATTCTGTCGTTCCGTGAGCCGAACATTGCTAAGCTCCTGTGATGTGTTTATTAATTCATGTCAAATTTATAATAGAGTGTTGGAAATATGTTAATTGAATCATGTTTAGGGGTTTTGACATCACCAATGCTCTATAAGGACACCCAAGGGGTTTGCCAACCAAATTGTCCATTTTAGGCCAATTTTCCCAAGATGACTAAATCCTCTATGAATCACCTAAATTGAGTTTAAATTGAATTAAAACTTGTATAACATGTATTTTAATGAACCTAAGACACCCCATGGGTGTTTAGACCTCTTATTCTTGGAAATTCCCAAATGGTTATAAATTTTTTTGATATGATCTTTTCCAAGGTTTTTACTCTTGTAATTGGATTTAACATGGTAGGAAAATTGAATGAGATGCCTTGTTTAGATTGGTTCACATGTAATGAATGGTTTAAATTGAAATAAATTAAATTAGTATTACTTGTATAGGATAGTTAAACAAATTCCTCATTCCAATTATTTTAATAAATTTCATATGTCAAATAAATTGATAAAAGGGAATTGTGAATGTCCAATGACTTGCATGATAGGATTTACCTCATGCCTTGAAATGAGTGCATGATAAAGCCTTATTTAAGTTTAAAATTACAATGATTAAGATGTTATTACTTAATTATTTTAAATGCGACAATGAATATGACTCTTATATGGTTATGGAATTGATGAGAGGATGAGAGGTGTATGCATCATGCCTGGTGTATTTATAAATGTTATGCCTTATGGTGGTGGAACTAAGGGACCATGAGAGCCCAAATGGGAAGATCACGTGAGATTATATCTGAGGACCTAGGGAACATGAGAGACTTGAGGTATAGAGGATTGTTAGATCTCCCTTTTGTAGTGTCAAGAGATTGGGATAGCTCTTGGAATTGGGCCAGGGGTTAGACCGCGAGAGCTTCCCTGGAATTGGATTTCTAAGAGTTACATCCTAATCCTTACCAATATATATATATATAATTATATTTTATATATATACATGTACCTAGTGACATGATCAGACATACCAACTATGGGATGAAGTAGGTAGACCCTCCAGGTGTTTGTTAGGAACCTGAGTGTGATATTATTTATTTATTCAGCATTGGGTTACTTTCTTACTATTATCTGCACACTGTTTACTTAAAACTGCGGACTAGGATTACAAATAAACACCATTGGTATTGGACTACTGATATTTTTGTCTCACAACCTACTCAGGCCGCCCTTGGCACCTAAGAAGACTGTTTTCCTGTAGTTATGGATAGTGGCAAGCACCACTCTTCTAGTTACTAATTTTTACTGCATAGTTGGAGATTAGGAGTAGAGGATCAAGCTTAGGCTTGAGATTCTATGGAGAAGATTTTGGTTTTTGTTCAATTTTGTACTTTTGTTTAGTATGAATGTTTCTTGTTACTATTTTCTTTTTTGTACTAGCATTCAATTCATACATATTGTATCAGACACTGCCTATGAGGATTTTTCTATGTTGTTCAGTTATTCAGTCTTTCACTATTTATTGTATCTTTATATTTGGTTATGATTCTTCTACTGTATATTACCATTACATCAGTTTTGTACTCTGACATGGGGGCATATAGTACCCATTATTTTACATTCACACCCCCTCTACTAGTCATCAGCCCATGACATATGGGGAGATGCATCAGAGGTCATGTGGCCAACCGGGATTAGGACAAAGGTTAAGTGGAAACCGAGTTTGATACGTCAAAAAGTGGTATATGACGATTTTATTTATTTAATAACTATTTGGAGATAATATATTGGAGATTAGGAATTCTTGGGACTTTGTCACGAGCTATGCTTGGGTGTCATGAACCCATGTATGGGTAAGGGACAAGCTGCTTGAATTATTGTTGTTCTATTTATGAATATTACTATTGACATCATTTCACAGTTGGGTGATTTACTTATTTTGTGGTGTTATTGATATTGATGATATTGGGACTATGATTTCCTTACTTGACCTGATGCAATGAGGGTTATGTATTGGAACATGCATCATGATAGGTACAATATGAATAAGCCATTCATTTTTCCATGTCACATTTAAATTTTCAAAAAGCATTTCCCGTTACATATTTGTTGTGCCTTATTGAATATATATAATTATGATAACACTTATTCCAGAATATATATCATTATATGGTGTGAGTTTAGTGGGTTCCACTCTTTGGTTCATAAGGTGTATGGGCCCTTATGGATCATAAAATGGAATCCCAGCTAGCTTAACCATTTGAGAAATGATATAATCACATGGGTAAACAAAATTTAAATGAAAATTACCTCCAAATCTATTTCATATTTTGTTTCATAAGTTGTATGGAACCTTATGGGCTGGAAAATGACATATCATTGGATCAAGTCAATTTAAATAATTTAAATGTTCTAACGAGCACACTTTCAAATGGGAAATGACTTTTAATTTGAGAAAAACCATATTTCACATTCCTAACATATAAACTTGATCCAAACCCATCCATAGTAGCGGGAAGTGTGTGTTTCTTCTTTATTATAGCCTACTATGGTCTGTTCTATCATCTAGACATGAATTTTGATATAGGTAGAGAGGCATGTCTGTTCTGATAGGAAGGCATAATACCTGTCCTAGTTTTTTGAATGCAATATTATGAATTTTTTGGTTTTCTATTTTGAGAAATTAATTTGGAATTGTAGCATTATACCACCATGTTGTCCTCGATCCACACTCCCTAAAGGCAGCAATAATCATGTTCTTGAGGTGGTGGACCTTGAGCCACCATTTGTTCTTCCAGTCGGGCTACCTGAGGCTCATCTTCTTATTCTTGGTATGGGTGCCAATTCCCAGTTTTGAGAGGGTTTCTTTCATATGATGCAAAGTATGAAAGGAGGAGTGCGACCTGCCCTGAGTATAGCGGAGTTGACTCACGAGTTTCATCATCAACATCCTACTACTTTATCAGGGGATGGTTGACCACTTTCCACATAGACTTGGATCGATGAGATCCTATATATCTTCGATCAACTAGATATTCCTCCAGAGATGAGGGTCAAGCTAGCTACTTACATGCTACATGATTCATCCAAGAGGTGGTGGGATGTCATCACCTAGGTAGGCCAACATATAGAGATGGTTTGGAATGACTTCCATGATGTATTATATGACATGTTCTTTCCCAAGACTCTTAGGGTTTTTAGATCTAGAGAGTTCATGAATTTGTAGCAAAGGACCATTTCAATTATGGAATAATCATCATGTTTCACTAAGCTGCAAAATTTCACTCATTCTCTAGCTACTGATGATCTGATGGATACTAGGATATTTGAGGATGGGCTCTGTTACACCATCCGATCATAAGTCAATGTGTTCAGGATGATGACAATTTTAGAGATTTTCAACCATACCCTAATTATAGAGAGGGATATGAGGGATGATGATAGTGAAAGCTAGGTTGATTCAACACTTAAGGATTCCGGTGAATCTTCTACTTGGAAAAAGAGGAATTTAGAGTTTTCTAGTAGGGTAAACAACAGTCCGGATCTGATCATAGATATCATTATTATCCATCACTAGTGCATAAAGTTAGGGCACATAAAGTTTAAATGACCATGGGACCCAATGTAATGTTGAGGCTATGGTAGGATGGGGCATATTAAGTGTTTCTAAAGTACCTTTCCTCTAGTTCTTAGCAAGTGGATATCTTCACCCACTCCTCCATTAGGAGTGAGATATGCATGATCATGACAGTCAGGTAGTTGGAATACCACATGTAGATTAGGATAAGGCGGTGGTCATGGAAAAGGCAACCATACTTATGATTCTCAACTCCAGCAGAGTGGGCCTACTTAAGGAAACTAGGCAGTGACTTAGGGCTGTGATATGGGCCGATTACTTATAGTACAGCCTATGAAAAAAGAGTAGAGCACTGGAACATATACTGTACGAGGTAATATTCTAGTAGCCTCCACTTTAGTGTCTTCTTTTTTTGATACATCCATGTATCACTCGTTTATATCTAATAAAATCACTGAGAGTTTGGGCCTCTATATTGAATCTTATCATGTAATCTTGATGCTAGATACCCCCATAGGTATCTGTTCAAAAGGAGTTCATCACTGTTAGAATTTCCCCCTTGATATAGGATATTGCCATTTCAAATGGAACCTATACATTCTCGACATGACAGGTTTTGATGTAATCATTGGGATGGACTGGTAAGTTCCTTACAAAGACTGTGTTGACTACTATCATTGTAGGGTGACGATTTTATCACCATAGGGTGTTTTACACGTGAATAAGGGAGAAAGGGATATGTGAGAAACACAAACAAGATCCGAGAAACATAGGATGGGTAGTGTTATAGCATAGGTCACCGGTCATTACCTTGATGAACAAGGGTTACAACTTGTTGACTTCCATCTTGTAGTGTAGTGTTTCAGAGATTTATTTACTAACAATTTCTCTGGTCTACCTTTGGTGAGATAGGTGGAGTTTACTATTGATCTTTTATTATAAGAATCACCCATGACCATTCCACCTTATAGGATAGAACCTAAGGAGCTTTTGGAACCCAAGAATCAGTTAATGGATCCAGATGCGAAAGGATTTATATGCCCCAACACTTCACCTTTGGGTTCACCTGTACACTTTTCCAAGAAGGCTGATTGTACCCGTAGGCTTTGTGAGGATTATTGTCGGTTGAATTAGTTGATTGTGAAGAACTAGTTTCCATTACCAAGAATAGAAAAACTCTTTGATTATCTTCATGTAGAAAATGGGTTTTCAAAGATATATCTGAGGTCAGACTATCATTATGTGCATTTCAGGACTTCATACACACCTCACACATCTTTTAGGAGTAGGTATGGTCTATATGAGTACCTGGTTATACTGTTCGGACTCACGAATGCACCTACTATCTTCATGGATCTTATGAACCAGGTATTCCACCCATATCTGGATTTATTTTTCATTGTCTTAGTTAATGATATCATAGTGTATTCTATCTCCATACATGACCATGCAATCCATCTTGAGATCGTGATGAATACACTAAGAGAGCATCATCTCTATTCTAGGCTCAGTAAATTCCACTTCTATATTGATAAATTCCACTTCCAGGGTCATATAATCTCAGAGTCAGGAGTTTTTGTTGACTCGGAAAAGGTGAGAGCTATAGTTTATTGGGATCATCCTAAGAATGTTTTGGATATTCAGAGTTTCTTTGGGATTATTAGATATTACAGATGCTTTATTCATGATTTATTATGACTTGAAGCACTTATTATGATCATGAAAAAATAAGGGTGTGAAATTCAAATGGTATGAAGATTGTGAACCAGCCTTTAAGGAGATTAAGGGAAGAATTAATTCAGTACTGATACTGATTCTGCCAGAGCTAGGCATAGTTTATACCATTTACTATGATGCATCAGGTTTCCGACTTGGATCTATTCTAATATTGGACAAGTGAGTCGTTGTATATGGTTCCCATCAGTTGAGTCCTCATGATCATAATTACCCTACTCACAATATTGAGTTCACCATTGTTGTTCATGCCTTACGCTATTGGAGACACTATTTATTGTGAGAGTGTTTTATGGTGTCCACAGACCACAAGATCCCTAAACACATATCTACACAGCAGAATCTGAATTACAGGTAGCGTAGGTGGCTCAAGTACCTACAATCATTTGATTTTGAGATTTCCTATACTCTAGAGATATGGAATTCAATAGACGATGCTCTGAGCCGAATGACTCCGACATAGGTGGTTCAGGAGTCTAGTGACAAATAAAAGCTTATGGACTTATTATCAGAGATGCAAATTGAGGTTCAAGAGGACCGTGGTCATACTATTCTTTTAGCCTTAGCGATGACATCTACCATCCTAGAATGGATAAGGTCAAGATAGATATATGATCCTGATGGCCATGTCCTATGGGAAAGTGTTTCAGATGATGATACATTTTTTAGTTGAACGGTCGATGAGGATGATACTCTATTGTTCTTTGGGCGTGTGTGTGTTCCAACAGACATCCGAGAGGAGATGATGAGGGATTTACATGCCTCATCATGGGAAGTTCACCTTGGTGTCACAAAAATGTATCGAAATATACAACACCCATACTGGTGGCCCAATATAAAGCGTGAGATAGTTGGTTTCATGACGTGATGATCTACATATCAGCAGGTGAAGGTGGAACATCTACGTCTGGTAGGGCATCTACAACCATTTTCCATTCTAAATTATAGATGAGATAATGTTTTGATGGACTTCGTGACTGGTTTACCCAGATAACCTCAAGGAAATGATGTAGTGTGGGTTGTCATTGATCATTTGATGAAGGTTTCACACTTATTACCTATACAAGAGTCCTTCTTGGTAGACGAGCTAGGAAGTCTGTAAGTCAAATAGGTGGTACATCTTCACAGAGAACCTAGTTATATCATTTCTGATAGAGATGATTGTTTCACATCACAGTTCTAGTAGGGGTTTCAAAAGTCCTTGGGTACACAAGTACTTTTGATCACAGACTATCACCTATAGATTGATAGATTGATTAAGTGTACAATTAAGGTGCTAGAGGATATGCTCTATGCATGAATTGTTAACTTTGGTGGTTCTTGGGAGAATAACATTCCCCTCATTGAGTTTTCATATAACAATATATTACAGGATACCATTGAGATGGTTCCCTATGAATCCTTTTATGGTAGGACATGTCTCTAACCTCTATGCTAGATAGAGGTGGTAGAAGTAGTTATTATTGGGCCTCGTTCCATTCAGGAGACTACATATTAAGTTCACCTGATTAGGAAGCACATGTTGATAGCTAATTCTAGACAACAGTCTTATGACAATAGATGTCTGTGACCTCTTGAGTTCAAGGTTAGAGTCTGGGTTTTCTTGAAATTCTCACCCAGGATGGGGCATGGACATATTCAGAAGCAAGGTAAGCTATCACCGAGATTCGTTGGACCCATCGAGATTGTGAGGAAGATCAGAACAATGGCTTACCAACTAGAACTTACTTAGAGATACCGGTCTATGCATGATGTATTCCATGTATCTCAGATTCATCAATATTTTCTAGACCTATCTCACATCATTTGGCCTGATGAGGTTGAGATGGATATGGATGTTTCCTTCAAGGAGTATCCAGTGCATATTGTTGATCAGAGCATGAATACACTCTGAGGAAAGTCCATTCCTATTGTACAGGTACTATGGTAGTACGAACGAGTATAGAATGATATCTAAGAGTGGGAAGTTGATATAAAGTCTCATTGGCTGTAAATATTTGCTTATAGTACCTCTTTACCCTCATAAGGGAAACTCTAGGAACAATTGCCATAAGGAGGGGAGTTTGTAACGACCTGAATTTTTACCAAGGTATGCATCGCTGGTTTTTCATTTTGAATATTTACTTTAATCATGGTAACAGTGTGCTATAGCCTAGGTAAGGCCTGAAAAGTGTCTGGGGATAGTCTGGAACCCAGAGGTTTAGAGAAATAGGCTGTAAGATGGGAAGCATGGTTAGTGTAAACCGTGTGACCCAGGCCGCACAATTTGTGTAAATCGTGCAGTTGTAGACATGGGCACCTACAATTTCACACAGTATGTTTGCAATCATGTGGACTAGGCACACAGTCGTGTAACCTACTGTATAAAATTGACAAATCCTTTCTACATTATCTATGCACGGTTTTTAAACCATGAACATAAACCATGAACAATGTTTTTTGGTAAAAGATATCATTTTCCCCCTCCCTCAACTTAAGTTCTATTTTCCATTTTTACTCTCCACTAGTTGAAAAAACTGTGGCCTCCTCCTCTTTGAGCTCTAAAATTCCTAAATCCTTAATTTTGATCTAGGTTCTCCATTAGTTGTCATATCCTTGATCCTTTGGAAGAATTGGATCCGCTATGGAAAGGCTCCGTAGTCTCTCTACTCTTGTATCTGTTTTTCCTTCCATCTATTATGTTATTTAATTTTAGGATCATATTCCCTATTTTTAAGTCATCAGACTGAAACTCATATCTCTTATAACTTTCTTTGAATCTGATATCAATATCAAGAGAGGTATCATCTACATCCCTAAGGTAGGTGGTGACATAGTTTTCCATCCAAGTTTTGGCATTTTCGTATTTATTCCATTGTGTTGTGAGCTGACCTTTTCCGACATCCATTGATGTGTTGATTAATTTATGGAAAATTGATCATACTATGTTTAAATAGGTAAATTGAATCATGGTTAGGGGTTTTGAAATCACCTATGATCTATAAGAACACCCAAGGGGTGTGCCAACCAAATTGGCTATTTTAGGCCAATTTTCCCAAGATGACTAAATCCTTTGTGAGTCACTTGGATTGAGTTTAAATCGAATTGAACCTTATATCATGTGTATTTTGATTAACCCAATACACCCCATTGGTGTTTTGACCTCTTAGGCTTGGAAATTACAAAATGGGTATGAAAATTTTTGATATGACCTTTTCCAAGGCTTGAACTCTTGTAATTGGATTTACCATGGTAGGAAAATTGAATTAGATTCCTTGTTTAGATTGGTTCACATGTAATTAATGGTTTCCTTTGAAAATATTTTAATGAATATGAATTTTATAGGATGGTTGAACCCATGCCTTGTGATTATGCTTTTAATAAATGTCATATGTTAAGTAAATTGATAAAGGGAATTGAGAATGGACAATGACTTACATGAGAGGCTTTGCCTCATTCATTTAAATGAGTGTGTGACCAAGCCTTATTTAAGTTTTAAAATCTCAATTATTAAGATATTATTCCTTAAGTGTTTTAAATGTGACAATGAATATGAATCTTATATGGTTATGGAATTGATGAGGGGATGAGAGGTGTATGCCTCATGCCTGGTGTATTTGTAAATGTTATGCCTTATGACAGTGGACATAAGGGACCATGAGAGACCAAATTGGAATACCATGTGATATTCTATTCGAGTACCTAAGGACCATGATCCTTGTGGTATGGAGGATAGTGAGAGCTCCCTTGTGTATTTTCAAGAGACCAAGATATCTCTTGGTGTTGGGCTAGGGGTTCGATCGTGAGTGCTTCCCTAGAATTGGATGTTTGAGAGTTACATCCCGATCCTTCCCAACACACACACACACACACATACATATAATTATACTATATATATATGTACCTAGTGATGTGATTAGACATAAAAACTATGGGACGAAGAAGATAGACCCACTAAGTGTCCTTTAGGAAGATGAGTGGGAGGTTATTTATTTATTCAACATTAGTTTACTTTGCTTCTATTATTTTCACACTATTTACTTACGAGAATTGACAAGGATTACACATAGACATCATTGGTGGTGGCCTACT
The DNA here is from genome assembly GCA_963277665.1 of Viscum album. Lineage (NCBI taxonomy): Eukaryota > Viridiplantae > Streptophyta > Magnoliopsida > Santalales > Viscaceae > Viscum > Viscum album. The sequence continues at coordinate 816,280,644 of OY728140.1, forward strand.
GAGATTTTTATCTCACACCCTACTCGGGGTGCCCTTGTCACCTGAGAGGTCTGTTTACCTGCAGGTATGGCTAGAGGCAAGAACCACTCTTCTAGCTACTGATTTTTACAGCTTTGTTGGAGCTTAGGCACAGAGGATTAGGCTTAGGATCGAGATCCTATGGAGAATGTTTTGGTTTTGTTCACTTTTTTACTTTTGTTTAGCATTCGTATTGCTTTTTTCCTATTTTCCTTTTTTGTACTATCATGCCATGTATACATGTTGTATTAGACACTACTTATGAGGTTCTTGCTATATTGTTCAGTTATTCATTCTTCTTCTGTTTATTGTATCTTTCTATTTGGTTATGCTTCTACTACCGTATATTACTATTACATTTTCTATATACTCTGACATGGGGGTATAGTATCTCTACTATTTTACCTTCACACCGCCACTTCCAGTTGGAAGCCCCTGGAATATGGGGAGATGCGCCGGGGGCCATGTGGACAACCGAGCTTAGGGCATAGGTTAAGTGGCAACCGGGTTCAGGATGTCACAATTTCCTTTTGTTAACTTTAATGTTTGTGTTTATGTATTTAAATTTAATTTTTTTGGGGTTTTTTCATGTTATAATTATTTTAAATTACAAATGGTGATGGGTAGTCTAAATATATATCACCCAAATCTATTGATTAATGATTTATTCTCTAGATAAAATACCTTAAAAGGAATCAAATGAGTCATTTCACTGTAGGGGAAATTGTAAAGGTGATTATGAATATGATTCCCTAAGAAATATTCATGATTGATTTATTTCATTTACATTTTCTTATGAGGTTATTTTATGTAACTATTTGAGAAAATAAATCAATTTCAAGATTTAATATGATTTTATGATCTCATTCAAGCACGAAGTTTATTATTTAAGGTAAAACATTTTAAAGAGGTTTCATATATTTTCAATGTCCTAATGAATTTTTTCCCTTTTATACCACTTGTTGAGATTTATATAAAAATTATACATTTTCAAATTATTTTTATAGGGTTTAAGGTTAATTAGGAATAATTATAAAGTTAAAGTTAAAGTTATGGTGATTTTTCTTGAATAAAGAAAGTGTATTGTTTAAAGAAACCAATCTCATAGAAAAAATGTACACTAAGTAAAAAGTGTGGCTTTTTGTGTAATGGAATTTATTATCATCTAAATCTCTAATCCTAAAATTCTTGGGATTTTAATCGTTGTAATATTTTTTGTAAAACATGTAATTATAGTGTGGTTATGCTTGAGATATTATGTAAAGGCCTTACCAAATACTCAACCACACACAAGAACAATAAATGAATCCATACCCATATAATCACATCCCCTTTCCCTAAATTAGACCACTAACCATACTCTCCAATACATATAATTATTTATACACAAGTAATGTTCCATAACATCTATAAGTTACATAGGAATAGTGCAGACACTTCCTAGGGGGGTATATCAGGTGTAGTCCAATTTTTAACAAATTTCAAATATTCATTTGATACTTTTACCCATTGGATATTTGAAAATATGATGTTTATTAATACAAATGGATCATTTATAGTTTAATGTAGAATACAAATATTTTAAATTAATATAAATTAGTAAATATAAAACATGTGTTTTTACATGGTTCAACCCTTCCCAGGAATCATACTCCTTATTGTGCTTGGTATGAACAAGTCACATATTCTACACTAATTTTTTTAATCAATACAAGTGGATTTTATCCATGGATTGTGATAAAAACAATCACACCATATTACAAATATGTGAGATCAAAATATTTCAAAAAATGAACATAAGCTGCATCCCACAACTCCTCTTCAAACTAGCTTCATACCAACTAGTCTTCTCAACTTCCTTACTCCTTTTAAGTAGACCAAAAATTACTATCCAAGGATGTCACTACACCCAAAAATCGATCTAATTATTCTCAACATAGATATTATTTGACTGCCCTATAATCTTTAACAATAATAACAAGCAACTCAGTCTCTATTTTTTCTATATTTCTAGTTATTATTCAAAATCTTTATACTAGCATCTATCAAATCAAAATCTCAAGAACACATTCCCAAAAAATATTACATGGAGAGTAAACACTGATTTGTATAAATCTAGAATCTTGAAAGGCTATTTAAACATGATAAAACTCATGGTTCTATTATTTCTCACTATTTAAAGATCCTTATAGTGATACTACTTATTACTTATTATCTTCTTCTTCTCTTCTTAGATACTCAAAAAACCCTTAGTTCAGAATAGAATCATCTTCTCAGTTTTTCTTTTCTACAGTATACATTAACTTCTCTTTATTTTTATTCCACAAGATTATTATTCTTTCTCGAATCCTTATCCTCCTCCCAATTTCCTAAATAGTTCTTGGTTCTCCCAACTAAATCAGTTAAACTTCCCAAATAACTACTTTCTCTCACAAATTACTCTACTTCTATCTTTTTCTTTCTCAATTTTATCACTTAATCATGTGCTTGAGAGGCTGCATTAAATTCATCCTTTCATTTTCACTATCCATAAATAAAATACATGTAATATTTTTAAACTCCCATCTAATATGATGATTATATAATAACCATTTTGAGTTCAAATTATTTTTCTTTCCCCACTCAAAAAATTATCCGACATGAAATTGCCTTTCACAACTCAAAACATGGTATAATTTGTTTTCTTCCTTCTCATTTTCTCTTTTCCTAAATAGTTATTATATTTTTATTCACCGAAATGTAGTTTTTCTATAATTTTCCCCCACAAATATATAAATTAAAATATCCTTTACATTCTATATAAAATAAAATAACAATAGTTTGGAATAGAGAATCTCTCATTTTGTATTACGAGCTTCTAAGAAATACCATACAAACTCCATCTTGAGTTTCTATTTTTCAGATTTCATCTTATCCCATATATTCTTCTCATTTAGCTTGAATAACAAAATATATTATGATATTTATGAAATTTTATATTAGTCCATATAATGACCCATACTTTTCAAACATAAATATTAGATCTTATTAGATAAATATCACATAACATTATGATCCACACCAGAATCATAAACATTTAGTATATTTGAAAACTTTAATACATAAACAACTGGTTCATAACTAATCTACACCATCGATCACTTATTTATTCACAACTATCACCCTTCTTAGAAATATCATAATTAAACTTTTGTTCATATACTGGGGAAAACAAAACATAATAAAGGGTGAGATTAGATGCTCAGTAAGGGTAAAAAAGAGATATATCAATGATTATTTATTCCTAACATAAGCATAATGGGTATGAGAACATTATATTAGCCTTCTAAAATCATACCTAGAAATTATTACATCACAATCATGAGTCATAGAATAAATATTGGTAGTTCAAAAAACATGAATCGTAAAGGAATCAAATAACATGATCCATGTGAACCTAACATTGACATAAAACATAATTTTTTGGAATACACATAATCATGAAAAATGATTTCATTAGCTAAGTATAATTTCCAAGATTATAAGGTGGATTGGTTTCACTCTCAATTCCATTATATCCCTAGTTAAGGTTCACTCCCAAGACTATCATGGTGTACAAAGTCCCTTACTGAACAGGGTTTACTCCCTATTCCAATCCTTATTATCTCTTCAGATATCCATCTTTACCCAATGCATTGGAGGGATATATAATCTTAGTCTCACTCATCACATAATAAAAATCATGCATATGTGTGAAAAAATATCATAAAACATTCATTATTTTGTAACCCATGAATATGAAATAATTTTTATTAGAATTTATTCCTATAATCATAGCGTAACCCATGGAAAATAAACAAGTCTCATAAAGGTTTAATCACAACTTAATTAACCAGTGGGAAAGAAATGAGTTTCTTAAAATCATCCTTAAATGATTATAATACGAAATTAAAAGAATTAAAGTTGATGATATCATTGAATAATATCCCCAATAAATAATAATTAACATCAAAGGATGTTATCATATATGAAAATGACATTAAAATATCATTGGAATATTTCTTAAGAAAAATACCCTTTTCACTTTGAAATAAATTATCTAAAATCTAATTTTTTTCCAAATATTTAGGAAATAATTTTATTTGAAAATAAACTTAGAAAATTTTATAGAGAAATTCAAATCAATTATTGGTCATGACAATGAGGAATTATAATAATATCGTGTATGTTAAAACAAATATTTATTCCATATTTTCTATAAAAAGTCACAACACATCATTCTAAAAACTACAAGAAGATTAATTTTAAACCATTTTTCAAAACTTTAATCATGGTTAAAAATAAATTTAAACATTCATATGACAATATTAAAACACTCTTGAAAAAATATTTTATAAAACATGGACGTGGAAGAAAAAGGATTTTCAATCGAAGAGAGAAATAAAGTTAGTTTTATGTAAAACATTATTTCAGTATGTTGAGTTCTTAACGAGAGGAAAATTAAAGGAAAAAATTTAGTCTCTTGAAATAAACATATCAAAATAAAATTCATATAATTATTGATATATAGTTCATAAAATTTCATCATCATAAAATTGATCATAACCAATCCTGATAAACAATGAGATTGTAAGATAAATATCTTACCTCAAGTTCGACTTTCTTTAAAAGTACTCTAACCTCCCATATAATAAATTTAAATTTATTATAATTATAAAATTAAATCACTTAAATACTTATAATATCATATTTTATCCACTTATATTATTTCAACACCCATTTATTAATAATTCCATATTAAAATCATTGTTTTTGGGTGTTAACTGTTTCATTTTTCATGTGAATTTCAGTTCGGTAGTTCTAGTACTTGTAATTTGATCATAGTTTCATAATCTCAAGAATTTTAATAATGAAATAAATATCATATATATGAGTTATATATATTTATAGTCATATATAAAAGGTATATATAGAAAAATTAATTACACCATTCATGGAGATGGTAGACTGTACATACGCATGAACACTGTTTTCACATTTCGACGGATGGAATGAAAGGAAGGTAAATAATAATTAAACTTTAAATAATAATAATTATATAATATGTATCATATATATTCAATAAATTTATTATTATAACCATTTATGTAAAACTAAAATGAATAAGGAATCACATCACTTCGTGGAGGTGGTAGTCCACATGTACACACAAGTGATGTTATCATTTTCTAGAGGATTGGAAGGTAAGAAGTTAGATATGATATTATAATTATAGTAGAATAATTATTTCATAAATATTATATAAATACTTTAAACCCCTCATAATAACCATCTATGAAAAATATTGATAGAAAATGAATTGTATCATTATGTGGAGGCAGTAGTCCACACGTACACACGAACGATACTTTCACTTCCCATTTGATGGAATAAAGGATGAATATTGGTGGTTATCTAATCATAATAAAATTTTTATATATTTAGTATACTAAATTTTTAATTTTATTATGAATCCCATATATTTATAGAAGGTAGAAGAAGAAATAAATTTAAATTGGCCGGGTAAGGTGATTACCTCTCCTTCGGTTATCCTCATTTAGATCCTTTGTTAAGAACCATTGGAATGGTATTTTAAGAATACCAAAACCTTTAATTAGTTCATAGGGAAGTTTATAATATAAATTTGTATGTTTTGGTTGATCTAGAAGGCTAAAAATGGTGTAAAGAAGATGGGGGGACCTTTTATAAGTGGGGGAGAAGTCACACTTGTAAATTATTAAAATATTAAAATATAATAGTCATTATCAAGAAAAATGATTAAAAAATGGAAAGATGTTATAAGATGGGATATTATGAGGTCTAAATATGTCTAAAAAATTGGATTTAGAAAAGTTTAATAGACAAATTTAACCTTATATTTTGGTTAAAACTCATGGTAAACCCGTTTAACCTTAACCACACAGTTAAATTTTTACTATTTTTTACTATTCATTAGAAAAAAATGAATGTGGCCTCATTAAAAAATTTAGACATGATTATTCCAAATATTAAATCCATTTTATCAAATTAAATTTTTAAAAGTGGTAGAAATTAATTTCAAAATAAATCTGCAAAACATGGCTAAACGATATTCAAGAAAAAATGGTTTCTAAAGTATATAAATTTTTTATTTCCAAGATTTGCATTAAATAAATTAAAACAAACTTAATTGGATTATTAATAATATAAATGAACTAATTTTACTTATAAAACCATTTTAAAACAAAATTTAAAATTTAAAATTATTTAAACGAAAATATAATTTTAAAAAATTATTATTTTCTACTATTCATCGAAAAATTAATCTTTCCAAAAAATTATCAAAAATTAACTATAAGATAATTTTTACATGTTTATTTCGATTTTTTTTTTCAAATAAATTTTATTAAAGTGAAAAAAATTAATTAAATTAGTTTATCACCAAAAGCAATAGAAATATTTTTTGTGTAAAAAGTATTTTTTGAAGCATATAAGGACTTTATTAAAATTTGAGTACTTATTTATTAATATATTTTATTTATATAAAACCTTTAAAAATATTTTTAAAATGTGATTATTCTTATTCATACCACCAATTTAATAGCTAGATTATAATGGTATACTATATTACAATTCATTTAGACTTAGGGTTGTACGTATCACATGATATTAAAGAAATTAAATTTATTTAAAAAGGAATATATCATAAAATATTAGGGAAATATATCATAGGTCACCAGTATTTACCTTGATGAACAAGGGTTAGAACCTGTTGTCTTACATCCTGTAGTGGAGTGTTTTAGAGATTTATTTACTAACAATTTCTCTGGTCTACCTCTGGTGCGATAGGTGGATTTTACTATTGATCTTGTGTTAGAAGCATCACCAATGACCATTCCACCTTATAGGATATAACCTAAGGATATTTTGGAACCCACGAATCAGTTGAAGGATCCAAAGGCGAAAGGATTTATATGCCCCAACACTTCACATTTAGGTTCACATGTACACTTTTCCAAGAAGGCTGATGGTACCCTTAGGATTTGTGTGGATTATCATCGGTTGAATCAGTTGACTGTGAAGAACTAGTATCCATTACCTAGAATAGAAAAACTCTTTGATTATCTTCATGTAGAAAATGCGTTTTCAAAGATATATCTGAGGTCAGACTATCATTATGTTAATTTCAGGACTTCATACATACCTCACACATCTTTAGGGAGTAGGTATGGTCTATATGGGTACCTGGTTATACTATTCGGACTCACGAATGCACCTACTATCTTCATGGATCTTATGAACCAGGTATTCCACCCATATCTGGATTCATTTGTCATTGTCTTAGTTAACGATATCTCAGTGTATTATCTCTCCATACATGACCATGTAATCCATCTTGAGATCGTGATGAATACACTAAGAGAGCATCATATCTATGATAGGCTCAGTAAATTCCACTTCTAGATTGATAAAGTCCACTTCTAGGGTCATATCATCTCAGAGTAAGGAGTTTTTGTTGACTTGGAGAAGGTGAGAGATATAGTTTATTGGGAGCATCCTAAGATTGTTTTTGATATTCTGAGTTTCTTGGGGATTATTAGATATTACAGATGCTTTATTCATGATTTATTATGACTTTAAGCACTTCTTACGATCATGAAAAATAAGGGTGTGAAATTCAAATGGTATGAAGATTGTGAAGCAGCCTTTTAAGGAGATTAAGGGAAAAATTAATTTAGTGTTGATACTGATTCTGCCAAAGCTAGGCATATCCTATACCATTTACTATGATGCATCAGGTGTCCGGCTTGGATCTATTTTAATATAGGATGAGTGAGTCATTGTATATGGTTCCCATCAGTTGAGGCCTCATGATCTTAATTACCCTACTCACAATATTGATCTCACCATTGTTGTTAATGACTTACGATATTAGAGACACTATTTATTGTGAGAGTGTTTTGTGGTGTTCACAGACCACAAGAGCCTTAAATACATATATACACAACGGTATCTGAATTACAGGTAGCGTAGGTGGGTCAAGTACCTACAATCATTTGATTTTGAGATTTCCTATACTCCCTAGATAGGGAATTCAATAGCTGATGCTCTGAGCCGAAAGACTCAGACATAGGTGGTTCAGGAGTCCAGTGACAAATAGAAGCTTATGGACTTATTATCAGAGATGCAAATTGAGGTTCAAGAGGAACATGGTCATACTATTCTTTTAGCCTTAGAGATGACATCTACCATCCTAGAATGGGTAAGGTCGAGATAGATATATGATCCTGATGGCCATGTCCAATGGGAAAGTGTTTCAGATGATGATACATTTTTTAGTTGGATGGTTAATGAGGATGATACTCTATTGTTCTGTGGGCGTGTGTGTGTTCCAATAGACACCAAAGAGGAGATGATGAGGGATTTACATACCTCAGCATGGGAAGTTCACCTTAGTGTCACAAAAATGTATCAAAATCTACAACACCAATACTAGTGGCCAAATATAAATCATAAGATAGTTGGTTTCATAACTTGTTGATCCACCTATCAGTAGGTGAAGGTGGAACATCTGCGTCTGGTAGGGCATATTCAACCATTTTCCATTATAAATTATAGATGAGATGGTGTTTCGATGGACTTCGTGACTGGTTTACCCAGATAACCTCATGGAAATGATATAGTGTGGGTTGCCATTGATCATTTGATGAAGGTTTCACACTTATTACCTATACGAGAGTATTTCTTGGTAGACAATCTAGGAAGTCTATAAGTCAAATAGGTGGTACATCTTCATAGAGAACCTAGTTATATCATTTCTGATAGAGATGATTGTTTCACATCATAGTTCTAGTAGGGGTTTCAGAAGTACTTGGGTACACAAGTACTTTTGAGCACGGCCTATCACCTATAGATTGATGGATGGATGAAGTGTACAATTAAGGTGCTAGAGGATATGCTCTATGAGTGCATTCTTAACTTTGGTGGTTCTTGGGAGAAAAACATTCCACTCATTGTTTTTTCCTATAACAATATATTACAGGATACCATTGAGATGGATCCCTATGAATCCTTGTATGGTAGGACATGTCTCTAACCTATATGCTGGCTAGAGGTGGTAGAAGTAGTTGTTCTTGGGCCTCATTCCATTCAGGAGAATACATATTAAGTTCATCTGATTAGGAAGCACATGTTGATAGCTAAGTCTAGACAAAATTATTATGCCAATATATGTCAGTGACCTCTTGAGTTCGAGTTAAGAGTCTGGGTTTTCTTGAAATTCTCACCCAGGATGGGGAATGGACATATTCAGAAGCAGGTTAAGCTATCACCGAGATTCGTTGGACACATTGAGATTTCGAGGAAGATCAGAAAAGTGTCTTACCAACTATAACTTCTGTAGAGATACTGGTCTATGCATGATGTATTCCATGTATCTCAGCTTGATCAATATTTTCCAGACCTATCTCACATCATTTTTCCTGATGAGGTTGAGCTGGATATGGATGTTTCCTTCAAGGAGTATCCAGTGAATATTGTTGATCAGAGCATGAATACACTCTGAGGAAAGTCCATTCCTATTATACAGGTGCTATGGAAATATGACCGAGTATAGGATGATACCTAGGAGTGGGAAGTTGATATAAAGTCTCATTGGCTATAACTCTTTGGTGATAGTACATCTTTACCCTTAGAAGGTAAACTCTATGAATAATTTCCATAAGGAGGGGAGTTTGTAACGACCTGACTTTTTACCAAGGTATGAATCATTGGTTTTTCATTTTGAACATTTAATTTAATCCTGGTAACGGTGTGTTGTGGCCTAGGGAAGTCCTGAGGAGTGTCTGGGGCTAGTTTGGAACCTAGAGGTTTAGAGAAATGGGCTGCTAGCTGGGCAACATGGTTAGTGTAAACTGTGTGACCCAGGCCGCACAGTTTGTGTAAATCGTGCAGTTGTAGACATGGGCACCTACAAGTTCAGACAGTTTGCTTGCAATCATGCAGACCAGGCACACGGTCATGTAACCTACTACAGAAAGGGGACAAATCCTTTCCACATGATATATGCATGGTTTGTAAACCATGCACATAAACCATGAACAATGTTTTTTGGAAAAAAATTACCGTTTTCCCCTCCCTCAACATAAGTTCTATTTTCCATTTTTCCTCTCCTCCAGCTGACAGAAATGTGGCCTCCTCCTCTTTGAGATCTAAAAATCCTAAATCCTTAATTTTGATCTAGGCTCTCCATCAGTTGTCATATCCTTGATCCTTTGGAATAATTGGATCCTCTATGGTAAGGCTCCCTATTCTCTCTACTCTTATATCTTTTTTTCTTTCCATCTATTATGCTATTTAATTTTAGGATCATATTCCCTATTTTTAAGGCATCAGACTGTAACTCATATCTCTTACAACTTTCTTTGAATATGATATCAATATCAAGAGAGGCATCATCTACATCCCTAAGGTAGGTGGTGACATAGTTTTCTATCTAAGTTTTGGCCTTTTCTTATTTATTCCATTTTGTTGTGAGCCGACCTTTGCCGATATCCCTTGATGTGTGGATTAATTTATGTCAAATTGACCATAGTGTGTTGAAATAGGTTTATTGAGTCATGGTTAGGGGTTTTGAAATCACCTATGATCTATAAGAACACCCAAGGGGCGTGCCAACCAAATTGGCTATTTTAGTCCAATTTTCCCAAGATGACTAAATCCTTTGCTAGTCACCTGGATTGAGTTTAAATTGAATTAAACCTTGTATCATGTTTATTTTTATTAACCAAAGACACCCCATTGGTGTTTTGACCTCTTAGGCTTGGAAATTACAAAATGGGTATGTAACTTTTTGATATGACCTTTTCCAAGGCTTGTACTCTTGTAATTGGATTTACCATGGTAGGAAAATTGAATTAGATTCCTTGTTCAGATTGGTTCACATGTAATGAATGGTTTCCCTTGAAATTATTTTAATGAATATGAATTTTATATGATGGTTTAACCCATGCCTTGTGATTATGCTTTTAATAAATTTCATATGTCAAGTAAATTGATAAAGGGAATTGAGAATAGCCAATGACTTACATGAGAGGATTTGCCTCATTCATTGAAATGAGTGTGTGACCAAGCCTTATTTAAGTATCAAAATCTCAATTATTAAGATGTTATGAATTAAGTGTTTTAAATGTGATAATGAATATTAATCTTATATGGTTATGGAATTGATGAGGGGATGAGAGGTGTATGCCTCATGCCTGGTGTATTTGTAAATGTTATGCCTTATGATGGTGGACATAAAGGATCATGAGAGACCAAATGGGAATACCATGTGAGATTCTATTTGAGTACCTAAGGACCATGATACTTGAGGTATGGAGGACTATGAGAGCTCCCTTGGGTATTTTCAAGAGACCAAGAGAGCTCTTGGAGTTGGGCCAGCTGTTCGACCATGAGAACTTCCCTAGAATTGGATGTTTGAGAGTTACATCTCGATCCTTCCCAACACACACACACACACATATATATATACATATAATTATACTATATATATATGTACCTAATGATGTTATTAGACATAAAATCTATGGGATGAAGCAAGTAGACCCGCCAAGTGTCCTTTAGGAAGTTGAGTGGGAGGTTATTTATTTATTTAATTTTTTTACTTTCTTTCTATTATCTTCACACTATTTACTTACGAGCATTGAAAATGATTACACATAGACATCGTTGGTGGTGGCCTAGTGAGATTTTTATCTCACACCCTACTCGGGGTGCCCTTGGCACCTGAGATGTAATGGCCCAGACCTCTCCGGCCCATTCCTTTGTCAAACAGAAGGCCATGAAGTGTTCTGGAGGGTAAAATGGACTTTTCCCAAACTTTTTAAAATTTTGAAACTACACGCCATGTAGTGTGAGTACAATCCATGTACCCCCTTTCCGGGTATACCCCGTGTTGAAGACCATGTCCTTACCGCGTGAAATAAATGAGTACACGCCGTGTATCCCATACTACACGCCGTGTAGTCCCTCCCCGTATACGCGTTACCCTCCAAACATGTGTTGACCAGTCAACGACTGTGTGCCGTGTTGGAGTCGTGTCCTTGCTGTGTGAAATAAATGAGTACACGCCGTGTATCCCATACTACACGCCGTGTAGTCCCTCCCCGCGTACGTGTTACCCTCAAACCGTGTGTTGACCAGTCAACGGTCGCGTGCCGTGTTGAAGGCTGTGTTGGAAGCCGCAGGGTGACTATATGAAATGGCTGAGTACATGCCATGTACTAGAAAGTACACACCGTGTAATTTTGTTTTTATCTCCTATAAAAGTAGGGGTCCTCTCCTCCTTTTAAAATAACTCCTTTCCTCCCCTTTCCTTTGAGCAGAGCTCTCCCAAGAGACTCCAATGCTCTTTTCTTCCATAACTTCTTCGTCTGAGCTCTGATTTACGATCCGTCAGTGGTCACGGGATCTTAATGACGAGGCGGAACTTATGAGCTTGGATATGTTTTCTTCCCTTTGTCCTTTTCTTCCCAGATTCCACTTGAGGAGGGTTTTCTGGGATTTGACAGAAGCGACGGACGCCGACGAACGTCTTCTAAAGTTGATACGGGGGAGCATTGTGGTCAGAACCTATTGAGGTTGGGATCTTACCTTCATCTCTCTAAATTGTGCATCATATGGGGTGGGTTTTCTCTTGTTTACGTGAAACACTTCTGAACCTGTTTAATAAAGATAATAACTGGCTTATATAACGGGGATGGGAAGTTTTGAATGCAGTTACATTATTTATATCCTATGATATTATATTTTTAATTGAATAGGCTTATGCCTACTGAAATCACGGTCATTGGGGGCCTTTGCTTGCGCAATTAAATGTTGCCCTATCTTTCTAGACTGTTTATGGATGGAAACTTTATGTAATGTGGAAATTAGTTAATCACATAAAGCTGGTTGATTAAATGAATAAACAGAACCCTTGTGTGATCACCCCGGTTGAACAAAACTGAAATAATAAACATGTGGGTGATGGTTAGGGGTTATTTATGTGAAGGGGGTGTTTTTGTGGGTTGTTGTGGATCAGGTGAGCAGTGGGGATGCAGTTGGCTTGGTTGTGGGTTGGTGTGAATGCTATGTTGGTGATGGGAAGTCGGGCTGCGATAAATGGTATCAAGGGATGATGATGTATGAGTATCGGTGTGTTTGTGGTTATGGTGGTTGGAAGCGGGGCTGTAGGGATGGGTTTGAATGTGAAATAACTATGGGTTGTGAATAATAAATAAAAGTTGAAGAGTAAATAAATTGTGGGGCATGGTAATGGAACGGGAATAATAATCAATGGGGTTGGTTGGTTAATAAGAAGAGACTTGTTTGTGTTGCTTGTGTTTTCCTAACTTGATTTTTGGATGGCAGGGATATGTTTTATGAACGATTGATATGGTTGGTTGTTGATAATTTCCCACTAGTTAAGGAACTAATAAACTAATTATGTTGAAACATGAAAACCTAAATGTTGTTTGGGTTGTTTGTTGTATGCATGCTTCGACATAGCAGTGCCGAGGGACACACTTAGTTTCTCTATTTAGAAGCCATAGGTTGGGCTGTGTGTTGGTGTACATATATATATATATATGTATCTTTGTGTTTTGTCGCACCCCACCAATGTTGATCACTTAGTGACGAACACTCCCATTTCATAGGAGAGGGTGTCTTCCCCTTAGTTACTAGCTCCTTACTGCTCCTTCTTCCATAGGCTGTGATGGATTGAGGCAACCTTACAACTAAGACTCTTTAGTTTAGTTTCAATTGGGGTGGTGTTAGCCCAAGAATCTTGGGCAGGTTTACTATTTCCCAAGAATCTTCGGGATGAGGCCCATGTGTGTGCGGGCGGGATGCGTGGTTGTGAGGCCTAGGTGTGTGCGAGCGGGATGCATGGTTGTGAGGAACAGGTGTGTGCGGGTGGCATGTGTGGTTGTGAGGCCCAGGTGTGTACGGGCAGGATATGTGGTTCTTGAGTCCCAGGTGTGTGTGGGCGGGAAGAGCATGGTAGCGTCAGGACGTTCTCTGTTAGGAAGAGCAGCTAACTAATGGGAAATGTTGCAGGGTACCCAATTATCTTGTTCTTATATCCTATTACTACCTGTTGCTATGTGTTTTGGGGAGCATGTCTAGTGAGGTTGGGTGGATAGAATTCCTTTATAGGTTTCTTTTGTTGTTTTCACAGGACATTAGGATGTCTCCCCACTTGTGCACGAGAGCTTTAGGTTTCCCTACTGAGTATACTTGTATGCTCACCCTATGTTTACTTTCAGGTTTCCAGGAGGACAACCAGGGCCATGCGGGACCCTACTAGTCAGGACAGTTGGAGTTGTTGCAGTTTATGTACTCTTGTTTCTTTTGGTATTGTACTTTTGAGCTTTCTTGTACTTGTACCTTGTTTTAGAACTATTTAAGCATGCATGTGGGATTGGTTTGGGTTTATTGTCTTTCCTTTTTTTTTGGTGTTTGACTCATCCTATTTCCCGATATTATATAATTAAAAATGGTAATGACTCCCATATTGTGAAAAAATCATACCCTTGGTGCTAATCGCCACCCTGGGGCCTACTGAAGACAGGACTCGGGGGTCATTATCTCCCTTTCTCCATTGCCATATTAGGAGGGGAATTTTTGGTGGGAAGGGGTCGTGACAGAATGGTATCAGAGGTGATGGTTGAGAGATAGGATGGAGTCTGGAGTTAGGAACAGTGAGGATTGCATGGGATGGTAGGGAAACAGTGTTGGCTGATCTTGGTGCGTGACATAGGCCAGGGAAGACCGGCTAGGACACGGGATTTTAGGGCTCCCTGTGATCCGATGCAAGGACTCTGAGCTTACCGAATGACCAAGTGAGACTATATTGATTGCAGGGTAGAGACCCTAGGGAAGGTACATGCATCATCATGATTTTGTTTTTACTTGATTTGGGTGTTCTGGGAAAGAAATTGAATAAAATGATAAAATGAAACCTTGAGAAATTTCCTTACTACTTGGGCTTAGGTGTTCTTTTTCTACCATACAGATATGGAACCTAGACGTCATCCCCGGGTGGCTCAGACAGCCGAGGCCCAACAGATCCAGGCGGTCTATCAGTTGAGGATTGACTGAGAGGAGGAAGATAGCCAGTGGAAGAAGACACTCCGTTCTTTCCAGCGACAAACCCTCAAGAAGTACAAGGGTAGTACTTCGTATATGGAGTTAGAGGGGTGACTTGAGGAGCTAGGGATTGCTTTTACTTTGATTCATGCTCCGAAAGAGTAATGGGTTCCCCTAGTAGTCAGTCAGCTGAGAGGTGTGACACGTCATTGGTGGATGCTCTACCTCGAAGAGAGGACAGAGACAGAGGTTCCGTGGGCTGACTTTGAGAAGGAATTCCGAGAGGAATTCCTTTCTTCCATGATCAAGGTGGAGAAGCAGTAGGAGTTACTCTCCCTTCAGCAGGGGATTATGTCAGTACGAGAGTTGAGGATCAAGTTCAAGGATCTCATACGCTTTGCTCCGGATCTCTTTCCAGATGAGGAGTCTCGGGCGAGACGTATAGCATCCCGCCATTTTATTACATAAACTTTCATTACATTACACAAAACTGAGGATCTTTAAGGTCTAGTGTCTTGGAAACGGGGAACATAATACATGAAAACAACATAAAACATTCTTCTTAAACACTTGAAAGGCGTCTCCTTAAGTTCATTCTAGGTTCATTACTGCATCTCATAACCTGGGGACATACATCAAAAGAAAGGGTGAGCAGAAGGCCCAGTAAGGGAAACAAGAGGAACATTTTACATGTGAACTTGAGATACTTCAATAAGGACATGAAAAGAACTTTAAGGCATGAGAAAGAAATCATGAGGAATTTCATAATAAAAATAACATTTTCCATAACTTGAAGATGTGGCTACATCATTTAACATACACAATCATGAACATATCACCAAGGTCCATCCCCAAGGTGTCATTTGAAAATTACCAAGGTTATTCACCAAGGTATCTTGAAAATTGTAATCTCTAGTGGTTACATCATTACCCAATGCATTGGAGCGCTATCAGGGCGCACCCTTAAATTTGCCTTTATTATCATGTGAGCCACATATATCATCATCAAACATTTCATAAATAACCCATATATCATAAAATAAATGGGTTTCATTTCATAATCATAACGTTTTAAAAACTGCTTTAAAGACATGATCTTTAAGTCACTTTAAACCCACGGAAAGGGAAAGCGGGTCTCATGTATGTAAATCCCAGAATTTAAAATGGAACATTTTTATATATATGTGAATACCCTTGTATAAATAAGAGCTTTGAGTATTCACTTTATAACATAAAATAATTTTTGAGAAAAGAGAGAGGCATTTTGAGGGGAAAATTCTGCAGCATAACGGCTAAGTTTCGGGGTTTTAGAAAACATTGAAATGAGAGGGGACATGGGTCACCCACTCATAAATGATCCATAAAACAGTAGGGTGAAAGAATAAGAAGGAAATATGGACATGATAATGAAATTTGAGGGACATACCATTTGAAATGAAAAACATGGAAGGAAAAAAAATTAGATTTCTCTTATGAAAATTCGGCAGCCTTACGGCGTCACTTAACTTCAAAAGAAAATGATTTGACAAGATCAAATAGGGTCCCTCATCATATGATCATAAGATATCAGTATGATAGATATAGAGATCATACCACAACATAATAAAAAGGAACTTGAAAGACTTGACATGAAAATCGAACTTGAAAAATGAGAAGGGTGAAAGAATCCCTTAAAAATTCGGCAGCCTAACGACGTCACTTAAACTTTCATAAAACGAAATGATGAGAGTAAGAGGGGATATCTCATCATATAAACATGAAAGGGCAGTAAGAGGAATATAAAATAACATCCTCTCACATAAAAACATGGAGCATAAAAGGAATGACATAAAAGAGATCACATGAAAAGAAAGAGAGGGGTCGGATCCCTTACCTTAAAACGTGACTCTTGAAACTCAAAGGATTGGACCTTGAGGGCTTGGGGGCACCTTGGGAGGACTCCTTTGAAGGTAAGAAGACCAGAACTTCGTTGGGGGAGAGTTGGGAGTGAAAACTAAAGGAGGAAAGGGTGGGTATTTATAGGGAAAGTGAGGGGATAAGGCATTAATGGCCAAGGGACACCTCACATGTGCTTTTTCTCAAACCCATGTGCTCTCCCTTGGCATTTATCATGGAGTTAGGCCACATGGGGCCCCCAAAACAATAATTCATCACCCTTGGCCGGCCAACCCTTAAAAGATCTCATGACATCATCATGACACAGTTATGATGTCATTAAACATACCGAAACCCTAAAACTGTATTTTTACTATTCACTGAAAATTCATCTCTCAGAATAATCCCAAAATTTCACCTTAACCAAATATCAATGCTCTGATTTCAAAAATGAAATCCATTTTATAAAAATAATTTTCTAAATATTTTTAATTTAATTTTTAAATAAAAACACTATTCATCGAAAATTCATTTTTTTCAGAAAAATCCCCAAAAATTACCTTAACATAATATCGATGCTCTGAGTTCAAAAATAAAGTCCTTTTTATAAAAATAATTTTCTAATTATTTTTAATTAAATTTTTAATTAAAAAACACTATTCATCCGAAAAAACTAATACTTGACTAATAATTTATGAAACCGTTTTTTACCCATTTTATTGAATCAGATTACTTAATCTAGGTGTCTAAATTATATTAAAACTTTCTTTGAGTGAAATTACTAATCCATTTGGTCATATTACTAATCCTAAGCGTAAAATCACTATTCATAATTTACTATTCATCAAAAATTAAGTTGATCTTATTAGACTCCAAATTCCTTACTGAACACTTTTGTAGAAGACCATTTTTTGAAAATCATTACACATCATTAGTTATTTAGGGTTTACATAAATGTTTTAAAAATATCCCTTTTTAAAAAATTCATCAATAAAATATATCCTAAAATTATCCGGACAAAAGAAAATTCACAAACATCACTAAAGGAAGATATCTCAATTTATTCACCCGAAAGGATTACACAAGGAAGCTAGGGTCTCGTCACATAGCCCCTTATAACACCGGCATAAGACCTAAGTGTAAGGTGTGCTATGGTGAGAGAATCTGAGGGAGGTTCAGATAACATTGCCCTAGTAGTAATCTCTACTAACTTGAACTTCTCCCGTAGGCGTTTCCATTCAAGCTTGACACGCTGGAGTTCGGCTTGGGCTTGGTCCAAAGCGAAGCCCACAGATGCTACCTCCTTCCCAAGCTCTGATAAGTGGGCTTCATAAGGGTCGAGTCTACTGGATGAAGCCATCACCTCCTCTTTCTGCATTGACCATTAACATCTTATTAAATCATTAAGAGTAAGTTAATATACTACTCAAAAAGATTGGGTCGTTACATTCTTCCCCCATTAAGAAATTTCGTCCCCGAAATTTATACTTGAGGCCTAGTCGAAAAGGTGACGGTACTTTTGCTTCATCGTTTCCTCAGGCTCCCAAGTCGCTTCTTCATACTTATGATTCCTCCACAACACTTTCACAAGGTGGGTAGTCTTGTTTCGTAGAACCTTGTCTCTACGGTCCAAGATCTCCACTGGCTGCTCCTCATAAGAGAGGTCATGTTCAAGTTGTACCACCTCTGGGTTCAGTACATGCGAAGGGTCGGGTATGTACTTCCTCAAGAGAGATACATGGAAGACATCATGAACATGAGCTAGGTTCGGTGGAAGTTCTAGACGATAGGCCACTGCTCCTATGCGATCAAGGATTTCATAGGGGCCAATGTACCTAGGGCTGAGCTTCCCTTTCTTCCCAAACCGCATGACTCTCTTCCATGGAGAAATTCGAAGGAAGACTTTGTCACCAACACCAAACTCCAAGTCCCTTCGACGATTGTCAGCATAGCTCTTCTGCCGACTCTGAGCAGCCTTTATGTGTTGTTGGATGGCATGAACCTGTTCTGTCATCTCTTGCACGAGATCAGGCCCAAGAAGCTTCCTCTCACCAGTTTCATCCCAACAAGTAGGAGTTCTACACCACTTTCCATACAGAGCTTCATATGGTGCCATCTGAATACTCACATGGAAGCTATTGTTATAGGAGAACTCCACTAATGGGAGGTGTTGATCCCAACCACCTTTAAATTCCATTGAGCATAATCTCAACATGTCTTCGAGTGTCTGAATAGTCCTTTCAGATTGGCCATCAGTTTGAGGATGATAGGCCGTACTAAAATTCAATTCAATATTCAGAGCATGTTGAAGACTTCTCCAGAATTTTGATGTGAATCTTGGGTCACGATCAGATACGATGGATAGTGGTACCCCATGCAGCCTTACCACTTCCTTCACGTATATCTTGGCAAGCTGATCCAGAGAGAAATCTTCCCGAATAGAGATAAAATGGGCTGTCTTGGTGAGACGGTCCACAATAACCCATATCGCATTGTTTCCTTTGGATGTTTTTGGGAGACCAGTTACAAAGTCCATAGTGATATTATCCCACTTCCATACTGGTATGGGTAGCGGTTGTAATACCCCCTTAGGAAGTTGTCTTTCTGCATTTACTTGCTGACACACCAGGCACCTTGTAGTGTAATCGCCAATCTCCCTCTTCATGTTATCCCACCAATAATGATCACGAAGGTCTCTACACATCTTAGTGCTTCCCGGATGTATAGAGAAAGTAGAGCTATGAGCTTCATCCATCAGTTCTTTCTTTATCTCCGGAATAGATGAGACACATAGTCTTGTATGAAATTTCAATACACCTTCTTGATCAATATTGAAATCAGGTAACTTCCCATCTTTTACAGCCTCCAACTTCTCCTGTAGCAAAGGATCTTCTTTTTGAGCCTTCTTGATATTCTCTAGTAATGAAGGTTGAGAAATCATTTGGGATAGGGTTGATGATGTCCCTTTCCTTATAATTCCCATGTCCAGTTTTACTAGATCTTTAATCAAGGGATCTCCCAGGATCCTCATTGTTGCCAGAATAATAGGATCTTTCCTGCTTAATGCATCCGCGACTTTGTTTGCTCTTCCAGGGTGATAATGAATTGAACAATAATAGTCTTTAATAATCTCCAACCATCTCCTTTGTCTCATGTTCAATTCTTTCTGAGTGAAAATATACTTTAGACTTTGGTGGTCAGTGTATATATCACATTTCTCCCCATAAAGATAGTGCCTCCATATCTTTAGAGAAAAAACAACTGACGCCAGCTCTAGATCATGCGTAGGATAATTCTGCTCATGAATCTTCAACTGTCGAGATGCATAAGCAATTACCTTGTCATTTTGCATGAGGACGCACCCAAGCCCTTTCAGAGATGCATCGCTAAAAATAACGAATCCTTCTCCGATAGAGGGTAGTGTTAACACAGGTGCAGTAACCAATCTCTTCTTCAGCTCTTGGAAACTTTCCTCACATTCCTTTGTCCAGATGAACTTAACCCCTTTTCGAGTCAACTTGGTTAGTGGATTAGAAAGCCGTGAAAAGTTTTTCACAAACATCCTATAATATCCCGCTAAACCAAGGAAACTACGAATCTCAGTTACTGTTGTGGGTTGAGGCCACTCCTCCACAACCATTGTCTTTGCAGGGTCAACCGAGATTCCTTCATTGGTTACGATGTGCCCCAAGAAAGCCACTTGTTGTAACCAAAACTTACACTTGCTGAACTTCCCAAAGAGCCTCTCCTTCTGTAGAGTTTTCAAAACAACCCTCCGATGATCTTCATGCTCCTCACGACTTTTTGAATATATCAAAATATCATCAATAAAAACTACCAAAAAGTTATCAAGGTAGTCCTTAAAGACTCTATTCATCAAATCCATGAAAATAGCAGGAGCATTAGTCAAGCTGAAGGGCATAACAGTAAACTCATAATGCCCATATCTTGATCAGAAGGCAGTCTTTGGAATATATTCCTTCTTCGCCCTCAGTTGATGATAACCAGATCGAAGGTCAATCTTAGAGAAGAATTGAGCCCCACGAAGTTGGTCAAATAAATCATCAATTCTTGGAAGAGGATATCTGTTCTTCACTGTGATCCCGTTCAGTTCTCTATAACCAATGCATAGCCGCATTGATCCATCCTTCTTCTTCACAAAGAGAACTGGTGCTCCCCAAGGAGACACACTCGGTCGGATAAACCCCTTCTCCAACAAGTCTTGGAGTTGTTTCTTTAGCTCTTCTAGCTCCACATTTTCCATTCTATACGGAGTCTTTGATATCGGTTGAGACCCAGGTACGAGTTCAATGGAGAACTCTACCTCTCTTTCTGGGGGAGGTCCAGGTAACTCCTCAGGAAATACATCCATGTATTCCTGAACAATCGGACCATCTTCAATTTGTATGCTCCCTTTACCTTCTTCATCATCACCGATTAACTCCATAAAGAAAGCTATGGGAGGTGCTTCTAGATAGGGATCAGTTCGGGATATCTCTCCTTGGAAGATAACTGTAGGTCGTTTATTCAATACTACTGAGATTTCCTTACTTCTGCATTTGATCTTAGCATTATACTTTGAGAGCCAGTCCATCCCTAGTATAATGTCGAATTCCATCATGGGAATGACTACTATATTTGAGATAAGATTGAGCTCACCAAAGTAAACACTAGAGTCTCTAAATACTTTTGATGCCAGGATAATCCCACTTGGAGTCTTGACTGACAACTCTACCTCTAGCAGTTCGGGGATTGATTATATATTCCTTGCAAACTTGGAGGAAATAAAGGAATGCGTAGAACCAGAATCAAATAAAGTACTTGCTAGTTTTGAGAGGACAATAAGAGTACCTGCTACCACATCGTTCGGGACTTCAACTTCAGCTGTTGTGATAGAGAAAGCACGACCTTGCTCCCTTGGCCTCTGCTGAGGTTGATGGTGATTCCCCTCCACCGCCCTCGGATTTGGACATTGATTAGCAAAGTGACCAAGCTGTCCACACTTGAAGCATGTGACTTCGGGTAGGGCCAGAACCATCTTTCCTCTGTCGTTAGTGTTGGGAAGTTGAGGCTTCACATCACTACGACAATTCTGAGAAATATGGCCTTCTTTTCCACACCTATAGCACTTACCACTTCCGATCAAGTAGTTCCCCGGATGCTTCTTCCCACATTTATTTCATGTGGCATGTTGCATATGCTTTCCACCTCTTTCCTGATCAAAACTTCTTCCCAGGCTTGGTTCTAGAGTTCTCTTCTTTTCATTAGATTTGTGAGACCACTGTGTCTCCCCAATATCTAGTTCAACTTTCATAGCACTTCGAACTATTTCTTCATAGCTATCGTAGTCCCTGTTGGCTAGATTCTTCCATAGATGAGGTTGTAGTCCGCCAAAGAATCTATCTACCTTCCCATTAGGGTCCATGACAATGCTTGAGGTATAACGGGAAAGCCTTGTGAAGTTCATCTCATAGCTTCCGACAGATTCATTCTCCTTCTGCTTCAGCTCGAGAAACTCTTTCTCCATTCTCATTCTCATGGAACGAGGGAAATACTTGTTAAAGAAAATTCCCCGAAATTCTTCCCACTCCATAGCTTCCATCTCTCCTCGTGGCTTTGTGTTTTTGATCAGTGACCACCACTGATCAGCTTCTCCCTCTAGACGGTAAACAACAAGGGTGACTTTTTCTTGTTCCGAACAATGAAGTACAGAAAAGATCTTTTCAATGGAGCTTATCCATTGTTCCGCAACCAATGGGTCAGTAGATCCACTGAATGTTAGTGGTCATTGATGCATGAAGGAATCAACAGAAAGTTGTTCCCTTCATGGTGAGGTCGGCCTCTCATCTTGATTCAAGTTATTACTCATAACTTGAGTCAGTTGGTTCATCATTCGCATGAATGTTTCCATTCCGGCTTCCATCAGAGGGCCGTCAGCACATGGTGCATTGCGGTCACCATTGGCACGATTCCTCCTATTGCCCGCCATTTTCTAAAAGAATAAAACCTTAGTGAGAAACTTATTTCATTTAAGGATCTTTTAACTAAGACTTCATGCTTATACAATTACACTTTTCTATAATTCCTTCATAATGATTCATAAAAAGCTTGTGATTAACCAAACATATCCCCTGGGAGTGTCGTAACCAAGAGTGCAGCAAGGCCCATTATCGTGCACCAGTTCCCGTTCGAGTCTAGATCAAAGAGGTGTTTTCGGGTTTTACCCCTATGTACATCTGTGCCAGAGCCGCCTCTACCTGCTCGTATCCAGGCAGGGATGTATTTGTTTGATAAACCACTTACTCAATACTTACCAAAATACCAGGAAGTTTTCCTATATTTAAACTTTTCTATATGGTTCTTCCTAAAGTTTTTATATCCTAATTTCCAAAAATAACTAAACCATCCTTTGATACCAACTATAGCATCCCGCCATTTTATAACATAAACTTTCATTACATTACACAAAACTGAGGATCTTTAAGGTCTAGTGTCTTGGAAACCAGGAACATAATACATGAAAACAACATAAAACATTCTTCTTAAACACTTGAAAGGTGTCTCCTTAAGTTCATTCTAGGTTCATTACTGCATCTCATAACCTGGGGACATACATCAAAAGAAAGGGTGAGCAGAAGGCCCAGTAAGGGAAACAAGAGGAACATTTTACATGTGAACTTGAGATACTTCAATAAGGACATGAAAAGAACTTTAAGGCATGAGAAAGAAATCATGAGGCATTTCATAATAAAAATAACATTTTCCATAACTTGAAGATGTGGCTACATCATTTAACATAGAAAATCATGAACATATCACCAAGGTCCATCCCCAAGGTGTTATTTGAAAATTACCAAGGTTATTCACCAAGGTATCGTGAAAATTGTAATCTCTAGTGGTTACATCATTACCCAATGCATTGGAGCGCTATCAGGGCGCACCCTTAAATTTGCCTTTATTATCATGTGAGACACATATATCATCATCAAACATTTCATAAATAACCCATATATCACAAAATAAATGGGTTTCATTTCATAATCATAACGTTTTAAAAACTGCTTTAAAGACATGATCTTTACGTCACTTTAAACCCACGGAAAGGGAAAGCGGGTCTCATGTATGTAAATCCCAGAATTTAAAATGGAACATTTTGATATATATGTGAATAACCTTGTAGAAATAAGAGATTTGAGTATTCACTTTATAACATAAAATAATTTTTGAGAAAAGAGAGAGGCATTTTGAGGGGAAAATTCTGCAGCATAACGGCTAAGTTTCGGGGTTTTAGAAAACATTGAAATGAGAGGGGACATGGGTCACCCACTCATAAATGATACATAAAACAGTAGGGTGAAAGAATAAGAAGTACATATGGAAATGGTGATGAAATTTGAGGGACATACCATTTGAAATGAAAAACATGGAAGGAAAAAAAATTAGATTTCTCTTATGAAAATTCGGCAGCCTTACGGCGTCACTTAACTTCAAAAGAAAATGATTTGACAAGATAAAATAGGGTCCCTCATCATATGATCATAAGAGATCAGTATGATAGATATAGAGATCATACCCCAACATAATAAAAAGGAACTTGAAAGACTTGACATGAAAATCGAACTTGAAAAATGAGAAGGGTGAAAGAATCCCTTAAAAATTCGGCAGCCTAACGGCGTCACTTAAACTTTCATAAAATGAAATGATGAGAGTAAGAGGGGATCTCTCAACATATAAACATGAAAGGGCAGTAAGAGGAATATAAAAGAACATCCTCTCACATAAAAACATGGAGCATAAAAGGAATGACATAAAAGAGATTACATGAAAAGAAAGAGAGGGGTCGGATCCCTTACCTTAAAACGTGACTCTTGAAACTCAAAGGATTGGACCTTGAGGGCTTGGGGGAACCTTGGGAGGACTCCTTGGAAGGTAAGAAGACCAGAACTTCGTTGGGGGAGAGTTGGGAGTGAAAACTAAAGGAGGAATGGGTGGGTATTTATAGGGAAAGTGAGGGGACAAGGCATTAATGGCCAAGGGACACCTCACATGTGCTTTTTCTCAAACCCATGTGCTCTCCCTTGGCATTTATCATGGAGTTAGGCCACATGGGGCCCCCAAAACAATAATGCATCACCCTTGGCCGGACAACCCTTAAAAGATCTCATGACATCATCATGACACAGTTATGATGTCATTAAACATACCGAAACCCTAAATCTGTATTTTTACTATTCACTGAAAATTCAACTTTCTCAGAATAATCCCAAAATTTCACCTTAACCAAATATCAATGCTCTGATTTCAAAAATGAAATCCATTTTATAAAAATAATTTTCTAAATATTTTTAATTTAATTTTTAAATAAAAACACTATTCATCGAAAATTCATTTTTTTCAGAAAAATCCCCAAAAATTACCTTAACATAATATCGATGCTCTTAGTTCAAAAATAAAGTCCTTTTTATAAAAATAATTTTCTAATTATTTTTAATTAAATTTTTAATTAAAAAACACTATTCATCCGAAAAAACTAATACTTGACTAATAATTTATGAAGCCGTTATTTACCCATTTTATTGAGTCAGATTACTTAATCTAGGTGTCTAAATTATATTAAAACTTTCTTTGAGTGAAATTACTAATCCATTTGGTCATATTACTAATCCTAAGCGTAAAATCACTATTCACAATTTACTATTCATCAAAAATTAAGTTGATCTTATTAGACTCCAAATTCCTTACTGAACACTTTTATAGAAGACCATTTTTTGAAAATCATTACACATAATTAGTTATTTAGGGTTTAGATAAATGTTTTAAAAATATCCCTTTTTCAAAAATTCATCAATAAAATATATCCTAAAATTATCCGGACAAAAGAAAATTCACAAACATCACTAAAGGAAGATATCTCAATTTATTCACCCGAAAGGATTACACAAGGAATCTAGGGTCTCGTCACATAGCCCCTTATAACACCGGCATAAGACCTAAGTGTAAGGTGTGCTATGGTGAGAGAATCTGAGGGAGGTTCAGATAACATTGCCCTAGTAGTAATCTCTACTAACTTGAACTTCTCCCGTAGGCGTTTCCGTTCAAGCTTGACACGCTGGAGTTCGGCTTGGGCTTGGTCCAAAGCGAAGCCCACAGATGCTACCTCCTTCCCAAGCTCTGATAAGTGGGCTTCATAAGGGTCGAGTCTACTGGATGAAGCCATCGCCTCCTCTTTCTGCATTGACTATTAACATCTTATTAAATCATTAAGAGTAAGTTAATATACTACTCAAAAAGATTGGGTCGTTACAAGACGTTTGGAGTAGGCGCTTCGTCCTTCACTCCAGTATGCTGTCACCCCCTTCACTCTTTCGACGTACTTGGTAGTACAGAAGAAGGAAGAATTAGTAGAGAGGATGCACTTGCAGGGAGGTGCACCACGAGATGGGATCCATCCAAGTTTGTTGAATGGGAAGGCAGTCAGCAGTAGGTCTCCTGCGATAGGACCTTCTAGGTTCATGCCAGTAGGGAGCATGCCTCAACAGTTGCAGTTCAGATCTTCGGGTCCTCGTCCCTTTTTCACGATCCCAGAACCGAAGTGTTTCTATTGTGGAGGTTTCAGGCACATTCAGAGTCGGTGCCCGACCCAAGATCAGTACAATGGAGGTAAGAAGGTTCAGCGCCCGCCTTAGCAACATCAGTTTCCGGTGAGCCCCTTCCAGCAACAGCAAGACCCTACTCCTCTAAGGGTAGACTTTGCAGGAGGAGGCCGACCTCAGGGTGCTCCTTAGGGACCTCGACCAGGACATGGTCGGGGAGGTGGTTGACATCAGAGAGGCAGTGGAGTTGGGTGTGGAGAGTTTCACACAACAGAGTTAACAACTCTGACAGGACCATAGGTGGTGCGAGGTATGGTTTTTTGTTCAGCACTCTTGTTTCTGCTTTGTTCGATTCAGGAGCTTCGCACTCCTTTATTGCATTCGGTCTAGCCCATTCTTTGGGTCTAGACGTAGAGAGACTTTCCGTACCCCTTGTGATGAGTACACCAGTTGGAGGCCAGACCAGCGTATCTTGTGTTTGCTGGGGATGTGGGCTGACGTTGGGACCGCACCAATCTAGTGGGGATCTTCTTTTGCTACAGATGCAGCCATACGATGTCATCCTAGGCATCGACTGATTTTTTTCTGTTAGTACCGTTATCAACTGCTTCCGAAGAAGGGTCATGTTCTTCGACGTGGATGGGCAACGTGTATATTTTGTTGGTGAGAGGAACTATCAGGTGGGAAGCTGTCATGTGAAGCCTATCCTTTCCTTGTTAGGTGGGTTATCAGTGGTTTTTTCTGATGCAAAGATGATGGATGTCCTAGAGGTTGTTGGGGAGTACCTCGATGTTTTTCTCGAGGAGATTGTGACTCTACCCCCTGACGTGACGTTGAGTTCGGGATAGACTTACAACCTGGTGCCTATCCGATTTCGATGACCCCTTATCGGATGGAACCTTCGGAGTTGCGGGAGTTGTGAATTCATATTGACGATCTAATGGAGAAGGGTTTTGTTCGACCCAGCATGTCGCCACGGGGTGCTCCAGTTTTGTTCGTAAAGAAGGAAGATGGTGGTCTCAGGTTATGCATAGACTACCGAAGGTTGAACCACGTAACAGTCAAGAATTGTTACCCCCTTCCAAGGATAAATGATCTCTTTGACCATCTGAGGGGAGCAGGTTGGTTTTCTAAGATTGATCTATGATCTGTATATCATCAGCTGAGGGTAAAGGATAGTGACATCTCGAAGACAGCTTTCAGGTGCAGGTATGGGCACTTCGAGTTTTTAGTGATGGCATTTGGAGTTACAAATGCACCATATGTGTTCATGGGACTTATGAACCTTGTCTTCCAAGAGTTTCTAGACTGGTTCGTCATTGTTTTTATCGATGACATCCTGATCTACTCAAGATCAGTGGAGGAGCACGTTGAGCATCTCAGGGCAGTCTTGGAAGTCCTTCGACACCCCCAACTTTATGGGAAATTGTCGAAGTGTAAGTTCTTGACACAAGAAGTACACATCCTTGGGCACGTAGTGTCTCAGCATGGAGTGTTAGTGGACCCATAAAAGGTGGAGGTAGTTGTTTCTTGGGAGACACCCAAGAGCATGGAAGAAGTTCGTAGTTTCCCAGGGTTGGCAGGTTATTATCGGAGGTTCGTTTCGGACTTCTCTTGAGTTTCTGCTCCATTGAAGGCTTTGAATAGAAAGAACCAGGTCTTCTTATGTAGCGAGCAGTGCTAGAAAGCATTCGAATACCTGAAGGAGAAGTTGGTCAGTGCTCCCATACTTAGGTTTCCAGAGGAATGGTTGATGTACAAGGTGTTTTTTGATTCTTTTGGACTTGTCTTGGGATGCGTACTGATGTAGAAGAAGGGTGTGATCTATTATGGGTCTAGGAAGTTGCGCCCTCACGAGCGTAACTATGCCACCCATGACCTAGAACTTGCAGCAGTAGTGTTCGCAATGAAATTTTGGCGACATTACCTCTTTGGGGAGCGCTTTGTGGTCTTCTCAGATCACAAGAGCTTACGTTATATCTTCTCCCAACGTGACCTAAACTTACGGAAGCGGAGATGGGTCGAGTTTCTCCAATACTATGACTTCGAGATCTCTTAAACTGAAGGTAAGGGCAACATTGTGGCTGATGAACTGAGCAGGAAGTCGCATAAGGAAGTGGTTCGGGAATCTGCTGATGCTTGGAGAGCGATGGGAGAGTTGGCTGCCTTGCACTTAGATGCAAGGGTAGAGGGTGTTAGAGGCTGTTTGTTTCAGATGACGGTGCAGTCCTCCTTACTTCAGTAGGTGGAAGAGTCTCAGTGGGGATACTCTGAGTCAGAAGTAATGCAGGATCGTATCGATCAGGGAAACGCTCTAGAAGGATGGTCAGAGGATAGCTGACATCAGATGATTTTTCATGGAAGGATGTTTCTTCTAGAGGAGATGCGTGAGGGAGTTCTCCATGAGTTTCATAGATCATCCTTGGTGGTACATCTAGGAGTGTCAAAAATGTACTGAGGCCTGAGGGAACAATTTTTGTGGCCCGGGGTGAAACGGTTAGTGGAAGAGTTTGTGGCTAAGTGCCTAGTGTGTCAGCAAGTGAAGGCTGAACACCATGTTCCCAGTGGATCGTTGCATCCTTTAGATATCCTCGAGTGGAAATGGGATGAAATCTCAATGGACTTCATCACAGGACTACCCAGAGGTTAGGGTGGTAATGATTCTATCTGGGTAGTGGTGGATCGACTGAATAAATCATCTCACTTCATAGCAATTAAGGAGTCAGGCTCAGTGAGTACCTTAGCACAGAGGTAAATAGATGAGGTGGTTCATTTGCATGGAGTTCCAAAGACTATCATCTCAGATTGGGATACTCGGTTTACCTCACGAGTCTGGAGGGGGTTACAACATGCTTTTGGCACCCACCTATGCCTTAACACTGCTTTCCACCCCTAGACCGATGGGCAGATAGAGCGGACTATCCAGATGTTGGAGGACATGCTGCGAGCATGTGTTCTGGATTTCGGAGGATCATGGGTGCGACACTTGCCTTTAGTAGAGTTTTCCTACAATAACAGCTTCCACTCTACTATTGGCATGGAACCATTTGAGGCTTTTTATGGAAGACCATGTCGTTCACCCATTTTTTGGGCAGAGGTTGGTGAAACAGGTGCTCTTGGGATAGAGGTAGTACAAAGCACCACAGAGAAAGTCCATCTTGTGCGTGAGAGGATGAAAGTGGCTCAGGACCGACAAAAGTCTTATGTTGATCGTCGGAGGAGGACCTTGGAGTTAGAGGTGGGATATCATGTGTTCTTGAAGGTTTCCCCTCGATGAGGGTAGCGGAGGTTCGGGAAAGGGAGTAAGCTCTCCCCTAGGTTCATTGGACCTTTCGAGGTGCTGAGGCGAGTCGGCAAGGTGGCATATCAGCTAGCCCTGTCACCTCAGTTGGAGAAGGTTCATGAAATCTTCCACATCTCCCAGATTCATCGGTACTTGCACGATGAATCTCACATTATTTACTGGGGAGAGTTAGATATGGTAGACGACAGGACCTTCGAAGAACGACCAGTCAGAATCGAGGATCGTAAAGAGAAGGTGCTCTGTGGACGAACCATTCCCTTGGTTTGTGTGTTGTGGAGGCATGGCGGCCTCGAGGAGAGCACTTGGGAGCGGGAGGCTCAGATGCACTCTCTCTACCCGGAGTTGTTTTGACTTGTGTTTTTCATTGTTCTTCTGAGCTTTGTTTTGATGTTATACTCTATAGCTTTGATATATGGAATTCTTGGCTTGTTGGTTGTGATACCTTTTTGTTTCATTATTCTCTTGAAGTGTGTAGCATGTCCGGATGTGTGGGTAAAGAGAAAAACCTGATCCTTAATCGAGACGCATTAGTGCGGATGCGATTTAACCCGTGCGGGTGAGTCAGTGCCACATAAAGCGGATAATATCTCTACATAGGAGAAGGAATTTCCCCAAACCACATGTTCGGAAAATGTGTTGGTTGTACGGTGTTGGGGGGTAGTGCAAGTTGAAAAATCATAATGTATGGAAGTGGGAAGACCCAATTCTTAATTGAGATGCATTAATAAGGATGTGATTAAACCCGTGCAGGCGAGTCAGTACCGCCTAAAGCAGATAATATCTCGACATAGGAGAAGGAATTCCTAACACATATGATTAGGGTTGTTGGATAGGTTCCTGTTTTAACGAGAGCCCTAAGAGGTATCTTGAGGGGTTTCTCAGGGTTGGTTTCTGAATTCTTGGGGACAAGAATGTTTTAAGAGGTATCTGATGTAATGGCCCGGACCTCTCCGGCCCATTCCTTTGTCAAAAATAAGTTCATGAAGTGTTCTGGAGGGTAAAATGGACTTTTCCCACACTTTTCAGAATTTTGAAACTACACGCTGTGTAGTGTGAGTACACGCCGTGTAACCCCTCGCCAGGTATACCCCGTGTTGAAGGTCGTGTCCTTACCGTGTGAAATAAATGATTACACACCGTGTATCCCGTACTACATGCCGTGTAGTCCCTCCCCGCGTACGTGTTACCCTCAAACCGTGTGTTGACCAGTCAATGACTGTGTACCATGTTGGAGCCGTGTCCTTGCCGTGTGAAATAAATGAGTACACAGCATGTATCCCATACTACACACCATGTAGTCCCTCCCCGCATACACGTTACCCTCAAACCGTGTGTTGACCAGTCAACGACCGCATGCCGTGTTGAAGGCCGTGTTGGAAGCCGCGTGGTGACCGTGTGAAATGGCCGAGTACACACCATGTACTAGAAATTACACATCGTGTACTTTCGTTTTTCTCACCTATAAAAGGATGGGTCCTCTCCTCCATTTCAAATCAATCCTCTCCTCCCCTTTCCTTTGAGCAGAGCTCTCCCAAGAGATTCGAAGGCTCTTTTATTCCATAACTTCTTCGTCCGAGCTCCGATTTACGATGTGTCAGCGGTCACGGGATCGTAACGACGAGGCGAAACTTCTGAGCTTGGAAATTTTGTCTTCCCTTCGGCCTTTCCTTACCAACTTCCACCCGAGGAGGTTTTTTCAGGATTTGATAGAAGTGACGGACACCAACGAACGTCTTCTAAAGTTGATCTGGGGGAGCGTTGTGATCAGAACCTGTGGAGGTAGGGATCTTACCTTCATCTCTCTAAATTGTGCATCATGCGGGGCGGGTTTTCTCTTGTTTACATGAAACACTTTTGAGCCTGTTTAATAAAGATAATAACTGGATTATATAACGAGGATTAGAAGTTATGAATGCAGTTACATTATTTATATCATGTGATATTATATCATGAATTGAATAGTCTTATGCCTACTGAAAATCATGGTCGTTGGGGGACTTTGCTTGCGCAATTAAATTCTACCCTATCTTTCTAGAACATTTATGGATGGAAACATTGTGTAATGTGGAAATTGGTTAATCACATAAACTTGGCTGATTAAATGAATAACCAAAACCCTTGTGTGATCACCTCAGTTGAAGAAAAATGAAATAATAAACATGTGGGTGCGAGTTAGGGTTTATTTATGTGAAGGGGGTGTTTTTTTTGGGTTGTTGTGGATCAGGTGAGAAGCGGGGCTGTGGTTGGCTTGGTTGTGGGTAGGTGTGAATGCTATGTTGGTGATGGGCAGTGGGGCTGTGATAAATGGTATCAAGGGATGATGATGTACGAGTATCAGTGTGTTTGTGGTTATGGTGGTTGGAAGCAGGGCTGCAGGGATGGGTTTGAATGTGAACTATGGGTTGTGAATAATAAATAAAAGTGGAAGAGTAAATGAATGGTGGGGCATGGTAATGGAACAGGAATAATAATCAATGGGGCTAGTTGGTTAATAAGAAGAGACTTGTTTGTGTTTCTTGTGTTTTCCTAACTTGATTTGTGGATGGCAGGGATATGTTTTATGAAAGATTGATATGGTTGGTTGTGGATAATTTCCCAATAGTTAAGGAACTAATAAACTAATTCTGTTGAAACATGAAAACCTAAATGGGGTTGGGTTTGTTTGTTGTATGCATGCTTCGACATAGCAGTGCCGAGGCACATGCTCAATTTCTCTATTAAGAAGCCATAGGTTGGGCTGTGTGTTGGTGTACATATATATATATATATATATATATATATATATATATATATATATATATATCTGTATCTTTGTGTTTTGTCGCACCCCACCCATGTTGAGCACTTAGTGCCGAACACTCCCATTTCACGGGAGAGGGTGTTTTCCCCTTAGTTACTAGCTCTTTCCTGCTCCTTCTTCCATAGGCTGTGATGGATTGAGGCGACCTTACACCTAAGACTCTTCAGGTAGGTTTCTATTGGGGTGGTGTTAACCCAAGACTCTTTGGGCAGGTTTACTATTTCCCAAGAATCTTCGGGATGTGGTCCAGGTGTGTGCGGGCAGGATGCGTGGTTGTGAGGCCCAAGTGTGTACGGGCGGGATGCATGGTTGTGAGGCCCAGGTGTGTGTGGGTGGCATGTGTGGTTGTGAGGCCCAGGTGTGTGCGGGCGGGATATGTGGTTCTTGAGGCCCAGGTGTGTGCGGGCGGGAAGAGTGTGGTAGCATTAGGACATTCGCTGTTAGGAAGAGAAAATGACTAGTGGGAAATGGCGCGGAGTACCCAATACTCTTGTTCTTATATACTACTAATACCTGTTGCTATGTGTTTTGTTGAGCGTGGCTGGTGAGGTAGGGTGGATATAATTCCTTGCTAGGTTTCTTCTTTTGTTTTTACGGGAGATTATGATGTCCCCCCACTTGTGAACGAGATATTTAGGTTTCCCTACTGAGTATACTTGTATGCTCACCCTACATTTACTTTCAGGTTTCCAGGAGGACTACCAGGGTCGTGCGGGACCCTACTATTCGGGACAGTTGGAGTTGTTGTAGTTTTGTACTCTTATTTCTTTTGGAATTGTACTTTTGAGCTTTCTTGTACTTGTACCTTGTTTCAAAACTATTTAAACATGCATGTGGGATTGGTTTGGTTTTATTGTCTTTCCTTTATTTTCTTTTGGTGTTTGAATCATCCTATTTCCCGATCTTAAATAAATAAAAAGGGTAATTCCTCCCATATTGGAAAAAACTCATACCCTTGGTGCTAGTCGCCACCCCGGGGCCTACGGGGGGCGGGACTCGGGGGTCATTATCTCCCTTTCGCCATTTCCAGCTCAGGAGGGGCATCTTTGGTGAAAGGGGGTCGTGACATGAGATGTCTGTTTTCCTGGAGGTATGGATAGAGGCAAGCACCACTCTTCTGGCTGCTGATTTTTACAGCTTTGTTGGAGATTAGGAGTAGAGGATTAGGCTTAGGATTGAGATGTTATGGATAAGGTTTTGGTTTTGTTCACTTTTGTACTTATTTTTATCATTCATATTGTTTTTTTCCTATTTTCCTTTTTTTGTACTATAATGACATGTACACATGTTGTATCAGATAGTACTTATGAGGTTCTTGCAATATTGTTCAGTTATTCAGTATTCTTCTGTTTATTGTATCTTTCTATTTGGTTATGCTTCTACTACTGTATATTACTATTACATTTTCTATATACTCTGACATGGGGGTATAGTCTCCCTACTATTTTACCTTCACACCCCCGCTGCTAGTTGGAAGACCTTGGAATATAGGGAGATGTGCCAGGGGCCATGTGGACAACCGAGCTTAGGGCACAGGTTAAGTGGCATCCAGGTTCAGGACGTCACAATTTCCTTGGGTTAACTTTAATGTTTGTGTTTATGTATTTAAATTTAAGTTTTTATGGGGTTTGTTCATGTTATATTTATTTTAAATTATAAATGGTGATGGGTGGTCTAAATATATATCATCCAAATCCATTGGTTAATGATTTATTCTCTAGATAAAATAAATTAAAAGCAATCAAATGAGTCATTTCACTATAGGGGAAATTGTAAAGGTGATTATGAATATGATTCCTTAAGAAATATTCATGATTGATTTATTTACTTTAAATTTTCTTATGAGGTTATTTTATGGAACTATTTGAGAAAATAAATCAATTTCAAGATTTAATATGAGTTTATGATCTTATTCAAGCACCAAGTTTATTATTTAAGGGAACCAATTTTAATGGGGCTTCATATATTTTCAATGTCCTAATGATTTTTCCCTTTTTATACCTCTTGTTGAGATTTATATAAAAATTATACATTTTCAAATTATTTTTATAGGGTTTAAGGTTAATTAAGAATAATTATAAAGTTAAACTTAAAGTTATGGTGATTTTTCTTGAATTAAGAAAGTGTATTGTTTAAAGAACCCAATCTCATAGAAAAAATGTACACTAATTAAAAAGTGTGGCTTTTTGTGTAATGGATTTTATTATCATCTAAAACTCTAAACCTAAAATTCTTGGGATTTTAATCATTGTAATATTTGTTGTGAAACATGTAATTATAGGATGGTTATGCTTGAGATGTTACATAAAGGCCTTACCAAACACTCAACCACACAAAAGAAAAATAAATGAATCCATACCCATATAATCACATACCCTTTCCCTAAATTATACCACTAAACATACTCTCCAATAAATATAATTATTTATACTCAAGTAATGTTTCATAAAATCTATAAGTTCCATATAATTAATGCAGACACTCCCGAGGGGGGGGGGTATATCAGTTGTAGTCCAATTTTTACCAAATTTAAAATATTCTTGTGATACTTTTACCCCTTTGATATTTGAAAATATGATTTTTATTAATAAAAATGGATCATTTATAGTTTAATGTATAATAAACATATTTTAAATTAAGTTAAATTAGTAAATATAAAACATGTGTTTTTACATGGTTCAACCCTTCCCAGGAATCCTACTCCTTATTGTGCTTGGGATGACCAAGTCACATATTCTACACTAATTTTTTTAATCAATATAGGTAGAGTTTATCAATGGATTATGCTAAAAACAGTCACACCATATTACAAAGATGTGAGTTCAAAATATTACAAAAAATGAACATAAGCCGCATCCCACAACTCCTCTTCAAACTAGCTTCATACCAACTAGTCTTATCAACATCCTTACTCATTTTAAGTAGACCAACAATTACTATCCAAGGATGTCACTACTCCCAAAAATCGATCTAATTATTCTCAACATAGATATTCTTGGACTGCCCTATAATATTTAACAATAATAATAAGAAAACCAGTCTATATTTTTTCTATATTTCTAGTTATTATTCAAAATCTTTATATTGGACTCTATCAATTCAAAATCTCAAGAACACATTCCCAAAATATATTACATGGAGTGTAAACACTGATTTGTATAAATATAGAATCTTGAAAGGCTATTTAAACCTGATAAAACTCATGGTTCTATTATTTCTCACTATATAAAGATCCTTATAGGGATATTACTTCTTACTTCTATTCTTCTTCTCTTCTTAGATACTCAAAAAATTCTTAGTTCATAATAGAATCATCTTCTCAGTTTTTCTTTTCTACAGTATGCATTAAATTCTCTTTCTTTTTCTTCCACAAGATTATTATTCTTTCTCCAATCCTTATCCTCCTACCACTTCCCCAAATAGTTATTGGTTCTCTCAACTAAATCAGATAAAAATCCCAAATAACTACTTTCTCTCTGAAATTACTATACTTCTATCTTTTTATTTCTCAATTTTATCACTTAATCATGTGTTTGAGAGGCTTCATTAAATTACTCCTTTCATTTTAATTAACTATAAATAAAATAAATGTAATATTTTTAAGCTTCCATCTAATATGATGATTATAGAATAACCATTTTGAGTTCCAATTATTTTTCTTTTCCCACTCAATAAATTATCCTACATGAAACTTCTTTTCACAAATAAAAACATGGTATAAAAAATTTCCTTCCTTCTCATTTTCTCTTTTCCTAAATAGTTATTATATTTTTATTCACCAAAATATAGTTTTTCTCTAAAAAATGTTTTCACAAATATATAAATTAAAATATACTTTACATTCTATATAAAATAAAATAACAATAGTTTGGAATAGAGAATCTCTCATTTTGTATTGCGAGCTTCCAAGAAATACCATACAAACTCCATCTTGAGTTTATATTTTTTATATTTCAGCTTAGACCATATATGCTCTTCATTTAGCTTGAATAAAAAAATATATCATGATAGTTATGAAATTTTATAATATTCCATATAATGACCCATACTTTTCATACATAAATATTACATCTTATTAGATAAATATCACATAACATTATGATCCACACCAGAATCATAAAGTTTTAGTATCTTTGAAAACTTGAATACATAAAAAACTGGCTCATAACTAATATACACCATCTCTCACTTATTTCTTCACAATTATCACCCTTTTTAGAAATATCATAATTAAACTTTTGTTCATATACTGGGGAAAAGAAAACATAATAAAGGGTGAGATCAGATGCTCGTTAAGGGTAAAAAAGGGATATATCAATGATTATTTAAACCTAACGTAAGCATAATGGGTTTGAGAACATTATATTAGCCTTAGAAAATCATACCTAGAAATTATTACATCACAATCATGAGTCATGGAATAAATATTGGTAGTTCACAAAACATGAATCATAAAGGAATCAAATAACATGATCCATGTGAGCCTAACATTGACATAAAACATAATTTTTCGGAATACACATAATCATGAAAAATAATTTCATTAGCTAAGTATAATTTCAAAGATTATAAAGTGGATTGGTTTCACTCCCAATTCCATCGTATCCTTAGTTAAGGTTCACTCCCAAGACTATCATGGTGGAAAAAGTCCCTTACTGAACTGGGTTAACTCCCTATTCCAATCCTTATTATCTCTTGAGATATCCATATTTACCCATTGCATTAGAGGGCTATATAATCTCATTCTCACTCGCCACATAATAAAAATCATGCATATATGTGAAAAAAGATCATAAAACATTCATCATTTTGTAACCCATGAATATAAAATAAGTTTTATCAGCATTTAATCCTATAATCATATCATAACCCATGGAAAATAAACAAGTCTCATAATGGATTAATCACAACTTAATTAACCAGTGGGAAAGAAATGAGTTTCTTAAAATCATCCTTAAATGATCATAATAAGAAATTAAAATAATTAAAGTAGATGGTATCATTAGATCATATCCCAAGTAAATAATAATTAACATCAAAGGATGTTATCATAGATGAAAATGACATTAAAATATCATTGGAATATTTCATAAGAAAAATACCCTTTACACTTTGAAATAAATTATTTAAAATATAAAAATTTCCCAAATATTTAGGAAATAATTTTATTTGAAAATAAAAATAGAAAATTTTATAGAAAATTTCAAATCATTGATTGGTCATGATAATGAGAAATTCTAATAATACCGTGTATGTTAAAAAAAATATTTATTTCATATTTTCTGTAAAAAGTCACAACACATCATTCTAAAAACTACAAGAAGATTAATTTTAAACCATTTTTCAAAAAATTTAATCATGGTTAAAAATTAATTTAAACAGTCATATGATAATATTAAAACATTCTTGAAAAAATATTTTATAAAACCTGGACATGGAAGAAAAAGGATTTTCGATCGAAGAGTGAAATAATGTTGGTTTTCTATAAAACATTATTTCAGTATGTTGAGTTCTTAACGAGAGGAAAATTAAAGGAAAAAATTTAGTCTCTTGAAATAAACATATCAAAATAAACTTCATATAATTATTGATATATAGTTCATAAAATTTCATCATCATAAAATTGATCATAACCAATCCTGATAAACAATGAGATTGTAAGATAAATATCTTACTTCAAGTTCGACTTTCTTGAAAAGTACTCTAACCTCCCATATAATAAATTTAAATTTATTATAATTCTAAAATTAAATCATTTAAATACTTATAATATCATATTTTATCAACTTATATCATTTCAACACCCATTTATTAATAATTCCTTATTAAAATCATTATTTTTGGGTGTTAACTGTTTCATTTTTCATGTGAATTTCGGTTCGGTAGTTCTAGTACTTGTACTTTGATAATAGTTTCATAATATAAAGAATTTTAATCATGAAATAAATATAATATATATTAATTATATATATTTATAGTCATCTATAAAAGGTATATATAGAAAAATTAATTACACTATTCGTGGAGACGGTAGACCGTATGTATGCATGAACACTGTTTTCACTTTTCGACGGATGGAATGAATGGAAGGTAAATAATAATTAAAAATTAAAGAATAATTATTATATAATATTTATAATATATATTCAATAATTCTATCATTATAACCGTTTATGTAAATCTAAAATGAATAAGGAATCACATCACTTCGTGGAGGTGGTAGTCCACATGTACACACAAGTGATGTTATCATTTTCTAGAGTATTGGAAGGTAAGAAGTTAGATATGATATTATAATTAAAGAAGAATAATTAGGTCATAAATATTATATAAATACTTTAAACCCTTCATAATAACCATCCATGAAAAATATTTAGGGAAATTGAATTGTATCATTATGTGGAGGCGGTAGTCCACACGTACACACGAACAATACTTTCACTTCCCATTTGATGGAATAAAGGGTGAATATTGGTGGTTATATAATCATAATAAAATTTTAATATGTTTAGTATACTAAATTTATAATTTTATTATGAATTACATATATTTAGAGAAGGTATAAGAATAAATAAATTGAAAGTTGTTGGGTAAGGCGATTACCTCTCCTTCGGTTAACCTCATTTAGATCCTTTGTTAAGAACCCTTGGAATGGTATTTTAAGAATAAAAAAACCTTTAATTAGTTCATAGGTAAGTTTATAATATATTTTTGTATGTTTTGGTTGATATAGAAGGCTCAAAATGGTGTAAAGAAGATGGGGGGCCCTTTTATAAGTTGGGGAGAAGTCACACTTTGAAATTATTAAAAGATTAAAATATAATAGTCATTATCAAGAAAAATGATTAAAAAATGGAAAGATGTTATAAGGTGTGATATTATGAGGTATAAATATGTCCATAAAATTGGATTTAGACAAGTTTAATAGACAAATTTACCCTTATATTTTGGTTTAACCTCATGGTAAACCCGTTTTAACCTTAACCACAAAGTTAAATTTTTACTATTATTATTATTCATTTGAAAAAAATGAATGTGGCCTCATTAAAAAATTTAGACATGATTATTCCAAATATTAAATCCATTTTATCAAAATAAATATTTAAAAGTGGTAGAAA
The DNA here is from genome assembly GCA_963277665.1 of Viscum album. NCBI lineage: Eukaryota > Viridiplantae > Streptophyta > Magnoliopsida > Santalales > Viscaceae > Viscum > Viscum album. The sequence goes on from OY728140.1 coordinate 816,320,484, forward strand.
TTACTTTTAAAATAAAGCTGCAAAACATGACTAAACGATTTTCAAGAAAAAATGGTTTCTAAAGTATAGAAAATTTTTATTTCCAAAATTTTCATTAAATTAATTAAAACAAACATAATTGGATTATTAATAATATAAATGAACTAATTTTACTTATAAAACCATTTTAAAACAAAATTTAAAATTTAAAAATTTTTAAACGAAAATATAATTTTAAAAAATTATTATTATTTACTATTCATTGAAAAATTAATATTTCCAAAAAATTATCAAAAATTAACTATAAGATAATTTTTACATGTTTATTTCAAAAATAAATTCCATTTTTTCAAATAAATTTTATAAAAGTGAAAAAAATTAATTATATTATTTTATCACCAAAAGCAATAGAAATCTTTTTTTGTGTAAAAAGTATTTTTTGAAGCATATAAAGACTTTACTAAAAATTGAGTACTTATTTATTAATATATTTTATTTATATCAACCTTTTAAACAAAATTTTAAAATGTGATTATTCTTATTCATACCACCAATTTAATAGCTAGATTATAATGGTATACTATATTACGATTCATTTAGACTTAGGGTTGTGCGTATCACATGCTATTAAAGAAATTAAATTTATTTAAAAAGAAATATATCATAAAATATTAGGGAATTAAATTCTAACCTGTGCATCAACAATAAACATAAAGAACAATTTTAACCAACCTAGAGTAAACAACATGACAAACACACACACACATATGAAGGGAATAGATAATGGAATATAAAAACATAAAATATATACCATATCAAAAGGAAATAACAGAAGTGAAACAACCCAAAAGTAGCTAAACAATCTCTAAGGTATAAGTCCAACAAAAAAGGACAATTAAAATAGAAATAAAAACTCTTTGTGATATCATGATAAAACTCCCCCCATATCACCACCATCTACCTAGACACAAATGACAGAATCCTCACTACCTCAGATCGAGGCCCTGCCTTTCCCTACATCGAAATACATAACAAGATCTATGCACTACCGAAGGGGTGAATAGGGTGTGAGCTAAATAGGATCAATAGGATCCCACCCAACTGTTCCATATCTAGTCTCTACATAGTAATCTAAACACTCTCAACTTTAAATAAAACAAGGAATGATAATCAAGTAAATAGTTTTTATATCAAAATCATGGTAAAGAATTTCCTCTTTTCCCATTGTTCAGAATAATCTAGGTAAGAAAGCTTCAAAGAATTTCATATACATCAAAGTAGTCAAATAAAAGCATATATCTCATACCATATCAAATCCAATACAAACCAAAAGCACAGGTAACATAATTCCAATGATCACAATAGGTTAATCTATCTAGAATACTCATACATAGACATATAAAATCATACTCATTAAACCTCTACACATATACATTTAATCTAGAGAGAAGAGGAACACCCAAGAAAGTGAACCTCCCAAACGTTTCTAACAGGTCCCTAGAACAATAGGCCTAAGGACTATAGGAACACCCCATGATTAAAACCCCTAACGGTATCAAAGGAAAAGGCCTATTACTACACCTTAAGTACCCCATGCTTCCCATATGCTATATTTTCCAAACTATTTCATAAAAACTATGATTTTAAAACCATTTCATAAATCCATTTCACAATGCTTTGAAAATACCTATCCTTTTAACCAAAAAAGGGAAAATACATATTTTCTCAAAAAACCATTTCCATATACAAAATTCAATCATGCCATTTCATTTATAATTTTTTTATAAAACCATCGAAATATAGTTCATCAAACATAGGCTAGAGATGGAATCACCTACATCAAATTCGCGTCACACATGCCTACAATGGGATCCACCAACATAGAAGAATGAAAAGACAACAATGATGGACATATAATAAATCCTTACATAATATAATCAATTTAGTAAAAAACGATCAACTGAGAAGACAACACAACACATACCTCAAGAAACTAGCACACTGTAACATTTCACAGTGTGAATTTCTTAATAAACAAATATACTAAAAAATTCCCCACCTCAGATTAAAAATAGCGAATTTGAGAATTTCAAAATATGAAACCGATTCATAGAATTTAAACAATTCACACATTGAAACAAATAACTACATCTACATGATAAAGGTTTCACATTGGGTAAACCTTTCACGATGTGAAATATTCTAGTAAAAAGAAAACAATATAGATTCTGATGGAAAACTTCTTAAGAATTTTATACTTTCATTCCCAGACTCCAACAATTACAAAAAACATACATCCTTTAACTTTAGTTAATTTCCCCTAGAAAAGTATTTACATCATCAAAATCCCTAAAATGCACCCAAACAAACAGGGAAACAAAAATAGATATGCGAAATACCTAAAATTGGGTAATGAGATGTTAAAAACTTCACACCATAAGAATTTCCATCCCTTGGAAGTCATGTGGAATAATGGTGTTTGGGAAGAGGTGAGTCCCCTACTAAATCATAAATGTATCACTCTATCAAGTCTCATGAGAATATTATATGTCTCCATAACATTTTGACCAATGAAATCAACTTTCCACACAATACTTTTACCTAAGAGTCAATAATCTCCACTGGCTACTCCACAACTAAAACACATGAATCAAAATTGATCTCTTCCCAACTCAAAACATGGGAGGGATCAGGATGGTACTTCCAGAGTTGATATATATGGAAAAAATCATGAATACCTATGAACTAAAGTAAAAATTACAACCAATAAGCAACGTTACCAAGTCACTCAGTGACCTTAAATGGTCCAACATATCTCATAGCCTACTTTCTATATTTTCTAAGCTGGTGGTGACCCAAATGAGTAAAAACTTTCAAGAAAACCTAATCACCAATAGAAAATTCTGAAGGATGATGTTGAAAATCCATATAAATTTTTTGCTGACTCTTCTCCATAACTATATGTTGAAGTATATCCTGAATCATTTCTGAAATATCATAAACAAGACTCAGCCCTACAAGAGCAGCCTCACCCACCTATACCAAACAATGAGATAACCTTCATGAGTGATCATAAAAATCCTCGAAGGGATCTATTCTGATCAATGATTGATAAATATTTTTATAAGAAAATGCAACCAATACAAGATATATATCCCATGATACACCAAAATATAAGACATAGGCACGAAGCATATCCTCTAGTATTTGAATAACATGCTTTGTCTGACTGTTTATCTTTGGATGGTAAGATGTAATCAACCTGACCTGAGTCCCCATTGCATCCTAGATATTGTTCCTGAACTATGAGGTAAACCTAGGATCTCTATACGAGACAATTAAATAGGGAATCCCATGGAACTTCACAACATCCTGCATATACATCTTACCCATATCTACAAATTTAGTGATTTCCCTGATCACAGTGAAGTGAGAAATTTTTTTCAACTGATCAATCACCACCCAGATAAGATTCCTCCCCAGGGAGTCTATGGTAATCCAACAAAAAAGTTAATGTACACATATTCCCATTTACAAACTAGCACTAGAAGAGGCCGGAACAACCTAGAAGGTTTCAGATGCTCTGCCTTTATCTATTGGTATGTGTGACAGTGTGAAACATAATCTGCAATGTCATGCTTCATACCATACCACAAGAATCATCATCTCATGTAATAATACATCTTCATAGTACACATATGAATAGATCACACATAATTATGACAATCAAACAAAAATATTCTCCTAAAATATGTTGGGATGATAAACTAATCCCAAAAATAGAGAATATCATCTAAAGATAGAAACCAACTAGAAATTGTCTCCACTCCATACATGGCCTCTCAAATTTACCTGAACTCATCATCTTTCTACTAATCCTATAGAACATACTCAAGGAGAGACGATGATAACTAAATACTTGTTATAATTGAACCCAAAACATCCTTTTGAGCATCCAAGTGAAACTGATAAAATATTCCAATAAAGTTCTCCTCCTTCTTTGATTCCAGAACAACCCACAATGGTACTTTCCTACTAAGAGAATATGCAATGAAATTACCCTTTTCCAGGGTGTAGGTGATGTAAAAGTCAAACATATGAAGGTATTACACCCACTTTCTCTATTTGAGATTCAAGTATTTCTAAGAAAAGATACATCTTATACTCTTATGGTCATAAAAAACCGTGAACCTCTCCCCCAAAAGATAGTGTTGTTAACATTTAAGCGCATGCATAACTTAAAAAATATCTAAATCATGAGTAAAGAAATTATTATCATGCATTAATAGTTAGAGAAATATTTAATCCACCACATGATCATCTTGCATAAGTATGAAACCTAGACCATCACCAGAAGCATCATAGAAAACCACATACCCCTTTCCAAGATTAGGTAACATCAGAATTGAAGCTGAAATTATAAATAATTTCATATCATTGAAATAATAATAACTATTTCCATTCCATATTAATTTTACCCCTTTACTAGTTATAGTAATCAAAGGTGAAACCAACATTGAGAAATCCTTGAAAAACCATCGGTAGTATCCAGTATGACGAATAAATCTTTGAATCTCAAAGAGGTTTCATGGATCTCCCCATGACAAGATAGCCTTCACCTTCTCAAGTTCAACTGACAAGACATGATCAAAAATCACATCCCTAAGGACTTCACTTATTGGATCTAGAAATTTCATTTTAAAATATTTCCTTTCAAAATAGTGACTCCTTAGGATTTCATAACTAAACTCAAATGGTGCTCATTCAAATGCTCAGATCTCAAATAAACCAAAATATCACGCATGAACACTACCAAAAAAGTGTCGAGATACTCATGGAATATCTGATTCATCAAATACATGAAAATTTGAGGATTTTTAGTTATAAAAACAACATCATAAGGTATTCGTAATAGACATAAATGCTCAGAAAATCCATCTTCGGTATATCATACTCCCAAAATATGAGTTGATGATAACTTAACCAAAGATCAATATTTAAAAACCACTTTTACCCCTTTAACTAGTAAAATAAATCATCTACATAGGGTAAATGATACTTATTATTAATTGATACCTAGTTCAACTTCCGATAGTCCACACCCAATCAGAGTGAACAATTTTCCTTTTTGGAGAAGAGAACATAAGATTCCCATGGTGAAACACTAGGATAAACAAAAAATTTCACCATTAGATTATCCAACCTAATCTTGATCTCTTTCATCTTTGTTGGTTCTATATGATAAGAAGGTACCAAAACTAGCAATGTACCCAAAACTAGATCAATTGTAAACTCTACCTCCCTCTCTGGAGGAAGACCAGAAAAATTATCTGAAAAAATGTCAGGAAACTCCTAAAAAATAGTGAGAAGATCAATAATGGAAGAAACAACATCAGATAAAACTATTATATCAGATACAAAACTCATGAGATCTCAGTGGAAAGGTAATTTATGTCCTGATCTTGGATCCTACTCTCCCTGAAACATATGAGAGCTCCCATAAACCATAAGAAAAAAGACATTCCAATGATAACAATCAACCTCTACATGATGAGCGATAATAAAATCCATACCAATAATGAAATTAAATAGATCTAGGTCAAGAATGAGGAAATACCAGACTAAATCTAAATCATCCACTGATAGTGAACAAGAATAACTCTAAAACCCATTCTCTTTCCTCTTTCCAAGAGGTGTCATTAACTTCATAATAAAGGACATGAAATATATTAGATGTTAAAGTATATATAAAAAATAGACATATTTAAATAGGAAAAAAGCACCTATATAAAATAAATAATTCACTACCGAATATGAAATAAATATGGTACCTCTCACTGTCATTAGAACTGCATCTACCTCTGCTAAAAGCTTATCCACTGCGTGAAGGTGCTTCACTCATGAGGCCTGTGGTTGGAGACCTATAGCCTTTGAAGCATCTGATTGTGTCATAATAGCCTTTGGAGCTGATGTTCCTGGATCATAATGATGCATAGAAACAACCAAAAATAAATACCATTAATGAAAATAATGCCAAAAAAGGTTTCACATCTTCATAGGTGTGGAAAAAGAATGCTTGGTGTGCCCAGCCTTTCCACACTGATAGCATGTTAGAGGCGCACTATTGGTTGTAATTGAAGGTGTAGATGATGCCAACTATTGAGAACCACCCCCACAACTCCTGTGATTATCATGCTACTTTATCTTCCTCTATTTAACACTATTGAAGCTTTCACTGGGTAGAAGAGAAGGGAAAGAATAACAAACATTGTCTACCATGTCCATCTCTTCCATCATTGAACTATCTACCATCTCTTCATAAGTTGAAAGCTTTATCATAAATACCTGTTATCTAATATCTAGTCAAAAACCCTATAGGTACTTATAAACCTTTAGTTAGTCATTCTTTACTACCTCTAGAGAAAAATGAACCCACTTCATGAACCAATTGGTGAACTTCTACATTTAATTCTCTCCCTTCTTCAAGGAGAGAAACTATAAAGACATTTTCATTATCATAGACTCTAGAAATAATTAGTAGAAGAAGAGAGTATTGAAACTATTCCAGTCCAAGCCCACATTTCCATGTGCCTACACCATGGGATACCACCATAGCTTGCTTGTACCCTTGAGTTTGAACACTTTTCACTTTACCTTAATATTCTCAGGGGTATCAAGGAAGTCAAATATATGATCAATATTTTCTATCTAGTCATTTGTCTCCTGAGATTCATTCATACCTTTAAAGGGTGGTGGATTGATTCATAAAAAATCACATGATCAATCCCTTTCTCCAACAACCCTTAGCTATACCTCGACAACTATGTTTTGGATTTGAGGTAAATTTTGGTTGATAGCATGAATTTACCACATGATATCCTTGATAAGATTCAAATCTAGAGATGGATTCCCTTAAGGAGCATCCACTTCACCCTCCTAAGGAATCTATAGAAGATGTATTATAGGTATACCACTACACACCAAAATAGAATAAATGATCATACAACAAGATAATATCAATCAAAACCATAAAAAAATAAGTTAAAAATAAGATTAATATCCAAAACTCAAAATAGGAGACACACATCCCAACATTCCATGGTAACCTAAGTCTCATCATGGTAAGAGTTGGCCAGACACTCACCACAACATTCCTCAAAAGTCCCAAAAATCCTATCTCTAGTATACCAACTTCAAAAAAATGAGCACAACCTGCCTCTTTGATACCAAAATATTACAAACCCAACCTAGATACCCTCTCAAACGAGTTCCTAACATTAACCTCCACATACCCAAAGGGTATTATTGATCCCCATGGGATAAAGACTATCCCTTTAGCATAAAAAACAATATAAAGGAATAATTTTTCTCAAACTAAAGTAGAAAACATGACTTATATATATATATATACACATGATGGGAAGAAATAACAGAATGGTAAAACAATAAATATATTTCATATCATAAAAAACAACAGAAGCACAAAAAATCATAAGTAGATAAACAATATCCAAGGTACAAGTCCAACAACAAAGGAAAACTAAAACAAAAATAAATACTTTGTGTGATAGTGTGGGAAAACACCAACCATCTCACTAACAGCTACATAAACATAGCTGACCAAAACCTCACTACCTCACTACAACACCTTGCCTTTCCCCACATGGAAATAAATAACATGATCTTCACACTGTCGAAGGGGTTCACAGGGTGTGATCTAAAAAATATCAGTAGGATCCCAACCAGGTGTTTCATATACAGTCTCTATGAAACAATTTGAACATTATTAAATTTAAATAAAATAAGGCATGATAAGAAGTTGAACAATTTTTATATTAAAATAATTATAAAACATTACCCCCTTTCCCATAGTTCTAAATAATCCAGGTAAAATAGTTTTAAATTATTTCATATACATAAAAGTAGTTAAATAAAAGCATGTATCACATATCATATCTAATCTACTACAAACCAAAATCATAGGTAACATCACTCCAAGGATCACAATAGGTCAGGATAGCCAGAACACTCATACCCAGACATAGAAAATCATGCACATCAAGTATCTAGACATATGAATCAAATCTAGAGAGAATAAAAACACCCTAGAAAGTGGACCTACCAACAGTGTATAAAAAGACTCTAGAATAATGGGATGAGGGAGAAGAGGAACACCCCATTAGTGAACCCCCCAATGGTATCAAAAGATGAGGCCTATTACTACACCTTAAACCTAAGTACCCAAGGCCCCCATGTGATAAATTTTCCAAACCATTTCATGAAAACCATTATTTGAAAACCATTTCATAATGATTTGAAAAAACCTTTCCTTTTACCAAAAAAGGGAAAACCCATATTTTGTTAAAAACTCATTTCCACACACACAATTAAATCATGTAAATTCATTTATAAAACAATTTAGAAAACCAAAAAAATATATTTCATCCAAAATATGCTAGAGATGGAACCACCTACCTCAAATTTAGGTCACACATGCCTGTAATGGGATTCACCGACATAAAATAATGCAAAGAGAACAACAGAGTCCCTAGAATCAATCCTTACATCTTAGAATCAATTCAATAAGAAAATAGTCAATAGAGAAGATAATGCAACACATACTTTAAGAAATTCTCACACCAAACCATGACCAACAGAAAAGTTAGTTGTTGGAGGAAGATTACACAAATGATCTATAAAATATCAAGAGAATTAACAACACAAGAACAAAAAATATGGAAACATAGTTCAATAGTGATACCATGATCAATGATAATAAAAAATCAAGAGGATATCTTACTTGATGACATGCACTGCTACCACAACAAAGATCAATCACTGAATAAAAGGATCTCGAAGGATCATAGATCCCCAAAATTGCCTGGGGTATCTCCTAGGTCTCGAGAGAGTAGCTTCATTTCGAATGAAAAATTAATCATCCGTACAATTCCCTAAAAGGAACAAATGCAAAAACATTCATTATGTGAAACCATTTCATGATGTGAAATTCTTAATTAACAAAATATTTTGAAAAATGTGTCACCTCAGATTAAAAATCACGACTTCAACCATTTCACAAAATAAACCTAATTCATGACATGTATTCATTTTACTTATTTAACTAATTCGAGAAATATTTCAGATAAAGGTTTCACATAATGTAAACCTTTTATGACATGGAAATGTCCAACAGAAAGAAAATAGTCCAGATTTTGAAGGACAACCACTTAAACCTTTTACATATTTATACCTAGACTCCATTAATTAAAATAGACATACATTCCCAAACTTTAGTTCATTTTCTCCAATAAGTATCTCCATCCCTAGAAGCTAAAAAATGCACCCAAATAAAGAGAGAAAAAAAAAGATAGATGAGAAATACCTAGAAGTGGGTAATGTAATGTCATAATAAAAAGTATTAAAATACATCCCTAAATCCAAATATTGATGAAGAATTCACTATAACTTCAGGGTAAACCTCAGATACTGATTTGATACAATAGAATATGGTACTCCATGCAACCTTACTATATTTTTAATATATATTCTGGAAAAATATCCAAGAGATAAATCTTCTCTAATAGAAATGAAGTGTGATGAATTCATAAAGTGATTGACTATAACACAAATAACATTATGGCCCTTAGATTTTTTGGGGAGTCCAATGAAAAAATTTATAGTGATATTTTCCCATTTACATTTTAGTATGGGTAATAGTTGTAACATCCCCTTAGAATTTTATATCTTAACCTTAACATTCTTATATACTAAGCATCGAGATACATGATCTGTAATATTGCTCTTCATTTTCTACCACTAGAAATACTCTTTCAGTTCTATGTACATATTTGTACTTCTAGGACGAATAGAGAATAATGAACTATGAGATTCATTTGATATATCCTTCTTCAATTTTGGTATTAGTATAACAAAAACATGGTTCCGAAACCTTATCATTCTATCATAATCAAATTTGAACTCTAGAACATTTCTCACCTTTTTTTTTCAGTTCTACATCTTCTATTTGCGGCTCTTTAATCTTTACTAGGATAGATGGTTGGACAACAATTTGAGTAAGATAAGATTCCTCACCTTCATTTAATATTTATAGATCTATCCTTTTCAAATAAAAAAATATTAGATATTTTTTGATCCGTATCATAGATAATCCAAAATGATCCTTTCAACTAAAAACATCAGCCTCCTTATTCACTTTCCTAGGGTGGTACCATATTCTCTAGTGCATATTCAACTCTTTCTGAGTGAATATATACTTTAAAATTTTATGATCAGTATATAAATATGTATCACATATTTATCTATAAAGATAATTCCTCTATATCTTTAATTTAATAATTACCATAGTTAACACCAAATCATGAGTTGAGTAATTTTTCTCACGAACCATCAATTTTCATGAGGCATAAGATATCACCATATAATTATACATGAGGATTCATCCCAGTCCATTCTTTAATTCATCACTATAGTTCACAAACCCTTATATAGTTTAGGGTAATGCAATCATAGTGTTGGATCGTAAGAGTATATTATGTCTACAGGGGGGGGGGTGGTAAATTATAGTCTAAAAATTAAAACTAACACAAAACCCAAATAATATTTACCTAATAAGATAAAAATAAGAATTCATATGATGAATAGAGTGTTTTTATAAGATCAATAAATTTTCTAATAAAACAAAATTTTTAATTAGGATCACAAAAAGTTCGATAAAATAGTTATTATAAATATTAGTAAAAACAAACTTTCTAATTAAATTACAGAGAAAAATGTAAACTTATAGAAACAAGTAATATGAAATATTATAACAAGGTCAAAATGGATAACAAGATTTATAAAAGTAATTATACTCTTTAACCTTAAGAGTTATGAAAGTCAGAAATCTTGACTTTAGATATTCACAGTTTTAAACCTAACTGTAATGGTCTATTGTTCCACACCAAGAAATCCTTTGATACGATGATCAGTATCATCTATATTCCTATCCTCAGAAGCACTCAATATGATGGATTAGAATCAAAAATCTTCCTATCCCCATAATCCCTCAATTAAACCATGATCAGATATAAAAATAAAAAATAAAAAACAATTTTAATAATTTTATAATTCCTCACATGGAATCCTTATAACCACAACTCTTTATGAAATTATAGAGTGAAAAAAATGAGATTTTTAGGTATAGAAAAATATCAGATGTGTTTATTTGAAATTGAATCATCTCAAATCTCCTCAAATTAACTCCTATTTATAATTATCCCACCAATGACTATATTTCCATGAATCTCAAAGTTGGTTACAATGGCCTCTGATGTTCTTCACTTGATAGATCAACAAAATTTTTCTATCCAATGTTGTTTTTATTAGCACCATTAAAATTATTTATTGAATTTGGTCTAATATAATAAATTCCAATTAATTTGATTATAAACTTTAGATAATCCGATGGACTATAATTTTCTTAACAATCCGATGAATTGAACTCTAGTCAATCTAATGAATCTGAACTACTATTAGACTGATGCATATGACATTGGTCAGTTTGAAGGACATAATACTTAGTCAAACTGATAGACATAACACTATTAAGTTTGATAGATGAGGATATAATTTAGTATACTAGATTTTATTGAATAATAAAGTTTATATTTATTTTATATTAGAACAATTTCATTGTTTGATAGAAAATGATGTTTTATACAAAAAAATTCTAAACCTCTTGGGAAATATAATGTTATTTAAATAAGTTTTTAAGAAAGTGTTTGTGATTTTAAAAACTAAGGGAAAGAAAATTAAAAATATAAATTTCAACACAAAATACCCCTTTTTTTGGAAAGAACAAAACAAAACACTTAAAATGTAAAACTATTAACTTTAAAAAAACATAAAACCCTTTTTATGTTTATAATCTTCATGGAATTATTCATAATAAATAACTTCCCTTATCATGTCTTAACTACTCCTGAGTTGATGAATTATTTTTGTTCATCATTCTTGATACAATTGAAAGTATGATGACTTTTGATACACCCCCTAATCAATTTTCTTACTTATATTGTTTTCTCACCATTTAGATAAATTTTACCCTTTAAAAAAATTCACCCCTTTAAACAAATTCTCCCCCTTTTTGATTTGAAAAAAAGGAATATAGAAAGTAAATTATTATATTAAAATTTTAGAAAATAAATTATAAAAAACAATTTTATTTAAATAACTATACATCAAATATAATAATAAATAACATTCATCCAAATTAAATGTTAAAATATTCAGATAAAAAATATTTTTATAATAAATAAATCAAACTAAATTTCATTTAAAAGAGTTTGAAAAACATTAAAAGTTCATATAAAAAATGTTCATTCATTATTATACAATTTTGTTACAGTGGCGTTTAACTTCTTCAAGTCCTCATGATCCTTACAATATTTAGATGATGTTGATTCAAGCTTGGTTATTATATCTTCTATAACTACTAGACTCTGATTCTCTTCCTTTAACCTTGCAACTTCTTCTTCAAGAACACCAATCTTCTGGTTTTCCTCTTTCAAACCTAGAAAATAATCTTTAAAATACTAGAACCTGATATTTTTACCGTTCAAATTCTAAATTTATTCTTTCAATTATAGGACTTAATCATGCTAAGAGTCTGATATATCTTTGAATTGATGAATCAACTTTAGCTAATTTGAGACATCAAAAGATAAATTTTAAAACGAATATTCAATTTCAAACAAATCATTCTTCACTTTCATAACTGGGTTATCATGACATTTTAAGTCACTATCAAATTTCCCTAACCGTATCACCATTTTATTAATTTTTATTTTGTGTGAATTTTTTTCCTTTAAAACTTTTGATATTAACTTCATTCTGTATCCTTGATTTTGTCACTAGATTCAACAATTCAAAATTTTCATTCAAAATATTCTGATTTTTTTTCACCTTTATTTGATGTTAGGAAGATATGGAATTGAGTCAATAATTTGTTTCAAAGTTTGAAAAATATAATCAATAATCTTCCATGCTTCTATGGCCGATTATTCCTATAACTTTGATGTAGCCTCTGAAATGTGTTTCCAGGATGGTTCGATATCTGACTTCTCTTTTCTTTCAACTCTCACATAATTTGATACCTTCACAATATAAACATATTTATCAATATTATCCTTATATTATACTTTAGTATGTGAATTATGGACTTCTAATACTTATTTTGATAATTTTTTCCATCCATATAAACATCAAGAACTTTATTTTTATCAGATTGAGTTGAAATCAATATAGATGATGCAGATGATTCTAATAAAATTTATTATTCTCTTTTCTTATTCTTATTATTCTTCTTATTCTTTTTCATATTCTTCTAATTCTTTATCCAACCGCCTTAAAGTTCTTAGAAACCCATTTTCAACCTGCTATACTGATTTTTGTTTCTTTTTCTCAATTGACTTGTGAAAAATTTTTGGTGTCAAAACTCGATCCGACCTTTTAACTTGTAATTCCTCTATGAATTCTTTTAATTTTCCTTTATCACCAATAAATATGTGAATAGTAGAATTTTCAAAAAATTCTAATCACTCTGGTATCGATGGATCTAGAATTGTTTGATCGGTAGTAGAGAGAGTTCTAGACTATGGAACTAGTTATACTACTAATAAAGGAGATACTGATATAGGTTGATCAATATATGATGTTTCTAAACCTTTCAAAAAATTATACATAATCATATATTTAGCTAAAATTTTCTTTAGATTTATCTTCTTCTTAGCTTCTTTTATCTCATCAGATGTTCATTTCTTTAATGCTAAATCTTCATCTTTTTCTAGTCTAAATAATGGATGTCCATTCTTATTTCAGGATTTGTGAGCCATTTTATTTTTGAAATCCTCATCAGACATTTCATTTTGTTTCTTTTGAAATTTTGGAGGTAATGATTTATATTTTCTTTTCTCTTTATCTGATTCATTCCCATTCACCAATTTTACATTAGATGCATTTTTTTCCATTTTACACAAATTTATTCAACTTAGAATTAAAAAAAAGTTTCATCTTTTACATTATTTCTTCACCAATGAAAGATAATTTTTTTATTAGTTCATATGACTAGTTCTTGATCTGGAAATACTCTATACAATTTACTAATATCTTATTAATAAAATAAGGAAACATTAAAATTTGTGACTTTATTTATGCCTTCTTAATATATTTTATAGAGAGAAACCCAAAAATAACAAGATTTAACTGTCAGATATTAATTTAAAAGTTCAATATAAAGATATTGAGGACTTTAAAAGTGTCTCTATCTCCTTTTATTAGTATCAAGAAACCTTTCACCTATAAGGTTAATAATATTATACCAGGAGTGAGATTAAATACTTTTCTAACTTTTTTTCAAGTAAGTAAACAAGTATGATTTACCAGTTGACTTATCAAGACTACCAAGCTTCTACAAAAGCTTGTGATATGGTAGGTATTCATCACCCTCCAAGGGAACTTCTACTGACTCAACAAATTTCTGATATATATGTTTACAACTTTGATAAAATAGAGTATAATAATTAATTTTTTATATTCTTCCATATTTAATTCAACTGAAGAAAAAATTTCTATAACTATTTATGGGTAATGTTAGTAAAAGTCCTCTATTTCTATACAAATTTTATCCCAACCTTGAATCTTAATAAATATTTTCAACAAGGGATCATAATTTTTATTCTGGGTCTTTTTAATCAATATTTACTTAAAAACATATCTCTTCACAAAGTCATTATCAAAGGCTATCTAATTTAATCTGATGCCGGTACTCAGACTATAGAATATGATTGGACGAATTTCAAACTATCAGAATGAGCAATAAAATTGGTGCCAAGGGTCAAGAAGAATTACTAAAAAACTGATGTGAGATAAGGGATGGACCACCCTTATATTTAGGCATGGGGGAGATAATTTATATTCTAAAAAAATCAATGGCTCAGATTAAAATTTGAATTCTGATATGATAGTTGAGATTAAATAGTGGAACAATTTAATGAAATATTATGAACTCTTAAATTTATTTATGAAAACTACTAATCAGAGTAAATGAATCTATGATTATAGAAATTTTTAAGTTTTTAACAAAATAAATTTTATAAAACATAAATAATATGTAAACCAAAATTGAAAAATAACATTAATAGACAATTACACAAACTAAAATATTAAAAGAATACCTTTGGGAGAATATTAATTTATGTATTAGTAATCTATTCATATTTGTTTTTTTAATAGAAAATGAATCTAATAAAATTTATAATAATAATGTTGTCCGATAAATTTTTAAAGATATTTTGGTTAAAAAAGATGATTTTTTTGACTTCATAATTTTTTTATAAAACATTGATTCTGATAATTTTTATATTTTTTTGAATCCTAAATACTATTTTTTTTTCAAAACTAAAAAATTAAAAATAACAAAAGACATATATACTCCCCCTTTTAGGAGGAGTTTATTAATGTAAGAAGATTGGTAAACATGAAGTATATATGAATGATCCTTTGACATTGACTATTAATAGTTTCTATTCAATGTATTCAAATCTATCAGAACTAAGGGGTTTAATAAAAATATATGTAAGTTGTTCTTTCATTCTGATGAATTGTAAAGTGATATATAATTTTTGTGTTTGATACCTAAGTAAATGGTGTCTTATATCTATGTTATTTTCTCTAAAGTGATGTGTTTAGTTTTTACTTTAAGTAATGGAACTTTTGTTATCAAAAAATATTTTACTTCTACTAAAACTCATTCCATAGTTAGTGAGTGTGTGTTACTTCCACAATACTTGAGCACAAAAAATTCTAGATTCCACATATCTGGATTCAGAAGTGGAAAGTGATACCGAGTGTTGTTTCTTACAAAACCAAGAAAATAAATCTTCTCATAAGAAATGAAAAGTTCTGGAAGTAATTTTCCTATCTATATACATCCACCAAAGTTAGCATCCGAATTTGTTTTAACTCAAAATAATTTCTAGAGGAATAAAATAAACTTAAATCCATATTTCTCTTAAGATAAAAAAAATTTATTTTATAGTTTTAAGATGGGAATATTTTGGATTTTCATAATATCTAGTACATAAGCATACATAAAAAATTAAATTCAAATAACTAGCTATTAAGTGAAGTAAATTTATAATCATTCCTCTGAATATATTTTGATCAACTAGTTTCCCAACTTCATCAATATCTAAAATATTTGATGTTTCTATATGAGTAATAATACTTTTAGTGTTGTTGTATCCAAATTTCTCAATAAGATATTTTATATGTGTATGTTGAGATAAAAAATTTCCATCTAGTTTTTTAAAATTTGAAAACCTAGAAAATATATTAAATCACCCATCATATTCATTTCAAAATTAGAATTTATAATATCTTCAAAGGAATTTGATATAGAATTTTGAGATGAACCAAATATAATTTCTTCAATATAGATTTCTACAATGATATTTTTTTAGTAACTTATTTTATAAAAATACTTGGATCCCAAGATCATTTAACAAAATTTTTTTATAACAAAAATTCAATTAATATATCATATTGGGATTTAGTGTCTTGTTTTAGACCATAAAGTTCCTTATTACATTTAAAAACATATTTTTGATGTTTTTTATTTTCAAAACTAGGGGTTTTTTCTACATAAGGTTCTTCATGTACATATCTATTAAGAAATTCACACTTCACATCCATTTGAAATAGTTTAAAATTTAAGAATGTTGTATATGTTTGAAGTATATGAATGTCCTCAAGTATAGATATCAGAGCATAATTTTATTCATAATTCTATACCCTCTTTTTTATTATATCCTTTATCAACAAGTATAAATTTATTTCTAACTATTATTCCATTTTCATCACATTTGTTTTGAAAAACCCATTTTTCTCTAATTATAGAAGTATTTTTAGGTCATTCAACCAAATTCAAAAATTGAATCCTCTAAAATTCCTTAAGTATATCTTGAATAGATTTTATCCAATAATCATCACCTAAATCCTCATTAAAATTATTAATTTCAAATTGATATAGAAATAAAAAATGTTCAATTTAATTTATTAAAGAACTTCTAGTTCTAAATGCTTGATATACATCACCAATGATATTATCACTAGGATGATTCCTAAGAAACAACTAATTTATTGGATTTACAAAAAATAAATTCTGTAAAAACATGTTGAAATTATTCTTGAGGTATAACTTCAAAAACATATTCCTTAGTTTTTATCTCATGAGAATAAATTTCAAACATAGTTTTAAAATTAGTTTTAGAAATAACATCCAAATATATAGATTGTGGTTGTTTGAAAACAAAAGGATAAGTTTCATCAAACTTAACATGTACCATTTCATCAACAAAACTTTTATTTATATTAAAAACTCTATAGGAATTACTAGTTATAGAATAAAATAAAAAAATATTCCTTCAACATAATTTAGAAAAAATTTATATAAGTTATTTTTATTATTCATAATGAAAACTTTGCATCCAAAAACTTTGAAGTAATAAAGGTTTTTTTCCTTTCAGACCATAACTCATAAAGAGTTTTATTAGCAAAATGTATAATCAAAACTCAATTTATAGTATAAAAGGAAGTACTAACTGCTTCATCCCAAAAAAATTATCAACTAAGTATTCCCATAAAATGGTTCTTATAATCTATTAAATAATTCCATTTTTTCTTTCGACTACACCATTTTTCTTTGGAGTTCTAGGTTCCAAAAAGTTATTTACAGTAGATTTTTATTAGAAAAAGTTTCAAAATTAAATTTACAAATTCTACACCATTATCACTATGAATAATTATCAAGGAGAGGTTTTTCTCATTTTTAACTCTGGCTATAAAAGTTTTACAACAAAAAAGGATTTAGATTTATTTTCTAGAAAACAAACCCAATTATATCTAGTGTAATCATCAAGTAAAACATATAAATAATATTTCCCATAGATACTTTCAGTTCACATAGAAGAAAAAAAGACCATGTGCACTAACTATAAATCATCAGAGGTTGAGACTTTACTAATATATTTAAAACTTGAATTATATTTCTTTCCAAATTGAAAATGATCACAAACTTTAGAAGTTTCAAACCTAAGTTCTGGTAGATCGTTAACTAGTCCTTTCTTAGAAAACATAACTAAAGTTATAATATTACAATATCCTATTATTCAATGATATAACCAAGATTTTTCTTCTATTACACTAATAGAAGGTAGATATTAGCTCCTAAGGTCTTATCTGTTTAATGTGTATACATTTTCATACTGATTGGTAGAAAAAAAAATCTATATTTAGAAATATTTACTATACGTTTTTTTCATTACTGAAGTTCACAAGATAACCCTCATCACATAATTGCCTTATAATAATAAGGTTGTTCTTAAATTACACAACAAATAATACATTTTAAATTAAATATTTTCCAAGAATAACAATGTTAACCATAACAATAATTTCTCTTTGAGAATTATCTCCAAAAGTGAATTTGCCACCTTTAAATTTATGATATCCTTAAAGATGTCTTTTTTCCTTACCATGTGTCTGGAGAAACCACTACCCCTATTCCAAATATTTTTTTGTTGGTACATTATTTATTTTCTTGAAAAAAACATTATAATTTTAGGGACCAAACCTTCTTAGTTCCTATATTATAAGAATATAAAATTTTAGGAATCTATGTTTTTTCAACTTTATTATGTTGATAAAATGTAAATTATTTTAAAAAATATGCCATATGAAATCCTAATGGTGGTATTTTTTTTAAATAATATTTTTTTCTAATGTGCACCACTTTTGTATTTAGTATAAAATGGATTATTTTTCAGAACAAAGTAGTTATTACTAAAAATGGGTTTTCTATTAGTAAAACCCATTATAGAAATCTTACAATTTTCATTTTATAACAATTTATAAACTTCTTCAAAACATGGTAATGTATTTTTTTAATCATATGAAGAATATTCATCATTAAATGATGTAAAACTATATTCATAATTACCAAGATAGTTTTAATTTAAGGTTGTATTTTTAAGAGATTCAATAGTTACCTTATCCACAGGACATTTATTAACCTTTGGTATTTCTTCATAGAATATAATATTTTTCTATCCTGAACTTTCACTGTTCAATGAGTTCTCAGAAGAAATATCTCCTCCACTAGGATTCCATGTGTCTAAAGCTTTTATAATATTCTTGACCTTATACTTATAATACTTTTCAGAATTCATTTTAGAATTTATTTTCTTCATATCCTTTATTTTTATCATAGTATAATCTGGTTTGATATGTCCAACCTTTTTACACTCATAACATATCACTTATGAAGAATATTTCTTATCAGTTTTCTCCTTATAAATTTTCTTATATCTATACTAAAAATATTTCTTTCCTAATATATTATTCATTCTTTTATAAAGGTTAGATAACTCATTCCAAGATTGTTCTGATGAACTATTATTCATCTCAATGACAAATTTCTTTTTTTAGAAGACTTCACAAATTTTTTAGCAGATTGAACTTTACTAGGAACATTTGATGTATTATCAAAATCAAATCCTCCATTCTTATTTTTTATTTTCTTTTTCAACTATTTTCGTTCTACCATTATACTGTATAAGGTTTCCAATAAAATCATCAAAAGTAAGATTAGAAATCCTCATTGTGTCATTTAAATCATTCCTTTTGGATTCTCATTCATTTGGTATGATCTAAATAATTATCTCAACCAAAATATTATCTTTATGATATTTATCTCCAAGAGATTGTAAACTATTTATAATAGTCATAAACCTTTGATGAATATTAAAAACTAACTCTCCAAGTAGAAAATCAAAAGCTTTATAATATAAAATAAGAATAACTCTTCTTGTTTCAATGAATTTAGAAGTTCTAAACTGTGTTACATATAACTTCTACAAAATACTATTTTTAGCTTCACATGAAGAAGTATGACTACAAATTTTTCTTGTCAGAGAGTATAACAGTGTGTTCCTTAATCTATAATTAAACTAATATTCCAACTTTTACTGATTAGTAAAAGCTATAATTTCTTTCTACGGAATCTTATAACTGCCATTAAGTTTCAAAAAGTTGTCAACTCGAGTATTCATAATAAAGGTTTTCATCTTATCTCTCCAATATTAATAATCATTCATAAAAAATAGGTGGTCCACTGGTATCCATATTCTTGAGAGTTCCAACATTTAATCCTACCATTTTATACAAAAATTTTATTTTCTATAACACAAATTAGTGTAATAAAAATTTATAAACAAGAAGTTTATAGAAAGAAATTAATAAAATTACAGTAGATAAAAAAGTAGAAAATCAGAAATTATAGCAGTAGAACCTACTTTGATACCAATTGTTGGATCCTAAGAGTATACGATGTCTAAAATATGGGGGGGGGGGAGGGGTGAAAAATAATCTAAAATTTTAAATTTTAACAAAACCAAAATATACTTTTGTTAAAAATATTAAATTTATAAGTCGTCTGATGATCAGAGTTTCTGTATCAGATTCAGAAATTGTATGATAAAAAAAATTATTAATCAGGCTCACAAATAGTTCGATAAAACCATTATTAGAAATATTAATAAAAAAACATTCTAATTAAATATAATAATATAATTTAAACTTATAGAAATAAGTAATATAAAATATTATAACAAAGTAATAATAGATTATAAACTTTATAAAAGTAATTCAACTCTTTAAATTAAGAGTTAAGGAATTAGAAAATCATGAATTAAGATATACACAATTTTAAACCTAATTGTAAAGTTTTTTCTTTCCACACTAGTAAATCCCTTGATATGATGATCAGAGTTAGTTGTCTTCCTATCTCTAAAGACTCTCAATCCGATGGATAGAAATCACCTATCTTTGTATCCCCATAATCCCTAGATCTAGACCTCATTATAACTAATGAATAAAAAATAAAAAATAGTTCTAATGATTTTACAATTCCCCACATTTAATTAGTATAAATAAAACTCTCTAAGAAATTACAAAGCATAAGAACTAGATGTTCAGGCAGAAAAAAATCTCATACGTGTTGAGTTAAAAATGCATCAGTTCCCATATCCTCAAATTCACTTTTATTTATAGGCATACCTCCAACAACTATATTTTTTTGAATCATGGAGTTATTTGTAATGACCTCATATGTTCTTAATTTAACAACTCAGAAAAACATCTCCATCTGATGTCATTTTTATTACCACCATTACAATGCTGTTATGAATTCCGTCTAATAGAAATAATTCAAATTACTCTGATGATAAAATTTGGATAGTCCAATGGACTATACAATTGTTTATCAATATGATGAACTGAACTATAGTCTGTCTTATGGGTACTAATTTAGTTAGTTTGATAGATAGAACACTTAGTCAAACTAATGGACACAACACTATTCATTCCAATGGACTATACTCTAATTCAATCCAATGGATTATATTAAAGAATAAAGTTTATATGAATTTTATACTTGGAGTATTTCATCTTTCAATATAAAATGATTTATTCTACAAAAATATTCTAAAACACTTGGGATATATAAATTTAGTAAAATAATTTTTTAAAAAAGTTTTTTTGATTTTCAAAACTAAGTAAATGAAATGCAAAAAGTATAACTTTTAACTCAGAAAATAGGTGCACTAACTATACTTATATTTATTTACTTGAAATTTTCTTCACATTCATCTATCCAAAGGAACTTGTCTCCCTTACAGGTTAAATTCATGAGTGGATTAGACAATCATGAGAAATTTTCCTTAATTATTTGATAATATCCATAAAAACCAAGAAAAGTATGGATCTTAGTCACCATAGTTCATCTAAGATAACTTTTAATAACTTTTTTCTCAGATTGATCCATTGATATACCTTCACTTTAGATTATATGACCCAAAAATGAAATTTTTTTGTCAAAATTCACACTTGGTTATTTTTTCATATAATTTATTATTCTTTAGGGCCTTCAGTAAAATCCTAAAGTTATCTTGATTGTCTTCCTTAATCTTGGAATATATAAGAATATAATCTAGAAATACTACCACATAATGATCGAGGTAATTTATAAATATTCTATTCATTAAACCCATGAAGATAGTAGGAAAATTAGTAAGACCAAACTACATCGCTATAAATTCATAGTATCTATATTGTGTATAGAATGTTTTCTTTGGTATATCCTCTTTATTAACCCTAAATTGATGATATCCAAAACAAAGTTAAATATTAGAAAAGTATTGATCTCCATGAATTTGATCAAACAAGTCATAAATAGAGGGTAGAGGATAATTGTTCTTTATTTTGATCTTGTTAAGTTCCCAATAATCAATGCATAGTCACATCGATCCATATTTTTTCTTAATTAAAATAATAGGTAAACCCCAAGGTGATGAACTTGAATGAATGAATCCGTTTCTAGGATTCTCCTGGAGTTTCTTCTTTAATTTCTACCACTCAATTTGGGCCATTACATATGGAGTCTTTGAAATAAGTATAGAACCAGGTATTGTTTCTATTGAAAACTCAACTTCATGATTTAGTGTAAGACTAGAAAAGTATTTCAGAAAGTCATAAATAAAATCCTGTATAATATTTATAACTTTGATATTGAGTTTATCCACAACTATCTAAGATAAACACAACTTTTAATTAAGAATCAATACCCATGTATTAGATGTGATTTCTATAGAAAGTTAATATTTTTCATCACACTGATAGGTAACCATAGGTTAGCTTAGAATATTAAATGTAAATTACCTTATAAATTGATGAGGGATTTATGTAAAGAAATCCAATCCATTCCTAAGATAAAATTTAATTAAACCATAGGGAGAATAATGATATTTTTAAGAAGTATATTCCCACATACTTAAATTAGAGAAGATTTATAGACTTGAGATACGATCATCATACAATTAATTTTTTTCATTTCTAATTCAAAATCTAATCATTAAGGAGGTATTATAATACCCTTATAAAATTATTCCGATATAAAAGAGTGGGTTGATCTATAATCAAATAAGAAATTAACAATTATAGAGTGGATCATAAGTGTACCTTTTACCACTTAGTTATCCACACCAGAAATAATGATCACATGATATTTTTGTTTTTCTTTGGGCTTAAGAGGTTTTCAATGTTAACTATCATCATTAATCATAATATTTGAGCACTATTTAGCATAATCCCCTTACTCTTTTAATTTGAAACACTATAGTGTGGGTGGTTCATTATGTAGTAATTTTTCTCCATCATTAGCTAAATTCTCCTTCACATAATTTTGATATTCGATTTATCCCTAAAATTATTTTCCACACTTGGAAAATTTAATAGTACCCTTAATAAAATTTCCTCCATGTTTCCTTACACACTTAGAGAATGAAGAAAATATCATCTTTTTGTATCTGTGTGATTTCTAATTTTATTTGAATTTCTTCTTTATTTTCTTATCAAAACCATGATATTTATAGGTAACTATAATGTCTATATCCACCATGATATCACATAGAATGATTTCTTCATAGATAATAAAGTCCCTTATGGATAATTTCATTTAGAGAAATGGTTTTAAACCAATGAATAATCAACGAATTTTACTTTCAGGTTGGATGATAATACCATAAGTATACCTTACAAGTCCTGTAAAATTTTCCTCATAAGTACTAACAGTTTCATCATAATTGTTATTTATCTAAAGGAATTTCTTCTACATTTCCATATAAAGAATACAAGTAAATTATTTATTAAAAAAATAATATCATAAATGAATCCCACTCCCTAGAGTTAATTTCGTCCTATTACCTCATATTCTTGATAAGAGTCCACCGGTGATCTGCTTCACCTTCCAGATAATAAACAACCAAAATAAAATTTTCATGTTCTAGACACTAGAGAATGAGAAATATCTTTTTATTAGTACAAATACATTACTAAATAACTAATGGATCAACATAATAACTAAAATAAGGTGGATGTTTCCTTATGAAAGACTCAATAGAACATCGTTACCTCATGTGCTCATTTGAAATCTTAATATGATTCATGGATTGATAAATTTGTGTAATCATAGTAATAATAGTTTTCATTTAAGATCCCATAACATTTGGTTTTGTAAGAGGAAAATCATTTTATTATCCATTAAATTCAAAATTAGCATAATTCCTTCAAGTATCAGCAGTTGACTAAAACCAAAAAGTATAACATGAGTAACAATAATCATATAGGGAAACCACTTAATCATGAAAAATCATTTATAGGATGTCTAAATCATGATACCTTATTTTTAATCTATGACACCTTAGATTTAACCTATTCCTCTCATGGTCATTATCTCTCAAAATCCTTCATAATGGTTCATAAATAAAATGTGAGTTATCCAAGCATATCCTCTGAGAATGTCAAACCAGGAGCACAGTAAGGGAACACTCACCATGCACCGGAATGATGGCCAAGATATAATCGAGTAAATATTTTCAAGGTTATTACCTCTAGATACATCTATAAAACAAACCAAATACACTTACAGTACTTAGACATGTATGTTTTTCTTGGAAAACCAAACTTATTTATTTACTATAACATAGTACGTTCTCCCACACATAAGATTATACTAAGGGTTCTCACTAAATTCTTCTCATCCCAATTTACGAAGGTAACTAAACATTTCTTTGATACTAACTATTATGACGCAAAATTTTAAAACATAAATATTATATCTTATTAGATGAATATTTCATAATATTATGGTTTATACCAGAACCATAAAGGTTTAATGTCTTTGTAAAATAAGATACATAAACCAGTAGTTCATAAAATGTCTACACTATCTCCCACATAGTTCTTCACCACTAAAACCCTTATTAGACACATTATAATTAAACATTTTATTCATATATTAGGGAAAATAGAATATAATAAAGGGTGAGATCTGATGCTTAATAAGTGTAACAAGGAAGATATCAATGATCATTTAAACATAACATGAGTATAATGGGCATGAGAACATGAGATTAACCTTTGAAAATCATAACTAGAAATTATTAGATCATAAACATGAGTCATGGAATAATGATTTAAATTTCATATGGCATGAATCATAAAGGAATCAAAGAACATGAGCCATGAGATCATAACATTGGCATAAATCATAATTTTTTGGCATACACATAATCATGGAAAAGCATTACCTTAGTTAAGGATCACTACAAATACTATCATAGTGGATTAGAATCCATCCCCATTTTATACTATCATTAGTTAAGGTTCACTCATAAGACTACCATAGTGGAAAAAGTCCCTTACTGAATTGGGTTTACTATCCAGTATAGTCCTTATTATCTTATGAGATATCCATCTTTACCCAATGCATTGGAGAGCTATAGAATTATGATACCACCCACCACTTAATAAAAATCATATATATATGTGCCAAGATATCAAGAAACATTAATCATTTCATAACTTGTGGAAAAGAAATGGGGTTTATAAACATTTCATCATAGAATCATAACATAACCCATGGAAAGGGAAAAAGTTTCATAAAGGTTTTTATCATAAATTTATTAACCAGTGGAAATGAAATGGGTTTATTATAATCATACTTAAATCATTATCATAATAATAAATTAAAAGGATGAAATTGGATAGTATCATTGGATAATATCCCTAATAAATCATAAGTATCATCAAAGGATGTCATAAATATGAATAATTCCTTCAAAATATATCTGGAACATTTATTAAGGAAAATACCACTTTCACTTTGAAATAATTTATTTAAAATCTAATTTTTTTTCAAATATTAAGAAAAATATTTTCTTAGAAAATAACCTTGGTAAATTGTAAGGAAATATTCAAACCATTAAGTATTCATGATGGTAGGAAATTCTATTCATTCCATGAATGTTATAACAAATACCCCTTTTATATTTTCAGTAAAAATTCAAAAAGTTACTCATTAAGAAAATGAAAAGAAGATTAATTTTAAACCATTTTTAAGAACTAAATGATAATAAAAATGACTTTAAAAAATAATTGGAGAGTAATAAAATATTCTTGATTTGTTTAAAACATTGACTTAGAAGAAAAATGATTTCCAACCAAAGAGAGAAATATAGTTGATTGTCCTTAAAAACATTATTTCAATATATTAAGTTATTAAATAAAGGAAAATGAAATGAAAATATGTATTGTATATAAATATACAAAGTAGAATAAAATTCATGAAATTATTGAGAGATATTTGATAAATTTCATCGTTAAAAACATGATCATAAACAATCCTGATAAACAATGAGATTCTAACATAAATCCTTTACCTTAAGTTTAAATTGCTTAAAAAGTGATCTAAACTCTTGTATAATAAATATAAATTTATTATATTCATATAAAATAATAATTTAAATACTTATAATATCATATTTTATCAACATATAACATTCCAACACCCATTTATTAATAATTTCTTATTGAAATCGTCATTTATGGTTGTTATCTATTTATTTTTTAATGATAATTTTGGTTCTGTAGTTTCGGTACTTGTAATTTGATCATGGTTATATAATATAAATAATTTTAATAGTGATTTAAATATCATATATATTCATTATATATATATAGAGATTTATCCATTAATGATAGAGATAGAAAAATGAATTACATTGTTCATGAAGACGGTAAGCCGTACGCATGCATGAATGATTTTTTTTCACTTTTAGATAGATGGAATGAAAGAAAGGTAAATAATAATTAACCTTTAAAAAATCATTATTATATCATTTATATTCATTAAATATATCCTTATTACCATCCATATAAATCGTAAATAAAAAATGATTCACATCGCTTCATGGAGGTGATAGTCCACACATAGGCACGAGTGATGTTATTATTTTCCAAAGGATTGGAAGATAAGAAGTTATATATGATATTATAATTATAGAAGAATATTTATTTCATAAATATCATATATAAACTTTAAAACCATCATAATAACCATCCGTGAAATATGGTGATGGAAAATGAATTGAATCGCTTTGTGGAGGTGACAGTCCACACGTACGCACAAACTATACTTTCAATTCCCATTTAATATAATAGAGGCTGTATATTGGTGATAAAATAATAATAATAAAATTTAAGTGTATTTATTATGATTAATTTATTATTTTATGATGAACACCATAGATTTAGTGGATGTAGAATAAGAAAGAAATTGAAATAGGTCGGGTAAGATGATTACCTCTCCTTCAGTTGGCCTCCTATAGATCCTTTATTAAGGACCCATGGAATGTTATTTTAAAAATAATAAAACCTAAAATTCATGGATATGGAAGTTGATAAGATATTTGGGCTGGTTTTGGTTGATCTTGAAGGCTCAAATTAGTGTAAACAAGAGAAATGAGGGGTGTCCTTTTATAAGTGGGGGAGAGGACACACTTGGAATTTATTAAAAGAGTAAAATATAATGAAGTAATTCTAAAGATAAATTCATAAAAATTGGTATATATTAAAAGTTATGATATTATAAGGTCTAAATATTTCTAAAAAATGGATTTAGATAAGTTTAATTGTAAAATTTTCCCTTAACTCTTGGTTTAACTGTTGTTAAACTTGTTTTAACCATAACCATGGTGATTTTTTTTAATGTTTTTACTATTAATTATGAAATAATGAATGTGGAATAATTAAAAAATTTATACATTATAATTAGAAATATGGAATCTATTTTATCAAATTCAATCTCTAAAAGGGGTAGAAATCAGTTTTAAAATAAACTCACAAAACATGATGAAAAATAATTTTCATGAAAACATGTTTTCTTAAGTATGATAGTTTTATACCAAAATACACATAAAATTAATTAAAATGACCACAATTATATTATTAATAATATAAATGAACTAATTTTACTTTTAAAACTATTTTAAAACAAAATAGAACTTTTTAAATATTTTAAATGAGAAGAAAGTTTTCAATAAAAATCAGTATTTTTCAGTATTTTTTGAAAAATTAATATTTTTAGAAAATTTTCATTAATTCACTCTAAGATATTTTTAACATGTTTATTTCAAAAAAAATAAGTTAATTTGTTTCAAATAAATTTCCTAAAATAGGTAATTTTTTTTATTTTCTCACAAAAAGAAATAAAAACCCTTTTTGATAAAAAAATATCTTTTCAGAGCATATAATGACAAAAAATTAAGTACTTGTTTATATAAATATTTACTTTATATAAAACCTTTATACATATTTTTAAAATATTTTTATTCCTATTCATACATCCAATTTAATGGTAAGGTTATAATGGTATACTGTATTACCATTCATTTAGACCTAGGGTTGTGTGTATCGTAAGCTATTAGAGAAATTAAATTTATTTAAAAAGAAATATATCATAAAATTTTAGGGTGTTACGGTCCATGAATCAACATATTTATTTATTTTTCATTTTTATATTTAATAAAATTTATAAAATTCCTAATTTTAGGATAAATACTATTTTTTGAAGTAAAACCTAGCTTGATATCATGATCAGTAATTCATTGATCTCTTTCTCACTCAAAAGAAAGGATCACAAATCATGTTGTGACATTTATAATACAAAAGATCACCCTTTCATCATAAAATTATTTTTTCATCATAATTATTTAATTTTGGAAGCTTAATTTTAGAAAAAAATCCTCTCATATTATCCTCTTATATAGATCTTCTTCTCTATGGATTTAAGATCAATCCGTCATAATTTTTGATATTTAATCACATACTCTTACAGGAACTTGTGATGTTTAGAATATTGAAGAATAGATTTGGAATTATCAAAATCATTTTCTTCTTCAGAATATAAAATCTAAAAACCTTCACTTTTCAATATGAAAATTCTTGAATTTGTTCAGGTCTTATATCATACATGGACTGAAAATTTCTTACACGATCCCAAATTCTAGCAAACATTAAAGTCTTACATGATAGATAAATTAATAAGGGTTATAGAATTATCATTCTAGAATAAATTATCTTACACCCAACTAATTTTTTTTAAATATATTGAAATATTATATAAAACATAAAAGTAATATGTGGATCTAAAAAAAGGCATATGCACATAGTGGGACTTCCAAAAAATTTCAATTTTGGCTAGAAAAAGTTATAAACCAGCTGATAAGTCTTATACATTTGATTAAAAGTCTTACACAGGCTTCAGTAAAGTTATACATGCATTACCTTTAACAAAATTTTGAAAATTCAAAAGTAATATTCTAGAAACAGTCCTACAAGGTACTAAAAAGTTTTATAAAATGAAGTATATCATAATACATAAGATATTTTACCTTTCCATTTTTTGCTGACACTTCAAAATTATATATTTATTCAAATTGATTCCGAATTACTTAAAACTCATCTCATGATTTCTCAAACACTTAAAATTACGATAAAAGAGTTCCAAATAATTCAACTAGTTATTAGAATAATTCCCAACATCTTATTCTTTCTTATATGTTTATTTACAATATGTAAATACTCAAATTTTAGTATTTCAATATAACTCCACTACCTCAATGTTCCAGCCTCATTCCCAGCCTCTCAATCATCATCCAATTGTAATGTCTCACTATTTTTAGCAGGCTTAAAGCTCAATATCACAAGGATGGATACTTTAAAAGGTTAACTAGATATTCTCAAATTTTTAACCTATGATAATCATTTTAAATGAAAATTTACAAGATATATACCTAGGTTCAATAGTCATCTAACTTCTATAACTTATACACTTATTATGAATGATATAGACATTGATTCTTCCACTCTTTCATCACTTTTCATACACATTATGTTTAGCTCTCCAATTTTCATATATCATGAGATTATCATTATGAATCCAACTCCTCCAAGTTTTTTTTCCAATATAAAATAAGTACTACTTTGAATGTTCATTAGAATATACTCTTCACTTCATTCTTATTTATCATACATTGTCCTTACACTATATTGACAACCAATTGAAAAAAATAAACTTAATATTCACACATCCAAAGGTCACTTAAATAAACCTAGTGTTTCTCTCAAAAGAGAACCCATGTCCCATGTATCTCATATTTGCAATTATCAAGACCAATTTACCACCTTGAGTAGACCACCACAAGAAAACAAATCAAGACCTAATGGGATTTTCCAACTGAAAACCAAAACCCAAGACTACAATGGTCCCCAATTAAGAGGATTTACCAACACCCAATATATTAAGTGACCACATCTGGGACTAATCAGAAGGCCTAAACTCAGTATACCTCTTTTATTCACCAAAGAGAGCTCATACTAGGCTACCTATAAATTAACCTAGGTCCAAAGACCCATTTAGGGTCTGTTACGCATAATTAGTAACCATTAACCTTGGTATCATAGTCATCTAGATATAACCCTATAAAATAATATTAGGTGATTCGAATCACTAGTCCCGAAACCAAGAAATCAAATAAATATACCTTATTTAGAGATTTCCACTAAAACACACATGAGATGAATAAAACACCACGAAGAAACATGGGGATTATATTAGAATCCCTAATAAGAGTACATTTTCATATATGAAACATAAATAAAAAATTATATGGATAATTGAGAGCCCTTAAAGATAAGGTATAAATAATAAGAATAAATGGGGAGGGAAACTTTGGTCATGTGGTTGGAGGGAGAAAGGGACTTCACCTTTAAAAAAATTTAATTATTAATTTTTTTAAAAAAATCTACCAAGGGACACCAAGTACCTAGTGGATGAATTATAGGAATGAAAATGGGTACCCAGTGTCATATTTTGTAGTTTGGAAGTTGATTACACCACCCCTTAAACCTTCATCTAGACGTTTTGAATTATAAAAAAACCACCCCTTACCAAAAATTAATTCTAAATCTCAAATATTAAAATATTCCCTATCCAAATCGATGAAAGTAAAATTTACTCTAGGTCCACCAAAATATAACGATTCAAGTAATTACAAAATCTACACCACATGAACTTTTATACCCAATAATAATACAAAAACATTCCTTGAATTACCATGCCGTCCACTATAATCCAACACTACATCACACTCTTTTTTACAGACTGAATACTGTCATATTTTCACACACCTGATCCAAAATAACTATATTTTCTAAAAAAACTCTCACTTAAATTCACAACATGCATGAGTCATTTTATAAATAATATACCTGATAAAAATTCCAATTCACTATTCTCAATAATACATGAAAATCATTGGTCTATTCTCTACTGCTTTACCCCCATAAAAACCCATGACATGCACACCACTTCACCACTTCCCCCATCTATACAATTATTCCCTAACCTTGAATACATTGTAAAACACTATCATACTCACACATGAGTTCAATCTTGGATCAATATGATATTAAATAAAAATCTATTGAAATTAAGCAATCCCATCGATATACCCTTTCTATAAGTATCGACATCACTCCAAATTTGAGCCCCCCTTAGATAATTCATCAAATTACAACTCAAGATTATTATTAGAGGCACTGAATCAACTTGATAACCAAGGATAAGTCCTATAATATAGTATCCTATAGGGACTAAATATGACTAATCCATCCATAACCCATCACTGAAAACGAAACTATAAATTCTTGAACATAAACATCCCATAATTATATATTTTTTTATAAATATTATATCAATAACATTCCCAAGACTTTAGGTTTATTGTTTTAGATAATTAGGGAATATTACCCTTAATAATAAATAATAAACCACCATTTTTAAACTTATTATGAATCCATTTGTTCTACAAAACACATTTTTCCCACTTGTTTCAATTAAGACTAAACCATCACAACATAAATTTTAACTTTTTTTTATCATTCTTAATAATCTTTAAACCCTTTAAAAATAATTATAAAACATTATATGATAACATAAAAACATCAAGGTTTAAATAAAGATCAAAAACTCATTCATACTTGAATATACAAGGAATATCACTAATATGTATAAATTTCATAAGAGGATACATTTTTATATAAAATTATAAACTTATGTTCAATCATGAAATCAACTGAAATACTCATATCAATGGAATTAAATTAGGATCATAAATAAAACTCATAAAAATAATTATATAATTGAATACTTATAGTGGTTTCTTGTAACAATATATTCATATCACTCGTAATCACTTGTAATTGAATAACCTAATAATTTAATTCCAACATAACTTGTCCAAAGAAAAAATCATTACCTAATACAACACATGGTTATATATCTATCCCACATATCATCACATATAATGTCTAAGAATCATAACTTTAATGAAACACATTAGAGAATACATATCAAATCGTAAACATAACTATCAAAGTTAACCCCAATGAATCAAATAAGAATGAGTTAACTAATTTACTACTAAGATGAAACTGAAATATAATCACAAAATAAAGATATATAGAGGAATTAGTTTAATAAGAATATTATTAATTAAAAATGTATTTACATGGATAAAAATCATTTAGAGTAAGATAAGGCAATTTAAGAAATTTTAAGGAGAAATATATCCCATTTTTTGATGTTTTTATAAAAAATAATATATAAATAAATGAAAAATATAAAAATGATAAAGGAAATGAAAAGTTTTTATGAAAATGGAATACTAAATTTTTTATAATAATCTAATAGATGAAAAATAGAAGAAATCTATGAGAGAAAGATAATAAGTTGGAAATGTAAAGGAAGAGATAGAAAATTTTCATTTACCAATATCATAAGTAAACCACAATAAATGGAAAGGGATATTTAAAAACTACAATAAAATATGAAGATAATTATAATAGAATATAATGATCCATTTTAAAGGAGAGATAATCTAAAATAATAGGGATTAAGAGAAAAATAACCCCTTAAAAATATCATAACATGAAAAGTAAGAATCCATCAAAAAGTGATTTTAAGAAGTAATTATAAATTTTTAGGAAATAATAGGAAATAAAATATAAATAAATAAAAGTACATACCACACACAACTATAAAATAATATAATATATAAAGGAATATCAAAACTCAATGAAATAAAATTGAGTCAATAAAACCCTTTCCTTGATTCCTAACCTGCTTAGCATGTCCAATAACATCTCAAATAATTAAATTATTGAAATTAGTTAATTTATTTAGAAATTTTTTCATGATTATTTGATTATTATTATTATTTTATTCATTTATTATCATGAATTATTCAATTATTATATTTTTTGTGTTAGGTGTTTTGGGTTTATTCAGTTCATAATTCATAAACAACTTTGATATAATGATAATAGGAAAAGTTCCTTGTCTAATGGTTCCATAACATCAAGAATTTAAAAATTATATGTTTGATTACATTATATAATAAAAGGATTTTAATAGTTTATTAGATAGTTATAATTTAGAAAACCTATTGCAGTGAACCCTTTTGGATGCTTAAAAATGACTTTGGTTGTTTTCCTTTAATATCGTAATCATAAAAAATATTTTATTGTTACAAAATCTTAAAAAATATAATATTTTATTATTAATTTTTTATTAAATCATTAAATATAGTTTCAAGAAAATATTTAAAATTCACAAGTGAAAAATAAAACATCATCCTTTATACAGGCAGTATAAAACTTCCAGGCTTGAATAATGATTTTTAATCAATTTAAAAGAAGATAAAAACTAATAAATATTTTAGTTTCATAAAAACATTAAAATAGAATTATAATTATATTTTAATTAAATTTTAAAGGTTAATTTTGTTAATAAAATGGGTAAGATGAGAATTAAAATGTAAATACATGGATTTCGAAACTCCTATTTTGATATAGTGACGACTTATGAAAAAGGGTTAAATGATTGGTATATAATATGTAATGTACCAGTAGTGTGCTAATAACATGTTAATAGAATCTTTTTTTTCCAAAATAATAAAAGCTTTAAAATATATTTAAGGAAAATAAATCTTAAATAAGAAAGGAAATAGTTACCAGAGAACCCCCACCTTTCTCTTTGAGTCTTCTCTCTTGGATTTACTCTAAAGCCTATGGAGGAGGTAATTCTGGATATATCAGAGCCATAAGAACATTTATAGGGATGTTTATAGAGGTATTTGGATATAATATAGAGAGAAAAAAAAACTTTATTTGTGTTTGGAAAAGGGTAGAATGAGTCCCCTTTTATAGAAATTATTCAATGACATTTTTTCAAATATTCATTCCTTAAAGGTTACAAATATGGATTCGAAGTTTCAAGTGAATCAAAAATGAATAAGGGAATATACGTTAAATTATTAATCACTAAAATATTACAATATAAGTTTTTATGTTTTTTATTAATTTATAAATCATTTTTTACAAAATAATCCCATTTGTATAGATTTTGATGGTTAATTTTGTAAGTTGAGTTTAAAAATATCTAGATAATTATTTAATTCAAGTTATAATATTTATATAAATTATTAATTAACATATTTATCCCTTAAATTCATTAAAAACATTATCATTTCTAAATATTATCACCAAACCACCTTTTTTATTTCTTTTATGTCGCACACATACTCTGTTAGCATCAATATATATTTTCAAATTTTTCATGACATAAAAAATAATTTATATTAATTGATTAATATTTATATGATGTTTTAGGTATATTATTATTTAATACACATTTAATAGGTTTATATAACATTCTACACCATTTTAGATAAAAATATAATAATAAGAAGTAGAATTCCATTTGAACTCAAATTCTTATTTGAAATGGAGTTCAATTGTTTTACTTAATCTATAACCAATTTAAACTCACCTTATGACTTTGTAAATTATTATTTTTTATATATAAAGTAATTTTAAATATTAAATACCTTTTTTAAGTGTTCTATAATTTTTTAGATGTCTATTTAATAATGGTTTGTAAAGATAAATTTGAACTTGAACTTTTATTTTTTATAAAAGGAACTTAAATTTTTAACTCAACCTATAATCAAATGTAATTTGAATATAGATATTTTAAATAATAATGTTTTATATATAGAATATTATAAAATATTATATATATTTATCAATTATTATAAAGTATTTTATATATTTATAAATTAATATATAATTTAATTAAATTTTAATTCAAACTATTTTTTTTACAGAAATTCAAATTCAAGTGTATCACTCAACTTATAACCACACTAAAATTAAATAAATAATTTAAAAATAAATCCATTAAAGATTAAAAAAAATCATACAATGAATTAGAAACATCATTTATAATGTTTCATCATAGTTTTTTTATAAAAGCATTGATTGTACATCATATTTACTATTTACTGTTATATCTTGTTTTTTTATAAATGTTTAACAACAAACTTTCCATGTAATTTTTAAATAATGATTCAAAATATAAATTTAATTTTATTAAAATAAATTTATAACTATTAATTGTTAAATTTTTAAAATAAAACTCACAATATATCAAAATTATATATTGTCTATAATAAAAAATATTCATTTTTAAATAAAAAATCACATTCATATCTCACACCATGACATAATAATTTATAAAATATTATTAATGATCAATATAAATATAAATACATAGAATAAATTGAAATATTCATTTTTAAAATATCTAATAATTATTTAAATAGATTAAAATAAGAAATCATGTTAAATAAATATAATTAATAATTATATAAAACATATTTTCAAATCTGAAAGGAACATGATTATTTTTAATATAAAATGGGATTCTAATTAATATTATTAAATTTAATAGATTGATAATATAATATGTATCTTATTTTTTCAGTTATCATATAACAGAAATATAAAAAATTATATAACTACTACTTGCAACGGATCCCCTTAACTGTCATATAACGACTTCCCTCAATGATCATATTACACTTTATATTCTTATATATTACCATACATAATTCTACAAAATTCATTAATTTTATACTGTAATTTCATCCTCAAAATTCCTATCACATTTATATTGGTTTTCCTTCTTTCTATAAATATATTTGGTGGTATAATTCTCATGGGGGACTATGATGATGAATACTTCAAGCTTATAATATTTTTATTTACTTATTTTTTATCCCATTATACTTGTATTGATATTATGGGGTGTATTAATATTTCACATGTAATGTTATATTTTTATTAAAAATCCATTATTTTATTTTATTCTAGTGTTCTACTCTGCATAATAGAATATATCATGAAAAATATAAAATTTATGAAAAGAGAATATATATTGAAATATAGGTTATTAAATTCTATAATAATTATAAAAGTTATATTCTCACAATTTTAATCATAAAAAAAATTACATACTTTTATACTCTAACTTGAACTTATATAAACTCTTTATACATATAATTCCTCTATAAATCCATAAAAAAGATTTTACTCTAACTCCATAATACTTATTTCCTATAATAACAATTTTCACCAGTATTAAATTTGAAATTCAAAATATAATATAACATATTTTATATTGAAAAATATATTTAATATTACCATAAAATTAAATTTATACCTTTACCTATATCTCTAATTTCCATTTATGCATTATCCCCAAAGTACGAGGGTCCATGATGTCTCACAATGATTTAAATCATTTTCAAAATATATTTCTTAATTTAACCAAATACAATTGGTATAGCTAGACCTAAATTAAGAAAAACAAAGATATAGTTTTGAAAAAGCATTATTTTGAACATATAATTTTAAACCATCTGAATAAACTTGATTTTTATTAAATAATATAATAGAATCAAATTTGAAAATTTAAAACAAATTGTCTATTTTATACGTAAAAAATATTTAAATATAAACTAAAATTAAAAATTAAAAACTTATAGTATACTTTAATAACTCCCGAAACTACATCTTGTTTAAGATAATTAAGTTCCTGATACCATTGTGACATTATGAAAAATTATTAAATTTATTTATGATACCTTATGTGTTGGGATAGATAAAAAAGTTGATATTTTAAAATTTGATTATGAACAAACCGTGATCTATGAAAATTTTGATGTATGTAAGTGGATATTGATATATTATATAATTTTTTTCAAGTGATTTGAATATTGGAAAGTTAGATTATCAAAAATCAATAAAAACATGAAGGCCTTCGGGCCATTGGATAGATGGAAATTAGAAAATGTATTGAAATTACATTAAAAATATTTTCAAGTAATGATTACAATTGAATCAACTAGAAGGGATAATAAAGTAGTGTTTTATTTTCTCACATAAATATGGAAAAAAATATATTAATTTTTTTAAAAAACAATATATAGTTTAATGGTAAAAATTTTGAGTAAAAAATATATCAAAAAATTATTCCTAAATCAAGAAAAATCAAATATGTTTTGGGTTTAATTTTTTTTGAAATGACTTTGAATTTTTCCTCTTTTATATTCATTAACATGTTTTATAACACTAAAAATTTCTTAAATATTTTCAACATTTTCTCTAGAAATTTATAAACCTAAAAATAATCTAACCTTAATCATATATACTCATAAAATCCCTTAATATTTTCCTCAAATAGCCATAATTCACCTTAATATAATAACCCATAAGGTTATATAATACTTCTAACTTATGATCCCTAATAAACATATTAACCCTTGAACTATTCTAAATATTTTAAATTATACTTATCTAAAAATATCCTATCCTCTAAAGTTATCTAAACCTCACTCTGATACCAACTATGAAAACCCACTTATAGCCACCCCATAATTACATATGTTTCTATAAATATTAAAATACTCACATTCTCAAACCTTAAGGTTTAGAGTTTTAGATAATTAACACACAAAACCCTTAGTAATACATTAAAAGTAACTTTTTTTTTTAAAACTTTTTAGGAATCAATTTCTTCCACCATACATGTTTTTCTCACTTGATTATCTTTAAGACTAAGTCATCATAAATATAATTTTGGTATCATTGTTATTATTAATCATACTTTAACCCTTTTAAAATCATTATAAAATATGGAATTATCATATATATCTTAGTAAGTGGTAAAAAAGATAAGAAACTTTTCAGGTCTTGAAAATATAAGGAATATCATTTATATTTATCAATTACATATGAGGATACATTGAACTTGTATAAAATTATAAATTTATGTTCAATTATGAAATCAAATACAATAATCATATCAATGGAATTAAATTTGGATCATAAAGAAAACTCATAAGTAATCATAATACAATAGAATGATCATGAATGTTTCCTGGAATATTATATTCACATCACCCGAAATCACTCAAAATAACTTACAATCAACCACAATGGAATAAGATAATTTTTTAATTCCAAAATTAACTTTTAAATAATAAATCATTACCCATTTCATTTTGGAGATATATCAGAATCCCACCCATAATCATCTATAATGTCTAAGAACCCCAAAATTAATAAAACACACAGAAGCTTACAATTCAAACCATAAAGATAACCATAAAAGTTAACCCTAATGAATAAATTGAAATGGGTTAGCTAATTACTTACTCAGAAAATGATGGAAGAGAAGAATAAAATAAATAGGTGTAGATAAATTAGATCAATAATATGATTATTAAATAAAATAATATTTCTATAGATGAAAATTATTTTAATGAAGATAAGAAAATGTAAGAAAATTTAAGAATAAATATAATTTATATTTTGATGTTTTTATAAAAAAGGGAAGTGTAAATAAATAGAATCTATAAAAAAAGAAATTAAATAAGAATTTTTGAATAAAATGGAATTATAAAACTTCTATAGGAATAAAATAAATAAAAAATAAAATAAATTAGTGTGAGAAAGATACCAAGTTAAAAACATAAAGAAAGAGAGGGAGATTACCTTCCCAATATTATAAGTAATATATAATAATTGGGGAAGGATATTTAATAACCATAATAAAATATAAAGAACATGGACTTGGAAGGGATATATATAGTTTAATGGAATTAAAATCTCAAATAATAGGGATCAATAGAAAACAAACCCCTTAAAAATAATATAAATTACAAATAACCCATTAAAAAATTGATTTTAAGAAGGAATTGTAAATCCTAAAAAAATGAGGAAATTAAATACACTACAATAAAATCATATAATATACATATCCATATAATTAAATAATTAATGAAGGAAAATCAAAACTCAATGAAAGGTAATGGAGCCAGGAATCCCCTTACCATGGGTCCTAACTCGCTTTATATATCCTATAACTTCTTCAATAATCAAGTTTTATTAATTATTTACTCGATTCAAAAACTTTTTCATGTTTATTTTATTATTATAATTACTTTTTTATTCATTTATAGGATTAATTTTCTTTCATTGGTCATTATGAGATTTTTTAGTTCATAATTCCAAAACTACTTCAGTATAACATCAACACTCAAAGATTCTTGTACAATGGTTATATAAGCCTCATAAGTGTCAAGGTATATGTTTGATTTAATTTTATAAAAAAAATATTTAAATAGTTAATTATATATTTCTAATTTTTAAAACCTTCCTTAGTAATCCTGATTTGGATTCTTAAAAATAAATTCAATTTTTTACTTTTTATATCATTTTATCATGTATATTTTATCATTTTACAATCTTAAAAATGAATTTATTTTATTATTAATGTTATATTCAACCATAAAATCAATTTTTAAGAAAATCCATAAAATATATTAGGGAAAAATAAAACATCATCATTCACATGGGTAGTATAAAACTACCACAGTTAAAAGATATTTTTAAAATATTTTAAAATAATAGAAAAACTAATAAATATTTGAGTTTATTAAAAATATTCGAGTAGAATTATAATATTATTTAAGTAATTTTAAAGTATAATTATTTTAATGGAAGGGGTAAGAGGATAATTTAAATGAAATAGATGGATTTTGAAACCCATATTTTGATATTGTAACGACTTATGAAAAAAGTTTTTTTGAGAGAGAATTAGTGATATTTCATCAATAATGGATGAAAAGGGTTTTAATAACATGGGAATAGAATAATTTAACTAAAATAATTTAAGGTTTAAAATATTTTTAAGGAAAAACAATATTAAATAATAAATTTTTAAGCAATTTGGGAACCCCCACCTTACTCTTTGCATCATCTCATTTGGATTGAGTCTAAAGACTTTATCAGAGGGACTTTTGGTTAGATCAGATATTTAGGGATGTTAATATGTAATTATATTAAGTAATTTGGGTATAATATAGGTAGAAAATTTAAATTTATATGTGTTTTGGAAAGGGTATAATGAGTCCCTCTTTATAGTCAATATTCGATAAAATTTTCACAAATATTCATTCGTTAAGGTTTAAGAGTGTAATTTTTAAGTATAAAGCAGCTCATAAATGGAAAAGGGAAGATATTTTTGAGAATTATTTATCCAAATAGGACTCAAAATAATTTTGTATGTTTTTTTATTAATTTATAAATCCTTTTTAATAAAAAATATCAATTATATAGATTCCCAATTTTGTTTTGTAATTTTGGGTTTTAAAATATATAAATAATCATGGAATTAAAATTATAATAGTTATATAAACTATTTATCATCATATTTATCTCTTAAAGTTGATATAATACTTATAATTCCAAAATATTATCATTAAGTCACCATTTTTACTTCTTCCATGACACACAAGCACTCCATCAACAACTATAAGTATTTTCATATTTATCCTCTAATAAAAATTAATCTATATTAATTAGATAACAAATATATGTTATTTTAACTATATAATCATGTAATAAATTTCACATAGGTTTCTATAATGATCTAATCCATTTTATATAAAAATATAATAAAAAAGTTTAATTCCATTTAAACTAAAATTATTATTTTAAAAGGAGTTAAAATGCTATACTCAACCAATTCAAACATGAATTTTGACTTTAAAAATTATTTTTTATAAATATTCACAATTTTTCATGTTTCGTACCCTTTTTAAGTGTTTTATAATTTTATAGCCACATTTATAATAATGTGTTGTAAAGTTCAATTTGAACATGAACTCTTATTTTTCTAAAAGGGATTTTACTTTATTACTCAAGTTATACTCAAAATGAATTTAAAAAGTTAATTTTTAAATAATAATGTTTCATATGTATAATATTAAAAAATATTTTATATATTTATCAATTGTTATAAAACATTTCCGATATTTATAAATTAATAAGTAATAGAATTTAATTTGAATTTAAGCGCTTATTTATTATAAGTAATTCGAATTAAAATGCCTCACTCAAATTATAAACACATTAAATTAGAATATTGAATTTAAAAATAAATACATTAAAGCATAAAAATAAATTAGTTGAAAAAATATAATTTATAATCTTTTACCATAATTATTTTATAAAAAACAATGACTATATATGACAGTTTTATTTATTATCATATCTTGTTTTTTTAAAAATTTATGACAAAACACCTTATATATAATTTTTGAAATAATGATTTAAAATATAAAAATCATTTTATTAAAAGAAATTTATAACTATTAAATATCAAAATTTTAAAAAGACTCATAAT
This sequence comes from Viscum album, assembly GCA_963277665.1. Taxonomy (NCBI): domain Eukaryota; kingdom Viridiplantae; phylum Streptophyta; class Magnoliopsida; order Santalales; family Viscaceae; genus Viscum; species Viscum album. Next base: position 816,362,134 of record OY728140.1, read on the forward strand.
ATATCAAAATAATATTGTTTATAAAACATTAAATATTTCTTTTTAAATGAAAAACTAGATTCACATATCATACCATGCCATAATAATTTATTAAATATTTATAATGAAAAATATCATTTTAAATCTATAAAATGAATATAGATATTTAATTTAAAAATATCTAAAAATTATATAAATATATCAAAATAAGAAATCATATTAAATAAATATACTTAACCATTAAATAAAACATATTTTCTAACATGAAATAAACATAAATATTTCTTATATAAAAAATATGTAATTATTCTTATTATATTTACTTAATTGATCAAATAATGGGTATCCTACCTCTTATTTTAGTTATCATATAACAACAACCCCAAAATTCATATAAAGAATACCGTCAACAATCATGTAATAGTTTCCCTCATTGGTCATATTACACTTTCTATTCCTATATATATATAACCATATATAATTATATCAAATTCATATCATATCATATTTTTATTTTCTTTCTTTCTTTCTATAATTATATTCAGTGGTATAATTCTTATGGGAAACCATAATAATGAATGATTTAATATTTTATTATTTTTATTTAATTGTTTTTTGTCCTATTATATTTGTATTGATCTTATAGGGTGCATTAATCATTCATATATAATGTTATAGTTTATTCATCAATGACCATTTATTATATTTTATATATGTGTTCTATTCTGCATAATAAAATATATTATGTCAAACATAAAATTTATGAAAATAGAACATATATTAAAATATGGGTTATTATGGAAACCTTATCCACAAAGTTGATGGGTCTGTTAAACGTGTCAATTTATATATTTCATAACCCACCCCAATTCATAAGTCATAATTCAATTTCCAAAATCCTATGATGACCACCATTCATGAACATGGATTAAGTACCCTAACTATCCTACCCTATGATCCTCAGTCTAGTTATGAAGGCAAAGTGGGGATACATAGAACCATGGAATACTAATATAGGTTATCCTTAATCTCAAGCACCCCACTAGCATGGTTCCCAAACTCACTATATGATTTCCAAAATTCATGAACAAAAAATTATCAAATGTTCTGAATATACATGGCTTAATCACTTACACTTTAGTGATAAAACCTAACCTCAACCACTAATATTATAAGTTCAACCAACACATCACTCTTTAGGTTCTCTAAAATTATACTGAATAAGGATCATACCCTCATACAATCAATGATGTGATCCCTATAATATGAATATCCTTATCACTACTCTATGAGAACTGAATTACTTTGATACTATTATCACTTGAGAATTGTTTCTTTTAATACATGCTAATTACCCTAAAAATGGTTTATCCCAAAAATCATACTAAGGTCTAAAAACATTATATTATTATAAAAATAATATTTCCCACCACACTGATTTTACAAATATTCCTCAAAATCAGTGAATTCAATTGTAGTCTTTAGACTCCCTCACTCATTTTCATGGAATCCACATCATCCCACGAGAAGTAAAATAATTCCAATTAATCTATTATTTAATATCAATAAGGTTCACAGTTCAAATTTATCCCTAAACACACTGATCCACCCAACCCATCGACATATCGTCCAATTTATCAGTTGTACCAGCATAACTCACAAATATATGGAGATCACACCCCATTAACAATCACACTCCATGAATTTTATTTCATTAATACAACATAAATTCTGATGAAAAAGACAATATTTTGGGGAAATAAAGATTCCTAGAATCAATACTAATCACCCTTCTCTCTTGAGTTCCAATTCCCATGCGGTTCTTGAATAACTAATACATGTCCTTGATGGATATGTGCTATAAAAGGCCAACCATGATTTAGGAGTTTATACCACACCATGTTCTAGCCTTATGTAAAACATGGAATAGTGTTAAATAATATTCCATGATGGTTATTCATGGGTATTATCATAATATATGTTAATCCTTAATTCGATCTCCATAACTAGCTTATAACTATTATATTTGGTTATTTATCATGTGATGATGAATTAGACGAGTTTAAACATTGGAAAATGTTTTTTAAGAATTAAATAAATATATTAAGCTAATTTAAAAGTAATTTAAATGGGTTTAAACACATGTAAAACTTATAAAACATTCATATTTATATTATTTGAATGTTGGGAGTTCCTTAATGGCCATATAAGTTAGTTTGATCCTTATAAGATGTTTTTAATTCAATTGTGTTGAGACTCATGATATAAAATCCTTAAACCAATTATCTCATTTTTACCTTTATTTACCAAATTTAAATAATTTTTTAGAAGACTATGGTGTTTATATAGATCTTACCCAAGAATTGAGTTATTCTCGCGATCCATGGATACCAATAGAGGAAGGAGCCTTTTGATTGCTTCTCAGTGATCTCGATTGAATGCTTGTGAAAAGATTTAATAGGACAGATCAAATGATGTAAGTTATATAATTATTTTTATCCATTTATAATTTTTTTAATCTCATAGATATATTCTGGATTTAGTCAGGTTTTGGAGTGTTCTTTCACTACATTTTAGATGTTAAATATTCATTTGAAACCCAACAGTGGTATCAGAGAAAATGTATCACTATTTGGTTTAATCTTTGAATGAATTATTATTTTAGAAAATTAATTTTCTAGGTACCATGGTTTATCTAATGATTAAATACCCATATCTATTCTTCAAATTGAAGGACCATGTAACACCTGAGATTCAATTATCGTAATATTTTCTTTCTCAAGAAAAAGTAGTATAACACAGAAAACATTATTCAATAATGTGATTAAAACTTAAATTTATAAATTTTATAAATTTAAGGTTAATAAATTAATTTAACTTTTGAATTCAAAATGTAAAATTATATTAGAGTTATTTTTTGAGATTTTTCAGAAATAATTGATTTTTAAGTGAATAGTGAAAAATACCAATTTTAAAAAAATTATTAATTTTATGACATTATAATGATATAAGAATAACATGAAAGATAATGAAACATTTTTTTATAGAATTAATATATAATTATGAAGTAATATAATTTATATGAAAATATAATTTTGAACTTATAAATATATTCTTGAAATTTTGGAAATCTATGTAATTTTTTTGTTCAAATATAAACTATTTTTAGTTATTCTCTTTTAATCAAGTATTTACAACATTCCTTTCAGTTTTGGTTTTATTTAAAATAAAATTAGCTCTCATTTTATATAACATAATACAATTAATTCCATTATAATAATAATCATACTTTATGGTTCTATAAAACCATCTTTATACTTAAAATAAATTTTTTTCTAGAAATGGTTTTCGTTGCATTTTGTCCTCATTTATTAAAATGAATTTATACCACTTCTAAAAATTAAATATTATAAAATGAATTATATTTTTTGAATAATAATTAATATTAATCAATAATTTTAACTTATTTTTTTTCCTAATGAATATCGAAATAGTAAAAAATTGTTACCATGGTTAGGCCTAAAACATGTTTACCAAGGGGGAGGGGTTAAACTAAGAGCTAAGGGTAAAAATACAACATAAAACTTCTATAAATATTATTTTCTGGAGATATTAGACCTTATATTTTCTTAAATTTTAATTCCTATACATTTGTTTTGTGTAAAATCATGAGAATCTAAAAGAATAACATTATGTTTGATAGCGTATACGACACGTAACACTGAGTTTAAACGACCGGAGAAATATATTATTTAAATTTGACTGTTATAACCTAGACATTGAATTGGTGGATATATATATATATATTTATGGGTCGTAATAAATAAAAAAGTATTGATTAATTCTTAATAAATAAGCACACAATCTTTAGAGTCATTTTATGCTTTAAAATACGTTTTCTTCAAAAATGTTATTTATTTATTTTTATATACAGATAAAATAATTTATTTATTCCACTTTTAGTGATGGTAATTTATAAAAAGGATATAATTTTTTAAATTAAATTATAAAAATTATCTTAGGGGGATATTTTCATATTTTTCTAGAAATATTCATTTTTTAGTGAATAGAAAAAATATTGATTTTTTAAACTGTCATTTATTTTCATTAAAAAAGTAAATTTAAAGTATGATTATATATTTTTTGGTATTATATTTAAATATTATAAATTTTATTTATAATAATCTAATTAATTTCATTTTAATCCACAATTTTTATGATTATTGTATATGTTTATTTTTTATGCTTAAAAATGCAGTTTTCTGAAAACTATATTTATGCACATAAAGTTTATCAATTTTGATTAAATAAATAAACCATAATAATAAAATATTTAAATTAAATTTATAGATTATTTATCTATTTATATGAATTTAAATTCATATAATTGTGATTACTAGTCATCGAGTTAATATAAGATCATCTATTACTTGAAAAATGCATTTTCCTAAAAAAACCTCTTTTCATCAAGCTTTAAGGGATTGTTATAAAATTAATTTCTACCACTTATAGGGATTTAATTTTGTAAAATTTATTTCATATTAGAAATCAGAATACTTAATTTTAGGTAATTATTTTAACTTTATTTCTTTCACTATAAATAGTAAAAATATGTTACCACATTAAGGTTAAAATTGGTTTATTCGGGGTAAAATAAATAAATAAGTGTTAAAATGACCTAAAAACATGTATAAAATATATTTTATGGCCAAATTTAGACCCTTATCACCGTCTTATCAAGTTTTAATTGTTTATTCGATACTTGTTCATAAAAAATAACCAATATAATATTTTATGTAAAGAAAAAGATAAAAATGTCACTCTCTTGCATTTAAATATCTATTATGTGTTAAAAAGGAAAAAAAAACAAGTGGTGAATGAATATAAACGGTTATTTTGAGAATAAATAAATTATTTTTATTATATTAATTTATTTATAATTTTTATAAATTATCTAATTACCTTAAATGCTTGCACAACACCACCAAAATATTTATTTAATTAAAAAGAAAATAAAATAAATAATTTTAAAATATTAAAAGCAATATAATTTGAACGAATTATTATATTAAAAATTTTGTTAGATAATTATAAAAAAATTTAGTGTTTAAAAGGTTAATATTCAAATTCCATTTTTTTTCTTCTTGATTTCAAAGTCAAATTAAATGAATCGTTCCAAAAATGACAAAAATGATATTTTATAATAAGTAATATTTTGTTAAATGATTTAAAATTCCTAAAAAAACAATATTCATAAAATTTATTGAGATATAGTTTAAAATATCAACCATGGTCCATTTATGGTCCATTTTTTCTTTTATAGGAACTTTCTTGTATCCTAAAGAGTAAAATATTTAATACCACAATAATTGTCAAAAACGGTTAACATGGGTTAAAAAAAAAATAACGGTAAAAAACCACCTAAATATGTAATTTTTTTTAATGATCGTAATTTGAAAAATCTATATCCTTTATTTTAAATATATAATTTTGGATCCATTTTTCCATGATAAATAATTTATATTAATTTAATACTAAAGGAATTCAAAAAGTGACCATCCCCTCAATTATAAAAGGGCACATCCTATTCTATTTTATTCACACTTGTAATGATTTTTTCCCATAAAATTATTACCCAAATAACTTAATTACTTACCTTACCATTTCCTAGAGTCCTTTTATTAATTATAAAACTCTTATAGGAAATATTTTGGTGTAAAACTAAAGAGGCTATTCGAAGAGAAGGTAACATTCTTAACCGAGCGTTTTTGTTTTATTTATTATTCCACATTCTTAATTTATTATTAAACCATTATGATATAATAATAGAAGTATATATCCTATAATTATATGTTTTTATGTTAATTTTATACCCTATATCTATCTTTAAATCCATCAAATGGGAAATGAATCCATCATTCGTGTGTACTGCAGAATACTACCTCATGAATCGATGTAATTCGTTTTCCATCACTACCATTCACAGATTTTCTAAATAATGTATTTACTATATATATATATATATGATATTAATGAAATATTTATCATTATTTAAATATAATATATCATATAATTTCTTACCTTTCAATTCATTTGAAAATGATAACGTCATTTGTGCATAGGTGTGGATTACCACCTCCACAAAGTGATGTGATTCGTTTTTCATAACCAAATCACATAAAATAATATAAGTGTATTTAAAGAAATAATATTATATTTATGTTATAATTATAATTCTATAAATATAAAATAATATGTATATTATTTCCATCATGATCATTGAAAAATGGAAATATTACTCACACAAACGCACCGTTTACCATTTCCATGAATGCAACATAGTTCATTTTTCATAACCATAATTAATGTTTGGCATAAAAAGTATAATTTATGTATAAAAATAATAATTATTACATGATTATTATTCTAGATATTATGGAACAATGATCACTTTTTCCATAGTTAAACTAAATAATTCATTTTGGATTTATGAACTGAATGTCATCAAAACATCCAATGTAAACCCAAATTATTAAGTAATTAAATATAATATGGTATTAACTAAAATAAAAGGAATTATAAACATTAATAATGTTCCTACTAAATTAAATAATTAACATAATTTTATTATTCATTAATATAATGAACTTACGTGATAAGTCAGACCTAAGGTAAGAGATTTCGTTTCAATTTTCCTTCATTGTGGTATATTTTATTATAATACACCTAATTTAATTGATATGTTGTATATAATTACCATTTCACATTTTATATCTTGAAACCTTCATATGTCATGGTATTTTAAGTTTCAATCCAAATTATTTCATCCAATGGTATTTTACTTAAATGTTTCTAAGTTATAAGGGGTTTAATAACTCAATTTTTTTCCATTATGATATATTACTTATTCATTATTTTTTATATTCTAAGATTATGTGTGTAATGACTTTTGATTATTTTATATTTTATTTCCACTTTTTTATTTTTATTTATATTTTATAAAAATAATCAATTTATTGATTAATTACCACTTCAATGATATGATCTTTTTAAGAGATTTCATCTTAATTTCCACTCCATTGAGTCATATATGGTATTATTCATCTATTTATTTATATTAAGTGAATCTATTATCCATTTGTATGTTATTTCATGAACCAATTTATATTTATGGTATTTAATGATTCATTTGAAGTTATTTATTTCATGGGGGTTATGATTCAAATGTTACCAAAGTGGTAAGTGGTTATTTCAAAATCTCATCATTATTCGAGATTATCTATGTTTAAGTACCCAATAAGGGAATAATTTGTTATTTTTTATCTTTTAACCAAACCATTTTCCCATCCTATGTCTATTTTTGGAAAATATTAGTTTTTATTTCATTTTATACTCATTAAGAACTAAAGTTACTAAAATCATGTTTCTAATGAAAACTAACTTATTTTTCTACTCAATAAGATATATTTTTATTATATATCCATATTCTACTTAAAATGTTTTAATTTTTTTTAATATTATCCAATTATTTATTTAAGAAATTTTTACCCATTTTTTACTTTTTATAAACTGTTTTAAAAAGAATTTTCTTTTCATTTTATGAACATGGTACTTTTTGACTTTTTATAGAAAATGCAAAAGAAATATTTATTTTAATATAATTGAAAAGAAAAAATTTTCATTCAATCATAACTAATCATTGATTTGAATCTTCATTTACAAGTTTATAAGGTTCTTTTCAAATATTTTTTCCCTAATATTCTGGAATTTTTTAGTTTTTAAAAGCGATTTTTGAAGTAAAAAGGGTATTTTCATTAATAAAGTTTTTAATGATATTTTTATGGTATTTATATTCATTAATGATAACAACCATTTATTTTAAATATAATCAATTGTTATATATTTTAATGATACCATCCTTATTCTTTTTATAAATGGTTTATAACTAGTTTGATTGGGTAAAGTATTTACTTTCACTTTCTTGATTAATTTTGTAGTCATTTACATTACTTTTAGAGATTCACTTTATTATGATCATTATAAATTACATTCATATTAAATATCTATATTATTTATCATAGATATTATTATTTATTAAACCATATAACTTTTCTTTATTCAATGTTTTACTATGAATGTTATTTGATTAATTGGGGGAAACCATGATAAATATATTTTCTTTACTTAATACAGATATTTGTTAATAATTCACATTGTTTATAAATTTAATTAATCATTAAATACATGATTAACACATTGGAAATGTATTTAGGAATGGGGGAAATTATAGAGATCCCCTCAATTCATTGACATGTCTAATGAGACAAATTAATAATCTACCATTAAATACGTTTTTGGTGTATACCTACCCATTGATTAAAATGTCTTAGCATAAGGTCTTGATAGTATAAATATTATGATTTATGAGATCATGATGTCCAATATTATGAATTTCCATCAATGATAATTTAGTTATTACTCTCCATGAGATTACTGCATTGATGTTACCCCTGAATATATTTTTTTCTCAAGTTATTTATTAACTGACATGCATTTTTAGGTATTTCCATTTTTATATTGATCATGAATTATTTCCTAATGATAGATTCTAATATAAATAACCATTACTAAGTATCTGAGATCACCTTTTTTCCCCTTTCCTCTAGATATGAAGAATAAATCCTTGAATGAGTTTAAGGATGCGTAATATTTAATTTCACTATGTTTTGTATTTTATGTTTATGTGATATTCAACTATGTATCTAGTTTACCTAGAATATTAAACTTTTTAGTCCTTTCAGATATGATTCTTTGTATCTATTTCAAATGTAATAAATCAATCACCAAATTTGGGATACTTGGGTCGGGGTCTTTACAGTTGTTATTAGGTGAAGTTTAGTAGAAACCTTGGGAACTAAATTTAGGAAAACATTTATCATATAACATAAACCTATGATTGAATTTAAGGATAAGTCTAAATACATGATAACATCATAAGGTTTTAGTAAGGTAGATATTATGTGTTACTCTAATAAATACATCCCTGTCAGGATATTGGTAACATCCCATCTTTTCTTATGAGGTGTAAATCCTTTACATTTTAGTATAAACCCTTATTTATATCATAATTAATTTTACTAATAGGTTAAGGGAGTTTTATAGAGAGTCTAAGGCTTGTTTGGATATCGGAGCTTCAGATTTTGGAAAGGAAGATTGAGATGTACAGTTTGAGCATGGTTAGTGATAATTAAGTGACTCCACCATGCATGGTTCTATAGTGAATTATAGAGGGGAAAACAATTTTTTTAAATAATGCACCTCAAGCCTCACAGCCATGAGTGGTTCTATAATGAACTAAAGTGGGTAGCATGGTTTTCCAAAATCATGTGACCAACCTGCGCACTTAGTTCCACTTAACCAGTGGTACCACATGTTTTAGGCCCCTGGTTTGGAAAACCGTGCAACCAAACCGTGGGGCTATTAAACGTGTCTAAAATTACATTTCCCCTACCTCATTTAATGTTTAACGTCATTTTCACTTCCTCTCCATGAAAAATATTTTCCTCTCACTTTGATACATCTCCCTTGGTTCCAACCTAGGCTTTGAGATAGGATCTTCATCTAGTCTCCAATTCTTCCGCCATCAGTTGCATTTGATAACTAATTCTAGGAGATTTAATCCTATTCATTCATTTATTGGTTTATCTCTCCCTTGTGAATATTATTTAAAGGAAAGATAATATTCCCTATTTTTATGTTATTTTTCTATTTCTCTGATTTCTTTCATTCTAGCTCAGATTAGAGGCCAACACTAGACTCGGAGTCATTTATCGAACTATGGTAGGTGGTCTATTATTTATACTGGAATTATTGTTGTTATATAACATGAACCATGATTTTTCAACACCTGATCTTTCACATGTTTCCTTAATTACAAAATTCTCCTTAAATTAAATTTTTATCCATGCTAGAAATTCCCCTGTATACCCTAAATTATTATCAGAGGTGGCCCACCTTAACACATGCCACCCCTTTGGGTGTGCTTATAAAGTACCATTGACCATTGAATTTTATATATGACCAACCCACATTCTAAGTGGGGTTGTCTTGATAATTAAATTGAATTTTTAAAATTAAATTGTATGGAAGTGAATGGTATGACCATGTCATGGGACCCTTATATAAATTATGGATTACTCCATTTTCTAATTAAATGTTAAATGAGTTGAAAATAATTTTTTGGATCATGTTAAATCATTACATGCATGATGGACTATTATCATTATTACTAGCCCATGTATAATGGATGTTGAGACATGTTCAAGGCTATTGTTAGACTAGATGCTTCACGATCCCTTAACATGTGATGTTCGACTTGATGTCTCACGTCATTTGTTGAATAGTGGGCATGATGTTCCACGTTCTTCTAAATGTTGTTATACATGACATTTCACTTCACTCATTAGGTTGATGGATATAATGACATATATTTCCCTGATTGAATTCTTGGTCTAGTACCCTATTTATAGCATGAGACTTTATGACTATGCATGGATTCTTGAGTTATACCTTAGGTCCTAGATTGTATCAATATCTATATATATGGATATAAATGTCACAACATATATAGTTCATATACATACATACATATATATACTTACACTTATATATATATAGTGACATGATTAGAGGGATTTCAGTTTAGGTCGAAGTAGGTAGTGTAATCTTAGTGTCCTTTAGGAACTATATCTAAACCGTTAGAGTTATATTTATGCTTTAATTTTATTATAATTGTATACTACCATTTTATATTCACTGGATGAATATTTCTAAATGTTATTGGTGGACTCCTGAGTATATCTCACACCCTCTTCAGGACATAGATTGGTACCCAAACATACTTATTCATTACAGGAAGGGAAAAAGGAAAGGGTCCTGTTATGGATTCTTGATTGTCTACATAGGATAAAGTATGGGAGTAGAAGAACTAGCCTATAGTCATGATGCTATTAGAGTTATCTTGTTCCTTTTTTCATCTTTTTGTATTGAATATTGTATATTGATGTTTCTATGTATCTCATGCATATCTATTTTTTGTAGAGTATCACAAAATGATCATAATTTTGTATATGACTTGGGTAATTTTTTTTTGTTTCATTATTATCTGAATGTATGTATTCCATTATTGTTTCTTACCTATTTACACTATTTAACTACTATTTTATAATGCTGTGTTTCACTCTAACTAGAGGGAATAATCTCCTCACCAACACACCCTAGGACCTCACTACTAATCGGCAACCTCTAGCATATATAGAGGCATTATTGAGGTAATGTGGCCAATCGGCTTGAGGCACCGTTTAGTGGATCCTAGATTAGGATGATCTAAAGTGGTATTAGAGTGTTTATTTTTACTTTTTTCTTAATATTGGGAATGATTAGATAGGATATTAGGATGTTTTGAAATTCTTAGTAAACTTATACATGGGAGTAACTAACCCACATATAAAGAAAATATAAATTACATAGGATATGAGTTTTTTTGTTATGTATTTCTATTTTTACAGTTATAATGATTTCACCATTGGGTGAAACACTTGTTTTGTGATGTTACATTTATGGATTTTTATTTTAACATTGGCCTATTAAGGTAAGGAATTACTGTACATGCATCATCACATGCACATTGATATTTACATTTCATGCATTATTCCATGCCATATAGGTGTATCTCATTGTTTTCATAGAAGATATTTCTTGTGGTTGATGTAAGTTCCCTTGTATTTTTGTTCAAATTGCACTAAAGTTTCTCACTGGGAGATAAAAAATTGGTTATTTAAGGTTTCAAAATCAGCCTAAATAGTGTTTTCCCATATAGCTTGATTAAGGCACTATAATTTAACCAATTATGGCATGTTTGACCCATGTACCACTGATAGCATGGTTTGAAACTTTAATGGTTTAAATTAAATGGATTCCAATTACAATGTATAAATAATGTACTCTCTAAATTGGGAATGGTAACACATATAACTGGACCATGATTAATATATATATATATATATACCTTGAAATTGAAACTCCATATACCAAGTCCTCTAATATGTGAAATGAGACCTTGACCCTAGACCAAACTTAGTAGTAGGGATTAAGGAATGCATCTTATGAATTAAAATGATCTTCTAAAATTTCCTAGACCTAGAATTAATAGTAGGAATATGGGTATTGAATTTTGTATATGAAGGCTTCAAATCTATCCTATTTCTATATATGTGATCTGTTTGGATATTAAATTATATTATGAGGTGTGTTTTTGGTGATTTTATAAATATTCCATCTTATAGACCTCAGTTTTAGCACTAGGAAGGCGACAATAACCATACTCCGAAGGTGGTGGGCCCTAATCCACTAGTGTTACCTCAAGAAGTGACACCTATGGAACCAAAATCTATACTCAAATTGGGAACCAATGATTAGTTCTAAGAGAGTTTACTATGGTTTATGAAATCCATGTAGAGAGATTTATGAGGTACCTCTTCTATTGAAGAATTGACATGGGAGTTCCAACAGCAGCTTTCACTTATGTTCTTGGGAAATGGTGGACCCCAGTTTTCTGAGTCATAGCTTGATGCCATGCTTTCTATATTCAACCACTTGAAGATGTCTCTTGAAAATAGGGTCAAAATCCCAACCTATATTTTATATGATTCCACTAATAGATGATGGGACATTGTCACCCATTCTGTTCAACACTAGGATATGATATGGAAGGATTTCCAAAAAAACTTCCATGATTACTTCTTCCCACATACACTAAGAGTTGGGTGGGCCAGGAAATTTATGCACCTTCACCAGGTTTCTATGTTATTGATGGGAAATTTTTATCGCTTCACATAGATCCAATGTTTCATTCCTACTCTCACTAAGGATGTGGTGATTAATGTAGGAAAGTTTGAGGATGGTCTTGTATACACCATATGATCTCAGGTAAATATCTTATGGTTGTCTATCATTTCAAAAATAGTGAACCAATCCCTCATCACTGAGTGGAACTTTAGGGAAGTTGATGATTTGAGCCAAGGTGTTTTATCACCAAGATATGGTAGCGGCTCATCTAGCGGTCTAAAGTGGTGCCTTGAGTCTAATCATGGGTGTAGTTCTAGGAAGACGACATGTACTAATAGTTATCTGATATGCCACAAGTGTGGGAAACCTAATCATATTAAACCACAATGTAATAAATATCCAATAGAATGAAAATATTTTAGAAAAAATGGGCCATCTGCAACATTTTTTCCGAATATTTCTCCCTATACATAGTGAGAAGGGGTTTACATTGACTATGCATTCAAGATCCAAACCAATGGCTTCACGTCGAACAAGAAGATGGGATACTACCAGTTAATCAGGGTGAGGTGGTGGATGTGGTCATGGGAGCTAGTCTTATGAGATACAGTTCCAGCATAACATCCATACTCAGGATAACTAGGCTTTGACTCAAGGTTTTGGAACTGAAAAACTTCAGGAATTACAACCTATACCAGAGGTGCTGAGCACCAACCCTTCTATAGTCATAGTCACTATTCAAGTAGTCTCTATGTTATTGTCTTTACTTTTTGATATAAGAAATTTACATTTTTTTATATCTAATATTATTATATAAAGTTGGGTCATAAAATTGAGTACTTCTATAGGGTAATGACTCTAGATACATCATTCAAAACATGACTAGAGAGTATACACCAATGCAAGTAATTTATCCTCAAGGTTGGTGGTTTTTGTTTCTTATGGGTCCTCTTCATCCTGGAGGTTAATGGTTTCAACATCATACTCTAGATAGTATGGTTATCACCCTATCATGCATAATTTGATTTTTATCTATGAAGGTACTATTTCACATCACCCTAGGGTGGTAATTATATTCATAAGGGAGAGTGAGATGTCCAGGATAGTTGAGATTGACCTGATAATCATTGGTTAGGTGGAGTCACAATCCATATTTCCAGTATCTATCTGGATGATTAGGGAATGGGTTTGAAAGATTTCCATCCTATAGTGGAGTGTTTTAGGGATGTTTTCCACAATTAATTATTTGGACTACCACCTTTAAGAGAGGTGTAATTTTCTATTGATACAATTCTTAGAGTAGCACTAGTTTTCATTCCTCCTTATCATATAGAATATATAAAGCTATAAGAGGTCAATAGATACTTATAGGTCTGGGAAGCTAAGGGTTTAATATTCCCCAACACCTCTGCTTAGGTCTCATATATTATATTCAACAAGAATGAGGATGGGAACCTCATGATTTTTGTTGATTATTACTGGTTGAACCAACTTATGATTAAGAACCTATATCCACAACCTTATATAGAAGACTTCTTCATCCAGATCTAAGGAGAAACAATTTTCTTCAAGATTGATTTTAGGTCGGGATACCATCAGGTGCATGTTAGGCCATCTGATATACCACATACAATGTTCTACTGTAGATATGTCTTGTATGAGTATTTGGTTACCCCATTCAGTCTTACAAATGTACCTATAGTCTTCATGGACCTGATGAATTCAGTCTTTCACCCATATTAAGATTCATTTGTGGTGTCTTTCATGGATGAAATCTTGGTGTATTCACACACTTGACATGACCAGGGAAATCATCTTGATATCGTATTGAATACACTGAGAGATCACCAGTTATATGTTAAGCTCAACAAATTCCACTTTTGGGTCAACATGGTTCACTTCTTGGGTCACATTATCTTAGAGGTAGAAGTATCTTTTAACCCAAAGAATGTGAGAACTATGGCAACCTAAGTTCAACCCAAGAAATTTTTTGACATATGAAGATTCTTGGGGATGATTGGTTATTAAAGATACTTTATAATTGATTTTTCACATCTTGAATCACCATTAAAGTCTTGAATAAAAATGGAGTGATGTTTACATGGTATAAAACATGTGAGAAAGACTTTTAGGAGTTGAAAGGGAGATTGACTTCAGCACTAAGCCTAATTTTTTCAAATTTGACCCTATGCTATACAGTCTATTGTGATGCATCAAGAATCAAGTTAAGATAAGTATTAATACAAGGAGAATGAGTCACGATGTATGAGTATTTTTAGTTAAGGCCACATGAGAGAAATTACCTGATGCATTATCTTGATCTAGAATCTATGGTTCATGCCTCACGTTTTTGGGGGAATTATCTACTGAGAGATCATTTTTTTGGTGTGCATAGATCATAAAAAACCTTAGGTATATATTTAATCAATGTGAATTGAATCTCAAGCTTAGTATATGGGTAAAATACCTATAGTCATTTGATTTTGAACTTGATTATATGCCTAGAAAGGGTAATGTAGTGGATGATGCAATGAGTAGGAAGACTTAGACATAGGCCATTCAGGAGACCAATAGAGAATGTTAGTTGATGGGTTTATTTTCTAAGATGTACTTGGAGGTGTAAGACCATCATTGGAAACCATTACTTGCATCAGAATTAGTGATATCCTCTCTTCTAGAATGGGTAATGACAAGATAGATTTTAGATCTTGAGTAGTCTCGAGTGAGAGTGTCTCATATGATGACCCACCACATAGCTAGGTTATCGATGAGGACAAGGTTATGCAAATCCATGGGTGTGTTTAGGTTCCCACGGACATATGAGAATAATTGATGCGATATGAGTATGCATCTATTTGGGTAGTACATCCTAGGCTTACTAAGATGTACCATGATGTATGCCGCCGATATTGATGGACGAGTATGGAGAGGCAGATTGTAGGATTTATCACAAAGTGTTCCAATTTTCAGTAGGTAAAGGTAGAGAACTAGTGGTATACTAGACATCTATAGCATCTATCCATTCTAGAGTGGAAATGGGAAGATGTCACCATAGATTTATTGACAGGATTGTCGATATTCCCTTTAGGTAGAGATGTGGTATGGGGGATCATTGACAGGTTGACCAATGTCACACAATTTCTACCTATTAAGGACACCATGTTGATAGAAGAGTTTGGGGGGATTTACATTTGGTATATTTTACACTTCCATGGAATTACTTTTTCTATCATATCAAATAGAGATTTTTGGTTTACATCATGGTTCTGGTAGGGGTTTTAGAAGGCACTGGGTTCATAGGTTCCTCGGAGTTTAAAATACCCCCCTCTGATTGGTGGGCAGTTTGATCATACAATACAGGAGCCAGAGGATATAATTTGGGAATGAAACCCAGATTTTGGAGGTTCATGGGAGAAATAACCACCTCTCTCTGAATTTTCTAATAATAAGATATTTTAGAAAAACTATTCAGATGGATCCCTATGAGGCCCTATATTGTAGGCCATTCCATTTACACCATACCAGTGAGATTTTGGTGAGGAAACATTATTGGGACCTTGAATCATTTAGAAGACATTATATTGGGTAAATCCTATCCAAAATTGTATGGATATAGCTCAGTCTAGGAAAAATTATTATACCAATTATCATCACCGACCTCTGGATTTCAAGGAGGGAGATCTTGTCTTTTTGTGAGTTTATCCTAGATTGGGTCATAGACTGATTTGAAGATAGGGAAAATTATCACCTTTTTATGTTGGGCCTTTCGAGATTCTAGGGAGATTCAGGCCGGTAGCCTATCAGATGGCCTTACCTTAGAGGTGTTGGGACATCCACAAAGTCTTCCATCTATCACAATTTCATTTTTATTATTCCAACCCATCCAATTATTTTTACCATGAGGATATTTATAAGGAGGAAGATGTGTCATTTTAGTAGCATCCTTATAGTGACCCTAGCCTTTTATATATAACATTACATGATTTTAAACATAATTATACATTAGAGTACATGCCATGTATCGTTAAGTCTAGTGTCTTGGAAGACTAGGTACATAAAACATAAAACATGGAACTAAAAAAACATTTCTTTATTTAATCTTCATAAAGAGATCCTAACTTTCTTTAAGCCATTACATTTGCATAGGGTACCCTGGGGAACACATGAACAAAGGGATGAGCTAAAAATCCCAGTAAGGGAATGAACATAAGGATACATCTTAAGCACATGAGTTAGGAGGCATGACATAATGATAACAAAGCATAGAATATATGGAATCATATTATATAAGAACAAGAACATATAAACATGGAATCATATAAATGTGTCATAATCATAAAACATTTCTTTAGTATGGGTCAAGGCTAACCGCCAATCCTGTTTCCCATTTTAGTACAGGTCAAGGCTAACCACCAATCCCGTTTCACATCGCATCTCATGAGACTTAACTTTACCCAATGCATTGGAGAGCTATCTAGGCGCACCCATATCAAAATTTTCATGAATATTATTTATGAATAAATATTATTATCACATAAATATTCTTTCCACATAAATAATCATACATAATCAATTGTTCATAAACATAAGGATACCCATGGAGAGAATTGGGTACCGCAATCATGAAATAAAGCATAAACAATGAGTGTATCATGGAAGTGTCCATGAAAGAAAGGGATTAGAACATATATGGACGTTCATAAGGTAATATAGGCATATAAAATGGTTTGTGGTGACAAATATAAGTGACAACATATAAGAAATGTATTTTAGAAACATTATCATTAAAACATTTTTGTGCGGTTTTAAGGAAAATACTATAGAGCTTTTAAAATAGTAAAGAGGAAATTATTTTATATAAAAACAGAATTGAACCAAGAATGTTTTCATAATAAAAATACTGATTTTATAAAGACAATGGTGTATTAAAATAGAGGATATAGTGCACTTGAAATTGGGTAAAAATTTGGGAAGTTCCTTTAAAACGAGTGTGCTTATTGGGAAGTATCGAGGAGGGATTCACTTAAAAGAATGTATATCCCCAAAAGAGAATGAGAGATGGATTTTGGAACATGATTTTGAATCATATAAACAAAATTTATAAGTTTTACATAAAAATAAAATACAACTACATTTTGGTAAAATGAAAGATAGAGCAACCCGAAGAAATAAAGGAAGTTCGGGTAGAATCCATTATGGTTTATCGGCATGGTATCAGGTGTAACTAAGAGAGCTTTATGAGAGAGATAATGGGTTTATCATAACTTATAAAACATTAGGAAAGTATGGGAGAGGTGAAAAACATACCAAATCACTTGGTATTACCCAAAAAAGGCATAGCATAGAGAACACTCTTGATTAAGAGTGAAAAAGAGAGGATCCCTTACCTTAAATTTGTTGGTGTTCTCCACTTCTTATTAAAGACCCGAATAAACAAATTAGGCTTATTAATTCATAACTAAATAAACTATTATATATTTAATTGATTTATTATAACCCTTTTTAGTTCATTCAAGGCATTCTTGATTAGTTATAAGGTTCAATTTCATTGTTTGGGATCGTTTGTTTACTTAGTTTTAAAAGACCGATTCACTTATATTCAAGTACAGATAAACATGAAAGATGGAAGTGGTTGCAGAGAAACGAATTTATATGATATTAGTGCATATAAAAGATATTACATGGTTTCAAATTTAATTTGGTTACTTAGATTGAAGTCCAACTTTTATATAAAACCATAGTGATAACGGTTTTTGTTAATTGGAGGGTTTGATTACAAAGAACGTGTTTTGATTTATAACTTAATACCATTTGTAAAAAAGGATTATAGAATAAAAATAGAATATATTACATATATATAATCTGGTTAAACCATAAAAAAATGGTTTCATGACCAGATTTAAAGATGATAATAGAAATCGATAAATTGTTGTCCTTGAACGTGCTAAATTGGCACATCTCAAACTATGATTTTATTTCATTCAAACAAAAGGTGTGGAAAGGAGAGAAGATAATGAATTATCCCATTAGCGTAATATCATGTCAGTACATGTATTCTACAGTATTTATCATACCATTTTGGTGAAGGTATGTGAGGAAAGAAACAAAAAATAACTTTAAAGAAATGAAGGAATTGGAAAGAGGAATTTACCTCTTGAGACTTCCTCCTTTGAGAACCTCTTAAGGGGAGAGGTTTTGGTATTTTGAAGAGGCTAAAAGTTTTTGAACGTGGGGGAGGATCTTGGGGAGAGATTTGGGAAGAATAGTGGTAAGTAATAGGGATTTATAGGAGTGAAGAGAAGATGGAGTGAGGGGGTTTTTTATAGTGAAGGGAAGGTATTTCTCAATATAAAATTCATTAATTTATTAATTCCCCACAAGACAAGGAATAGTGATTCTTCCATGACCAAGAATAGTAAATGGGTCATGTGAATTCGAGCCAAGGGTGGTGACATCACCCATGATGCTAGGAATAGTCTATTTATCTTATAACGTATATATACAGTAAATTACCGTATTTTACTATTCATAAAAAATTCAAGTATTTTAGACAAATCTCAAAAATTCACCCTAACCATTTTTCAATGCATAGAATCCAAAAATGAATTCCATTTTCCAAAAAAAATTCTAAATATTATTAATTTAATATTTAATTAAAATCATAATTTATTATTAAAAACTAGTTTTAAAACATTCATTTACTTATTCTAAAGTATAGGTATATTGTACTTTCAACTTGAATATTATTTATATATTATCATATGTAAGGTTAATATTCAATAGGGCATATCACTATTCATAAGGGTATGTTACTATTCATAAGGGTAGGTTACTATTCACCAAAAATTATGTTTTTCTTATCGGGCTCCAAATAACTTACTGATCACAACCGTGTATGTCAGATTTTGGAAATTCCAAACACAAAAGTGAAAAAATTATGTTTAAAGGTCACTTATTCCTTAGTAGTTCATTATGTTGTGTTTTCATGTGATTTTATGACATATTTATAAGAGAGGAATTTCCATTTATAAAACATTGGGTTGTTACATTCTTCCCCACTTATGAAATTTCACCCTCGAATTTCATTTTATATTCTAAGAAAAAAATAAGTGTGGGTAGATTTCCTTCATTTCTTCCTCCAGTTCCCATGTTTCCTATTCATACTTATGGTTTCTCCATAGTACCTTGACCAGATGAGTAGTCTTGTTGCGTAGAACTTCGTCTCTACGATCCATGATCTTCACTTGTTACTCCTCGTAAGAGAGATCATCCTCCAACTGTACCATCATTAAATAGAGTACATGTGAAGGGTCTGGTATGTACTTCCTTAATAGGGATACATAAATGACATCATGTACTTTCAACATGGTAGATGGGAGTGCCAGTCGATTAGCCACAGCTCCGACTCGATCAAGGATCTTGAAGGGGCCTATGTTCTTGTGACTTAGATTCCCTTTCGTTTCAAACCTCGTGACCTTCTTCAATGGCGATATGTGTAGAAATACCATGTCACCAACTTTGAACACAAGTTCTCATCGATGATTATCTGCATAAGTATTTTTTCGACTTTGGATTGCCTTGATATGATGTTGAATGGTTTTCACCTTCTCCACCATTTCTTCGACCATTTCATGTCCTTGCAACTTACGATCATCGACTTTATCCCAATATGCCAGTGTTATGAACCTTTTCCCATAAAGAGCTTCATATGGTGCCATTCAGATTCTCGAGTGTAAACAATTGTTGTAAGAGAATTCAACCAGTGGAAGATGTTGGTCCCATCCTCCTTTGAATTTCATAGAACATCCTCTCAACATGTCTTCTACCGTTTGAATAGTTCACTTAGATTGGATATCAGTTTGAGGATGATAACCCGTACTGAAGTTCAGTTCAGTGCTTAGAACGTGTTGGAGACTTTTCTAGAACTTCGAGGTGAATCTTGGATTACGATCAGATACAATAGATTGTGGTACTCCATGCAGCCTTACCACTTCTTTTATGTAAATTAGTGCAAGTTAATCTAATGAGAAGTCCTCTCGAACTGCGATAAAGTGAGCTGTCTTTGTAAGATGATCCACAACGACCCATATAGCATTGTTTCCTCTAGATGTCCTTGGATGTCCAGTGATAAAGTCCATGATAATGTTCACCCACTTCCATGCTTGTATGGGTAGTGGTTGCATCATCCCATTAGAATTTTTACTCTCAGGATTCACTTGTTGACATACCAGACACTTTGATGTATATTCAACAATTTCCCTTTACATATTGTCCCACAAAAAGTTTTCTTGGAGATATTAAAACATATTTGTGCTACCAGGGTGGATAGAGAAGGGGGAGCTATGTCCATCATTCAATAGATCCTTCTTTATCTCTGGATCGGTTGGTACACATAATCGTGTCCCAAATCTTACAAATTATTCCTCATCAATTCTGAAATCGGAGGATTTCCCATTTCTGATAGCTTCCACCCCTTTTTAAATTTCCACTTTTTTTCTTTGGGAATCCTTTATTTTCTCCAAGAGGGATGGTTGAGAAATAATTTGAGAAAGGATTGATGATGTTCCTCCCATAATGATTCTCATGTCCATACTTTGAAAATCTAATATGATCAGATCCTTTTCAATTCTCATCAATGATAAAGATGCATGATCCTTTTTACTTAGAGAATCTGCTACCTTGTTTGCCTTACTGAGATGGTAGTGGATTGAGTAGTCAAAATCCTTGATGAGCTCTATCCATATTCACTGGAATATATTAAGTTCTTTCTATGTGAATATATATTTGAGACTCTTGTGGTTAGTATATATATCACATTTCTACCCATAGAGATTATTCTACTAGATTTTCAATGCAAAGATCACAGCTTCCAACTACAGATCATGCATGGGATAGTTTTGCTCTTGGATTTTTAGCTGTCTTGAGGCGTATGCTATCACTTTATTATTTTTCATTAGCACATAGACCAAGCCCTTATTATAAGAATCACTATACACCACAAAGAGTTATCCACTTGTAGGGAGTGTGAGTACTAGCACAATGATAAGCCTCTTTTTTAACTCCTTGAAACAATCTTCACATTCTTGTGTATAAACAGACTTTACCCCCCTTCCATTTCATTTTGGTCATTAGGTTTGAAAATTGTGAAAAGTTCTTCACGAATCGTCGATAATACCCAGCTAGACCCAAAAAGCTTCTGATCTCCATTACAGAAGTTTTTATGGGCCACTCTTCAATTGACTTTGTCTTGGAAGGGTCCACAGATATCCCTTTTCTGGTGATAACATGCCCCAAAAATGATAATTCCTCAATCTAGAACTCACATTTACTGTACTTTTCATACAACTTCTCTATTTGCAAAGTCTTTAACATGGGTTTCAAATGCTCCTTATGTTCCTCCTTGCTCTTGGAGTACATAAGAATACCATAAATAAAGACTACCAAAACTTGTCAAGGTAATCACTAAAGACTCTATTCATTAAATCCATGAAAATTTCTGAAGCATTAGTGAGTACGAAGGGCATCACTATGGACTCATAGTGTCCATACCTCGTTCGAAAGACAGTCTTGGGAATATCTTCCTTCGTCACCTTTAGTTGGTGATATCTCTACCGAAGGTCCACCTTAGAGAAATAACTAGCCCCATGAGGCTGATCGAACAAGTCATCTATCCATGGTAGGGGATACATGTTCTTTATCATGATTTTGTTGAGCTCACGATAATCAATGTAGAGGAGCATTGATCCATCCTACTTTTTGACGAAGAGGACTATAACACTCCACGGTGAAGCACTCGGGCGTGTAAAACCCTTCTCCGTATTCTCCTATAACTGCTTCTTTAGCTCTTTCAGCTTTATGGTGGCCATTATATAAGGTTTATTTGAGATAGGTCGAGATCCATGGATAAGTTCAATTGAGAACTCAACGTCACGATTAGGAGGAAGACCAGACAACTCTTCAAATAATACCTCAGTGTAATCCCTCACAATGGGCATGTCTTCAAGCATGATTCTCACCTTTGTCTCAATAATTTGAGCTAAATATGCTTTCTCATAAGGCAAAAATATCCACACTTGAGAAGATGACCCTAAAGGAGATTCATCTTTCTCCTTACACTTGTATATAATTGGAGGATGAATTAGGATGTGAAGAGTGATCTCCCTTTCTCGACAGTTGATGTTGGCTTTGTATAAAGACAGCCAATCCATGACCAAGATAGCATCGAACTCCACTAAAGGAAGTATAATGAGATTTTCTGGGAGGTTCAATCCACAAAAATTAACTGGGGAGGAGTTATAAAACATGGATGCAATAATTTCCCCATTTTCAATTCTCACAGATAACTTTTCCTCCAAATCTTGAGGTGGTGTTTGAATAGTTCTACTAAACATGCAAGATATGAAAGAATGCGTAGAACCAGAATCAAATAGTATGTTTTCTATTCTTGAATTAATAACTAGCGTACCTATCACCACATCGTTTTCCAGCTCCACTTTAGTAGTAGTGATAGTATAATCCCTTCCTAGTTTCCTTGGAGGCTGTTGTTGATTTCCTCTGACAACCCTCGACTTAGGGCAATTGTTCGAATAATTCCCATGATCCTTACAGTTGTAACACTACACTGTAGGCTGAGTGTTGATCTGAACCTTCCTTTTTTAATTCACATTAGTAGGATTTTTCAAATCCCTTCGGCAATTCTTGTCCGGATGACCGAACCTTCCATATTTGAAGCAATTCTTGGTTCCCTTTAGATAGTTACCAAGATGCTTCTTCCCACAACTTTTGCAAGGGGAAAATTCAAGATTATTTCCATCATGGTATTTGTTTGAAGAACCACCCATGTTTTTCTCCATTTTCCTCTTCTTTTCATTGGACCCACGAGACCAATGAGAGTCTCCAATCTCCATTTCAACCTTGGGGGAACAACAGAAAATATCCTCATACCTATCGAAGTCTCGAATTGACAATGAATTTTGTAGAATTAGATTTGGTCCACTAAAGAAGTGATCTGCCTTAATTTTAGCATTCATGGCAAAGCTAGAGGCGTACCTTGCAAGCCTTGTAAAGTTTGCTTCATACTCCCTGATGGACTCATCTTCCTTCTACTTTAGTCTGAGGATCTCTCTTTTTTATCTTGAGATGGAGGGTTCGAGGAAAATATTTGTTGAAAAATATCCTCTTGAATTCATCTTAATCCATGGAATCAATTTCCTCTTGGGACTTTGTATTCTTGATCAGTGTCCACCACTGATCAGCTTCCCCATCAAAACGATAGATTGCCAGTACAACTTTCTCTTCTTTTGAGCACTAGAGGACGAAGAATATCTTTTCAATGGAGTTAATCCATTGTTCCTTGAGGAGGGGATAATAAGATCCGCTAAACATAGGAGGCCCTTGTTGCATGAAGGATTCTACGACAACTTTCTCTTTCCTTGGAGGAGGAGGGCATTCCACATGATTCAAGTTATTATTCATAACTCAATATAGCTGAGCAAGCACTATCATGAAGTTTTGAGCACCCGCTCCCATCATATCAGGCCTATCATTAGGGAAATCTTCACATTTCTTATCACATGGTTGTTGGAGCATGTTTTCTATTTACCACCATTAAATAAGAAAAATAACTTATAATTAGAGGTCTTGAATACTTAGCTATTGAGCATAAAAAAAACCTTGAACATAATAGGATAAACTTACAAAGAAGAAGTATATCCTAACTTGTGATTCCTTAAGTTTAAACCTAGATTATCCTCAATATGTTTCTTAACTTATATTATTATGGTATTTTTTGTCCCTTAATAATGGTTCGTACTAATCTCACGAATCTACCAAAGAATATCTCCCAGGAGTGTCGTAACCAAGAGTGAATCAAGGCCCATTTTTGTGTACCAGGATACCCTGGGTCAAGCCCAAAACTCCTTGTCAGAGTTTTCACTCCTAGATACATCTGTGCCAGACCCGCCTCTACCTACTCGTATCCAGACAGTGGTGTATTCTCTTGATGAACCACTTACTCTATACTTACCAAAATTTAGGGATGTTTTATTATACTTCATCTCATCCTTAAGGTTCTCAATAAGGTTATCTATTCCTAATCTCCAAAAAAATAGACCTTCATCTGATACCAACTATAGCGACCCTATCCTTTTATATATTGCATTACATGATTTTAAGAATAATTATACATCAGAGTACAAGCCAAGGATCATTAAGTCTAGTGTCTTGGAAGACTAGGTACATAAAACATAAAACATGGGACTAAAAAACATTTCATTATTTAATATCCATAAAGAGATCATAACTTCCTTTGAGACCTTACATCTATATAGGGTACCCTAGGGAACACATGAACAGAGGTATGAACTAAAAATCCCAGTAAGAGAATGAACATAAGGATACATCTTAAGCACATGAGTTAGGAGGCATGCCATAATGATAACAAAGCATGGAACATATGAAATCATATCGTATAAGCATGAGATCATATAAAAATGGAATTATATAAATGTGTCATAATCATAAAACATTTCTTTTGTACGGTTCAAGGATAACCTCTAATCCTGTTTCCCATTTCAGTACAGGTCAAGGCTAACCACCAATCCCATTTCACATCGCATCTCATGAGACTTAACTTTACCCAATGCGTTGAAGCACTATCTGGGCACACCCATCTCAAAATTTTCATGAATATTCTTTCCACATAAATATTCTTTCCACATAAATATTATTTCCACATAAATAATTATATATAATCAATCGTTCATAAACATAAGGATACCCATGAAGAGAATTGGGTACCATAATCATGATATAAAGCATAACCAATGAGTGTATCATGAAAGTGCCCATGAAAGAAAGGGATTAGAAAATTCATGGACATTAATAAGGTAATATATGAGTTTAACATGGTAGGTGGTGAAAAATATAAGTGAAAACATATAAGAAATGTATTTGAGAAACATTATCATTAAAACATTTTTGTGCGGTTTTAAGGAAAATACTAGAGACCTTTTAAAATAGTGAAGATGAAATTATTTTATATAAAACCAGAATTGAACCAAGAAGGTTTTCATAATAAAAATACTTATTTTATAAAGAAAATGGTGTCTTAAAATAGAGGATAGAGTGCACTTGAAATTGGGTAAACATTTGGGAAGTTCCTTTAAAAGGAGTGGCCTTATTGGGAAGTACCGAGGATGGATTCACTTAAAATCATGTATATCCCCAAAATAGAATTAGAGATGGATATTGGAACATGATTTTGGAGCATATACACATAATTTATATGTTTTACATAAAAATAAAATACAACTACATTTTGGTAAAAAGAAAGATAGAGAAACCCGAAGTAATAAAGGAAGTTCGGGTTGAATCCATTACGGTTTATCGGCATGGTATCAGGTGTAACTTAGAGGGATTGATGAGAGAGATAATGGGTTTATAATCACCGATTAAACATTAGTAAAGTATGGGGGTGGTGAAAAAACATACCCCATCACTTGTTATTACACAAAAAAGGAATAGTATAGAGAACAATCTTGATTAAGAGTGAAAAAGAGAGGATCCCTTACCTTAAATCCGTCGGTGTTCTCCACTTGTTATTAAATACATGAATAAACAAATTAGGAAAATTAATTCCTAAGTACCTAACCTATTATATATTTAATTGATTTATTATAAACCTTTTTAGTTCATTCAAGTACTTCTTGATTATTTATAAGGTTCAATTTCATTGTTCGGGCTCGTTTGTTTACTTGGTTTTAAAAGATCGGTACACTTATATTCAAGTTCAAATAAACATGAAAGATGGAAGTGGTTGTACAGAAATGAAATTATATGATATTAGTGCATATAAAATAGATTAAATGGTTTCAAATTTAATTTGGTTACTCATATTTATGTTGAACTATTATATAAAACCATAGTGACAACCGTTTTTGTTAATTGGTGGGTTTGATTACAAAGAACAAGTTTTGATTTATAAATTAATACCATTTGTACCAAAAGATTACAGAATCAAAATAGAATATATATTATATATATATATATATAATCTGGTTCAACCATACAAAAATGGTTTCATGACTAGACTTAAATATGATAATAGATATTGATAAATCGTTGTCCCTGAACGTGCAAAATTGGAACATCTCAAATGGTGCTTTTATTTCTTTCAAACAAAAGGCGAGGAAAGAAGATAAGATAATGAATTATCCAATTAGAATAATATTATTCTAGTAAATTTATTCTACTGGAGTTATCATACCATTTGGGTGAAAGGATGTGAGTAAAGAAACAAAAAAAAACTTAAAATAAATGAAGGAATTGGAAAGAGGAATTCACCTCTTGAGACTTCCTCCTTTGAGAACCTCTTAAGTGGAGAGGTTTTGGTATTTTGAAGAGGATATGAGCTTTTGGAAATGGGGGAGGATCTTGGTGAGATATTTGGTCAGAATATTGGAAGGGAACAAGGATTGGTAGGAGTGAAGAGAAGAGGGAGTGAGGGGGGTTTTATAGTGGAGGAGGGAAGGTATTTCTCAATATAAAATTCATTAATTTATTAATTCCCCATGAGACAAGGAATAGTGAGTATTCCATTAAAAAGAATAGTAAATGGGTCATGTTAATTTGAACCAAGGGTGGTGACATCATCCATGATGCTAGGAATTGTATATTTAGCTTATAATGTATATATACGGTAAATTACCGTATTTTACTATTCATTAAAAATTCAACTATTTTAGAAAAATCTCAAAAATTCACCCTAACAATTTTTTGATGTGTAGAATCCAAAAATGAAGTCCATTTTTCATAAAAAAATTCCAAACATTATTAATTTAATATTTAATTAAAATCATTATTTACTAATAAAAACTAGTTTTAAAACATTCATTTACTTATTCTAAAGTATAGGTATATCATAATTTCAACATAAATATTATTTATATATTATCATAGGTAAGGTTAATATTCATTACGGTATATCACTATTCATAAGGGTATGATACTATTCATAAGGGTAGGTTACTATTCAATAAAAATTTAATTTTTCTTATCGGGCTCTAAATAACATACTGATCACAACCGTGTATGTCATATTTTTGAAATTCCAAACACAGAAGTGACAAAATTATGTTTAAAGGTCACTTAGCACTTATTAGTCCATTATGTTGTGTTTTCATGTTATTCTATGACATATTTATAAGAGAGGAATTTCCATTTATAAAACATTGGGTCATTATAATCCTATACATATCGTTGATCAAAGCATGAAGGATCTCCACGAAAGGTTATTCCAACTAGTATAGGTTCTAAGGAAGAAAAATTGTGTATAGAATGATACTTGGGAGCAAGAGGCTGACGTACATTCCCTGTATCTATAAATTTTCTTAGATGATGTTTTACCACCCTCATAAGGGAAACTTAGGTATGAGTTGTTTTATGGAGGGGAGTTTTTAATGTCTTATATTTTTTTTGAGGTACTGATCCTTTAAAAATCAGTTTAAACCTTTATTTTTTTTATCCTAATGAATTTATCTAAGAGGATAAGGGAGATTTTGGGAGTTTCTAGGGCTCATTCGGATTCTAGAGCTCTAGATTTTAGAAAGGAAGACTGAGCCATAGAGTTAGTGCAAGGTTAGTGCTAACCATGTAACTCAACCATGAATGGTGTTGTACTGAACTACAGAGGGGATTATGGTTTATTTAAACCATGTGCCTCATGAAAAATTGTCATTTAGGGTTTTTTAGTTAACTAAAGGTGGTCACATAATTTTTACAAACTATGCAACCAACTCATACACGTAGTACCACTTAACCAGTGGCGCCACATGGTTTAGGCATACCATTTGATAAACCTTGCAGCCAAACCACACACCTATTAAAAGTGTGTGAAATTATATTTTTTCCCCTAACCCTTTAATATTTTAACACCCTTTTATATTCATCTATATGAAAAATAGGCTCCTCCCACTTCTTAGAACTCTCTATTGGTTCTGACTAAGGATTTGAGCAATGATCATTGCCCGACATCCAATTCTTCCACCGTTGATTGCATTGGATAGCTAATGGAAAAATATTTTATCCAATTACTTCTTTTATTGGTTTATATTAACCTTGTGAATTCTATTTCCAGGTGAGATAATATGCCATATTTTTATGGCATAAGTCAATTTCGCTGATTTCTTCCATTCTAGCTCAGATTAGAGATCGAAACTAGATGAGGAGATATATAACACCCTAAGGTAGGTGGTATAGTATTTATCATGAAATTATTGTTGTTATATAACATGTTTTTTGATTCCCCAACACTAGATCTTATGTATGTTGCATTAATAGCATAATTATCCTTTAATTAAATTGTTATCCATACTTCAAATACCCCATATACCCTTAATTGTTGTCGTAGGTTTCCCACCTCAACACATTCCACCCCTTTGGGCGTTATTATAGAGTACCCTTGAATATGGAATTTCCTATATAAACAACCCACCTTATAAGTGGGGTTGTATTGATAATTAAATTGGAATGTTTTTATTAAATTGAATTGAATTGAATGGTATAATCATGTTATGATCCATTTATATAAATTATGGATAAAACCATTGAATAATTAAATGTTGAATGAATAAAAAATAATTCTTTAGACTATATTAAAGTATTAAATTCATGATGAACTATTATCCTTATTCCTATCCCATGTATAATAGACATTGATACATGACTGAGGCTAGTGTTGGACATGATTCTTCATGCTACCTTGACATGCAATATTGGATATGATGTCTCACATCATTTATTGAATATTGGGAATGATGTTCCATGTTATTCTAGAGGTTTTTGTACATGATGTTTTACTCCACTCATTGGGTTGACGGATATGATGAAATTTGTATCCATAAATGAATGCTTGGGTTAGTACCCTTTTTATAACATGAGAATTTATGACTATGCATGGATGCTTGAGTTACGCCTCAGGTCCTGGCTAGTATCAGTAACTATATATATGGTTATAAACACCACTATATATATAGTTTATATATATATAATTAAACATATATACACTTACACTTATATATATATAGTGACATGATCAGAGGTATTTCAGTTCAGGCTGAAGTAGGTAGTGTCATCCTGATGTCCTTTAGGATCCAAATTTGTCCTGTTATAGTTATAGTTCTTCTTTACATTTTTTATAACTATACACTAACATTTTATATACACCGACTAAATATTTCTAGACTTTATTGGCAATGTCCAACTAAGTATATCTTATACCCTGTTTGGGCTTCTGATTGGTACCCAAAAATATTTCTTCATTTCAGGTAGGGACAAAGGCAAGGGCTCGACTATGGATTCTTCATTGTATTCCTAGAATGGAGTATGAGAGCAGATTAATGAGATTTTTATTATGATACTATTGTAGATAAATTGGATTTTTTTATCTTTTTTGAATAGAATGTTGTATATGCTTGTTTCTTTGTATCCTATGCATCTCCATTTTTGTAGAGTTTCAGGACATGATTATCATTTTGTATATGACATGTGTTATTTATTTTCTATTTCATTATTATTTAGATAAATTTAATTCATTACTTATTCTTATATGTTTCCACAATTTACCTACTCTTTTATAGCATTGTGTTCCTCTCTAACTAGAGGGAATACTCTCCCCACTAACACACCCAAGTCCCTAGCTGCTAGTCGACATCCTCTGGCATATGAGGAGGTGTTATTAAGGCTTTGTGTCCAACTAGCTTGGGGCACCATTTAGTGGATCCTGGGCTAGGGCACTACAATACTATAAGTTGATGGGGTTTTCATACAGATGCATCTAGGGTTAATTACCACAAAAGAGTTGGTTGATTATATTTTACCCATCATTCTGGTTCACAACGAGTGTTCCCCTGCTATGCACCAAGTTTAACACTTCTAAAGGATATGCTTGGGCAATACAAATTTTCTCTATGAGAAATTATGATGAATTAAAGTATAGAACCTATGGATACCTATGATATTCCATAGTTATATGGGATAAACTTAAATTGTATTGGGTTGATAAGTATAAGGCTAATAATATATTTAAAGGCATAAATACTCATTTTTAGGTTTTACGTGATGGAATTTTAATATGATTATGGATATTTTGGGAGGAATTCATGAAAAAATAATCCTTAGGATCAACATGAATTATTATTTGAGAAATAATTATTTTTTTATAATTTTAAAGTTATTAATAACCTTTAGGGTTAAAATGATTATTGATGTTAAAGTAATAATGGTCAATTAAGATTTTTTGATTTTTTGGAAAAAAATAAGTTGTATATAAAACCTTAGTGTTTTAAAAGTTAGTTTATGATTTAATTTAAAATGTTCATCATATTCTTTGGAACATTATATGAATTATATAAATATAGTTTTAGAAAAAGGAAAACCTGCATCTCAGGCAATAGCCCATTGCATTTGGCAAGGCCGCGAGGCATGAACCCACAACTGAAGGTTGACCAGGGTGAAATTCCTACCACTGGAATATGTGATGTACTAGTTAATATTAAATTTTTTTCTTACATAAACAATTTTAAGAATAAATATTAGATTTAACTTTGGGTTTTACTATTGAGGTTTTAGAGATAATGTATTATATTGAATAACTTCTGCTAACCATATAGGTTTGAGTAAATATTTAGAGATAGATGAAAATAATTTCACTCTTTTATAGATCTTATGATCCATTAAAAGTTAATTTTAGTAATTTAGGTATAAAATATTATTTTGGATATTCATTTATTATGTTAATAAATGAAGTAGAAATTGATCAAAGTAAAACCAAAGGATGAAATCATGATTATGAAATAAAAATATATCAAATAAGTGTATTTTATAGTGTTCTTTATCTTAATAGTAAAATAATGCCTCAAATTTAGGAAAATGATCTTGAAATAATAATTTTATACATTTATCTTAATTTATGATGAGTCAATTTTCTTTTAAACCATCACAAATTTATGGATTTATGGTCGTTAAATTTCTCCTGACCATGTTCTCTATCACTCTCTAATAGTAATTGGGAATTAGTTTTCTACTTCATGTCCATTTTTTACCTCCCATTAATGTTATCCAATTTGGAAACATAGTTTTGTGTTATTCTATATTTCCTTCTCAATTCCCTTTCCCACTTTTAATAGGAAGTTTTATTAACCCTTTTAAGATGTCAGTTTTCCATAATTGAATTTACAAAATCCAAACCCTTGATCTCCTAGTGCAATTTAAAATTGAAAGGATATAATTTATTGAAATTAGGGAGAATTTTACACACCGAGAATTTAAAATAATAACATTATATTTGATTCTGTATATGACACACAATACAGAGCGTAAACGACTCTTAAAATATATTATTTAAATATGATCGTTATAACCTAGCCATTTAGTTGGCCAGTACAAATATGATTAAATGTATTATGATATATATATATATATATATATATATATATGGTCCCTAATAAACACAAATTTGTTGATTAATTCTTATTAAATAATCACACAATTTTCAGTAAAGTCATTTTATGTTTCAAAAATATGTTTTTTTTCAAAAATGATTTTTATTGCTTTTTGTGAGTGGATAAAATAATTAATTTCTACCAATTTTAGTAATGTTGTCTTATAAAAAGGATATAATTTTTAAATAATAATATCAAAATTATATTAGGGTAAAAGTTTCACATTTTTTCTGAAAAGATTGACTTTTTAATGAATAGTGAAAATATCCATTTTTTGTAAATCTGCTATTTTTTTTATTAAATCAGGTAATTTAAAATACAATTATATTTTGGATTTCATATTAAAGTAAAATATTATCAATTTTATTTATAATAATATAATTAATTTCACATTAATCATTTAGTTTCATTATTTTGGTATGAGTTTATTTGTTATGCTTAAAAACATAGTTTTATGAAAAATGAGTTTTTTGTTCATAATTTTTATCCATTTTGATTAATTTGAAAAATCACTAATAATTAAATATCTAAATGAATTTTATAAATAATATTTATATTTATATTAATTTTTAATTTATATAATTACGATTTCTAGTCATAGAGTTAATTTAAGATCATTTATTGATTAAAAATGTATTTTCCTAAAAAAACATTTTTTTGTCTCATTTTGTGTGATTATTATTAAAATTATTTATACAACTTATAGAGATTTAATTTGGTAAAATGTATTCCATTTTTTTAATTATAATAACTAGTATTATGTAATAATTGAAACTTAATTTTTGGTCATAATGAATAGTGAAAATAGTAAAAATTTATTACAACGGTTAAGGTTAGAATAGGTTTACCGAGGGGTTAAACTAAAGATATAAGGATTAAAATGGCCTACAAACATGTCTAAATTATATTCCCTGGACAAATTTTTAACCTTATAAACTAAGGATCTATATTTTACTATTTATTTGAAACTTTAATATGAAAATAAACTATATAATATTTTTAGTAATGAAAAAGACAAAAATACCACCCTCTTGGTTTAAAATATCTCTTATGCATTAAAAAAGTTATAAAATAAAGTGGTTAATTAATATAAATGGTTATTTTGAGAATAAATAAATTATTTTCTTGATAGTAATTTATTTATAATTTTTAGAAATTATATAATTACCTTAAATTCTTAAAAAACACCGACACATTATTTATTTAATTAAAAAGAAAATAAAATAAATGATTTTACAAATATTAAAATTAATATAATTTCAAATAAGTACTCAATTCCACAAATTTTTAGGTAATTATAAAACATTTGGAATGTTTTAAATCTTTATATTCAAATTCTATCATTGTAATGTTGTTTTCAAAGTCAAATTAAATTAATAGTTACAAAAATGACATTAATGATATTTTATAATAAATAATATTTTATTAAATGATTTGAAATTACAAAAATTCCTATATTTGTCCAATTTATTGGAATTTTTTTGAAAATATCAACCATGGTCTATTAATGGGAATTTTTATCTTTTATTGGAACTTTCTTGGACCCAAAAGAGTAACAAATTCAACACCATGGTAATTGTAAAAAAGAGTTAACACATGTTAAAATAAAAAGATATGGGTGGAAAATAACCTAAAATTGTCTTATTTTTTTAGGATATTATTTCGACCCATTATCATCTTATATTTTAAATATATCATTCTGGAACCATTTCTTTAAGAGAAATAATTTATATTATTTTAATACTTTAAGAAATTTCAAAAGATCCCATCCCACCACTTATAAAAGGGTACCTCCTCTCATCTTGTATTAACACTTTAAAATAATTTTGGTTCACCCAATCTCTACCCAAATACCTTACTTACTTAATTTCACACATCATAGAGGCCATTTTTTCTATTATAAAATTATTTTTGGGAGGACGTTGGTCTAAAACTAAAGAGGTTGTCTGAAGAAGCAATGTCGTTCTTAACTGAGTTTTTTGTTTTATTTCTTCTTACACCTCTTTAAAATATTATTAAAAAATTATGGTATAATAAATTATGTATATCCCATATATTTATATGTTTTTATGTCAATTTAATACCCTATATCCATTTCATTTTTCATCAAATGGGAAATAAAAACTTTATTCGTGTGTACGACAGACTACCACCTTGCAAACTGATGTAATTCATTCTCTATCTGCACCGCTCAAAACTGCTTTTAATGATGAATTTACTATATATATATATATGAAATATTTTACATTATATACATATAATATATCATATAATTTTTTACATTTCAATAATTTAAATATGATAATGTAGTCTATGAATACATGTGGATTACCACCTCCATGAAGCGATGTGATTCGTTTTTCATAACCACACCACATGAATTATATATATTAGTGTATTGAAAGAAATATTATTATATTTATTTTATAGTTATTATTATTTAAAGTTAAAATAATACATATGTTATTTTCATAGTGAACTTTGAAAATGGAAACGTTACTCATGCGTACGTACGTCTTACTGTATCCATGATTGTAACGTAATTCATTTTTTATAAAAAAATAATAATATTTGGTTTAAAAATTATAATTTATATATAAAAATTATTATTATTTAATTGTTATTATTTTTTATATAATTGAATAATGAAAACTTTTACCGTAGTCAAACTACCAAAGTTATTTTGGACATATGAATTGAATATCGTCAAAACGTCCAACATCAACTTAATTGACTAAATAATTAAATATAGCATGATATTAAATAAAATAAAGGGAATAATAATCATGAAAAATGTTATAAAATAATTTAAATAATTAACATAATTTTATTATTTAGTAATATAAAGAATACACGAGATGATACGAACCTAAGGTAAGGGATTTCGTCTCAATTTTCTTTCATTAATGAATATTTTATTATAATGAACCTAATTTATTTTATATGGTGTAAATACTACAACATTTACATGTTATATAAATAACCATTCATACTTCATGGTATTTTAAGTTTCAATTAAAACTATTTTATCCATGTGTACTTGACTTGAAAGTTACCAAGTGGTATGGGGTTTCATAACTCAATTTATTTTTATTGGGTTATATTACTTATTAATTGTATTCGATATCATAAGATTATGTGTGTAATTAATTTTGATTAATTTATATTTTATTTACACTTTTTATGTTTATTTACATTTTATGAACATAATTAATTCATTTTTTAGTTCTCACATCAATAGTATTATCTTTATAATAGATTTTATCTCAATTTCGACTCCATTGAGACATATTTGGGATTATGCACCTATTTATTCACATGATGTGTATCTACTACCCCTTTGATATGCTATATCATGAATCAATTTATATTCATGGTATTTAATGTTTCATTTTATGTTGTTTCTTTCATGGGGGTTATGATTCAAAAGTTACCAGAGTGGTAAGGGTTCATTTCATAATATTATAATTATTCAAGATTATTAATGTTTAAGTCTCTTATGGTGGAATTATTTAATATTTATATATTAAAACAAAAATATTTTATTCACCTATGGTTATTTATATAAATTATAATTTTTCCTTTGATTTTACACTCTTTAAGTACTCAAGATACCAAAATCATGGTTTTAAGGAAAACCAATTTCTTTTTCTATGTGGTTAGGGATATTTTTATTCCATATCCATATTATACTTAAAATGTTTTAAAGAATATTTTTAATATTATAAAATTATTTATTAAAGATATTTTCACCCATGTTTTATTTTTTGAAAAGTATTTAAAATGAATCTTTATGTTGTTTTCTGAATAAGGTATCTTTTGATTTTTTATCGAAAATGTGAAAGGAATATTTGTTTTAACATACTCTAAATAAATTCAATTTTCTCACCATCATGACCACTCATTAATTTAAAGCTTAATTAAAAAGTCTATAGGGTTTTTAAAAAAAATCCATAATATTCTATAAGTTTTTATTTTTTAAAATGATTTTCAAATTGAAAAGTGTTTTTTTCCTCTAGAAAATTTTAATGATATTTTAATAGTATTTCTATTAATAAATGGAAACAATCCATTATATTAATTATAATAAAATGGGGATATGATGTAATGATACCATCCTTATTATTTATCTGTGTAGTTTATGATCAGTTTGAGTAGGTAAAGTATTGACTGTCACTTTCTTGATTAATTTTTTTTCATTAACTTTCCCTTAAAAAATTCACTTTCTTTTGATCATTGGACTTTACATTTACCTTAAATTTCCATATTATTTATAATGGATATTATTATTTCTCAAAACATATATCATTTATAAAAATAGTGTTTTACTATGACATTTATTTTATTGACCAAGGAAAACCTTGTAAATCCATATTATTTACTCAATACAGATATTTTATTACAAGGCATATTGTTTATAAATTGAATTTATCATTCAATATATGAGGGATGAATTGGAAATGAAGTGATGGGTGGGAACTAATTATATATACCCCCTCAAAGAATTAACAAGTATCATGAGATAAATCAGTAAGGTAACATTGAATGGGTTTTTGGTGCATATATACCCATCGATTAAACTATCATGGCGTAAGGTATTTATGGTATATATAGCATGATGGATGAGATATTAACATCCAATATTATGAATTTCCTTCATGGGTAATTTAGTTATTCAAATCCATGAGATTATTTCATTGATATTACCCATGGATTCATTTCATGATCAAGTTATTGATTAAATGACATGTGTTTTTAGTTATTAACCTTGCCATATTGATTATGTATTATTTACTTACAATAGATTCTACTGTACATAACCCTTATTGCACATATAAATTCACTATTATCTATTTAATTTTTTAAGGATATGAAGAAGGAATATTTGAATGAGTTAAAGGATGTAGAATATTTATTTTCACTGTTTTATATTTTATGTTTTCAAATGTAATGTGAGATTCAAGTATGTATATAGTTTACCAAGATTACTAAACTATTTAGACCTTCAGGATTTGATTTCTTTTATGTAGTGAAAATGTAATAACATAACCATATACTATGGAATACTATAGTTGTGGTATTTACATGGGTCCACTTTCATAATAAAATGACTTTATATTATTTAAATGTTTTAAGTAATTTCATGTATGTCCCTCCACTCACTTATAAAAGGGATTCTCTTCTCATAACTTATTAGAAAAATATTTATCACTCTTTCTCATCCAATACCTACCGAAAAAACATTATATATCTCTTCCCTTCATTATTTGTCTTATGGTATTATTTTAAGACCATCCTAAGATGGTTTAAGGTGTAATTAAAAGGGGTATCTCAAAGAATATGTAATCATCTTTACATACTCTTTAAAAGTTAATTTCTTATTCTGCTACCTATAAATATATTATAACCATAAAAATATAATTAATAAAATAGAATTAATATTTTTAGATTATATTATTAATACAATACAACCATTTCCTCCTCCTTTCTATCCTATGGAAAATGAAAACATCACCCATGCTTATGAACGACCTACCATCGCCATGTAGTGGTGTAATTCATTTTTCATCACCACTTTACAAGGATAATTATAAAGATGGATCTAATGAATATATTTGATGTTGATGAAATAATTATTATTTTATTAAATAAAATATATCATTTACCTTATTATCCTTCCACCCATTAAAAAATAATAATGTCGACCATGTGAACTTGTGGACTACCATCTCCACAAAGTGATGTGATTCATTTTTTGTGTACATATTTCATGGATGATTATAAATATATTTATAATGAATATATATTATATTTATAGCATGATTAAAAATATAGATATAATATAATAATTATCATGATATAAATACCAGAAATATCTAATCGAAACATACATGAAAAATGAATCAGTTAACACTCGGAATGATGACGATAATGACGGATTAATAAGTAATGGTTGATAAGATGTTATAAAAAAACCAATTTATGTTATTATAAGTATTAATATTATTCTGGTATAGATGTTTAATAAATTTTAGTTTTTTATAAATGATGTTAAAATCACTTATGAAGCAATTTAGACTTGAGTTAAGGGTTTATTATTAAATATCATTTTTATCCTAGATTGATTATATGTTGGGATTTATGCTTATGGTGTAAGGACCTAACCATAAACATTACATAATATAGTGTATTTATACTAGATTTCATTTTCATTCTTTCCCAAAGATATTTTAAGATTATATTTTTATGTATTTAAGTCATAAATCTTATATGATAATCCTATATATCACAAAGAGTACACTTATAATTAGTATCCTTTTTTCACAATATAATTTTTTAAAGTAAAAAATGATTTATTTTCATGAAAAAGATTTATAAATTTCAACTTGAATTATTATTTTACCTTAAAAATCCTTAAAAACTATAAAAATCAGTCTAAAATATGGTATTACCACAATAAGATTAGTAAGGGATATCCTTCCAATGGCCCAAAGGTATTCAGTTATTTTTATTATTATAAGATAAAACCCCCTTTTAAGGGATGAAGGGGGTGTAACCCATGCAGACTTCATAGACAAAAAACAAATCACAATCAAAGGGTAGAAATAATAAAACCATAATGACAACAAGAGACTACTTCTCCCTATCATTTGATCATAATAAAGATCTCCACCGTTGCAAGGTTATTCGGCAAACAGGTGTCATGTGTCGAAGAACATGCCCGATCTGATGGCTGACGTCATACCCTCTCAAACAACCAAATCCAAAAAACTCTGCAAAGATAGATCTCCAGCTCTGGATCCTCCTATGAAGCAAGTTCCATGAAGTCAAGTCTTATTCCATAGAATTTCCGCATTCGAAAACAAACCAACCAAGAAAAAAACTTCCGCTATTCAATCAAAACCAACAAGTATTTGATAGACCATTCACCAAGAAGCCTTCATGAGAAGCCTTCATGAGAGGCTGCACCTCCACCTAACAATAATGCGACGCAAACACACCCAAAAAATGCCAAATTCATGACCATTGAAAATCACCAAACATCATACCTTCCAGGAGCTTCCAAACACTAGAATCAAAGAGATCCCCCCCTCCAGACCAACCAGGAGACGATGTCGAGCCACAATAGAAGACCATGTCGGAGTCGTCGCAGATCATGTCGTCATAAAGCATAGAAGACCGGAGACAAACTGATCCGTGAATTTAATAGATATAAGAGGATCAAACACACTCTATTAATAATGGAATCACCAATATTCATTAAAAATCCTCATGAACCATAACAAAATGCATAAAATATTACATAATAAAAGTTTTCTTCCCACCCATAAGAAAATATTTCCAGATATTGATATATCTATTCCATTTTAAAACCCCTTTTTAAAATAAAAAAAATAGGGAAGTAGGGTTTTTCTTTTATGAAAACTTTAATTCTTTTAAAATATTACACTATCTTTATATTTTTATAAATAAATTCAAAAACATTATGTAAAAAATATTTCATTTGAAATAATTTGAATTAAAGTTAAAAGGGACATAAAAGTTAATTTATAATTATTTTATGTCTATATAAAAAATCTATAACTTTAAAAATATGGATATGGAAGAAAGATGTTTTTAAGGGAAACTTTTAAAGAGGATTTTTTAAAAGAAAATCCCTTACCTTGTGTCCAAATCATCATGTACATTGTTTATATTACTTAATAATAAAATTATGTTAATTATTTAATTTTTAGAACCATTTTGAAGTTTATTATTAATTTTAAGTCACTTATTACCATTTTTGTAACAACTAATTAACCATTTAATTTCACATCTTCTATTTTGATGATATTCATTTCATTTGTTCAAAATAACTTTGGTAGTTTAACTATGGACAAAGAGGGAATTATTACATCATCTAAAGAATAATAATAATTAAATAAGAATAATTTTTATATATGAATTATAATTATAAATCCAATTATTAAATATGGTTATGAAAAATTAACTATGTTATAATTATGGAGATGGTATTCCATACCTACGTATGAGTAACATTTCTATTTTTCAAAGATCATTTTGGAAATAAGGTTAGTATTATATGATCTCTCCAAAATGGTAATAATATAATAAAAAAAAATTCATTCTTCAAATATACTTATATATATATATATCATTCGTGTGACGTGGTGGTGAAAAATGAATCACATTGCTTTGTGGAGGTGGTAGTCAACATGTACGCATAAACAACGTAATAATTTTTCAATGAATAGAAATATAAGAAGATGAATGAAATATTTTCTTTATAGAATTATAAATATGTCATGAATATTATATATAAACATTAATTCTATCATTATAATACAGTTACTAGATATGGTTATGAAAATAAAAATATATTGGTTCATGAGGCGGTAGTCTGCCTTACATAAGAATGATGGATTTGTTACCCATTTGATTGAATAGAAGTTTGATATAGGTTACGAAATTAATATAATAAAATCTCAGTATAATCAAGATAATGTTTTTATGATTTTATCAAGATTTATTAGGATTTTAATTATGTGGAAGAAAAAGTAAAACAAAAATATACGGTTAAAACTATACATATTCTTTAGAAAATATCTTTTTTTAACATCTTCGTACCTCTAAGATTTATATTATGAAAAAATAAGTCATCTAAAACTTTTTTAGTGATTTTATGAAGGTATTTAAGCATATATTGGCAAAAAAATATGGGGTTTGAAGTGTGAGGTAAAGAGGAAAAGAGGTTTCTTTTTATAAGAGAGGGGAGTGCCACTGTTGTAATTTCATAAAATATTAAATTAATATAAATTATTTGTTAATCAAAAATGGATCTAAAGTAATTTATTTCAAATATGGGGTGTGGATAGGTCAAGATACTATCATATTATAAAATTAGGCAATTTTTGACTATTTTTTACCCTTATCTTTTTGTTTTAATAACCCATTAACTCTTTTCACACTTATTGTGACAACATGGTTTTTAACTATTTGAGGGTCAAGATAGCTACTATAAATGGAAAACAACCCATAAATAAACCACAATTGATATTTCAAACCATATAATAATTATTTTTAAAAATATATTTTTTTTAAAAATTTTATATCATTTAATAAAATATTATTTACTATAAGATATCATTAATGTCAATTTTTTGAACTATTTATTACATTGACTTTAATAACATTAGTAAAAAAATAAAATTTGAACCAAATATTTTAATAAATATATAAAATGTAATTTTAATCTATAAAATTCATGGATAACACTAATTATAAAAAAATCTATTATTTTTAATATTTTTAATATCATTTATTTTATTTTTTCATTTAATGAATAATTGTAGCATCAACGTTGTGTAAGAATTTAAGGTAATTATTTCTTCAAAAAAATGTAAAAATAAATTATCATGATGAAGATAAAAAATTAATATTTAAAATTAAAATTTATAAGTGAATATATCCTATGTTTATTTCCATATTAAAAATATTATAGTTATTATAAACAAGTGTGTGACATTTTTTAATTTTCTTTAAATAAAATATTTTAATGGTTATAATCAAATCCAAATGAAAAAAGGCCATATGATTGAATCTTGGATGTGTATGGATTAAATTTACTCATAACATAAAATTAAAGAAAGTGTTAGGGTTATCTTATAGTCCATATTTTTTATTTTTAACTTTAATTACCTAATTTACACTTTACCGTAGTGACAAAATTTACTAAGGTTACTATTCATATTGACAAAAAAATGGAACTTTATAAAAAATTTGGATCTCATAATTCAAAATATGGAATATATTTTTCAAAAATCAAAACACATACATAGAAAAATTCAATTTAAAATTAAACCAAAAAAATGTGATGAAAAATGACTTCTCTGAAAAATGCACATTTTAAGTGTAAAATGTTTCAATACTAAATTCATGAATAAAATTAATTTTAAAACACATAATTAGATAATTTATATCAAAATGAACTAATAAAATTTCAAAACTAATACAAAATATAATTTTACATTAAAGATACTTTAAAAGAAAACACAATTCGCAATAATAATTTGTATTTTTTTCTATTCATTGAAAAATAAAAATTTTCAGAAAAAATATCAAAATTTCACCATAGGATTATTTTTATATGCTGATTTAAAAAATAATATTTATTTTATAAAATAAAATTTCTATGATTTCAAGAAATTATTTATATTATTCAATCACAAAAATCAATCCAAACCCATTTTTGATGAAAACATAACTTTGAAGAATAAAATGGTTATACTAAAAAATGATTGATTATTTCCTAATAATTAATCAATAAGTTTTTATTAATTAAAATATTTATATATATTTCAAATATTAATTAATCATATTCACATCCACCAATATAACAACTAGTTTATAATGATTATATTTAAATAATAATATTTCACATTCATTTAATATTGGTGCTGTGTGTCATATATATTATCAAATATAATGTAATTCTTTTAAAATCCTGGGATATTAAATTCTCACCCATTTTATAATTTTTTTCCTCACAATATTTGTAACACCCTGAAAATCTTATGTAGGAACATTGTAATAGATATCGTATATGACATGCAACACTAAGAGTGGAAGGGAATATAGTATCCTATGAATTTATAATATATTTAATATTTTAAATGAATTAAATATATTTTACAACTTTTAATTCACACGACACTGATTTAACGTACAATATACTTAACAATGTGTTTCTTCAATGTCTTACATTACACGCATGACTGAGTTTTAACCAAACAACAATATATTTTTAAAATATTATTATTTAATATAATAAGACATAAACTATCCATTATTAATATTATTAACTAAATTATGAAAATATATGGATTAAAGAAATATAAAATTAATTCATTAGTTACAAATTAATTATAAATGAATATGAAAACTGATTGAATTTAAAGGAATTATTATTATTATTATGCTCACAATGATACTTTACCCTAATTAATTATAATTGGTGAGTGACATTAATGTGATATATATA
The DNA here is from genome assembly GCA_963277665.1 of Viscum album. Lineage (NCBI taxonomy): Eukaryota > Viridiplantae > Streptophyta > Magnoliopsida > Santalales > Viscaceae > Viscum > Viscum album. Next base: position 816,405,499 of record OY728140.1, read on the forward strand.
TGTTCAATCAAATAATTTTTTATATTCATTTTTGGGCTTTATATTAACAAAAATCCAATTTTATGCATAAAATACTATATTTTTCTTAAAGAACTTTTACCGCCATTTAATAACAAACCCATATTAAATATGAATTTTGAAACTTTAATTGATTTAATATGTCAAAATAAAATTCATCTTTTAAATAGAAATATAAAAATTATGTTATGTATTTTTTTTATATTTTTCAGAAACATATCATTTTTTAATTAATAGTGAAAAATATTGAATTTTAATTAAAAAATAATTTTTCATATGATTTATTTATAAGGTTAAACTGTATTTTAAATTTGTTTTAAAGTTTATTTATATCATATTTTTATCAATTAATCAAATTTAGATCATTGGAATCAATTTTAATTTTAAATTGACAACAAAAACTTATCAAAATTTTGGACATTTTTTCTTTAAAACCCCACATTGTCATCTCGACTACGGGATGGGTTTTAAATTAATTTCATTCACTTCTGCGATTTGATATTGGAAAAATGGATTCCATGTTTGGAATAATAATAATTTAAAATGTCTAAAAAGGTCAACTTAGTTTTTGACCAAAAATATCAGTGAAAGTCATTAAAATTAACGAGAATTATTAAGAGAAAACTTAGTTTAATAAAGTAATAAACATTAACCATAAGTCCCAAAATGACCTTCAAAATTTTAAAAGAGTTATTTTATGGCCATATTTTTACCCTCTACTCAATTTTATTTAATTGTTTCAATTATTTAATCTACCTACAACATAAAAATATGGGAATAATTCCTTTTTAAAAATATTACAAGAGTGCTACTCCTGCACTTTAAAAGACATATTTTCTTCCGCTTCCTCACACCTCTAAAACTACTTTGGTTTATCCAATATATGGAAAAATATATTCCCAAAATACCTCCAATTGACCTTGAATAATCCCTCTGGAAAAAATTCCTTCCATGGAATCCCTTTTTCATAAACCAAAAGGAGTTACCCAATTTTTTAGGTAACATTTTCCAACGATATCTTTTCTTTCATTTACTCCTCCACCCCATCAATTATTTTTTAAATCATGATTATATGATGAAAATAGTATCCAAAATATAGTTTTATTTTATTTTTTTAATGGTTATACCAACACTAACACAAAATTCCATATAATGGGTAACAAACATACTGTTTATGTGTACGACGAACTGCCACCTCACAAAATAATGATTGTTCATTTTTCCTTTACCACCTCTCATGGTGGCCATTATGATGGAAACTATATTTATATATTTATTATATTATAATTATTATGAATTTGATCTTCTATAATTCTTTATAACACATATATTTATACTTTCCATTTTTTGTGTAAAAATGATAACATCATTTTTGGAAATGTGGACTACCACCCCCTCAAAGCGATGTGATTTGTTCACACTATACATGAAATGTATAAAATAAGGTTTTAATTAAAAATATGTGAAATAAAAGACACATATATTATATTTATGAAATAATTACCTTTATGAAAATAATATACATATACATATCGTATTCTCTATTACTCTTTCACACACAAAGTGATAATGTCGTTCGTGGATGTGTGGACCACTACCTCCTCGAAATGATGTGATTCCCTTTACATCACAAGAATTATATATATATATATAAGTTTATAAGATTAAATAATATAATATTTATTATATAATGATCATTATATAAAGAAATAATGCTACGTAACTTCTTTCCATAATGATCATTGAAAAATGAGAACGTCACTCATGTGTACGTACAACCTACTGTCTCCATGATTGTAAATTTGATTCATTTTTCATAACCATATTTAATGTTTTTTTAAAAAAATATAATTTATTTATAATTATAATAATTATTTCATTATTATTAATCTAGATATGTTATATAATGACCCCTTTGACCATAGTTGACCTACCAAAGTTGTTTTTGACACATAAATTGAATTTGGTCAAAATAACTAATGTAAACATAATTTTGTATGTAGTTTTATAAAACAATATAACAAGTGAAATAAAAGTATTGTTAAACAAGAAAAAGTTTCTAAATAAATTGGAAAATTTATATAAGTTTATTATATAAGAATTTAATAGATGTTCACCCATAAGAAAACACAAGGTAAGGGATTTCATCTCAATTTACATCTCATTGAGACATATTTGTTGCTATGAACCTAGTTTATTTTATATGGTGTATGTAATGCCATTTTAATGAAATATCATGAATATAATTACTCTCATGATATTATTACATTCATTAAATTTTATTCCATTATGAGGCTTATGATTTAAAATAGTTCAAAGTGGTATGGGACATCGTTGAATTTTTAAGGATTATTTTCCTCAACAATTAATTTAATGATATATCAATGGTAATTACATTAGAGTAAATTATACGAAAATTGTTTAATAAAAATATTATTTTTTATCCTTTTTTTATTAATGAAATTAATCAAGTATTAATGCCATTTTTCTACTCTTTGGTAATAAAAATGTTTTAAAAAATGTTTTTCAGAAAACCTGACTTTATTTTTCTCTTTAGTCGAAGAAGTTGTTTTCTTCTAAAAACCATGATTTATTAATGTGTTTTAAAAAATGTTTTTAAAATAATTTGGTAAATATATTTTTAACCCCTTTTGTCTTTTAACAATGTTTTAAATGGAATATTTTTATCTCTTTTGGAACCAAGGATTTTTCTTACCTTTTTACTGTGAAAAAGGAGTTTTTTTACCTTGTACGGTATGTATAGATTTACCAGCTATCATTCCTTAAAAGATTATGTTTTATATTATGTTTTTAAAATTTATTTTGAAAGAATTTTTTTTTCAAAAGGATTTTAAAAACAAAAGGATATTTTCCTCAAAAATATTTTTAAAACATATTTTTATAATATTTCCATTCATTAATGACAACAACCATTTTTTTACTTAACTTGGGGTATTTTTTATTAATATCATAGTTATCCTTTTTCTAGATGGATTTCTATTTATTTGGTCAAGGATGGTATTTATATTCACATATTTTATTAATTTTTGAAATCCCCTTGAAATATTCAATATTCTATGATCAATGAATTTCCCCTAATTATCCATGTCATCTATCATGGATATTAATATTTCCTAAACCATATACCATTTTAAATATGGTGTCTACTTTGACAGTTATTTGATTATTTTGGGAAATATGGATAATTATTTATTCTTTATTAAATACGGTTATTTGATAAGGCATATTATTTATTTCGATTATTCAATATGAGGGATGTTTTGGACTGGTACGACATAGGTGTGGCCCATTTATAGATAGCCCCTCGATGAATCGATAGTCTCATGAAATGATTCATTTGGATATCCACCTTAGATGGTTTTTACTTGATATTTTGTAAACCTTCTTGTAAAAGGTCTTAATAGTAAAGGTATCTTATACCTAGGAAACATGGGGACCAACAATCAAAAATTTCTCTTATTTAGTTTCAGTTATTATTCATCCATGAGATTTTTCATTGAAATATATATGAATACATTTCATTTTTAGTTAATTCATTTAATGAAATGTGTTTTAGTTTCTTACCTTTCCATGTTTGTTTTTCCTTATCTATTTATTTGAATGACACGATTTTCCAGTTATTACCTTTCTATATTGTTTATCAACTTCCTCTCAGTTTATTTATTACATGGTATGTGTGTTCAATTATTTAATATTCCATAAATATTACTATTATAGATTCATTATTGTTTCCTATATATGTTTCTCTTACTGATAATTTGAGCTCACCCTTTCTATGTTTCTTTCCCCAAGAATCCAAGAAGCGAAGTAAGAAATATATGTAAGTATATGATAGATGGAATAAAGTTATTATCCTCAATGTTATTTACATAGAAATAAGGAAAAAATTATGTTATAATTAGTGTATGAATTTTTAATACATGAATCATTTATGTATCTAGTTTACCAAGACTACTAAACTCTTCTGTCATTTAAGATTTGATTCATTGTAATCATTCCAATGTAATAGATAGAAAATACTAGCTCTGGGATTTTTTTGGGTCGGGGTGCTATAGTTGGTATCAGAGGAAGTTTAATAGCAACCTTGAGAACTATATTTCAGAAAATATAGATTAGAGAACATAAAATAAAGGAATCACTTGAGGATAATTGTAGAAGAACATCCTAAAGATTGGTTAGATAGAGATTATGCAGTTTTCAAAGAAATACATCCCTATCTTGATGCTACAAGTGGACGTGGTTCTAGCCGAATTGTACCTAGGAGTTATAACTCAAAAAATTTGTTTTGAGCCTAACTTGGGATAACCTGGTACATGAGAACAAACCTTATTGTGCACCTATATTGACACTCCTATGGGATATGCTTAGAATAATTAACATTTTATTTACAAACCATTATAGAGGATTTGAATATACAATGACAATGAATAACCTATTTTAAACCTATGGTGTTTTAGATTAAATATAAGGTATTATAATTTATAAATCCCATAGAAAATATTATGAATAAACAATTTATCAAGGAAGGACATTTTTTAAATAATATGGATGAGGTATTTATGTATTGAGTTTTTATTGAAAACCTTAGTTAAAAAGGATATTTAGTGATTAAAATTATTTCTAGGGTGTACATCATAGTTATTTTAAAAATTATATTAATTTGGTTTTAGAAAAGGAAAACCTATAAGCTGGGTGACAACCAATCAAATCCAAAAAGTCTGCGGTTCTAGAACCCATGACCGAAGGACGAAAAGGGTATCACACTAATCAATGACCAATGAAAAATCCTGGTAAAAAATTCATTGTTTTTAGTTAGAAAATATGATGAATAAATATTAATGATAAAATAGTAGTTTTTCTTTTAGTTTTATAGATTAATGTCTTAAACATATTATTTTTGTAAAATATTTATAGAAAAATAGTTATACTTTTCACTCTTTTATAGGTCTTAAGATCCTTTAGAAATGTTTTTAATGATTCTGACATAAAAACTGATTTTTTGGATGAATTAGAAAATGGATCGAAGAACAATCAAAGGATGAAATTGTGTTTATTAAAATATATAAAGTGTGTATTAATAGGCATTAAAATAATTCCTCAACATTAAGAAAAGTATCTTCAAACAAAAATGTTGTCTGAATACCTTAATTTCTGTTGAACCGATAGTCTTCTAAATTATTGAATATTTATTTATTTGAGGCCCTCAAATTTCTATTGATCATTCAATTATGTGTGATTTATGACCTCAATTACTCCCTATAAATATTTATATTTTTTCTCCATGTACATATCCCTACTTTCCACTAATGTTCTCCTACTTAGAGACCTTGTCATATGTTATTCCACATGACCTTTGTACTTACCATTATCATTTTTATAGAGGATGTTTTACGAACCCCTCACATAATGGGGGATTTTAAACATAGGAAATATCAAAAAATATATCACCAAGATCGAGTTTACATTTCAAAGACTCAATTTAATTAAGGTGGGGAGAATGCAACACCCTAAAAATTTGAAGTAGGAACATTATATTCGATAGCATGTACAACACACAACACCAAGAGCATAAGGGAATTTAATAACCTGGGAATTTATAATATATTTTAGTATTTTAAATTAATTCAATATATTTTATAGCTTGAAAGGCACACAACACTAATTTACTATTCAAAAAACGCAAAAATGTATTTTTTTAATGGATTGCATTAAACGCAAGATTAGGTTTTAGCCGAATAGAAATATATTATTAAAATATTTTTATATATTATAATAAGGAATTAAATATAATTTAGGAATATTAATAAATAACTTATAAAAATATATGGCTTACACAAATATAAATTGAATTCATTGTTTAAAAAATAATTAGAAATGAATATGAAAACTGATTGAATTTAAAAGAAAATTTTATTATTTTTATGCTCACAAAGCTATTTTACCATAATTAAATACAATTAGTGAGTGATATTAATGTGATATATATAAATATTATATATTAAATAAAATATTTTTTTATATTCATTTGATTGGATTAAGATAAAAAAAATTCAATTTTATGCATAAAATACTATATTTTATTAAAGCACTTTTACCACCTTTTAATGGAGAGCCCATTTAAAATATATATTTTGACACTTTAATTGATTTAATATGTCAAAATAAACTTTATATTTGAAATAGAAACATAAAAATTAGTTTAGGGGGAATTTTTGATATTTTTTGAAAATATATCATTTTTAATGAATAGTGAAAATATTGAATTTTAATTAAAAAGTTATTTTTCATATGATTTATTTATAAGGTTAAATTATATTTTAAACTGTTTTTAAAGTTTAATTATATCAAATTTTTGTCTATTAATTCAATTTAGGTCATTGTAATCAATTTCATTTTGAAATTGACTTCAAAAACTTATCAAACTTTTGGACATTTTCACTTCAAAAACCTGCATTATATCCCGCCCACAAGATGATTTTTAAATTATTTTCTACCAATTATGTGATTTGAATTTGTAAAAATGGATTAAATATTTGTAATCATAATAATTTATAATTCCTAATAAGATTAAATTATTTTTTTAACAAAAATATTAGTGAAAGTGATTAAAATTAATTCCAATGATTATGAGAAAATTTAGGTTAATAAAGGACTAAACCTTAACCATAAGGATAAAAAAGACATATAAACTTATCAAAGATCTATTTGATGTCCATATTTAGATCATATAACCCCTTGTATATAATTTATTCTATTATTGGATCCACTTCAAACATAAAAAACATCGTAATAATTCCATTATCAAAATATTACAAGAGTGCAACTCCTCCTCCACTATAAAAGGCCTCCTTTACTCCCACTTACTCACACCTCTGAAACCACTTAGTTTAAAAAAAATATATGCCTAAATATCTTCTAATAATCCCTCCCATAAACCTTTAATCCTTCATTTTTTCATAAATCTTTATAAGGAATCCCTTTGGTATAAACCAAAAGCAGTTACCTGATTTTTAAGGTAACATTTTCCACCGATCTATTTATTTCATTTACTCCTCCACCCATTGAATTATTATTTTTTAAATAATCTTTATATGAAGAAACCTTTATCCTAAATAGTATGATGTTTTTTCTGAATTTTTTGAAAAGCAGTGACACACACTTCCATCTAATGGGTAACAAACATACTATTTACGTGTACAGTGAACTACCACATCATGAAATAATGATTGTTCATTTTTATTTACCACCTATCATGGTGGGAATTATATTGGAAAATATATTTATATATTTTATATATGATATTTATTAGATATTTAGGTTTTTTTAATTATTTTACAGCACATATATTTATACTTTCCATTTTGTGTAAAAATGATAACATCGTTTGTGGAAGTGTGGACTACCACCCCTCAAAGCGATTTGATTTGTTCACACTATACATGGACTGTATAAATAATGGTTTTAATTAATCATTTGTGACAAAAAAATATATATGATATTCATTAAATAATTATATTTATGTATATATATATATCATTTTCTTTAATACCCTTTCACACACAAAGTGATAATGTTGTTCATGCACATGTGGACTACCACCTCCTCGACATGATGTGATTAATTTTACATCAAAATAATTATATATATAAGCATACATGATTAAATAATATTTTATTTAAGATATAATTATCATTATGTAATGATATAATTCTACTTACCTTTTTTCCATAACGATCATTTAAAAATGAGAACGTTGTTCATGTGTACATACGACCTACCCTCTCCATGATCGTAACATTAATTCATTTTTATAATAATTTTTAATCATTGTTTTTAAAAGTATAATTTATGTATAAATATTATAATTCCTTCATGATTATTATTTTGGAGATGTTATATAATTACCCCTTTGACCACATTTGACCTTCCAAAGTTATTTTTGACACATAAATCAAATTTGGTCAAAACAACCGTTATAATCATAATTATTTAAGTAGTTGTGCACAACATGGTAATTAGTGAACTAAAAGTAATTATAAACAAAAAAATGTTATGAATAAATTAGATAATTAACGTAAGTTTATTATACCGGAAATTAAAGGACATTCACCTGAAAGGAAACACAAGGTAATAGATTTCATCTCAATTTACATCCTATTGAGAATTATTTATTGTTATGCACCTAGCTTGTTTTATATGGTGTATGTGATGAAATATTTCATGAAATATAAAGAATATAATTACTCTAATGATATTACGACTTTCATTAAATTTTATTCCTTCAAGAGGTTTATGATTTAAAATATTTCAAAGTGGTAAGAGACACTTTGGAATGTTTAAAGATTATTTTCCTCAATAATAACTTTAATGATATTTAAATGGTATTTACATTTGATAAAATTATATTACCATTATTTAATAAAATCATTAATTTTTCTCTCCTCTGGTTATTCATGACCTTTTTCAATTATTAGTACCATTTTCCAACTCTTAGGTACTCAAAATGTTTTAGAATTTTTTTTTTAGAAAAACCAACTTTATTTATCTCTTTTGTCGAAGAACCTGTTTTCTTCCAAAAATCATGTTTTATTAAGGTGTTTTCATATTATTTTAAAATGATTTGGTAAATAAATTTTTACCAATTTTTTCTTTTAGAAAATTTTTAATGGAACATTCTTGTATATTTCTGAACAAGGCATTTTTCTTACCCTTTTACCATACAAAAGGAATATTCTTTTTACCTTGCACAAAATGTATATATTTTCCCATATTAATTCCTTAAAAGATTACTTTTCATGTTAAAAAGGTTAATTTTTTAAAGAAAACGTTTTTAAAATTGATATTCATAGAATATGTTTTTTAAAAGGTTTTTCAAAACAAAAGGATATTTTCCTCAAGAATATTTTAAAAAATAATTTTATAATATTTCTAGTCATAAATGGAAACAAGCCTTTATTTTACTCTAATTGGGGTATGTTTTATTGATACCATCCTTATCCTTCCTTTGGATTGTTTTTGATTGATTTGGTCATGGATAGTATTTATATTCACATCCTTGATTCATTTTTGAAATCCCCTTGAAATATTCAATATCTTATGATAATTGAATTTCCCCTAATTATCCATACCATCTATCATGGATATTACTATTTCATAAACCATATAACATTTAACATACTATGTATACTTTTATAGATATTTTATTATTTAGGGAAATATTGATAATTTCATATTCTTTATTCAATATGGTTTTTTGATAAGATATATTATTTATTTCGATTATTTAATAAAATGATTTTTTTGGATTGGTACAACATGGGTGGGGCCTGGTTATAGATAGGACCTTAATGCATCAGTAGTCTCATGGGACAAGTCATTTGGCCAACTACTTTATATGGGGTTTTACCCAATATGTTGTATGCTATCTTGTGAAAGGCCTTGATGGTAAAGGTACCATGTAACTAGGAATGATGGAGTCCAATAATCAATAAATTTCCTCAATTAATTTTAGTTATTACTCATACATGAGATTTTGTATCAATATATCTATGGAAATATTTCATTTTCAGTTCATTGATTAAATTTCGTGTGTTTTATTTTCTTACCTTTCTATGATTATTTTTCCTTATCTAGTTATTTGAATATAATGTGTTTCGAGTTATTACCTTTCTATATTGTTTATAAACCACATTATCAATTTATTGATTACATGGTATGTGTGTTCAATTATTTACCATGCCATAATTATTACTCTAATTGATTCATTATTTATTCCACTATATTTTTTCCTTGCTGAGCATTTGAGATCACCCTTATTATGTTTATTTCCCTAGGAATTCAATATGTTAAGTAATAAAGATATGAAAAGATATGATATACAGAATAAAGTTATTATCCTTGAAATTATTTACTTAGAAATAAGAAAAAATATATTTTGTAATTAGTGTATTCATTTGTAATACAAGACTTATTTATTTATCTCTTTTACCAAGACTACTAAACTCTTCGGTTCTTCAGGATTGGATTCCTTGTAATCATTCCAATGTAATAGATAGTAGATACCAACTCAAGGCTATTTGGGGTCAGGGCATTACAATATTATCTCAGGCTCTGAAACCAGGGGTTTGGATTTTCAAAATAAATTTTTGGAAATCCCACATCACATATAGGGTTAATAAAACCTCACTTGAAAAGAGATAAAAGGTAAGTATGAAAATAATTTGGAATAAAACCTAACTAGGTTTCCATATAGGAAAATATTTGTGAGAAGTGAAAACATTTACATTGAAGGAAACAATAACAACTAATTATTGATATAGAGTGATAGAGAACATGGTCATGATAAAGTTAATGATAAAAAACAATAAATCTATGATGGGTTAAAAGTCCATTGATTTATCAATGTGAAACATAAATGGATAATGTTTTTATTTAAAGACACTTTTCATAGAGGTAAATAATTCATTTATCATATATGCTAAGAAAATAAGGAAATATACTTACTTGAATAAACTCTAATCAATTTCTACCACAATCTCATTTTTTCTTCAAATGATGAGTATTCAAGATGAATATTTCATGAATGAATCTCTAGAATCAATTTGTAATAGATAAAATAATCCAAAAAAGGACAATAATATTTTCCTCTTGTATTTAGACATTAATCAAAACCAATATTTTTATTAAAAGATAATATAATTCTAAAAAATAATAAACTTTCGTATAAATAAATATAACATTAATATCCAAAGTTCAATAGTAATACCCAAAGATTAAAATTAATCATTCCATAAATAATCGTTTTTAAAATTCTTCAGAATATTCTATACTAATATTTAAAAACAAAAATTATTCAGATTTGATCACATATTATTCCTAGATAAATTTAACATTTAACTCAAAATAACATCAATCAATATCAATGTCTTATACTAGAAAGTATATAACCTAATCATATAATCTATAAAACATGCAAATAATTTCTATAAATGATCCAAATCACCATAAGCTATATGAAAATCATATATTCCCCCAAAATATAATTCAAAATTTTACTCTAAAATAAAATCCCATAATGTTCTATTTACCTTAATCATATAAGGTCCCCAAAATAGTGAAATTATTTCGAAATAATATTGATCACTGAATTACTAAATCTTCTTTTAAATCCCATGGTTATATCTATAATAGAACATATATTCCCAAAATAAACTTAACCTCTATTTTTCAAATTATTTAAGTAAATAAAAACAATGTCATACTAACCAGGACATCACTCATCTCAATGGTAGGAAATGCACCCTTATCACCCTTCAGTTATGGGTTCAAGCCTCAAGACTTTACCAGATGCGATGGGTTGTCACCAGGCCTTTGGGGTTCTTTTGTTTTCTAAAACTATATAATTTTAATAAATTTCTTAGAAATATGATGAACACCCTTAAAAATTTCATTTATCCTCAAATAATATTTTTAACCATTATGGTTTTTTATACACCGTATTTTATTAAAATCAAATAATATTAAATGAATACCATTTCCTTATCATCAAGAACATATTATCCTAAAGGTTTATTTATCCCTTTATAATATGTCCTTAAATTAATGTCTCATAAAACAATCACCACTACACAACTTTTCAAAGGTATGGATTTATCTAATATATGTTTAGAAATTTTGAAAAAAAACCTATTATAGAATAACCCTTAGGATTTTCATGATCCTAATAACCTTTTTGAATCAATAAAAAATTGAAAAATTATTTAAAAGTTAATATAAGACTATATTAATAAGATCTATACATATAGATAGAGAATTTTTCAAACCAAAGGGAATAACCACAAACTCATAATTCCCATTTATAGTCTAAAATGATGTTTTCATATTTTCATCCTCATTTACCTTAATCTATTGGTACCTGGAACTTAGGTGAATATTTATAAAATACTGAGCTCTCTAAATCTATTTCTTCTCTCTTTGATGGCCCAACATCTTCTAAAGTAGTTTCAAATGATTTTACCACGACCATATTCTTATAGTCTTTCTTATTCCCATCATTCATATCCTTCTTTGGACACTCATATGCATAATTACCCATCTCATTAAATTTAAAGAACTTTAATAATTACTTATTGAAATTATCCTTACCACTAACAAAATATTTTTCATTACAATCACAAGCCATATTCCCTATCTTATCACATTGATAAAACTTTCTAAAACTTTTCAAATACTCCGTGGAATGACATTTACTACACTTGGAACATGTTGGGGGATTTCCTACAGACTTCTTAGCTGGTTGATTCTCTGTTTCCCACCACCTTGACTATTTCTTTCTCTGGTCATCTTGAGGCACATAAGTGTTGGAAAACTCTATATTATCTTTCTCAACACAATGAACAATTTTTTTCATGGATTTTAAATTCTCATACAGACAAAGATATTCATAAACATGGTTTCAATCCTGAATAAAATATATTTATTTTAATATCAATGTCTTGAATAAAATCTGATACATACCTGGAAAATCTTGTGAATTTTTATTCACACACATCCACAAAAACTTCATATTTTTTCATCAATTCCAAAAATCATTTCTCCATCCTAAGATAAATAATCATAGGGAAAAATTTCTCTAGAAAAATATTTTTAAATTTTTCCCATTCTATAGAATCAATCTCATATCACTATTTGGAGTTCTAAACCAAATACCATCATTGATCAACTTCACCTTAAAATCAATAAATGGAAAGAGTTACCTTTTGTTGATAAAAATAACCCATGACATCGAATATCTTTTCTAGGGATTTAATCCACCCTTCAACTACCACTGATTTAGAGGATCCATTGAATGAAAGAGGGTGTTGCCTCATAAAATGTTCCACTATCAATATATTCCTTTGTGTTAGATCTATATTCTCTTATATATGGATACCACCAATATTTTTAGATTGTTTAAACTAATCCATCATAGTAACAAATTTCTCATTCCAATTCCAACCAATCCTATTTACTAATTTGGAAGGATATTATCCTCTTGGTGCCTTCCTACTACAGCTTCTATGTTTCCTATATGGAAATTTTTTTGATCAAACATATTTTAGACAAATAAGAATGGTAATCTTAAAATTCTATATCATTTAAACTTAATAATTAATTAAAATATTTTCTGGGTATTCGATTAAAATTATCTAACCCCCTAAAGTTATTTAAACCTTTTCTATAATACGAACTATAAGAACCTGGCCATGAACATTACTTAATCTAATATCTTTTGACTAGATTTATTTTTCATTAATTATCAAATATATTTTAGGTTTAGTGTTTTATATAGTTAGTTAATTACACTTAAATAATAATCTCATATGTTAAAAATAAAATTCATATATTCTATATCTATTTTTTACAATATAAAACATTTAAAGTAAAATAAGATTTTGTTTCCTGAAAAACGTTCATGACTTTCAACTTGAATTATTACTTTAACTTACCCATCCTTAAAAACTATTTTTTTTCAAATGTCATATGAGCACCAAAAGTTCATTAAGGGACATAAAAATAAAAAAAGAAACCATTAGTCCATGAATACTTATAAAAAGTTTCCTTTTTCAAAATAAAAGTTGGGCTCAAAATAAACATTTTCGTACAAAAGAAACAAAATTATCTACCCAAATATTTTTATAAAATATTTTATAAAAAATATTAAAGGAAAAATAAAAATTATAAAAGTTACTTTGAAATAATTAAAAAATTATAATAACTTTTTCACAAATTTTCACTTTTCAAACTTACAAAGCAGCATATGCTTTATTTTAGCTTGTTAAATCATAATATTTCTATAAAAACCCATATAAATATTAAATAAATCATATAGGAAACTTGAAGAATAATTTTCATATCACTATTATATATGGAGTATCCCTCATAGTTACACATGGAATAACCATCATAGTTACACTGGAATAACTGTCACAGTATATTCTTATAATATCTTAGGAGAAACCTAATAAATCAACTCTATCCCTTTTCCCAATGAATTATAGATCCATAAAGGGTTAGTAAACCCCATGTTTATAATATAAACACCTATCCTCACAAAAAATTCCCATGAAACATAACATAATATATAAAATCTTGCATCATTAAAATGTTATTTTTACCCATAAGAAAAGATTTTTAGATATTGATATATCCATTATATTTTAAAACCTATTTTTGAAAATACTCAAAACATAGGTAAGGAGGAATTTTATTTTAAGAAAAAATGAAATATTTTAAAGGAATCCAAAAATAAAATAAATATTATGGTGGTGATAAAATTCATTTTCACCATATATATTAACATGTAACATTCAATTTATCCTTTTATAAATGAAGTAAAAACATTCCCTAAAAAAGATTTCATTTGAAAAATTAAATGAAAATAAAAAGAGAAAAATACATCGTTTATAAATCTTTTATGTACATTTAAATAAATCCATAACTTTAAAAATATGGATTTTAAAGAAAAAGATAATTTTAAGGGAAACTTTAAAATATGATTTTAAAAAAATAAAATTACTTACCTTGAGTATGAATCATCAGTATATTCTTAATCTTACTGAATAATAAAACTATGATAATTATTTACTTTATTTAGAACCCTTTTAAAGTTTATTATTCCTTTATCTCACTTATTACCATGTAATAGAAATTATTTAGTAATGTAAGTTCTCCTCAAATGTTTTGATGATATTTAGTTCATAAGTCTAAAATGACTTTTGTAGGATGAATATGGTAAAAGATGGAATTATTCCATCCTATATAGAATAATAATAATTACATAATTATTATTCTTACACATAAATTATAATTTTATATACAACCATTAAATATTTTTATGAAAAATTAACTACGTTACAATCATGGTGACGGTAGGCCGTACGTATGCATGAGTAACATTTATATTTTTCAATGATCATTATAGAAGGAAGGTAAATATTATTTCATATTTAAAAATTATAATAATATCATAAATATCATATTAATTATCTAAATATAATTATATATATATATATATATACATCATTCAATTGATGTGATGATGAAAAATGATTCACATCGCTTCGTGGAGGTGGTAGTTCACACGTGCACACAGACGATGTTATAATTTTTCAGTAAATGGAAAGGTAAGAAGGTAAATGAAATATAATATTTTTATAATGATAAATATGTAAATAATATCATATATAAAAATTAATTATATGATTATAATCAAGCTGTGATAGATGGTTATGGAAAATGAATTACATCAGTTCACGAGGCGGTATTCTGCTGTACGCTTGAACAATGGTTTCATATCACATTTGATTGAAGAGGATATGGAAATAGGTTATTACATTAACATAATAACATAATATTATATAGAATATAATGGGGTTTTTATTTTATCATGCTTGAATAAGATTTGTAAGAGGTTGAAGAAGACATAAAACTAAAATATACCATTAAAAATATACATATTCTTTGGAAAATGTCATTTTATTAAAACCTTAAGACCTATAATATTGGAAATATTATAACATCTCGAGTATCTGAAGTAGGGATAAATCCTCACTTGTTTTGATATTTTAATGTTTGGTGGTATGCCAATATCTTTCTCATCGATCAAAACCTAATTCTGAGTTTTTATTTAATCCAAAACCTTGATTTTGGATGAGTTTAGAGGTTTGGAAAATTCCCTAGAGTCTTAGAAGGGTTTAGGGTGCATTAGAGGCCTGAAACCTAGTTTTAGGAAGTGTATATTGGGGTGCACGGTTAGGGTAAACCGTGCAACCTATCAGTGTAAATTGTGAATCCCTATTTTTCACTGTCACATAGTTAGGTAAACTATATGGGTTGGAACCCATGTCCATGCATGAACCTCTATAGTTTTTGTAGAGGATTTTTTCAAAGTTTTCACATGATTAGGGGAAACCATGCACAAGTCGCATGATTAGTTCCACTTAGGCAGTAACCTCGCATTGAAGCACATGAAGTTTGAACACTTTTATTTTTAACCATGTGGGGATTATTTCTTAAATATCAGGAGCCCCATGATTTCCACACAATTTGGAAAACTATGTGAGATAATTGTGCCTCCTATTAAAGCTGTTAATTTACCTTTTTAACCATACCCCTTATTTTTCTTTTATTTCTCTATTTCTTCTCCTCTATGAACACATAATAAGTATAGCTCATCCTTTCCTCCTTAACTAGGTTTTGATCTAACTTCTTTGTTCTACCTATGTTCTCCATGTTATTTGGTTCACTGGATTCGTCTCGGTAAGTCTCTCTTCACCCATACTTCTTTTCTTATTTTCTCTCACCTCAATGACCACTAAATATGTTTGAGTGATTTTCCATATTTTTAGGGCATTCATTGGAAACATTTATTTATTCAAAATCAGTTAGAGATATAGGCTAATACTGGATGTGACTATGTCTACGAATATGAGGTTGGTGGTGCATGCTTTCATTTTAGATTTCATGAGTTTTTGGGGGGCACAACATTTAGCATGTTGTTGTATTGACCGAGAAGGGCCCTTTTAAATTATTGGTTGTCTTTGATTAATTAATTGGACCCAAGTGAGATGCCTATGGTGATACTCACCCAAATTTTCAAAATGGATTGAGCCTTGTTAGGGGGTTTGGGATCTTGGGTGATTAGGACGGGGTGTTGCTTGAATTAATTAAAATTGTTCTTATGTGAATTGAATTTTTTATTTAATTTGAGATGTTCAATTCAATTAAATTGTATTTTTTAGTTGATTTTAATATATATAAATATATATAATTTTAAATGATTATGATGAAATACTGGGTTCCAATGGAACATGATGGGCATGACCAGAGGATTGAGGTAGCGATGGATATTTGTTGAGGTGATGTGATCATCAGGATAAGCTTGGGCTGAGGTACTTGGGTGATGTGATCACCAGTTGGATAACTCAATCGTTGTATGAGGCTTTTAATCCATTAGGTTATGATATAGGATAATGTAATATGGGTTGTCATGGGCATAAGACGTGAGGATCATGGTTGTAGGGGCATGGGGTTTTGGGCTTTGAATCTATTAGGTTTTATTTGGTGATTACCTCTCACCCATGTTGGAAAAATCACTGTTTGGAATCATGTCAATACCAGTTGACTTATTGATGAGGTGGTTTTGACTACTTGTGTGGGTAAAGACCCTCGATATTTGCGGTTTAGGTAAATGGATGGTGTACTTGTCATAGAAAGCCATACGGATGGTGAGGAGCCATCTGATGATAGCATTGAGGTTGTTTGATGGGGGGTTGAAGCCTAAAGTTCTTGAGGGCATTAGACAAGGATCATTTTAGAGGATGGGAATTTCCATTCCTTAGGGTATCAATTGTTGATCCGATGATAGTTACTATTTGAGGATAGGTATCATTGTGCCTTTGGAGGACATTCTTCGAGAAGATGGGTGCTTTTGAGTATGGGTCCGAGGGACTAGATATGTATTGATATGGTATAAATTCAATACATTGGATGCATGGAAATGGAACGATGTGCTGGGTGACATTAGAGGTGGAACCTGAGGGTTCACCTGGGACTATTTGACATCATAGGATGCCTCGGGCCATCAGATAAGAATCCTCTCTGCTACGGCTTTCCGGCATTGGCCGAAGCAGGTGATAGATTCCAGGTGGCTATTGAGCACTAGGGAAGCTTGGGTTTACTTTATTTATGTGCTTGTGCTTATTTATTTTTAGTATAAACTTTCTAATTCATTAATGTAAGGTATCTATACATAGGTGGTACCCTACAGATACATATTCTCAAACCCTACATGAGCCCTTTGGGACATGTGTATACTTTATGATTTTTCATTTAGGTAAAGGGTCAGATTTTGGAGCTATATCCTAGTGGTTTAGTTGGCATGGATGGAAGGAAATAAACCCTTGGTTGTTGCCTCAATTTCAGTTTTGTTTTTCTTTCCTTTTGTATCTACATGTTTTTATATGTATATAATAATAGCCGACCATGGGATACCCTTTACTTATTATTGATATCAATGAACTAAAATATATGTATGTTCTAATTTTAGTTTCTAAAAATGGCATGTTGATGTGGTTATTTATTTCTGTTGTTATTGTTGATTATGATTCTATTATTGATTATTGTTTTTGTGCTTCTATATTTGGTGGTTTATTAGTTTGAGTATGTCTTTCTTTTCTTCCAATGCATTATATATATATATACTTGGACCATTATTATAGCATAAATGTAGGGTATTTTCTCCCTAATATCACCAATTTGTACCCTGTTGTTAGTCAGCATCCTATAGTGTGTGGGGAGGCACACAAAGGCCAGTGGTACTCAGCCTGAAAGAACTATTTGGGTGACTAATCGGGTCAATGCACTAAAAATGGTAGCAATGGTGTTTTTTTACCTCTTTCTTGGTCTTACTAGTTGTTTTATGTTATACTATATATTAGGATGTTATCGAAATGAGTTTCGATCTCATTATTGGTTTCTTTCAGCCCCATGCATGTGGGATGGACCTAGTTGCCAGGGGTGTTAATTATTGTTATGTTATTGCTCATTTTATAATTTATTTGAATTCCACCTCAAGTGGTATACTTGGAATGTGATTATTATTTATTGTGATGTGTTACCCATAACCTTGTATGGTAATGGAGAAGATATTTAACCCTTCTCTCGGTATGGAAAGGGGTGGTTATGTTATAATTATTTTTGATAGGCACGTAGTAGTGTTGTGATATGTATATGCATGTTCCTATGTTAAATAGATTGGTTATATGTGATATGTGACACTTGGATACATGGGATTGGATCTTATAGGATACGGAATATATGATGATATGTGGTGATGTTAATCACCAGGTTAGGAAATGTGGTCATCATATTGAGGTGACATGGTTTATTAGGACGTGCGTACCCTAAAAAATATGTGATATCTGGATCTATTTTGGGAAGATGGAGAGTTCATGAGGTCGAGATGTCTTGAGACATGGTTGTGATGGGTAAGGGTAAGGATAGTGAGGTTTCATTTCCTGTTACTATATTCCTATCTGTGATATATATATATATATATATATATATATGTTATATGGGTTGTGTGACCATGTAATAGTATTTATTGGGTTTCAACATGGATAGATTTAGATAGAGAATCAGGTGGGTGTTGATTAGTTGTCACTAGATTAGGCATCGGTAGAGACCCATGAGGGTTAGATAGATCATGAGCCATAAGCATAGGCTCAGGTTCAGGCTCCAATCCAGGGGGAAACCACTAGATTTGACCAATTTTGGGATGTGAGTTGACGGGAAGCTCAAAGAGAGTCTGGTGCATGTCATCCAGAGGATTGATAGGGGATCATAAGGGGTAGAACCTTCAATTTCATACATGACTTGAGAATTCTGGTTGCATCACCCACCGCTATTTCAGGGTGAAGGTGGACGTGAGGCATTTAGGAATTGGATCAAGTTTATGTACTTGATTTTTGAGCAGCTTGAGATACCTCTAGGCAGCAGGATGAATCTGGAAACCTACACACTCATAGGATCAGCAAGGCACTGGTGGGATATGTAGGTTTAGTAATATAGACACTAGGTATTGGCTTGTAAGGAATTGGAGGCTATGTTCATTGAGAACTTCTTCCTAGAGATGCTAAGAGTAGAGAGATCTTGGGAGTTCTTTAGCCTTTAGCATGGTGACATGTCCATCATGAATTATGTCTTGACATTCAATGAACACTCTATCATTTCACCTGGCATGCTGAAGGTGAGGAATTTTGAGGATGGTTTACGATATTCCATTTGGGTGTAGGTGAACATTTTCAAGTTTTCCTCATTCGATGATCTGATGAATCATGCACTCATAGCTGAGGGAAATTTGATGGATCAGTCATATTTGAGCCGAGTGATAACTTTAAGTGATTTTAGTGGTGATTCTTCAGATAGTAGTAAGTGAGGCTTGGATGAGTTATGGAAGGGAAAAAAGACCAAGGAATCAAGTAGACCACCTCATAGTGGACCGTCCATGCTAGGATTCTAGTTTGGAAAAATAGGACATGTCCAGACTTAGTGAGAGATGCCTCTAAAGGAGTGTTGCTCATGTGGAAATGTTTAGAATATTGAGAGGTTCTATAGGAATTCTTCCCAGGTAGATGGCTATTAGGGACTAGGGTAGACTCAGATCTATGATATCAGACTGGGTGTGGTACTAGGTGATGGTAGTCAAGCTTTAGCTGCATGTACAAGTCATGGTTGAGAGAATGAGACCCATCAGTGTAATCAGTGTTTGGTGGCTATTGAAACACCATAGGGAGGTTAGGCTTTAGGTAGTTGAGTTTCAAGCCAGGTGCATGTTTTACAGATGCCAGGGTCAGAGAAGGCTGGTGATATGATGATGGTTATAGGTATGCTAAGGGAATGACCAGGGTTTCTTTTTTGTTTTGATTTAGGCTTGGAATTTTGAGGCATGTTTTATTTGGGTTCACGAGGTGCACAAGATATGTTTTTGGGCTAACCAGACACTAGTTAGTAGGTTAAAATCATTTTGGGTGCATTATATATATATATGAGGTTCATGGCACCATGTTTTATATATGAACATCATTAGATGAGTGATTTTTGAGGTGAATTGGAATCTGGGCATAATTGTGATGTGGGACTTGATTGAGGTTTGAGGCACTAGAACTTTTCTACATCTTTTGAGATGCAGGACCTCATTGATGCCGTGTGTGGCATGTGTGTGAGGTGGGAACCGATGAAGTGCTAGATTTGGATGGGTGTCAAGAATGAAATAGGAGAACCTAATGAGGTGAAGGAGTGATGATTCATCATGGGAGGGCATTTGAGTCTTGGTATGGATGATAGACCATCGTTTTGTTCGATCTTTGGGTCAGGATGTGACTGGAGTAGTCACTCCAAAGGTGGGGAGCCTCCTTGATTTAGTTGACTTATTCCCTTCTGACTGGGGTAGTCTACGTTAATTTTAACATGATGGGCATGTTTGGTACCATCTCCAAGTTTTGTTTTATAAATTGGGGATGATATATGTTAAGGTGGGGAGATTTTAACGTCTTGGGCATATGGAGTGGGTCGAAATGCTCACTTGTTTTGATATTTGGAAGTTTGGTTTGTATGCCAACTTCTTTGTCATTTATCGGAACCTAATTATGAGTTTTTATTTAATCCAAAACCTTGATTTTGGATTTCTTTAGAGGTTTAATAAATTCCTCAGGGGTTCTGAGGGGGTTTGGGAGCATCGGAGGTTCGAAGCCCAATTTTGGAAACTGTAGGTTGGGGCGCCGGGTTAAGGAAAACAATGCGACCACTGAATGAAAACTATGCAGCCTTATTTTGTATTTCCGCACTATTAGGTAAACTGTGCAGGTTGGGCCACATGACTATGTGTGAACCTCTATTGTTTTTAAAGAGGTATTTTTCATGGATTGCACATGGTTAGAGAGAAATGTGTGCAATACACTTGTTTAGTTCCACGTAGGCAGTAAACTCACACTGTAATGGTTTGTGCACGGTTAGGATTAACAGTATGGGCCAACCATGCGTGGCTCTGTTTTTAAGCATCAAAAGCTGCACAATTACCATATGGTTTGGAAAACCATGTGATTTGACCGTGCAACCCATTAAATGTGTGAATTTACCTTTTTACCCATGCCCTAACTATTTCTCTTTTCTTCCTTTATTTCTTATCTACCATGTATTCATAATAATGATAGATACTCCTTTCCTCCTCCTCTAGGATTTGATCCAAATTATTCATCCAACCTCTATTATTCAATCCATTTACAGTGTTGGATCTGTCTCGATATGGATCTCCTCACCCATGATTCTTTTCTTCTTTTCTCTCACTTCACATACCTCTAAATCTGTTCGAGTCATTTTCCCTTATTTTTAAGGCTTTCATCAGAAATGATGATTTATTCCATATTTATTGGAGTTTCAAGATAAGATTGGATGTGCCTATGTCTATTAATATAAGGTAGGTGGTGCATAATTTTCTTTGAGATTTTGTGAGTGTTTGGAGGTGCATATTTTAGCACACCATTAAGTTGATCGAGTGAGGACATTTTAAATTTTTTGCTTTCATTGATTAATTAATTAGACACAAGTGAAATGCTTATGGTATCAACCAACATTAAAAATGTTTTTGAGCCTTGTGAGGGGCTTTGGGACCTTGGTCGGTTAGGTCATGGTGTTGTTTTAATTAAATTACATTGTTCTTATGTGAATTGAATTATCTATTTAATTTGATATGTTCTATTAAATTTTATTTAAGTTGTTTAGTTGAATTGAATTGATATATATATATATATATAATGTTAAATTATTATAATGTAATAAGAATTTCCAATGGAATGTGACTGGTATTGACTGAGGATTGAGGTTGAGATGGTTACCTGTTAAGGTGATGTGATTGTGAGGACGGACTTGGCCTGAGGTACTTGGTTAATGTGATCACTGGTTGGGAAACTAGGTCATCAGATGAGGTGAATAGGCTATCAGTTTATGAGTGAGGCTCATGTGATATAGTATGTCATGGATATCAGACTTGAGAAACGTGGTCACATGGGCATGAGGTGTTGAGCTTGGTGTGTTTTAGACCCTATTTGGTGATTATTGTTCACCCATGTTGGTCAATTTCGTGTTTTGTACACACATGTTGATTCAGTGATGAGGTGGTTTTGACCACCCATGTGGGTAGAGGCTCTCAATAGTTGTGTCTCAGGTAAATGGATGATAGTTCTTTTGTGTAGAAATATAAAGGGATGGTGATGATCCTTTGGAAGATAGTGTTGAGGATGTTGGTTGGGGGATGATGTATGTTGTTCTTGAGTCCATTGGTCCTTTATCATATCTGAGGGAGGGAATAACTATTACCTAGATTGTTGGTTTTTGAGATGATGATGATTACTATTTGAGGATAGGTATCACTGTGCCTTTGGAAGTCAGGCTTTGAGGCGATATATGCTTTCTAGCAGGGGTTCAAGGGATGAGATATGTATTGATTGGGAATTCCTTCAGGAAGATGGATTCATAGAAATGGAATGATGTGCTAGGTGACATTAGAGGTGGAACACAAGGTATCACCTAGTTCTATTTGACATTAGAGAATTCCATGGGCTATAGGCTAAGGATCCTCTCTATTATGACTTTCCATCGTCGACCAAAGTAGGTGATAGATTCTTGGTCGATTTTGACGACCAGGGACGCTTGTGATTACTTTATAAATGTACTTTTATTTATTTAATTTTAGTATAAACTAGCTAAATCACAAATGTAAGGTATGCACACATGAGTGGTACCCGACTGAGACTTGTTCTCACACCTTACATGGGACCTTCATGATGCAAGTAGACTTTATACTTTTACGTTCAGGTAAAGCCCTAGGTTCAGGAG
This sequence comes from Viscum album, assembly GCA_963277665.1. Classification (NCBI taxonomy): domain Eukaryota; kingdom Viridiplantae; phylum Streptophyta; class Magnoliopsida; order Santalales; family Viscaceae; genus Viscum; species Viscum album. Next base: position 816,428,971 of record OY728140.1, read on the forward strand.
ATGGATGCTAATAGTTGATTTGTCATGAATAGAAGCCAAGGAACCCTCATTTATTTCCTCAGTTGTAGTTTTATTTTGTTTTCCTTTTGTATCAACATGCTTGTATATGTATATACTGATAGTCATACATTGGAGACCCTTTACTGCTTATTGATATGTATAACCTAAAATGGATGCATGTTCTGTTTTTAGTTTCAAAAAATGGCATGCTGATTTGTTTATTTATTTCCACCATTGTTGTTGATTATTCTTCCACAATTGATTATTATTGTTTTGATTTTGACTTTGGTGAGTTGCTAGTTTGAGTCTATCATTCTTTTCTTCCACAACATATTATATATATATATACACTTGGATTATTAGTATAACATCACCAGAGGGTAATGTCTCCCCAATATCACCTCTTTACACCCTTTTTTCTATTCAGTATCCTTTGGCGTATGGGGAGGTGTGACTAAGGCTAGTGGCACTCAGCCCGAAAGCACTATTCAGGTGTCTAATCAGGTCGAGTTTCTACAATTGTGCGAAAAATAAGCCATTCAAAATTAGGTGGGGGGATTCCAGGAATGTATTTAGGTTGATATTGGTAAAGAAAAATGGGTTTTAAGTGTACGGTAAAGAGGAGAAGAGATTCTTTTTTATAAGAGAGGGGAAGGAAACTCTTGGAATTTCCTAAAATATTAAATTAATATAAATTAATTTTCAATTATAAATATATAAAAATTATTCATTTAGAATATAAGATGAGGGTGGATCTAAATCCTCCCATTCAAATAAAATTACACATGTTTTTATTATTATTTTACCCTTATATTTTGTTTTTAATACATCGTTAACCCCTTTTATACTTACCGCGACAATAATGTTTCTTACACATTAAGGGCCAGGATAGTAACTATAAATGAAAAAACATTCCATAAATTAAATAATTACTTATTCAGTGTTATATAAGTATTTAGGGCAATTAATTTATCACTAAAAAATAAAAATCAATTATAATAATGGATATAAATCATTTTTATTTATAATTAATATTTAAAACAAAACATATAATCTATTTATCACTATATTAAAAATATTATAGTTATTAAGAACAAGCCTGTGTCATTTTAGAATTTTTTTAAAATAAAACATTATAAAGGTCATACTCAAATCCAAATGGAAATGAATGACCATATAAAATAATATTGTATGAGTATAGATGAAATTGAATTAGAAATTAAAATTAAGGACATATTTAGGGTCATTTTATAGTCCTTATCCTTAATTTTTAACTTTAATTACCCCATTTATCATTTACCATGGGAACAAAATTTATTAAGGTTGCTATTCATATTGACCAAAAATAAAAGAAAATTATTGACCAATTTTAGACTTCCTGATTCCAAATGTTGAATCCATTTTTTAAAATTCAAAATACAGAATTTCCATAATTTAATTTAAAATTAAACTGAAAAAATGTGATGAAACACTCTTTTTGTAAATACCTTTTTAAGTATAAAAAGTTTTTATACTAAATTCATGTATAAAATTCATTTAAAAAACAATAACTAGATTATTTTAAATTAAAATTGAATAATGAAATTTTAAAACTAATATAAAATAGATTTTTTATTTAAAAAATTTAAAAGAAAATATATTTTTCACTAATAATTAATATTTTTCACTATTCATTGAAAAATTAAAATCTTAAAAAAATATCAAAATTTCACTATTGGATAATTTTGATATGATGATTTAAAAAATTATATATATTTTACCAAATAAAATTTCAAAAATTTCTAGAAAATAATTATATTATTCATTCACTAAAAGAAATCAAAAACCATTTTTGATGAAAACATAACTTTGAAGAATAAAATGGTTTTACTAAGACTCAAGTGATTATTTATTAAGAATTAATCAATAAATATTAATTTATTATAATCTCTATATATATTTCAGAAAGAAGTTAATCCTATTAAAACCCACTAATTTAACAGCTAGGTTATAACTATCATATTTATATATTAACATTTTGAGGTTCATTTAAGCTTGGTGTTGTGCGTCATACACATTATAAAAAATAATTTCCTTATTATAAAATATAGAGAGACTACGTTCACCCTAATTTTATAAATTGAAACCTTTAAATTTTAACTCATTCTCAAAAACTAGGGGTTTGACTTTTCAAAATGCCTTTGTTGAAATCCCATATTGTATAAAGGGTTAATAAATCTTCACTTAAAAAGAGATAAAAGGAAAGTATTAAAGTCATCTAGAATAACACATAACTAGGTTTCCATGTAATATATTTTAGTGGGATGTGAAAAAATGTACATGGAATAAAAACCCAATACCTAAGGACTTATATAGAGTGATAGAGAATATGGTCATGGGAAAGTTAACGTTCACAAAATCATAAATGTACAATGGGTTAAAAGACCATTGATTTATTGATAAGAAAAGTAAATGGGTAATGTTTTTATTTCAAGACCATTTTACTATAGTAGAATAATTATTTTATCATCTATACTAATAAAATAAGGAAATATACTGACTTGAAAAGTATAATTTCATCCTATAATAAATTTCCACCACAATCTCATCTTTTTCTCCAAACGATGAGTATTCAAGATAAATATTTCATTCATGAAGCGCTATAATCAAATTATAAGGGATCAAATAATCCACAAAAGGATAAAAATATATTCCTCTCATATTTATAAATTTATCAAAACCAAAATGGTAATGACAAGATAAGATAATTCCCAAAATGAATAAACCTTCATACAAATAAATACATCATTAATCTCAAAATTTCAACAATGATTCCCAAATTCAAATAAATCATTCCATAAATAAAAATTCTAAAAATTATTGAAAATATTCTAGAATAATATTGAAACCTAAAAAACCAGAATTATCAGATCACATAATATTCTAATTTAAATTTAACAATTATCTCCAAATAACATCAATCAATCTTAATATATCATTCCAAAAAGTATATTCCCTAATCATATAATATCCAAAACATGATAATAATTTTCATAAATGAAATGAATCACCATATATTCATTTGAAAATCATATATACCCATAAAATATAATTAAAACTTTTATCCTCAAATAAAACCCCAAAATGTTTTATTTTCCTTAATTATATGAGGTTCCCAAAATAGTGAAATTTATTCAAAATAATATTAATAAGCTAATAAATAAATCAATTTTTCAATACCATGATTATCTATAAAATAAAATATATGTTCCAAAAGTAAATTTAAACTTTATCTATCAAATCATTTCATTAAATAAACAAAATTTCATACCTACAACGAAATTACATAGGTCAGTGTTAGGAGATAAACCCTTGTCGCCCTTCGGTTGTGGGTTCAAGAATCATGGCCTTTCCGAATGTGATGAATTTTCACCTCACCTATAGGTTTCCCTTTTTATGAAACTATATAATTATGATATAATTCCTATAAATATGTTGAACATCCTAAAAAAATTCATTAACCCTCAAATAACTTTATTAACCTCTACAGTTTTTTATACAACATATTTTCCCAAAATGAAATAATATTAAATGAATTTTATTTCTTTACCAATAAGAACATATTATCACAAAGTTTTATTTATCCCTTTACCATATTTATTTAATTTAATTTCTCCAAAATCTATCACCACTACACCACTTTTCAAATGTATCGATTCCATATATTATATATTTCAAAATTTTGAAAACAAAAACCATGATAGAATAACCCTTAGGTATTTTAAAATTGTCATAACATATTTGAATAAATTGAAAAAAACCCCAAAATTTTCCAAAAGTTCCTTAAAGACTCTAATCATAAGATCTATAAATACAATTGGGTAGTTTGTTAACCCAAAGGGTATAAACACGAACTGATAATGCCCATTTCTGGTCTAAAATATTGTTTTCATGTTTTTATCCTCCTTTACCTTTAGATGATGGTGCCCAAAAATTTGGTCAATATTAGAAAAATAATTATCTCCCTGAAGCTGTTACTACTCTATTTTATGACTCAACATTCATTGAAGTAGTTGGAAAAGATTTCTCCACACTCTTCTACTAATAGTCTTGTGGTTTCCACTTATATGTGTCCTTATTTTTATGATCATACACATAATGACCCATCTTTCTACATTTAATAAAATTTACTACTTACCTATCAAAATTTTCTTTACCCCTACCAAGATCTTTTTAATTGTCATCACAATCAACATACCTGATTTCACCAAATCAATAACACTTTCAAAAACCTCTCAAACATTCCTGGAAATGTCATTTACCACACTTGGAACATGTTGGGGGCTTACATCCAGAATTTTTAGCCTATTGATTATCTATTTTATTCCACATTGACCTCTTCTTACTCTTTTTATATCAAGGAACATTAGTGTTGACAAAATTCATCTCAAATTTTTCAGCACAATGAACACCATTTTCATAGATTTTAAATTCTTGTGAGGAAAAATATCTTTCATAAACTTATTTTAAATCTTGAGTAAAATTTATTAATTTTACAATAAATGACCTAAATAAAATCTGTAACATACCTGGACAATCTTGTGAAGTTTGATTCATGCATAGCTACCAAATCTTCATCTTTTTTCATCAATTACAAATTTTTTTCTCCATCATGAGATAAATAAACTTAGAGAAATATTTCTCAATAAAAATATTCTTAAATATTTCACATTCCACAGAATCAATATCATATATAACTTTGGAATTATTAACCTAATACCACAATTGATCAGATTCAACATTAAAATGATCAATGGAAAGAGTTAATTTATTTTTGATCTGAATAACCTATGACATCAAATATCTTTTTTAGGGATTTAATTCCACCTTTTCTACCACTTGGTCAGAATATCCATTGAATTCAAAAGGGTGTTGCCTCAAAAAATATTTCACTATAAAAATGTTTAATTTTGGTAGATTTGGATTCTATTTTTCATAGATACCACCACAATTTATAGCTTGCATCAACTAAGACATCACAAAAACAAACAACTCAGTTCAAATTCCAACCATTTTGAGTTGTTGGTTGGGAAGGATATTATCCTCTTGGTTCCTTCCTACTATAACTTCCCTATTAACTATATGTAAAACCAGTCTGATAAAACATAGTTTAGATGAATAAACATTGTAATATTAAAATTATAAATCTTTTCAACTTAAAAATTAATTAAAATATTTTAAGGTTATTATATTTACATTATCCTGACCCCTAAAGTTTTCTAATCCTTTTTCTGATACCAACTGCAAGGATACATCTTTAACTATTACTAAACTAGTATCTTTAGACTATATTTAATTTTCATTCATTCCAAAATATCATTCAGGATTATATTTTTATAGTGTTAGGTAATAAATGTTACATAATAATTTCATATATTACTAAGAGGACACTTTTATTAAGTATCCATTTTTCTCACAGTATAAAACTTTTAAAGAAAAAATTGAATTCTTTTCAGAAAAAATATTCATGACTTTCAACTTGAATTATTTATTTCTGATACCCATCCTTATAACCTATGAAAAACAATTTAAAATATGGTACGGGAAAAAAAATCTCATTAAGGTACATAAAAAAGAAAGAAATAAACCATTAGTCCATAAATATATATAAAAATTTACATTTTCCAAAATAATATTTTCATTCAAAATAAACATCTCTTACCTAATAAAATGAAATTCTATGCATACATATTTTCATAAAGAAATTTATAATAAATATTAAAATAAAAATAAAACTCATAAAGGTTTCGTTGAAATCATTTAAATCACATAATAAATTTCTAACAAAGTTATAATTTTCAACCTTACTTCCATTTCCCTCTTTTAAGAGGAAGTTTTATCAACCCTTTTTATGATGTGGGTTGTCCTTAATGGAATTTTTAAAGGTCAAACCCTTGATTACTAATAAAAAGGTATAATTAATAGGATGGAATTTATTTAATGGGTTAGAATATAACATCCTGATATTTTAAAATAACATTATTTTTTATAGTGTATACAATACACAACATTGATATTAAACAAACTATAATATATTATTAAAATATTGTTATTTAAGCATTACTGTTATAACCTTTCCATTAAAATTAATGGTATGAATATAAATAAATATATTATAAAAAATATATCTAAAGGTTTTATATAATATTAATTTATCTCTTAATTCATAATAAATAAGTACTCAAATTTCATTAAAGTAATTTTATCCTTCAAAAACACGTTTTCTTCAAAAATAATTTTTATTATATTTTCTGAGAAAATATTATAATTAATTTATTTAAATTTTACATTTTTTTATAAAATGTTTATTTTGAAATAATAATATAAAAATTAACTTAGGGTGAAATTTTGGTATTTTTCTAAAGAGATTGATTTTTAGTGAATAGTAAAAAATTCCGTTTTTGTAAAACAGTCATTTATTATCATTGAATCAAGTAATTTTAAAATATCATTATATTTTTTATTAAATTTAAATAAGAAACATTTGATTTATAATAATATAATTAATTTCATTTTGATAATAAATTTTCAATATTTTAATATAAGTTTATTTTTATGCTTAAAAATGTTGTTGTCTGTAAATTATTTTTTAGTGCCTAAAGTTTATCTATTATGACTAATTAAAATAACCCATAGTAAGGAAATTTTTAAATGAAATTAATATACTATACATATATTTATATGAATTTATATTAATATAATTATTATTGGTTTTCATATAGTTAATATAGTATTATCTATTTATTGAAAAATGCATTTCTTGAAAAACTGTTTTTGACATGTTTTACAGGTTCAGTATTTAATTGAATTATTCCATTTCTATGATTCTAATTTGATAAAATTGATTCACTATTTTTAATCATAGTAATTAATATTTGGTAATAAGTTCAACTTTATTTTGGGTCATATTTAATAGTAAAAACAGTAAAAAAACAATTTATCATGGTGAAAAACTCAAATAGTAAAAGTAAGTAACCTTAGTGGTAAATGAAATAAAATATTTAAAAAATGTTTATTTTTGAATGGTGGAGGTTTATATAGACTATATCAACCTAAAATAAATTATTTATTAATTTTTAGGAACATTTCTTGAGAGTGACTTCCCATTGTTGAATAGTTTTGGCTATTTAAAAAAATTCTAATCCCTCTCACTTATAAAAGGGAACCTCAAATCATCTCCTTTATACACTTAAAAATCATTTTTTTTCATAAAATACCTACCCAAATACATTACTTATGTCCCTTCTCATATCATAGAGTCATTTTTGGATCATGAATCTAATATATGGAGGCTTTAGGTATAATTTTAAAGAGGTGGTCTGAAGAAAATGTATCATTTTTAACTGAGATTTTTTTTGTTTCTTATTCCACCTACTTAAAATTTTATTAAAATATAATTATATAATAAAATAATTATATCTTTTATACTGATATTTTATTATTTTAATTTCATAACCTACATCTATTTCCTTTTCTATCAAATGGGAAATGAAACCATTATCCGTGTGTACGACGGACTACCACCTCAGGAACTGATGTAATTTGTTTTCCATCATAGCCTCACATAGCTGTTTATAATGAAATATTTAATGTTTATATATGATATTAATGAAATATTAATTATTATATAAAATTAATATATTATATACTTTCTTACCTTACCATCCATTGAAAAATGATAACGTTATTCGCGTGTACGACAAACTAATGCCTCAAGAAGTGATGTGATTCATTTTTTTACTACATCACATGGATTGTATATTTAAGTGTATATAAAGAAATAATTTTATATTTATGATATAATTATAATTTTTTGATGATAAAATATCACTTACCTTTTTTCCATCATGATCGTTGAAAAATGGAAATGTTACATATGCGTGTGTACAACCTATTGTCTCCATAATTGTAACATAGTTCATTTTTCATAACCATATTTAAAATTTGTAATTATATAATAATAATTATTATATATATGATTAAATTAAAATCTATTTGGCCGTTTTTAACTTACCAAAGTTAGTTTTTACATATAATCCAAATATCATAAAAACGTCGAACATAAACCTAAATGATTAAGTAATTGCATATGACATGGTAAAAAATAAAATAAAAGGAATTATAATCTTGAAAAGGGTTCTCATTCAAGTAAATAATTAACATGAGTTTCTTATTTAGTAATATAATGGACTCACATGATGAGACGAGCTCAAGGTAAGGGTTTTCATCTAAAAAAAATCCTTTGTTTAGACACATGTTCTTTTATGCACCTAATTTATTTTAAATGTTATATATAATGCCAATTGAATATTTAAAATCATTTATTTTTATTATTCATGGTATTTTAACAACAAATTAAAGTTATATCTCTTTCAAACAACTGTTATTAATAGGTTTCTTAAATCATATGGGTTTTCATCTCAAAACTTCTTTCTTTGTGACACATATTCTTTTATGAACTTAATTTATTATAAATGGTGTATATACTTCCAATTGAATATTTAACATAATATATTATTCTTATTCATGTTATTTTAACTTTAACTTAAATATCTAACTCTTTGAATAAGTTTTTATTAATATTATTTTTAAATCAAAAGGGTTTCCATCTCAAAGCTTCTTTTCTTTGGGACACATGTTCTTTTATGAAATAGATTTCATTTAAATGGTCTATATACTTCCAATTTAATATTTAAAATCAATTATTATTATTATTCATGGTATTTTGAATTTAATTTCTAGATATATATATATATATATATATATTTATCCCTCCCTCGCTTTGAAGTGGTTTTTTATTAATACATTTCATAAATCGTCAGTGACTTCATCTCAATTTCCCTTTATTGAAGCATATTTTAATGTTATGGTACTAAATTATTTTATATGTTGTATATTATTCAAATTTTCATATTATATCTAGAATAATTCATACTAAAAGGTATTTTAAGTTATAATTTATTTAATTTTTTCTTGAGAATTATGATTTAAAAGCTCCCAAGGTGGTAAGGGTTCAAGATTCGATCTCATTTTAATTGGGGTTGTCTATGTTAGAAATTTCCATTGAATGAAATTATTTATACTTGTATAATAAACCCATTTAATTTTATTATATTCTATTTATTCATGAAATTTTTAATTAATGGTACCATTTTCCTCTCTTTGGTACCTAAAATGATTGAAAAAAATACTTTTAAGAAACCTCACACCCAAGGACAGATAGAGAGTGACATAGAACATGGTTATGATAAATTTAACCATCACAAAACTGTAAATCTAGGATGGGTTTAATATCATTTATTTCTCAATAAGAAAAGTTAATGGATAATTTTTTTATTTCAATACCCTTTTTCTAGATTCAAAGAATTCTTTTATCATCTATACTAATAAAATAAGGAAATATACTTACTTGAAAAGTAGAATATCATCCACTAATAATTTTACACCACAATATCATGTTTTTCTCCAAATGATGAGTATTGAAGATGAATATTTCATTCTTGAAGAACTATAATAAACTTTTAAGGGATCACATAATCCATAAAAGGATAACAAGTTATTACTACCATCTTTAGACATTAATAAAAACAAAAAAGGTTAAGACAAGATAAGACAATTCAAAAATTGAATAAACCTTTATACAAATAAATAAAAAATCAACATCCAAAGTTTAACCAAATCATTCCATAAATAACAATCCTAAAAATTATTCGAAATATTACAGAATAAGATTGAAACCTCAAAAATAATAATTATTTGATCACATATTATTATAAGATAAATTTAACAATTATCTCCAAATAACATCAATAAATATTAATGTATCATTCTAAAAAATAGATTTCCTAATCATATAATCTCCAAGATATGCTAATCATTTTCATAAATAACCTGAATCACCATAAATCTATATGAAAATCATATATTAATTTAAAATATTATTCAACCTTTTATCCTCAAATAAAATCCTATAATTTTTTCCTTAATCATATAAGGTTTCCAAAATAGTGAACTTATTTCAAAATAATATTAATCACTTAATCACAAAATCACTTTTTCAAACTCATGATTATCTCTATAATAAAACATCTGTTCCCAAAATAAACTTAAACTTTATCTTTCAAATTATTAAAGTAAATAAAAACAATTTCATACTAACCAGGAAGTCACATAGGTCAGTGGTAGGAGATGCACCATTGTCGCCCTTTGGTTGTGGGGTTCAACCCATGTGGCCTTACAAGATGTGATGGGTTGTCATCCAACCTATAGGTTTCCCATTTTTTAAAAATATATAATTATGATATCATTCCTAGAAATATTATTAACATCCTAAAAAATTTCATTAATACTTAAATCACTTTTTTAACCTCTATGGTTTTATATACACCAAATTTTCTCAAAATCAAATAATATTAAATGAATTTTATTTCTTTACTATCAAGAACATATTAACACAAAGTTTTATATATCCTTTTATTATATAACTTTAAATTAATGTCTCCAAAAACTATCACTACTACACAAATTTTTAAAGTTATTGATTTATTCTAATATATGTTTCCAAATTTTGAAAACAAAATCCATGATAGAATAATCCTTAGGTATTTCATGATTATCATAACATTTTTTAATCAATTTAAAAACAACCAAAAACTTATCCAAAACATAATGGAATACTCTAATCATAAGATCCATAAATAAAACTAGGGAATTTGTTAATGAAAAGGATATAACTCAAACTCATAATTCTCATTTCTAATCTAAAATATAGTTTTAAGATTTTCATCCTTTTTTATCTTCAGATGATGGTACCAAAAAATTAGGTAAATAATCAAAAAATAACAAGCTCTATGGATCTGTTACTACTCTGTTTTATGGCCCAACATTTTCTGAAGTAGTTGAAAATGATTTTCCCACACCCTTCTGCTAATAGTATTACTACTTCCCATATATGTGTCCTTTTTCAGACACTCATACCCATAATGTCCCATCTTACTACATTTAAAAAACTTATTAGTTTCTTATCAAAATTCTCCTTCCCAAAATTAATATTTTTTTCATTACTGTCACAATCCACGTTCCCTATTTGACCACATTGATAACACTTTCCAAAACCTATCAAATATTCCTTGAAATTTAATTTACCACACTTAGAACATGTTGTGGGCATATATCCAGACTTCTTAGCTGGTTGATTCTCCATTGTCTTCAACCTTTAACATTTTTTACTCTTTTCATCTTGAATCACATAAGTTCTAAAAAAATCTATCTCAACTTTCTCAACATAATGACATTTTTTTCATAGATTTTAAATCATTGTGAGGAAAAATATCTTCATAAACTTGGTTTCGATCCTAAGTGAAATCCATTTATTTTAAAATCAATGTCCTGAATAAAATCTGGAATAAACATATCCAATATTGTGAAGTTTGATTCATACACGACCACCAAATATTATTCTTTTTGTGTCAATTTTAAAAATAATTTCTCCATCATGATCTAAATAATATTAGGGAAATATTTCTCAATAAAAAGTTTCTTAAATATTTCCCATTCCATAGAATCAAGCACATATCTGTCTTTGGAATTTCTTAACCAAATACCAAAATCGATCATATTCACCTTCAAAACAATAAATAAAAAGATTTACCTTTTATTGATTCAAATAACCCATGAAATAAAATATTTTTTAGGCATTTAATCCCCCCTTATCTACCACTAGGTCAGAAGATCCACTGAATACAAGAGGGTGTTGCCTCATAAAATGTTCCACTATCAACATTTTTTTGTGGTAGATCTAGATGCTATTTGGAATGGATACCACCACCATTTATAGATTACATGAACCAAGACATCTTAAAAATGAACTACTCAGTTCAAATTCAAACCATTATGAGTTTCTCATTTGGAAGGATATTGTCCTCTTGGTTCCTTCCTATTATAACTTCCCTGTTACCTCTATGGAAAAAAATTCAGATCAAACATGGTTTAGATAAAGAAACATGTTAGTACTAAAATTCTATATTATTTCAACTTAACCATTAAGTAAAATATATTAATGGAATTATATTAACATTATCCTACCCCTAAAGTTTTCTAAACCTTTCCTCTGATACAAAATGTAAGGATACAAGCTTAACCATTAATTAATCTAGTGTATTTATACTATATTTAATTTTCATTAATTCCCAAAGATGTTTTTGGTTTATATTTTTATAGTGGTAGTTCAAAAATATTACATAATAATCTCATATATTACAAATAAGACACTTTTACCTAGTATCCATTTTTTTCACAATATAAATTTTTTAAAGTAAACTATGATTTATTTTCAGAAAAAATCTTCATGAATTTCAACTTGAATTATTTCTTTCCCATACCCATCATTAAACCCTATTATTTTTTTAAATTTTTGGATTAGCACAAAAATATTAGTAAGTTACATAAAAAGAATGAAAGAAACCATTAGTCCATGATTCTATATAAAAATTTACCTTTTCAAAAATAAACTTTTCATTCAAAATATAAATTTTATAACCTAATGAAATTAAATTCTATGCATAAATATTTTCATAAAACATTTTATAAGAAATATTAAAATAAAAATAAAATTCATAAAGGTTTATTTGAAATCATGGAAAACACATAATAAAATTCTCACAAAGTTATACTTTTTAACCTTACTTCCCTTTCCCTCTTTTTAAGAAGAAGTTTTATTAACCCTTTTTATGATATGGGTTATCCACAAAAGAATTTTCAAATTTAAAACCCTTGATTACTAATAAAAATTTCAAATTTCAAGGTTGAATTTTTTTTAATGGGTTAGAATATAAAACTAAACTCCATGGAGTTGTTACTACTCCATTTGATGGTCCAACATCTACTGAAGTAGTTGTAAAGGATTTTTCCACACCATTATTCTTATAGACTTATTACATATTATCATATATTTTTGTATTCAAACACTTATACACATAATTACCCATCTCATTAAATTTAATAAAATCTACTTCTTGCTTATCAGAGTTGACCTTACCAATACCAATATCATTTTCATTATAGTTATGAGCCATGTGCCTCATTTTCTACATCTATAAAACTTTTAGAACCTATAAATCATTCCTTGAAATGTCATTTACCACACTTGGAATATGTTGGGCACTTACATAAAAACTTAGTAGTCTGTTTCTTCTCTATTTCTTACTCTTTTCATCTCAGGGCACATAAGTGTTGATAAACTCTATATCAACTTTCTCAGTATAATGCACAATGTTTTCATAGATTTTAAATTTTTGTACCACAAAACCTCTTCATAAACTTTGTTTCAATCCTAAGTAAAATCTATTAATTTTTTTATCAGTGTACCAAAGAAACATTTTCACATACCTAGCCAATATTGTGAAGTTTTCTTTATACACATCCACCAAATCTTCTTTTTTTCCTCAATTCCAAAATTTGTTTCTCCATCCCATGCCGAAAAACCTAAGGGAAATATTTCTCTCGAAAAATATTCTTAAATGTTTCCCATTCCATGTAATAAATCTCATATATCTATTTTGTATTCTTAACCAAATATCACCATTGATCAAATTCACCTTCAAAATGATAAATGTAAAGAGTTTCCTTTTGTTGATCTGAACAACCCGTGATGTCGAATATCTTTTCTAGGGATTTATTCCACACATTAGATAATACAAGGTCTGAAGATCTATAGAATGTAGGAGGGCGTTGCATTATAAAATGTTCTAATATCGATATGTGTCTTTGTAGTAGATATGGATATTCTCTGGTATATATATCAGCACTATTTATTGCTTTGATCAACCACACCATCATAAAAAAAATGATCAATTCCAATTCCAACCATTTGGGTTCCTGATTTGGAAGGATATTGTCCTCTTGGTGCCTTCCTACTATATATTTTCTATTTTTTTATAGAAAAACATTATGAACATAGCCTAGATGAAGCAACATGGTAATATTAAAATGATATATCATTTCAAAATAACCATTAAGTAAAATATTTTAATGGTATTCTATTAAAATTATACTAACCACTAAAGTTATCTAAACCTTTTCTCTAATACCAACTATAAGGACTCAGGCTTAAAAATTAATTAATATAGTTTTTTAGAATATATTTATTTTCATTCATTTCCAAAGATCTTTTAGTTTCATAGTTTTATAGATTTAGGTCATAACTCATACATAATAATCCCATATATTCTAAATAGGAAACTTCTACTCAGTATCCATTTTTTCAAAATATAATTTTTTTAAGTAAAACAAGATTTATTTTCTTAAAAAATCATTATGACCTTAAAATTGACTTCTTAAATTTCATTACCCATCCCTAAACACTCTAATTTTTTTTAAAATTTGGGATGATCATTAAAAGCTCAGAAAGGGATATAACAAAGAAATAAATAAACCTTTAGTCCATGAATACTCATAATTTTTTTCTTTTTCAAAATAAACATTGGGATAAAAATAAACATTTTATTACCTATGAATTCATCATCTTTTCCCAAATATTTTCATATTCTTTTATAATAAATATTAAAGTTAAAATAAAACCCATAAATGTTTCATTGAAATCATGAAAAACTCATAATAACTTTATTAAAATGTTATACTTTTCAACCTTATTAAGTATCATATACTTTCCATTACCTTGTGAAATCATAATATTTCCATAGAAACTATTAGGCCTAAGTTGTATTTTTGTTTTTTTTGTTTTTAATTGATTAATATGTGATTATTTAGAAAAAAGAGAGTATATTGAGAAAAGTAATGGAAATATAGATTGAGGAAATTTGTGTGTGAAGTTATCAATTAGATCTAGACTATCAACAAGAGAATTATATCTAGAACCATCGATAAAAATAATGTACTCACCATCATAATTAGGAATATGTTTGTTTTGTAGGTGTTTTTATTTTTTCAAAATAAAGAAATAACCTCACTTTTTAAAATATTTCGGTGATTGGACTAACCATAATATTGAGGAAATCAAACTCAAAATTATTAAGAAACTCTATTGGATTGGGATGATGTTTTATGGAAGAAAAGGCCCATCAGATTCACCTTGGGTCTGGAATGAGGTTCTGACCGTAATTGGATTATTCATGGATCTGATGAAAACCTAATGATGATTTTCTAATCTTGGAGTTTTAATAAATCATAAGTATTTTTTAAAACTTGTGATGAAATATTGATAAAGTAAAGGAAGAGAAAAGATGCTACCAATCGTATTTAGGTTGGTTGGAAAGAAAGAATGTGTATGGAAGAATTGGAAGTTATAACACTTACTAATGTAATCCATACGATGCTAAATATGTTCTTCATTATATTTGAAATCATAAAGAAGTCATGATACTTTATAAAGTTTATATATTAATTAAGTGGATTAAGTAGAAGTTTTTCAGTCTCAGATCATCAGTGTGAGAACTGTAACACCCCAGGTAAATAAAGAATATGACATTTTCATATTTATCCATATTTGTGAATAAAGTATTAATATTACTTTAAAGGGTTTCTATGTTCGATAGCGTACCCGATACACAACATAGAGTTTCATTGAAATATTACGTTGCACTCTAATAATAAAATAATATTATTTTAAATGGTAGTTAACATGTAGCCGTTGTAATGGAGGGAATGGATATAAATAACTAAAATATGATTATATATGTTTTTAAATGTTTTTACATTTATCCAATAAAGGATAGAGGATTAAAATACGGAAAGAATTAAATTTTAGGTGTATATGCCCTAGTTTTCACTAAAGGTTCACTTATCGCCTTTTAATGGAGAACTGTCATTAAATATAGTTTTGATCACTCTTATACATTATTTTGGACCAAATAAAACTCTTATTAAGAATCGGGACATCAAATTTTACTTTGTGGTATCTTTCCGACAAAGTTCATTTTTTTCAATGAATAGTATAAAATGTTGTATTTTAATTCAAAACCACTTTTTAATATAATTTATTTATATGATTAGATTATCTTTTTAATTGGTTTTAAAGTGAAATTAGAAAATATTTTTACCATTAAATCCAATAGTGGTCGTTGGAATTGATTTCACTTTGAAATCAGACTTAAACTAGTGTCAATCTTTTGATACTTATTGTTTTATAAAAACACGCTATTTGCTCTGATAGCGGGAATTAATTATTAAATTAATTAATGTGACTAATATGTTTTGAATTTTGTAAAACAGACTTCATTTTTGAATTCGTAATATCAAATATAGCTTAGGGTGAAGTTTTGGTCTTTTTCTGAAAAACTCCAATTTTTGATGAATAGTGAAACCACTAAGTGGTAATCAAGCAAACTGATTTTTCAGTTAAATGAAAGTTTACCACTAATGTGTATTGAATTTTGAAAATCCGACATACATGGTTGTCATTAAGAAGTAAAATGTGGTTCAATGGGATTAAAATAATTTTTTGGTGAATAGTAACTTATTAAGTTCTTAATCGCGATTAGTGGTAATTAGGGTAGTTTAAGGTATAAATAATGCTTTAATAATATGAAATGACCTAGACACATGTCCCAACCTTATTGGTTGTGTCATGGCCGACCAAGAAAAGCCATGGGTCAACTTGGGGACCCCATGGTGACACTTTGGTTGGGAAATGACATAAATTACTTTTTATTTAATGTAAAAGTAAAAATGACACAAACATAATATGTTTTACGAAAACATTTTTTACATGGGGTTATAAAGATCATATTTTTGATTATAAATATTCATTGGAAAGATAAAACGATTTAATACATAATAGTATTTTTTTTATAATTTTTAGACATTAAATAAATTAAATTATTTATGACATAATAATGATGCAGCGATGACATCATTATTTGACGATTTAAATAAAATGGAAAGATAATGTACAATCTATGAACTAAACATGTCCAAAACCAATTGGATGAGTGTATTTCGAACCCCTATCACCTTATCCACGAACTATATCAATGTGGGACCTTTTAAAACCGAAAAACATTTTCAAATAAAGTAATATTTCTTTACTTTCCAAAAGTGCCCCTCCTCTCCTCTTATAAAAGGCCCCCACCTCTACCTCATTACACACACTACTCAAGCCTTTTTCTCGGCCAACCCCTGCCCATTTACTCTCTCCACATCCCTCTCCTCATCCTAGAGGATTACCTTTGGGCAGAATCCTTTCAAAGGAAGCCTTTAGGCTCAAATCAAAAGGAGTTACACTTTTAAAGGTAATTCATTCTCTCATTGTTCATTTGTTTTATTTTGCTTTTCCAACCCCCTAAACTATTTTTATTTACTTCTTTTGTAACAACACCAGTATCTTAAATATACTAGGATTTTGTTATAAGATTTATTCGAGCTACACTCTCACAAAACTACATCAAATGGTTAAAGAACATACGGTTTTTGTGGATGGCGAAATTCTGCCTCCCGAAACGATGATTGTTCAATACTCATTTAACACCTTCAAAGGTGGACATTATGATGTCAATATTTTTATATATGATATATAATATGTTTATTTTTTCTTTAAGCTTCTGTATTTTTCATTTTGGGCATACCTTTATGGTTTCCATTATGGGTAAACACTATATCTTAATTTAAGGAAGTGCGGACTACCGCCCCCTCAAAGTGATGTGATTCGTTAATGCCATATGTTGGACGTGTAAAGGATGGATTTAAAGTTATTATATATGATGTTATACTGGAATTATAATATACCTCTATATAATTATTATTTCTTTCAATTAAAGTATGATATAGAAATGAAAGTAGCGTTCATGCGTACGTACGGCTTACCGTCTCCATGAACGGTGCATTTCATTTCTTTTCCCCAAATGTAATGTACTATTAAAAGTACATGTATATAATGGATATATATAACTAATGATATATCTAAATGATGAATATAATTCTGGAATTAAAATATACATACCTCTCATTTAGTTTTAATTCCATTAATATGACAAAGAAATGAAAGTAGCGTTCATGCGTACGTACGGCTTACCGTCTCCATGAACGGTGCATTTCATTTCTTACCTCTAAATGATTATGTAATATTATAAATACATGTATATGCTGGATATATATGATACATATTATATCCAAATCGGGAATTTCATTCTGGATATAAATAACCTTTGACCACATGAACAACATGTAATTGTAAGAAGTCCACTTTCGACTTAAGAACCAAATATTGACAAAACAAACATTATTAACTTAAATGGTTACATAATGTTTATAACATGGAAATAAATGATATAAAAGGAATAATGAACTTTAAAAAGGTTCTTAATCAAGTATAAATTAACTCAAGTTTATTATTCAGGACGTTAAAGAACGATCGTGTCAAGTCGGACCCAAGGTAAGGGATCCTACTCCTCTCTTTCTTTTTAAGTACACTCTTTTATGTAATTCCTTTTAAGCTCATATTTCTTATGATTGGGATGTTCTTTTATATTAATACTACTGTACTTATTATGTTCATATGATGAGAGACCCTATTACCTCTCATCATTCCATTTTGGAAGTTTTGAGTGGCGCCGTTAGGCTGCCGAGTTTTCGTAAGAGATTTTTCATCTCACTTTTATTCCCGTGAGATTTATGCTACATTTGCCACAAATTCCATTGAGTGGTGTATGTACTACCCATTATTCTACTCTTTGTGTAATATAATTTCGTTTATGAGTATTTACATCAATGATCTATTGTCCTTCTTTCATGGGGTGTATGTTTTGAAAGATACCCAAGTCGGTAAGGGAACCTTTCACCCTCCTCTTTTTTAAAAGACTTATTTTGTTGGGTCTTTTAATTTACATATTGTTATGTTGGGATATGTTCTAATATATCCTTATTGATGTAAATTTTATTTCCAAGTGTTGAGATACACTTTTTATCTCTCATCAACTCATTTTGATGTGATGCCGTTAGGCTGTCAAGGGAACTTTTTAACCCAATTTCGATTTCTTTGGGTTCAACATGTAGTCATTTAATATGTCATCCATTGAATATGTGTGAATGACCTTTTATTGTTTTACACTTAATATCCACTTATATTGGGTGTATTTATATTTTTCACACATATTTTTGAGATTGATTTGTCCTTAATTTAAGGATACCTTCTTTATAAGGGATTTCATCACATTTGACATTTCTATTGAGGGTTCATTGTTGTTATGCACCAATTAACTATTATATGGTGTATATACTGTACTTTTGAGTATTATATCATGAATCCATTTATTCTCATGATATTATAAAGTTCTGACTAAATGTTATTCCTCAATTATTGTATTCAAGTGTCTCTAATTTTGGTAAAACCCCTTTAACCAAAATGTCATTTTAATTGTTTTAATTATTTGTTCTTATTAATATCCATGTTTTAAAAATGGTTTTAAGGATTTATTTATATGGATATTAATGGTTTAACATTTTAAAGCTTCAAGGTGGTTTGGGACACTTTGATTTAAAAATCTCTTTTTTAAATGTTTTAAATGGTTTTGAAAACGGTTTTGATAAAGGATTCTATTATGATATATTGTGATGTGGAAATGTTATCATTCCTTTATATTGGTTTTATGTTTTATGATTTTATATTGGTACTTGGACATTTTAACGGGTGGTTACGTTATAAACCATATGACGGGTGGTGCCGTGAATACCAGGACGGGTGGTTACGTTATAACCTCCAATGCATTGGGTATGGAAGTCGGCCGTATGGCTATTCCATTAAGTATGTATGGAAATTGGACTTATGGCTATTCGATTAAGTGATATGTGTGGAAGTCGACCGTATGGTTATTCCACTTAAGTATGTTTATGTCCCAAGTTACCTTTATATATGTTATGTTTTCTTTTTATGGATTTTATGGTAATCCTTTGGTTACAAAAAGGTAAGTAATGATACTTTGTTCAGTAAAGAGTTTTTACTACTTCATAAAGGTGAAGGTATTACTTTTATAGAGTATATATGGTTTATTTGATGTTTGAAAAACTAACAGTTTTCATTCTTTCTGTATCCCTTACTGAGCTTTTTATGCTCACCCCAAGTTTTTTTGAAATGTTTTTCACAGGACTTAATGTGGAATAAGGTCAAGGATGGGATCAAGGGAATGTCATGCTATATAAAACATGGAACTAGACACATTTCTTTTTAAGAGTTTTTTTTATTATGGAAACTTAGTAGAAGTGAATACTTTGTAATCTTTTGAGATGTAATAGTTATGTTCTAATTCTCTAAAACTCTAAACCTTAAAAGATCCTCAACGTGAATTATTCTTTTAATTCAATATTAAGTAAGGTTTAAGGCTGGGGCCTTATAGTTGGTATCAAAGGTCGGTTTAGATAACTTTAGAGGTTAGGGTATTCTTTAAGCATAAGTGACATTACCATAATGGTTAGGATTTCAGAAAGAGTCCTAGTTTTAGATAAAGTAAATGAGTAAGTGTATCTTAGTGTTTACCTTCCTCATTAGTACATGATGGTTTTGTTGATATACTCACACTGACATTTCTATTTTTAGTGAATGTATGGATCTAGCAGGCACCAAAGAGACAACAGGTTTCAAGGAAACTGTAGTGGTTCTCTGATTAAGATACTAGATAAAATGGAGGATTCAATGAGGAAACTCGTGGTTGTTCTAAACCAACTATCAAGGAGTCATTATCAACCACTTGAACCTTGGTATGTTCTGTAATGCATCAGGTATGAGATGACTAATCCATGTAGAATTTCAGGTAATAATTATAAAGGTAACCATTAGAGTTTATATGATCATTACTTTTGAGGTAATTATGGGTTATTATATGTTATGATGGAAAATGAAAGGCATGAGATATACTTGAGGTTAAAATATGTTATGATCATTTTTGATGATTTTATCTCTTTTTGGGGAATGATTTAAGAATTATATAGTTTTGAAAAAAGGACAACATGCAGACCGTGTGACAACCCATCACGTCGGACAAAGCTGCGGGAATCGAACCCACAACCAAAGTGCGACTAGTATTTATCGCCTACCACTGGACTACTTGAAGTCCCTGGTTAGTTTGACCGATTCTTTTTAGTTATATGATTTTATGAATTAAGAGTAAGTTTATTTTGGGTTATTTATGAAAATGATTAACCTATCATGGAGGATATGTGATTAGGTTAATTACTTTTCAAAACGAGACTTTAGGAGAAACTGATATTGTTTGGAGATAAATGTTACGATTTATCTTGGAAGACTATGCGACTAAATCCTTCAAATATTTGGGTTTCAATCTTATATTGGTTTACTTTGATGAATTTTATGGACAAATTGATCATAGAATGGTCCTCGTTGAACTTTGGGTTTTGTTGGACAAATTTTGGAGATTAAAAATAGATTTTCTTTTTAATGGGTTATCCTTTTCTGGATTATCTGACCTTGTACTAACCTTTTTGGTTTTGGTTTTGGTTAAAGCCTAAAGACATGGGATGTATATAGTTATATTTTGTGGATTAGGTGATTCTCTAGATGTTGATTATAGTACTCTTAATGCGAACAAGTCTCCCTAAATACTCATCTTTTGAAAAAAATATGAGTTTGATTAAGGAATCTAGTAAAAGTTGAAAGTCAACATGATAAGTGATTATGTTTCCTTATGAATAAATTCCTCAATAAAAAGTAACTTAAAACAAAAATGTTTTCTATTAACTTTTCCTACTGGGGAACCCAACACCGTTTAACCCATCACAAGTTTGTGATTTTCTTATTGTTAACTTTCTCCTAAACATGTTTTCTATCACTCTCCATCAGAACATGACCATATGTTTTCTCCTCCATGTCCATGTTTTTATACTTGTAATCCTAGTATGGGTTAACTCGGGTGACCTTTTTACTTATCTTTCTTTATTTTAATGTGATTGTTTTCCCGACTCTTCTTCCGATGTGGGACTTTCAAGGATGTTTCCAAGCCCAATTTTAAAAATTGCGAGGATGCAATTCTCAAAAGGGGGGAAGGATGTAACACCCCAGGTAAATTAGGAATATGAAATTTTCATATTTATCCATATTTGTGAATAAAGTATTAATATTACTTTAAAGGGTTGCTATGTTCGATAGCGTACACGTTACACAACAAAGAGTTTCATTGAAATATTAGGTTGCACTCTAATAATAAAATAATATTATTTTAAATGGTAGTTAACATGTAGCCGTTATAATGGCGGGAATGGATAGAAATAACTAAAATATGATTATATATGTTTTTAAATGTTTTTACATTTATCCAATAAAGGATAGAAGATTAAAATACAGAAAGAATTAAATTTTAGGTGTACATGCCCTAGTTTTCACTAAAGGTTCACTTATCGCCTTTTAATGGAGAACTGTCATTAAATATAGTTTTTATCACTCTTATACATTATTTTGGACCAAATAAAACTCTTATTAAGAATCAGGACATCAAATTTTACTTTGTGGTATCTTTCCGATAAAGTTCATTTTTTCAATGAATAGTGTAAAATGTTGTATTTTAATTCAAAACCACTTTTTAATCTAATTTATTTATACGATTAGATTATCTTTTGAATTGGTTTTAAAGTGAAATTAGAAAATATTTTTACGATTAAATCCAATAGTGGTCGTTGGAATTGATTTCACTTTGAAATCAGACTTAAACTAGTGTCAATCTTTTGATACTTATTGTTTTATAAAAACACGCTATTTGCTCTGACAGCGGGAATTAATTATTAAATTAATTAATGTGACTAATATGTTTTGAATTTTGTAAAACTTACTTCATTTTTGAATTCGGAATATCAAATATAGCTTAGGGTGAAGTTTTGGTATTTTTCTGAAAAACACCAATTTTTGATGAATAGTGAAACCACTAAGTGGTAATCAAGCAAACTGATTTTTCAGTTAAATGAAAGTTTACCACTAATGTGTATTGAATTTTGAAAATCCGACATACATGGTTGTCATTAAGAAGTAAAATGTGGTTTAATGGGATAAAAATAATTTTTTGGTGAATAGTAACTTATTAAGTTCTTAATCGCGATTAGTGGTAATTAGGGTAGTTTAAGGTATAAATAATGATTTAATAATATGAAATGACCTAGACACATGTCCCAACCTTATTGGTTGTGTCATGGACGACCAAGACAAGCCATGGGTCAACTTGGGGACCCCATGGAGACACTTTGGTTGAGAAATGACATAAATTACTTTTTATTTAATGTAAAAGTAAAAATGACACAAACATAATATGTTTTACAAAAAAATTTTTTACATGGGGTTATAAAGATAATATTTTTTATTATAAATATTAATTGGAAAGATAAAAAGATTTCCTACATCATAGTATTTTTTGTTTAATTTTTAGACATTAAATAAATTAAATTATTTATGACATAATAATAATGCATCGATGACACCATTATTTGACGATTTAAATAAAATGGAAAGATAATGTAAAATCTATGAACTACACATGTCCAAAACCAATTGGATGAGTGGATTTCGAGCCCTTATCACCTTATCCACTAATTATATCATTGTGGGACCTTTTAAAACCGAAACACATTTTCAAATAAAGTAATATTTCTTTACTTTCCAAAAGTGCCCCTCCTCTCCTCTTATAAAAGGCCCCCCTCTACCTCATTACACACACTCCTCAAGCCTTTTTCTCGGACAAACCCTGCCCATTTACTCTTTCCACATCCCTCTCCTCATCCTAGAGGATTCCCTTTTGGCAGAATCCTTTCAAAGGAAGCCTTTAGGCTCAAATCAAAAGGAGTTACACTTTTAAAGGTAATTCATTCTCTCATGTTCATTTGTTTTATTTTGCTTCTCCAACCCCATAAACTCTTTTTATTTACTTCTTTTGTAACAACACCAGTATCTTCAATATACTAGGATTTTTTTATAAGATTTATTCGAGCTAAACTCTCACACAACTACATGAAATGGTTAAAGAACATACGGTTTTCGTGGATGGCAAAATTCTGCCTCCCGAAACGATGATTGTTCAATACTCATTTAACACCTTCAAAGGTGGCCATTATGATTTCACTATTTTTATATATGATATATAATATGTTTATTTTTTCTTTAAGCTTCTGTATTTTTCATTTTGGTCATACCTTTATGGTTTCCATTATGGGTAAACACGATATCTTAATTTAAGGAAGTGCGGACTACCACCCCCTCAAAGTGATGTGATTCGTTAATGCCATATGTGGGACATGTAAAGGATGGATTTAAAGTTATTATATATGATTTTATACTGGAATTATAATATACCTCTATATCATTATTATTTCTTTCCATTAAATTATGAGATAGAAATGAAAGTAGCGTTCATGCGTACGTACGACTTACCGTCTCCATGAATGGTGCATTTCATTTCTTATCCCCAAATGTAATGTACTATTAAAAGTACATGTATATAATGGATATATATAAATAATGATATATCTAAATGATGAATATAATTCTGGAATTAAAATATACATACCTCTCATTTAGTTTTAATTCCATTAATATGACAAAGAAATGATAGTAGCGTTCATGCGTACATACGACTTACCATCTCCATGAACGGTGCATTTCATTTCTTACCTCTAAATGATTATGTAATATTATAAATACATGTATATGCTGGATATATATGATACATATTATATCCAAATCGGGAAATTCATTCTGGATATAAATAACCTTTGACAACATGAATAACATGTAATTGTAAGAAGTCCACTTTCTACTTAAGAACCAAATATTGACAAAACAAACATTATTAACTTAAATGGTTACATAATGTTTATAACATGTCAATAAGTGATATAAAAGGAATAATGAACTTTAAAAAGTTTCTTAATCAAGTATAAATTAACTCAAGTTTATTATTCAGGACGTTAAAGAATGATCGAGTCAAGTCGGACCCAAGGTAAGGGATCCTACTCCTCTCTTTCTTTTTAAGTACACTCTTTTATGTAATTCCTTTTAAGCTCATATTTCTTATGATTGGGATGTTCTTTTATATTACTCCTACTGTACTTATTATGTTCATATGATGAGAGACCCTATTACCTCTCATCAATCCATTTTGTAAGTTTTGAGTGGCGCCGTTAGGCTGCCGAGTTTTTGTAAGAGATTTTTCATCTCACTTTTATTCCCGTGAGATTTATGCTACATTTGCCAAAAATTCCATTGAGTGGTGTATGTACTGCCCATTATTATACTCTTTGTGTAATATAATTTAGTTTATTAGTATTTACATCAATGATCTATTGTCCTTCTTTCATGGGGTGTATGTTTTGAAAGATACCCAAGTTGGTAAGGGAACCTTTCACCCTCCTCTTTTTTAAAAGACTTCTTTTGTTGGGTCTTTTAATTTACATATTGTTATGTTGGGATTTGTTCTAATATATCCTTATTGATGTAAATTTTATGTCCAAGTGTTGAGATACACTTTTTATCTCTCATCAACTCATTTTGATGTGATGCCGTTAGGCTGTCAAGGGAACTTTTTAACCCAATTTCGATTTCTTTGGGTTCAACATGTAGTAATTGAATATGTCATCCATTGAATATGTGTGAATGACCTTTTATTGTTTTACACTTAATATCCACTTATATTGGGTGTATTTATATTTTTCACACATATTTTTGAGATTGATTTGTCCTTAATTTAAGGATACCTTCTTTATAAGGGATTTCATCACATTTGACATTTCTATTGAGGGTTCATTGTTGTTATGCACCAATTAACTCTTATATGGTGTATATACTGTACTTTGGAGTATTATATCATGAATCCATTTATTCTCATGATATTATAAAGTTCTGACTAAATGTTATTCCTCAATTATTGTATTCAAGTGTCTCTAATTTTGGTAAAACCCCTTTAACCAAAATGTCATTTTAAATGTTTTAATTATTTTTTCTTCTTAATATCCATGTTCTAAAAATGGTTTTAAGGATTTATTTATATGGATATTAATGGTTTAACATTTTAAAGCTTCAAGGTGGTATGGGACACTTTGATTTAAAAATCTCTTTTTTAAATGTTTTAAATGGTTTTGAAAACGGTTTTGATAAAGGATTCTATTATGATATATTGTGATGTGGAAATGTTATCATTACTTTATATTGGTTTTATGTTTTATTATTTTATATTGGTACTTGTACATTTTAACGGGTGGTTACGTTATAAACCATATGACAGGTGGTGCCGTGAATACCAGGACAGGTGGTTACGTTATAACCTCCAATGCATTGGGTATGGAAGTCGGCCGTATGGCTATTCCATTAAGTATGTATGGAAATTGGCCGTATGGATATTCCATTAAGTGATATGTGTGGAAGTCGACCGTATGGTTATTCCACTTAAGTATGTTTATGTCCCAAGTTACCTTTATATATGTTATGTGTTCTTTTTATGGATTTTATGGTAATCCTTTGGTTACAAAAAGGTAAGTAATGATACTTTGTTCAGTAAAGAGTTTTTACTACTTCATAAAGGTGAAGGTATTACTTTGATAGAATGTATATGGTTTATTTGATGTTTGAAAAACTAACAGTTTTCATTCTTTCTGTATCCCTTACTGAGCTTTTTATGCTCACCCCAAGTTTTTTTGAAATGTTTTTCACAGTACTTCATGTGGAATAAGGTCAAGGATGGGATCAAGGGAATGTCATGCTATATAAAACATGGAACTAGACACGTTTCTTTTTAATAGTTTTTTTATTATGGAAACTTAGTAGAAGTGACTAATTTGTAATCTTTTGAGATGTAATAGTTATGTTCTAATTCTCTAAAACTCTAAACCTGAAAAGATCCTCAACATGAATTATTCTTTTAATTCAATATTAAGTAAGGTTTAAGGATGGGGCCTTATAAGAACACCATATGTAAATTTATTTAAAGGCTGGGAAGGTTGAGCAGAACATGTGAATAAAAGGATGCTAATTTTTAGTCAGACCAAAAAGTCAAAATATTTAAATATTCTGAGAAAGAATTTGAGTACTGGAATTTTATTGGTATATTAATCATAAAAGGAAAGAATTTATTGAATTTGAAGTTGTTGAAACTTGTCCATCGGACGCGGTGTGCCACCGAACAATCATAGGTATAATATTTTTATTACAATATATTGAGACCTTTTAAGAGGAAAGAAGCAATGTTTTTTTGAGACTGATTCTGGTTAAGAAAGACAGAGACCAATAAAAAATTTAGTCAACCATTTTCATCAAGATAGATTATTGGTTGTTTAACAAGTGATTCAAGAACAAAAAAAGAACTCTGATTTGTTTTAAATAGTTTTTGTCTTAAGTGGGTGAAGATTATCAGACTGGAGTTCACACCGAGGACTTCATCAGATATAAGATCATCAGTCTGGGAAAAGAGGAAAAGGATAATTTTTTTTGAATCTAGTCTAAGTGTTCTAAAGAGGGATCATTGAAGAGGATGAAGAATTTTGAAGAATGAATTTCATATGTTTCATTTGTTGCGGACAAACTTAATTATATGTCTTCAGTTTTGATTTGTTTTCAAGTGGATTATGAAAATTTGAGTGATCAAAAGCCTTCAACATAATGAGGAAATAATAATGAAAAATTAGGATTAGACTAATGTTTTTAATGAAATTATCAAGAAATCTGAATCTGTTATAAGATTCGATAAGGTTTGAGATGAATTAAGAAACATTGAAGAAGTCAAAGATATAGTTAATATTTAATAGAATTTTAATATTTCGGGAAATTTGGTTGAGCAAGAACGATTTTCAGAATCCAGCCTAAACCCCTTATAGATCTTCTATAAATAGATTAGCTAATTTTTTCTTTATAAGGAATTTACTATTCATGGTTGAAGAGAGAAGGCAGATCTCTAAAGAAGTTTTAGAGAGAAATAGTTTTTGGATTTGGCTTTCCTAAGGAAGTTTACCAGATATAGGAATAATGATAAAAGAGAAGATCATATTTATGTGATCATCATATTGTGTTAGATCATCAGTCCGAGAAATTGGATTGGAATTTCCGGACTGAGGTAGAATAAGTTCAAAATTGTTTTAATGGTATTTTGAAAGATTTATATATTAGAATGAGCAATCGGACTGGGAAATAGAATAGAGTATCATTACAACGTCTATAAGAACTTATTACCTAATATTCGGTATGAAATTGAAGAATTGTTTTTAAAGATCATATTTGGGAAATTTGACACGGAAGCACAGTAACATATTGGGAAGCACCAAGTTAAATTTTCTTAACTTATAAATAAAAATTTAAAACATAATCTATGCTAGATAGAGCACATGCACTGTTGTATTAATCATAATGATACATTAATGTAATGGAATATCCTACACATTGTATTACATACAATAGGATATTTTTTCTAGTGGATTATGTTGTATTGGATTGTTTCTAAACTATATTAAGGTTTTAGCTACTCTTATTTATTATTAATCATTTTAAATACTTATATTCTTATGTATGTGTTATTATTTTGTTTTTAGAGAAAGTGATAACTCTTTAAAAGGAGGTGAAGACTATTTCAAAATAAATGAAACTTAAAATTAAAATATATCACTGATTCACCCCTCCCCCTCTCAGTAATACATAGATCCCAGATGAGAACTTACAAGTTGTATCAAAGGGAATGTTACCTTTGTTTACTCTTTACTAAAATTTTAAAGAAGTTATTATGTAGAATCTGAGTTGTGTGAAAATTAAGTGGATTACGATATTAAATGATATGAATTATCATATCTAGAAACATAGAATATTACCATATCTTATGTAACTTGGGTATGAGGTTTCAAAATCTACTACATATAGTTTTTCCCCTTGGGTTGAGAATGATCCTTTTACAAATATTGATAAGGAAAAACTTGATAATGATGGAAGAGATAATAATTCTTTATTATTGTCACTCTCTAAAAGTGAGTTCTTGAGGGTAAAAAGAGTTCCCACTACCAAAGGCATCTAGGATAAGATGATGAATATTTAAGAAGGTAATAAAAAAGTAAAGAAGGCAATGTTACACATTTTGAGATTAAAGTGTGATGATCTCAAGATGGGTGAGCATAAATCTATTAGTGATTTCTTTACCAGGGTGAATGATATTTTTAGCACTATTAGATGTCTTGGTGAAAACTTATAAGATTCTACTATTGTTGAAAGTATCATGAGAATAATTCTTGAAGAGTTTGATGCCAAAGTTTCATTATTAGAAGATAGATATCCAAAAACTTTATCTTTGGATGATTTTCATAGTACTCTCATTAATTATAAAACGATAAGGGAGAAATTTATAAAGGGAAAAATAAAATTTGATCATGAAATGACTTTCAAGAATTCCAAGAAAGAAAATCCCAAGATGATTATTAAAGAATAAGTGGGAGATTTGGATTCTGAAAATGAGGTATGCAAAAATATTAATGAAATTTTATCCTTGTTTTCTAAAAATGTGAAAAGAGTTAAATGAAATTATAAAGGGAAACTTTTATTAAAATATTTTTGGATGCAGAGCCATTGGTAACTTTGTTTCTAATTTTCCTCAAATAGGTGATAAAGAATAAAGTGATGAATAAGAAAGTGATAAAGAAGAATGAAGGCCAAGAATATCTTGTAAAAAATATGGTGATAAAGAAAAAATCTTTTCTAAGAAGAAATATAAAAAGCTTTAAAAATACAAAAGCATAAGATTTTTATTTGAGGATGATGATAGTGAAGAATTTAAAAATGGTTCTAAAGAATTTTTTTATTGAAACATTTAATGAGGAGAGTTTTGATCGTAGTAAAAATAGTTATTCTAAAAATTAAAACAATGAAGTTGAATATGAAAAATCTATTGGGAAGGTTGGAGAGAATAATTTCATTGCAATAGTGAATGATAATGAATTAAAAAAATAGTTCTACAGAAGAAAAAACCTAGTTAGAATTTCATCTAAAATAATAATGGAAAGCATGTCTGAGGAAGATTGAGATGATTGAGAAAGAAATTAGGAAATTGAAAATCAAAGACTCTTCAACTAATAATAAAGAATATTTTACTGATGATAAATTCAAGATGTTGGAAGATATTGACAATTTATATAAATATTTAGAGAAAGAAAATGACCGTAATGAAGATATAAAAGTAAATTTTAAGGAAAAAGAAGAAGAGTTGGAACTTGTCCAACAAAATCTTTCTAAATATGAAAAAGGGGTTACATGTTTTAATAATCCTGTCTATGAAGTTTGTGAAAGATCTAGAAAGGTTAAACCTGAGAAGGATAAAAGGTTACCTTCAAAGGTTGATAAGAGAGATGAAATTGTCTCTAAGAAGAATAAAGCTAAGAAATCTATGCATGTGTCCAAGACCAATAATGTTGAGACGTTAAAAGTTTATAAAAAAATATATCAAAAAAAAAATTATGTTACTTATGATTATGATAAATATGAAAGTAAAACCAAGTTGAAAAGGAATATTCTGGTTGATAATAGAAGGGTTGGTGGAAATAAAGTCCATATGTAAAAATTAAGAAAGTTTCTAAGAAACCTGTCAACAATTCCAAACAGTATGGAATTTATAGAGGAAGGTATTCCATATATGGGTATTTCTAGAATTATGGTGGATTCAAACACACAAATAATATGTGTTGGTTTAAAAAACAACATTACAACTATTACATGAGTTATAAAAGGCAATGTTTGAGGGGGAGCCAATCCACTCAAATGAAGGAAACTGAGAAAGGTATTTTGAAACCAAAGAAAAATAAACATACTGAGTTCGAAAAGAGAGATTGATTATTTATTTTTCTAGAAAAAGTAACAATTTCTATAAAGTTTTAATAAATAGAAAAATTGGATGAAGAAAAGGGAAAGAAAATGGTTTCTGAAAATAAGAACAAAGTTGATAAAACGATATCAATAGATTATGACTTGAAGAACCATAAAATATGAAAAGAGAAGTGAGCAATATGGGAATATTACTAAAATATGTTTGACTATCTTGCTATCCTAAGAAGAAGACATAAATAAGATGTTACAAACCAATTGTAATAAATATATTACTAAAGTTATGGAAAAGTCAACAACCTCATTACAAGATTCTACAAATGAGAAGGATGTGGGTACAAAATATGAGAAGGATGAAAAAAGGAATAAAATTCGTCGAATGGAAAATCCAATGAAGAGAAGAAAAATTCAAGACAAAGATAGGAATCTTAGTATGCTTTTTTCTTCTAACAAAAAACTAACATTTCTCCTTATTCCCAAAATTTTTTTGTACTTGTACTATCTTGTAGGGAATTGAGAGATTCAAAATAAGAAAGATTGTATTGAAGAGTTTATTAATATTATGGTAAAATAAAGTAATGAGGATAAAAAATATGAGTTTTTTGAATGTTTTGTTTCTTCACCTAAAATTTCTAATATGTTTTTTGATATGGGTGCAGGTTACTTTTATCTTATAAACATCCTTTAAAAATTTCCAAAAAATAAAAAAGATAAAAGAAAAATGAAAATGTATTATATTAAAGTGGTGTTATGGAAAACATTCATAACATTGATTGTACGCTCTTTTTTTCTACCCCAGGTTCACCCATATTGACATAGAGTTTTTAGTTAAATATTCTTTGTTAATAAACTCATATAATACTTATGTTATCCGGAAGAATAATTTCATGATTTTGAGATGAAAAGTTTCCAACCTTTAAAATTAGATCATTTTTCAATGAGGGAACTGGTTAGGATGACCCTTTTTAATTTTATTATCAATAAGGGGGAGATAAAAGTAATTGGGAGAGATAATATATAAGGGGTGAAAAAGAAAAGGGGAGAAAATGGAGTAAGAAAATAAAACAAGTGGAATTTTTTTGAAGTGGTCAAAGTGGGTATTGACAACAAACAAAAAAGGGAAATTGTTAGGACCAAGTTATATTTTAGTTATATTTTTTGTCAATAGATCAATATATTTATTATGTTAAAGAAATAGAGTATGTTGAGAATTTTAATGGAAATATAGATTGAGGAAAGTTACCTGTGAAGCTATCAATCAGATCCAGACCATCGATATGAGAATCAGATCCAGAACCATCCACATAAATATTGGACACATCATCATAATCAGGAAGATGTTTGTTTTATAGGTGTCATATTTTGTTGTCAAAGGAAATAAATCAACTTACTTTGTAAAATATTTGGGTAATCAGATTGACCATAATATTCAAGAAATAATACTCAAAATACCTATGAAATTCCTTTAAATTGGGAAGATGTTTTCTGGAAGAAAAGGATCTTGAACTCACCTTAGGTCTAGAATGAGGGTTTTATTGTTATTAGATTCTTTATGTATCTAATTAAAATTTGATGATACTTTTCTAATCTTGGAGTTCTCTTAAATCATAAGTATTATATGAATCGTTTTATGCAATCCTGATAAATAAAATAAGGGTAAAAGATAATGTCAATCATATTGAGGCTACTTAGAATGAAAGAAAGTTTCCGGAAGAATAGAAAGTTATAACACTTACTAATGTAAGTCAAACGATACTGAATATGATATTAAAAGTATTAAAAATTATGAGTAAGTCATGAAAATTGTTGATGTTTTTAGAATAATAATGTTTATAAAGTAAAAGTTTTTGGTTTCAGATCATCGATGTGAGATCACCAGACACAAATTTTTTTTGAAGGCTGGGAAGGTTGATTGGAATATGTGAAGACGAAGATGATGGTTTTCAGTTAGAATAATAATGAAAAATATTCAAATCTTCATATAAAGTAGTTGAGTACTAGATGTTCATTGCTATTTTAATTAGAAAATTAAATAATTTTCTAAACTGGAAGCTGTTGAAATCGGTCCATCTGATGTGGTGTTACACTAAAAAATTGGAGGCAAAATATTTCTATTTGAAGTTGTTGAGACCATTGAATAAGAAAAGAAGTGATGTTTTTTGGGGCTAAAACTGGTGAAGATAAACACTGATAAAAAATATAGTCAACCATTTTCATCAAGATAAATTTTTGGTTATTTATCAAGTGGGTCAATAATGAAAAGAGGAACTCTCATTTATTTTCAAGGGTTTTTATTTCATGTTGGTCAAGACTATCATATTGTAGCTGACACCGATGACTTCATTAGACATAACATCATCAGTCTGAAAAAAGAATAAAAGGAGAATTTTTTAATCTAGTTGAAGTATTTTCAGGAGGGTTAATAAAATCATTTGAATAAGTTTTAAGAATGGATTTCATATGTTTCATTTGGTGTGATGTAACCTAATGAGATGTCTTCAGTTAGGATTTGTTTACAAGTGGATCAAGAAAATCAGAGTGATAAAAAACCTCCATTTTAATGAGGAAATCATAATGAAAAATCAGGATTAGAAAGAATTTTTTAAATAAAGTTTAAATCAAGATTAAGTCATGGGAAGATTTGAAAAGGTTCGATAAAAATTAAAAAGTGTTAAAGTATTCAAATATGAAGACAATATTTGAGGGAATTTTAAGATTTTAGAAAATTTGGCTGATCAAGAATTTTTTTTTGAATCTTTCCTAAACAACTTTTGAGTCACCTATAAATGAAGGAGGTAATTTTTAATTTCTAACACATGTATTATTAATGGGTGAAGAGAGAAGGTGAAGAAATAAATAAGTTTTATAGAGAAGAAGTCTTTAGATTAGGATTTTCTGAGGAGGCTTACAGGATAGAAGAAGAAGGTGAAAAGAGAAGATCATATTCAGTTGATCATCATATTAGGTTGGATCATTAGATCAAAAAATTGGATTTGGATTTATAGACTAAGGTATAAGTAGTTCATAATTATTTCAGTGGTATTTTGATAGAGTTATATATCATACCGAGTAATAGGAATGGGGACCACAAGAGCCTCAACATAGTTGGTGAGGACTCAGAAAGTGCATCCAAGAGACCCGAGTTCAAAACTGAGCAAAGACATAATTTACAAGTACTGCAGGAGTATTGTAGTAGGCATTATTTGGTACTATAGAATCTGGAACTATTCATCCGTTTGGGATTTCATGCCACCGGTTTGGGCCTCAGGTCCTTCAGGGTTTTTGGACACCCAAGGCCTTCGGGACAATAAGGGTTTCGGGAAACCTCAAGGCCTTCAGGACACCTCAAGGCATTTAGTCCACCTTAAGGACTTAGGGACACCCGAAATTGTGCCTAATAATCAGACAATCTCTACATGGAGCAGACTCCAGATAAGGATTCAGAGAAGGAAAATTCAACAGAGCAGAAGTGAAGTGGATTTGTCAGAAAGAGAGGGTATGACATTGCCATCGGGACTAGATTGTGCATGAACAAGAATCCGAGATGAACAATCCATGTGAAGGTGGAGAGCTGACATCATGATGAAGAAGACGGGAAAGGGGAAGTTCCATATAGTTATAGTATGTATATTTCCATAAGACCTACAGGTCTTGTAATCTCTAAGCCTACGAGACTTGTAAGTGTTCCCCCTCATCCCTTGAATGAGGGGTTATTAAAAAATAAATAAAAATAATAGGAATTTGGGATATTCAAGGAGTAATAGGAATGGGGAATAAGACTAAAAAATTGGACTGAGTATCATTACAAAGTTTATAATAAGTTCTTATCTACTATTGGGTAAGAAAGTGAATAATTATTTTTAAACATCATAAATGTGAAAGTATGAAAGGCAACACAAAAACATGTTTGGGAAGTACCTGGTGAATATTTCTTAACTTTTTACAAAAATTGTATTACATCGTTGGGGATAGAAGGATCACACTTACTATTGTGTTAAAAATTGTTCTATACAAGTTTAAGGGAATATCCTACACATTGCATTCCACACAAAAGGCTTTTTTTTCTAGTGGATTGTGTAGTATTGGATTGTTTCTATACCATACCAAGGACGTAGCTACTCTTGTTGAGTAGTGAAACATTTAAATACATATGTTCTTATAGATGTGTGATTGTTTTGTTTTCAGCAAAAGTGATAACTCTTTTACATGGGGTGGATATTTTTTCAAAATTAAGGAAAGTTAAAAAAAATGAGATCACTGATTCACCCCTCTATCTCTTAGTGATACTTATATCCTGGATGGGCACATGAAAAAATCAATAAAAAGTATAGATAAATCATATAGGTAACTTGAGACTTCATTTTCATATCACCCTTATATATGGAGTAACCCTCATGGTGACATATGTAATAACCATCAAACAAAATACTTGGAATAACCATCGTTGTGTATTCCTATAATATCTTAGGAGAAACACAACCATTTAACTCCATCCCTTTACCCAATGAATTAGAGAGATATAATAGGATCACCATCCCTAAATTTATAACAGAATGAACCATCCCCACAAACAATTCCCATGAACCATAACATCATAAATAAAATACTTCCTTATAAAAATGTTCGTTACACCCATAAGAAAATATTTTTTGCATATTGATATATCCATTACATTTAAGTTCCCCATTTTAAAATAACCAGAATATAGGGAAAGAGATTTTTATTTTAATAAAACATTAAATCTTATAAGTAATCCAAAAATAACATAATGGGTACGGTGGCAAGAAAATTCACTGTATTTGTATACGTTGAAAAATAACATTCAATTTGTCTTTTTGTAAATAAAGTCAAACCATTACATAAAAAATATTACTTTAGAAAAAATTTATTTAATTTAAAAAGAGGCATAATATTTTATTTATAAATTATATATATCTATATAAAAACATCCATAACTTTAAAAATATGGACATGGAAGGAAAACAGAGTTTTAAGTAAATCTTTAAAAGAGGTTTTTTTTAAATAAAATCCCTTACCATGAGTC
The DNA here is from genome assembly GCA_963277665.1 of Viscum album. Classification (NCBI taxonomy): domain Eukaryota; kingdom Viridiplantae; phylum Streptophyta; class Magnoliopsida; order Santalales; family Viscaceae; genus Viscum; species Viscum album. The sequence goes on from OY728140.1 coordinate 816,464,832, forward strand.
TGAATCGTCATGTAAAATATTTATTTTATTGAATAATAAACATAGTTTCATTATTTGATCTATTTATATAATTTTTCATGTTTATTATTCCTTTTTATCACTTATTACCATTTTATAACAATTACTTAATATTTTAAGTTCGTGTCCGATGTTTTGATGATAACTAGTTCATAAGTCCAAAATGAATTTGGTAGGTTAAATATGGTAAAAGGGATAATTATTCCATCATCTAAAAATTAATAATCATTGAATAATTTTTTATTTATATAAATCAATTATACTTTCAAATCTAACTATTAAATATGTTTATTTAAAACGAACTATATTACAATCATGGAGACGATATGCCGTACGTAAGCATGAGTAACATTTCTATTTTTCAACAATCATTATAGAAAAAAGGTAAGTATAATTTTATCTATAATGGATGATAATAATATAATAAATATCATATCAATTCTTTAAATAGAATTATATATATATCATTCAAGTGATGTGGTGATGAAAAATGAATCACATCGCTTTGTGGAGGTGGTAGTTCACACGTAAGCATGAGCGATGTTATCATTTTTTTTTGTGAATCAAAATGAAGGAAGGTGAATAAAACATTATATTTAGTAGTAATAAATATCTCATGAATATAATATATAAATATTGATTCCACCATTATAATCTAGCCGTGAGATACAGTTATAGAAAATGAATTACATCGATTCGTGAGTCGGCAGTTCGTAATACACACGATCAATTTTTTATTTCCCATTTGATGGAATGAGAGATGTATATATGTTATTAAATTAATATAATAATATATAAGTACATTTATGATATTTTTATTATTATTTTATTAGGGTTTAAGAATATTTTAAAGAGGTGGAAGAAGAAATAAAACTAAAATATACGGTTAAAATTATACCTCTTCTCTGAAAAATCTCATTTACTTAACACCTTAAGTACTATAATATTGGTATTTTACCCAAAATAAAACTTCTAGATTTTTTTTGTGTTTTTATTAATGTGTTTTTAGATATTTTACCAAACCAAGTGGTTTTGGATGTGTGGGGTAAAGAGGAGAAGAGATTCCATTTTATAAGAGAGGGGAGGGGCACTCTTGGAATTTCTTAAAATGTTAAATCAATATAAATTAAGTTTCAATTATAAATGAATTAAAAATGCTTTATTTAAAATTTATAGGGATTATGAATTGAATTAATTTCATATAATACAATTTATACAAGTTTTGAAAATGGATGTATCCTTATCTTTTGGTTTTAACTCCTCGTTAACTCTTTTCACACTAACGACAACAATAAGGTTTTTTACTCTTTGAGAGTAAATATTGTAACTATAAATTAAAAAGGGACAAAAAATGAACAATTTTTGATATTTTTAACCATATAAAAAACATCTCCCCAAGGATAATATTTTTAGGAATTTTATATCATTTAATAAAATATTATTCACTATAAAATATCATTAATGCCAATTTTTAGAACAATTCATTACTTTGACTTTAATAGAATTAATAAAAAAATAATTCAAACCAAATATTTTTATAAATCCCTAACATGTAATTTTAATCTATAAAGTTAATGTATCACATTAATTATATCAAATTATGTTTATTTTAATATTTTTAATATCATTTATTTGTTTTTTTCACTAATGGAATAATTATGACGTCAGCATTGTGTATGCATTATAGGTAATTATTTATTCACTAAAAATTAAAAATAAATTATAATTATTAATATAAATCATTTATGTTTAAAATAAATATTTATAACAAAAAATATTCACCATTTATTTCCATGTTAAAAATACTATATTATTAAAAGCAAGCATGTCACATTTTTGATTTTTTTAAAGTAAAAGGTAATAATCACATACAAATGGGAAAAGGCCATATAATATAATCAAAGATGTGTATGGAGTAAATAAACTCATGAAATTAAATTAATATAATTTTTATTGTCATTTCATAGTCCTTATAATTTATTTTTAACTTCAATTTCCCGATTTACCCTTTGTTGTGGTATCAAAATTACTAAGGTTATTATTCATAATGAACAAAAATAAAAGGAGTCTATTTAAATTTTTTGAAATATATGATTATAAATATGGAATAAATTTATACAAATTTAAAAAATATAATTTTCATAATTTCATTAAAAATAAAATTGTAAAACGTGATGAAAAATAGTTTTTCAGAAAAATAACATTTTTAAGTATAAATTGTTTTTATACTAAATTCATGTATAAAATTAATTTAAAAAACCAAAATTGGATTATTATAAATATAGAGGAACTAATTAAATTTTAAAAATAATAAAAAATAAAATTTTAATTTAAAAAACTTTAAAAGATAACATAATTTTCAAAAATATTATGTATTTTTTATTATTCATTGAAAAATCAAACTATTCAGAAAAATTTTATAATTTCACCATAGAATAATATTTTATATTATGATTTAAAATATGACGTTTATTTTATCAAATAAAATTTATAAAATTCCAAAAAATTAATTATATTCCTCAATCACAAAAAGAAATCAAAAACCATTTTTGATGAAAACATAACTTTGTATAATAAAAGAGTTTTACTAAAACTTCAGTGTTTATTTCCTAATAATTAATTAATAAATTTGAATTTATTAGAATATATATATATATATATATATATTTAATATTATTTGAAACCACTAGTTTAATAGCTAGGTTATAATGGTCATTTTTAAATAATAATATTTTGTGGTTTGTTTAAGCTTAGTGTTGAATATCATACATGTTATCGAATATAATATTCTTATTTTAAAATATTAGGATATTATAGATAGGCTTTTAGTTCATGTAATTATTTTTTCCTCATAGTCATTTAAAGGTTCCATTTTAACCCAAGATAAATGGGGGATTATCATGAAATAAAAATATTCAATTTTCAGTTAGCCCTCTCTAGAAGTACTGAAATTTTTGAAGATTTTTTTAAGGAAAAATGACTTGGTATTTCTATTCGATCAGGAATATGTTTCTTCAATTTTCATATTATCTTTAAAATTTTATCAAGAATGTTTTTACTATTCTCAAATAATTTATTAAAGTCATTTTATCCATGTTTTACTTTCTATAAAGTGGTTTAAAATGATTCTTCTTGACGTCTTCCAAATGAGGCACTTTTTACCAAAGGTGTGAACGAAATATTTGTTTTAAAATTTACCACTTGAATGAATTTTCATGCCATCATGAATATTATTTTCGTAGTGTACTTTTTAAAAGTTTCCATGTCTATTTTTTAAAAATTGTTTTTCCTAATATTGTAGAAATTTTTAGATTTTAAATAAGCGATTTCCAAATAAAAAGGGTATTTTCCTCAAGAAATATTCAAGTGATATTTTAAAAGTATTTTCATCTATGTAAACATAGTTTGATGAATATTATTATTTACTATGGATATAATCTAATGATATTGTCTACTATATTACTCTGGATGTCATATGATATGTTATTCAATTAATTGACTAGGGAAGATATTAACATTTTGAATATTGGTTTTTCAATATTAATGTTTATATTGATTATATATTGAATTTTTATTTTTTTATTTCATATGATGAATAGTAATTTAAGGGATGAGATTGTTATATCCACTCAACGCACGAATAGGTCTCATGAGACAAATTAGTTTTGGTATTTGGCATACTCCCTACCTATTTATGTATGATGTATTGAAACAATTCCTTGATAGTAATATTTATGATGTTTGACATTATGAATTAAATCATTAGGAAACTGTTTTTTGTAATCCATGTGATTATTTATATTTTTATGTCATTAATGGATTTAGTCCCCATTTATGATATTATTTATATAGAATATTTGATTATTTTTTATCTATTCCATTTTATTAATTCTTTATTTATCCTATGATATTTTATGTTGTACAATTTCCCTTAATTAGTATATGATCTCACCCTTTATTATGTTTTACTTTCCCCATATTACAAATAATAGATATATGAATTATTTCAGGGATATACAAGGAAAAATGTTAAATTTTTCACTATAATATAAAGTTGTATTTTTTGTTTTCAAATGTAATGTGAGAATCATATATGTATCCAGTCCCCTGAAATAAAACTAAAATATTCAAAGCATCGAGGTGTGTTTCCTTGTATCACATTCCAAAGTAGTAAAATAACCACCGACTATTGGTTACTAGAATTAGTTTTTTATAGTTGGTATCAAAGTAATTTTATTATAATCTATAGAAACTAGACTTTAGAAAAAATAAATTAGAGAACATAACCCTATGGAAAAATATAAGGATAAGTCTAAGTATAGTATAATATCATAAATGTTTTTAAAGAATATATTTTGAGATTTTCCTAGAAAATACATTTTATTAGGATACCGACAAGCTCATGTGGATGTGGAACAGATAAAACAAGGGGTAAAAACTATGAATGTAGTAGATTGGGTATTAACTTGATCGTCACCAATGCACGATGAGTGGGCATAAGACCGCACACCTGGATAGACAATCCTAGGGTACATTCTTTGCTTAATTCAAATGTTCTTTACAAACCCTTTTCAAATATTTGAAAATATTTATTTTATTTAAATATATTACCAATGAAACTAGGATTATGATTCCAAGATTATCTGTGCATAAAATTTTAATTTATGTTAAGTGTCATATCAAATTTAGAATTATAAAATATGATTTTAAATTTAAAATGTTGTAAAATAATTTTTTATAATCTATTACTTAAAAATGGAACCTAGTGTAATAAATGAAAAATATATCAATGAAAAACAAATCTATGTATGGAATTACATCCTAGGAAAGACAATAAATTTGGAGTTAAATCAGTTGATGAAAAAATTATAACTATATTGTGGTAGATGCCTCAGGGTATAACCAATAACATTTCCCATATGGAGAATCCTTATGATCCCCAACATGGTGAAACAATGTTTCACCACTTAATGTGATAAAAACCTCCATCATTCAATGATACTACTAATCCATTATTAGTTTAGCAATGGATCAAGTCCCTAGAAAATATATTTTTTACTTTAGGAAATAGTGGAAGAGAGAAATTTATCATGATATTTTGTCATCTTAAAGAAGACATTGATCGATGGTGGTTAGTGATCCAAATCACTAATTAGTAAAATGAAATAATTAGTTTGGTGTATAAGACTTTCAAGGTGATATTATTTGAAAAAATGGTTCCCTTAGGAGCAATGAGCTGATATGGAAAAAAAATCATCAATCTAAGAAAAAAGGAAGTAGAAAATGTTATTTTATATAAATATAACTTTATGAGGTTAGAAAAACATATTTAAGATTATATAAATAATCCAAGGAGTAATATTGATAGTTTATTTTATAGGATAAATACATGACTTCGATGGGTATTACTATCTCAAAAAAATTTAGTATATGTGGATATACTATCAAGTGTTATCAAAATATAAAAAAAATAATTCTCCATGTCTTATGTTTTCTAAGGAAAACAAGAAAAGAAGTGGGTAACTTAACACTTTATAAAGGGAAATATGAAAAAATTGAAGAAGTAAAGGGGTGAAATTGCCAACTTTTAATAATTATGTAAAGTAAGACCATGGACAATTATTGATGAGAATGAGAATTTACTTCAAGTGTGGTGAGAAAGGGTAGTGGGATCATGATTTCAAGGGAAATAAAAAACTACAAATGTTAAATTCTTTAACTGTAAGTATATATAGAACTCTTCAAATGAATACCCCATGTGACAAGGTAATTTGAATAAAAAAAGTATAAGGGGTCAAGGGAAATCATATGCGATCACTACAACTAAGTTTAAAGTTTATAAAGATATAGTGGTAGGTACATTGGTTGAATCCTCAAATTTAGCTAATACTTTATTTGATTCTAGATCTTTACACTCTTTTATAACCTCCATGTTTTCTAAAAAAGTTAGATATTTCTATAGAACCTTAAGAAAGGAGGTTTCAATAAAGGATCATAGTGTAAACCTTACTAAAACAAGGATATTTCAATCAGTCCCTATTATGATGCATACTACCTTATTCGAAAACATAATTATTATACCTTTGGTTGACTTTGATATAATCCTTATTATGGGTTGGATTTAAAAATATAATTCATAAATTTATTTGCAAGATAAAGATATTATGATTTATGATTGAGATATGGAATCCCTTTTATTTAGAGGAAAGACTAAATCATTTGTGTTGAAATCCACCTTTAGTATATATCCTTAATGAAATTCTCAGATAATAAGGGCAAAAACAACCTATGAATGGGAAATATATCCTCATAATAGAAGATGTACTTATTGTGTAGGAATAAGTTTATTTATTTCTTAAATAACTACTTTGAAACCCACTTGGGCGTGATTTTTAGTTTTCTATTGATCGCATCCCAAATGAAAAACTAATGTTTAAGAGTCCCTATAGGATGACAAGATTAGTGGAATCGAAGAAACAATTACATAAGTTTTGTAATAATGTATTTTTATGACCTATTATTTCACTGTGGGGATCCCATGTTCTTTTTGTTAATAATAAAGATGGGTTTATGAGGTTTTGAATCTATTAGAGGGGTAAAATTTCATTACTATAAATAAAAAGTATCCTTTACCCCACATTAATGACTTATTTTATCAACTTCAAGGATCACAATAATTTTCAAAGATTGATCTTTGTCCTAGGTATCATCAACTATAACTGAAGAAGGAATATATTCCAAATATGACATTTTATATGATGTATACAGATCATCAATTTATATTAATTTATTTTATATTGACTAATGAACCCTATGTTTTTATATATCTTGTGAACAAAGTATTCAAGGATTTTTCTCAATAATTTCATTATGGTATTTGTTAATGATATATTGATATACTCTAAAAGTTATAATTATGATAAGAGTTATTTTCAAATCATTCATAAGACTCTTAGAGAAAATGATTTATATGGAAAATTTTGAAAATGTGAATTTTTTCTATAGGAAGTTTATTTTCATGGAAGTATTTTCTATAAGTATAGAATATCAGTTGATCCTTCAAAGACAAAGTAGTAATGGAATGGACAAGGACAATGAATATAACTGAGGTATGTATTTTCCTTGGATTGGTTGGTTTCTATTGATGATTTATTCAAAATATTTATCAATTATCTAACCCCATAACCAACTTGATACATAAAGGGGTTAAGTTAATATGGTCAAAATAATGCAAAAAATGTTTTGAAAAATTGAATAGAAGACTGTGCAATGCACCAATATTGACATATCTATTGAGAAGGGCTAAATTGTTTATATATAGTGATGCATCAAATAAAAGAATTGGATGTTTACTTATATAAAACAATATTTTTATTTTCTTTGAATGAAAGAAATTATTTATTTATGGAAAAAATTAACTAACCCATGATTTTGAGATGGTAGTTATAGTATTTGAATTAAAGATATGAAGGAATTACATTTATGGTGAAAGATGTGAAATATATATGGATCATAAAAGTTTGAAAAATATATAATCACAAAAATAACTCAACATGAGTCAAAGGATATGGTTATAACTACACATAGATTATGATTCCTCAATAAAACACCACCCTGAGAAGGACAATAAGGTTGTTGATGTGTTAAGTAAGAAAGATCATAGAGTTTTTTATTAAAAAGAAAATTGAAAATGAGCATACATTCATGGATTTAGTAAAGTTGGATATGGGAATCCTTAAGGAAGGGGAAACATCACATCCATTCCAAATTATTTCCAAACCATCCTTATGAGAGAAAATAAAAAAGTTCCAAACTTGGTGATGATAATATTCTGAAGAAAATAAAAGCTATGAATGTGTGATATTGGTAAACTTCAACTATATAGTTTTTATATTGAAATTTATAAATAGGATATGTGTTCCATAAATTACTAAGATTAAAAGAGAATTATTATATAAATAACATAGTTAAAATTTCTCTAGACACCCTAGTAGCAGAAAAATGTACCAAGATTTGAAGGGACATTTTTTATGGAATAATATTAAATGGGAAATTTTAGAATATATATCAATAGTATTAGTTTTTAAATAAGTAAATTCCGAGAGACAACATCCTAAATGAATCATGCAACCTTTACATCACTACCACAAAACTGTGAAAGGTTGGAACCATCCTTTATCATCGCTAACAGATAAGCGTTGATAAAGGGGTAGGCCTTTATCATTGCTAAAAAAGCACTGATAACGTTACCCTTTATCAGCACTTTAAATATCCCTTTATCAGTTCTTTTCTTAGCGCTGATAAATGTTACATTTATCAACGCTTTGCTTAGCACTAATAATATTTATTGTATACATCAAATAAAAAACACATGTTATAACTATATATATATATAATTAAATAATTATAAGATTAATAATAAATATATTTATTATATTTATAATATTTATTATATTTTTTAATTCATTATATATTTATTAGATTTATTAATTAATTATATTTATTAGATTTATTAATTCATTATATTTAATATATATATTTATTATATTTCTTTATATTTAATGTATTTGTTTTATTTATAAATATATAATACGTTTTAATATATATGTATAATTAAAATTATTAAATATATATGTGTTTTCCAATGAATTGGGGTCAATGAATATATCATACATGCATATATATATATATATATATATATATATGTTTTGCAATGAATTGGGGTCAATGAATATATCAAAAATGCATATATATATGTGAATATTGAATAATGTTCATTTATAGATTATAATTCATTATGATACACATATAATATATATGTTATAAAATACGTACACTTATATTTAAAATTAAATTATATTTAAAAAATAAATATATATATTATTATATTTTCAATGATATACATATAAATATACCTTTAAAATAATTTTATAAGTATAAATAGATATATATATATATTTAGAGTTAAATAAATATATAATAATATAAAGAAATTCTTAAATTTATACATTTATCATCGCTTTTATTAGCACTGATAAACTACATCTTTATCAGCGCTAAAATGAAAAGCGCTGATAAAGTCACTCTTTATCAGTGCTATAAAAGTGCTGATAAAGGTGGTATTTATTAGCGCTTTTCATTTTAGTGCTGATAAATACCCCCTTTATCAACTCTTTTTACTAGAGCTGATAATGGTCCATGCGGGATTTATAAAATCCACTGGGTCCTCCTCCTCCACCCCGCACCCTGTCAAGCTTTCGTGGAAGCCCGCCTCTGCGCTGCTGCCTCCTCTCCGCTGCTGCCTCCTCTCCGCCGCTGTCGCCGCCTCCTTCTCCTCCTCCTCCGCCGCGTTCGCCGCCTCCTCCTCCTCCTCTTGCGCCTACTTCTTCTACTCCTCCTCCTCCACCGCGGCTCCTCTTCCTCCTCCTCCTTCGTCGCGGACTCCTCTCCGCCGCTGCTCCTCCTCCTCCTCCATCATGACCTCCTCCTCCTCCTCCTCCACCAGCACCTCCTCCTCCTCCTCCTCCTCCACCTACTCTGCTTCCTCCTCTCCACCACGGCTCCTCTTGCTCCTCCTCCTCCACCGCGACCTCCTCCTCCTCCTTATACTCCTCCTCCTCCTCCTCCTCCTCCTCCTCCTCTGCTACCTCCTCCGCCTCCGAGATGCCTCTGCTGCCTCCAAGCTACCTCCACGCTGCCTCCACTACCTTCGCTACCTCCGCTGCCTCCGCTGTCAACGCCTTCTTCTCCTCCGCCACTGGGTTCTCCTCCCTAAGGTGAGTAAAATTGAATTTGCATGAATTAATTATGTTTGCATTTATTGTCAATATTGAGATTAATTTTGATTTGGCGTGATTCTTGTGTGTGATGCTTGTTCGTGTGACACATGTATATGTGGTTGGTTACTTGTTTGATCTTGATTATCTCTCCCCACTTACGGTTGGTTTACTTGTGAATTAATCTTTTTGAGTGGGTTTTGGTTCCTTTTATGATTTGGTTCGTTCTGTGAACCCTTATGGTAGATTATAATTCCCCTTGTGTTTATTTAATTAGAATTTTTTGTATTATTTTGGCCTCCATAAGTGAAATATTGGATGTAGGCATATTCATATGTTCACAGGGTGAAAATATGGATTGGTACACAAATGATAATGGCTTTATAAAATGATTCTCACTTTAAACCCTAGATTTCGAAACAATTTACCTCCTTTCCTCCTTATTTTCCTTATCCCTCATCCTTTAAAATGGTTCTTATAAAACCCCAATGTTTCAAAAATGGATTGTTGGTTCCCAAATTTCAAATTTAGTTTCAAATGTGTTCCCTAAATCTAGGTATGTTTGGTCTCTTGAGATGCGGTTTCGTTTCTAAATGGCATAAAGTCCCATTTGGAATCTTTAGAGATTACATGGTGTTTTCTCCTTGGTTTTGAAAATGAAATTTTATTTGTAAATTATAAAGATATATTGGTATTTTTTGGTGTTTTGGAAATTGGTTTTGAAACTCATGTGATGTATAGGCTCGGTTGGCACTTGTGTGTGACTTGATATGTGATGGGAACCTCTATGGTTGTCCCACTGTGGAGAGGTTTGCCACATAATTAGTGTTGGATCTTGAGGAAGACATGCATAGAGTCATCTGTGTGTTATTGGTTTGTACCATGCATGTGATGACCTCTTAAATATCTCGTATACTGCTATAATGGATCATTAATGTTGGTTGTTTAATATAGAGGTACACCATATGTCAGCAGGTGAGTTTGAACCTAGTAAGTCTAGGGATTTCTTCTAGGTATGTTTAGGTAATTCTAATAATTACCTATCTATATGTTCTTCTTTATTTTTATGCACTTTGGTTATCTACTTTTCCAGTATTTTTCTACTTTTATTTTTTCAATTTATTTCATCATGGATCTTTGAATACCTTGTTTGGATTCTTATATAGAATTTTGAATTCATTTTTTAAACTAGATATCTATTTTTAAAAGGGAAGTCATGATTTGTTTTGAAAATTGATTTTCTAAAAAATATGTGTTAGTTCTTTAAATGATAAAAACCTATTTTATAAATTTATTTCAAACTAGTGTTTTTGTATTATTTCAGGAAATGTAATATATGAATTCTATGGTTCTTACCTACTAAGTTTTTTTATGATCACACCCTACTTGTGACACTCAGCATTAGTAGACCCAAGTTATTTTTAGGTTTGGGTTTCTTGTTTAGGTTTCCTTTAAAGCAGGTTGGTCTTATATTTAGTGGTAACCCAAAGGTCATGAGGACAACTGGTCGGGTTCTCATTTATTCTATCTCTGTTTTTAGTTTCAATTTTGTTCAGTTGAAGCTGTATATGGATCATGTTTGTGTATTCTTTATGTTCTATGCTTATGGATCCTCATGGTTTTGTTGTGTGCTGTATTTGGTTTACATATATCCCCATTTCTATATCTCACATCATATTATCACACCATGACTCTTATATATCCTTAAGATGGTGTTCCTCATCATACGTGAGATATAAAACTATATGATCCATCTTCTTTAGGCCTAAGACTCTAATACCTACTCAAATAGCCTTAGAAAACCTAACTAGGCTATACAAATCTCATACCAAACCCGATCCTCTCATAAACACAACTACTCCATGGAGACATAATCTCTGGATGATCACAAAATCACAAACATTAAATAGAAACCTCACTCTATCTCTTGGTGGATAAAAAACACCCTACGTATTTACCTTGGTTGCTCTTAATTTCTATCCCTTTCAATGTAACACATATACTCATTCATTAATGCACAATCATGCATAAATTTGAACATGGTTTTGTATTATAGCATCCACCTACCTCAAAAAATGGAGTGACCCCCTCACCAAGATCAACTCATCCTCAACCAATACTATACATGCCTTATCTAATCTTGTACCAATGATTGAGACCCAATCTCAAGGCACAATTCCCAAATAATTAATTATAGAAACTTATAATTAATTTTTTACCTTAATATAATTATGAATAATCTTTTAAAAACTCACTGGGAAACAAAACACCACCTAAACCACACAAAACATTGTGCGTTAATCATATGAGGATAACCTCTATCCAATACAATAAAAATCTACATCATCTGAATTGATTTGAACATGATATAGTGAAATCATCATAGAAAACCTAGTTAAAATCTTCCCAAATCATAGGAAAATAAAGGATAATAGTAATGGAGGAAGTATGAGGGAATAAATCAATAAAAAACTATAAAAAAATCCTAAGAACCACCCCTCATCAGGGGGGATCGAAGAGAGGAAGAGATTGGATGAATCCCAAGAACCACCCAAGATTTTATATTAATGAGCACGCCCCCACCATTTTTGAAGTATATAGTTTTTTACCTAATTATACTCATATTAATTTTCCCCTAACCTATATATCCATTATATGGATTTTAAATATGATGAATACAAATAAAGAATGGATGAATGTTAATCGGTTGACAAAAGAGTATGAAGAAGGTGTGAAAGAGTTTATCAAGTTTGCAAAATATCATTCATGTGACCCTTCTCAATTTTTTTATCCATGTTTATGCTATTGTTATTCAAAAAAAAAATAGTCCAGAGGAGTTGGAAGAACACTTGATCTGTCATGGAATAGATCAGAGTTATACATGTTGGAATAAACATGGGGAAACAATGAATATAGGTAGTGGCTGGGATGCCACTACCTTTTATTGATCATCTGATATGATTATAAACATGAACATTGAAGATGACCGTATGGAGGATGTGATTACATATTTGAATGATTATGAAGATCGTTTTGAGGAAATGACATGGACCGTCGAAGATAAACTTCGTGATTGCCCAAAATTGTTTGAGAAGTTAAAAAGTTGTGTAAAGATGCCATTGTATACTGGTTGTACTAAATATACCGCATTGTCAGCCGTACTGAAGCTGTTTAATTTGAAACCAAACAATAAGTGGAGTGAAACCAGTTTTACGAAACTACTTTCTCTCATGAATGACATGATCCCAGAAGACAATGAGGTCTCGAGCCAAACATACGATTGCAAACGAATGCTGCGCTCGATGGGTATGCTCTCTGAAAGAATACACGCCTACCCAAATGACTGTATACTACTTTTCAAGGACCAAAAATCACTTAAATAATTCCCAATGTGTGGTGCTTCTCGATTCAATAAAGATGAATCTAGTCCTACTGAAGTTGTATGATAATTTCCAATCAATCCAAGGTTTAGGAACTTATATGTAAGTGAGGATACTGCAAAACAATTAACATGGCATGCAGATACAATAATTAAAGATGGGATACTATGTCACCCGACAGACTATCCTCAGTGGAATAGAATTGATCATGAGTATCCTGAATTTGGAAACAAGTCGATAAAACTTCTTCTTGCGTTATCTACAGATGGAGTGAATCATTTTGGTTTTCAAAGCAATAGTCACAGTATATGGACTGTTATGTTGATAAATTATAACTTACCACCGTGGTTGTGCATGAAACGAAAATACATCATGTTATCTATGCTTATATCAGGACAAAAACAACCGGGTAATTATATTGATGTTTATTTATCTCCATTTATCAAATATTTGAAATTATTGTAGGATTTAGTTGTTACATTGTATAATGCTTACAGAAAGGAAGATTTCACTTTGAGATCCATGTTGTACAGGAAGATAAATGACTTCCCTTCTTATGGAAATTTTTCATGATATAGTATTAAAGGAACTCAAGGGTGTCCCATTTGCGAACAAGGTATACAATCAATTAGGTTGAAACATTCATCAAAAATAGTGTTTCTAGGACATCACAGATTTCTACCGCAATGACATAAGTAATGTTTTTGGACGACATAATTCGATGGACGTTCAGAAGAACGTACAACACCGTCTCCACTAACAGGTGATCAATTGTTTGAGAAATTTAAAGATGTATACACTAATTTTGGTAAACTGGATTCGAAAAACCTTATGAAAATTGATTGGAAAAGGAGATCAGTTTTTTTTGAATTACAATACTGGAAGTGTCTGTATGTCAGACATTTTCTTGATGTTATGCATGTAGAAAAAAATGTATTTGATAGTGTCATTAGCACGTTCCTAAATACATATGAAAATAATATGGAATTAAGGCTAGGTTGGACAGGGTTGAGATGGTAATATGAGAAGAGTTGGCACCAGTGAAGGGTGAAGAATGAACATTTCTTCCTCCTGCTACTTGCACTCTTTTTAGGTAGGAGAGATATCAGTTTTTCAACTTCTTGAATGATGTAAAGGTTCTATAGGGGTATTCATCAAATATCAGTAACCTCGTGTCAATGAGAAACTTGAAGTTATAAGGTATAAAATCACATGACTGTCATTTTTTGATGCAAGATCTCATTCCAATTGCTTTACATTGCATTTTTCCCAAGAATGTCCGCCATACATCAATGAAACTGTGTTTCTTCTTCAAAGCTATATGCAGCAAAGATATAGACCCAGTGAAATTTCCAACTATGGAAAGAGAAATTTCCATCATATTATGTGAATTATAAATTTTCTTCCCACCTTCAATTTTTGATATGATGGTTCATTTGATGGTCCACTTGGTTAGAGAGATTCGACTATGTGGTCCTGTACATTACAGATGGATGTACCCCATTGAACGGTATATGAAGATTTTGAAAGGGTATGTCAAAAATCGAAGTCGGCTAGAGGGTTGTATTACAGAGCGATATATTGTTGAGGAAGCCGTTGAATTTTGTACTGAATACTTGTCTGGTGTGGAAAGCATTGGCCTACCGAAATATCGCCACACTGGGAAGCTTGAGGGTGAAGGAATTTCTGGAAGATAGGTTGTCACAATCAATATTACAGATCAGGAGTAGGCCCACCTTTATGTTTTGTATAACAGTTTCGACGTTGACCCATATGTTGAAATCATCAAAGAAATTCTTAGGCATTTGAATCCATCTAGGGCTGAAAATGGATATCAGATACACATAATCGATAGTTTATAGGATGGTTTCGAGATCATATTTTTAAGAAGTCAATTGAAAATCCAGAGTCAATTTCAGAACGACTTCGATGGATTTCCAGAGGACCAAGTACGTATGCATTATCTTACAATGATTATGTAGTTAATTGTTATACATTTTATACTAATGAACATGATGAAGACAGTACCATACAGAATAGTGGGGTTACACTTGTGGCTGAAGCGATGCATGTTTCCGGTGCTAAGGACATAAATCCAATTTATGCGAATATGTCATACTTTGGAATCATCAAACAAATATGGAAGTTGGATTATATGGAATTTCAAGTTCTGATATTTCAATGCAAGTGGGTTGATAATAGGAGTACTGTTAAAATAGATGATTTTGGATTCATGAAAGTTGATTTCAGTAATGAAGGGGAGAAAGACGAAACATTTATAATGACATCACAGGTAGTGAAAGTATTTTATGTTTCAGATTCCACAAAATGAAACTGGTCAATCGTTCTGTTATCGACCAAAACAGCTGAAGGGTCAGATGAAAATTCAACGGAAGATGACCCTTTCATTAGGACATTGCAATCATTTCGTAGTGGTACCAATGTAGATGAAGTTTTGTATGTCAGAGGAGACCAGAATGAAGGGATATGGATAGTTGATAGAGGGGTCAAATCCCTTAAGCCTTTTAAAAAAGAGAGTTCAATAACCAGGTTAATTTTTTATTGTAATATAGATTGTGTTACATTATGTTATTATCTATTCTCTGCTAATTTTATGTGATCTAAATTAAATGTTAAACCAGTTCTGCAGATAATGACTTTTGCACCTGCTGATGCACCCAATCCCGAGACACAACAGGTCTCTCAACCTATTGCAGCTGGTCCCACTGCTGAGGTACAACAGGTCTCTCAACCTGCAGCAGCTGGTCCCACTACTGAGGTACAACAGGTTTCTCAACCTGTTGATGCTGGTCCCAGTGCCGATGCTAGCACTTCAGAGAAACATAATGATGATGCATAAACTGAGGAAATGGTAGGTGATGAAACCCCGACGACACAAAAAAACAGGTGTGCCGTAGATTGAAAATTTTAGACAAAATACTTAAGGAAAAAGAAAAAGGTATCAAATATGAGGTGGGATGGAATAAATGAGGCCAGCATGTATACCCCAACAAAGCCATGTTTAGTAGCTACATTGGAATTGTCACTCGGCAACACATGCCAATTGATGTAGAGTCGTGGCACCATGTTGTTAGCGGGCTAAAAACATTAATGTGGGAAGAGATTACGATAACATTTCGATATCATTTATTTAATTTATTAAAATAAAATAAAACAAATTCTGAAATATTTACTAACTCTTCATCATCTCTTGTAGAGTGCATTTATAGTAGATGTTTCTCACAAAGAATATGTATTAAGACTGGCAGGAAGGGTTCATAGAGGCTTTCACACCATTTTGACAAAACATCATCTGAAAGATACTGAAGGGAAAATAAAGCCACACCCACCTCCTCTTTATACACACTTAATATCAGAAGGAGTGTGGGATACGTTTTGCAACCGTCGTGCGTAACAGACTATTCAGGTATATTGTGTTTGGTTACACATTGTTTAACTTTTCTTGTCTTCATAACGTTGATTCACAGTTTTTTATTTATGAAACAACAACTGAGTGCTGAAAATAAAGAACGGGCAACAAAAGTAGCGTACCCCTACCGTAAAGAAAGGATGGGGTACGCTTCAATTGAAAAACAATTGGTACATATTTTTAAAGTACTGTAATATTTTTATGTGACATAAAACAACACTATAACCATGTTTCTATGTTTATATGCAGATTGATGAATCAAAATACCAAGCCACTTCCATTCCACGCCATGTGCTATGGGAGGAGGCTCATGTTAATAAAGAGGGGAAACTGGTAGATGAAAACACACAAAAAGTGTGGGAAACATGTGTAAGTATGACATAATATAAACTTGTTTTGTTTTAAATCACTGTTACATAATGATGATTACTTATTTTTCCATTTTTTCTATTTGACATAGTCATAGGAATCGACAACACCTGCACCAGATGCAGACATACTTTCAACGGCCTTGAAACAGCCAGAACAGTATGGCCGCATTAGAGGTGTGGGTTTTGGGGTGACAACCCAGGAATATTTTTAGGATAAAAACAAGAGGATGAACAAACTAAAGAATTGAATGTAATGAGAGATATATTAGCTAACCTTGAAGAAAAATTCCAAAGTCATAGAGAGATTCTAGAAACTTTGATGGAGGAGAGGCGAAGAGAACAAACAACTCAAGAACAACCCGCATGATTAGATCCCGCCCCACCCCCCACTAGCATTGAGGTGAGCCATTCCACTCAAATACCTGACTTAAACGAGTTAATCAATGTTCTAATATTCGTTTCTGTGAAATGTGAATCACATAGACACTGATACCTTTCTTGTAATGATATTCTACAGGGTGAAAATGACTGTGATTTATATCTGTCAACTCCCACACAATGCCTTATAGCGAGGTCTACGGTGTTCAATATAAAAAATGACATGCTACAATCTAGACCACTTCCAACTGGTCATGTCAAAGTGTAGATTAATGTAGCTCATGAGCCGAGTGCCGAGCTACCCATGCCAAATGACAATGATGACATTCATACGGTGGAAAAATCTGTTAGAACATTCGTTTCATGGCTGTCAAATCTTGTAAAAAACATGTTGACCAAGAGGTATTCATTTCCAATTCATTTTTCAGTTAGAACCTTTAAAATTCAATAAGAAAATGGCTGAACCGATGAATGTTATTTTATAAGGATAAAATGGAGGAGCTAAAACGAAAGAGTGGCTCAAAAGTATCAACCAACTGAGCAAAACGATCTACTGAGAGCACGTTCACCCCACCTGTTCTATATCCACATTTAATATCATTGCAAGCTAATGTGGATACAGAAATTATAGGCGGAAAGAGTCACTCAATTGTTTGTGAAACAGATATGTACGGAGAGGAAACATTATATTTCATTAGTGATGACGCTGTTTCTGAAATCATCACATACGACTGGCTAGGCGCCTTAGTTATAAATGTATACATGAGGTATGTTTTCATGATTTTATTTTACAAAAGCTGATATACTATGATAATTATGGATAAATACATTTCATATTTTTCACAGGCATATATATGAAAAACAATTGAAGGGATTTTCCCATGAATACAAATTTTGACTCGTTAGTCCTCACACCATTTCTACACAACGAGAAGAAATAGATTCTGATTTTTAGGCTGAATTAATGTAAAATCTGCTCAGAACGTTTCAAAGCAGAATTATGACTGAAAAACTCTTTTTAATACCAACGTTGTAGGGGTAAAAATATAAATTTTAATCATATCAATTATATTTTCATTTCTATCAGTACTTATTCATTTTTGTGTTTTTAGGGAACATTGGATGCTCATTGCAGTCAATTTGGATACTCCAAAGATTTATTTTTTGGATTCACTGCATGGATATCCAAAAAACCGACCACACATGATGGATATTTTCAATTCATAATACACTATATCTAATATTTTAGAACTAAATATCTAGTTATATAATTTATATTATCTTTTAATGAGGATTCTGTTATAATAGGGTGGTGTATGAATATCGTCTAAAGGCTGG
Source organism: Viscum album (assembly GCA_963277665.1). Classification (NCBI taxonomy): domain Eukaryota; kingdom Viridiplantae; phylum Streptophyta; class Magnoliopsida; order Santalales; family Viscaceae; genus Viscum; species Viscum album. Next base: position 816,483,523 of record OY728140.1, read on the forward strand.
AATGAATCCAGGGCCTAAGGAAGACAATGCGCACACGTTCTACAAATGGAGATGTATCTAGGTATATATAATTATATTTTACTATCAAAATACATATCAAAACAAATTACTTATTTTTATTGATGTTTCTGCAATGCCTGTAACAAACAAATGACAAGGACTGCGGTTATTATGTTTGTAAATTTATGAAAGAGATCATATTTCATGAACATAATAGAATTCATGAAGAGGTATTTTTGAAAAAAATTAATACTTCATTTAAAATAATTATTAATCCTTTGTGTATTTATATTTTTTCAGTACTGCTATGACTGTCGCAAAAACTCCTATTCAGAAGATGATATAAATTTGTTTAGAAACAAATGGGCAGTGTACCTGATGGAAGAATGTAAACAAATAGGACAATGAAGGTGAATTACTAATACATATGTTATCTTTATATGGTCATTAATATCTCCCTTGTTTACACTTATTGAGCATCTATAATCAGCCTTTCTTATGTTTCATATCCTTAGATTAGTGAATTCCTACTACTCAGTTTGAAATTGAAATTAACTTTAGAAAACAACACAAGTGACATATGGAAAACTGAGTAAACGCCTTTGGATTGTTTTGATACTCTAGGAAAATGATACATTAGTCCTTTTTGATGTGTAAGAATCAACCTCACCTCAATCCAACGCACAGTGTGACCGGCATGGCTAAAAGTGTCTGATATCAGTTTGAAATTGACAATAACTTTAGAAAACAACAGAAGTGACATACAAAATTCTGAGAAAACACGTTCATATTGTTTTGATATGTTAGGAAAACTATCCATGAGTCATTTGTGACATGTACGAATCGACCTCACCTCAATCTGACACATGGTGTAACCGTTCTGGCTAAAAGTGTCTGATATTAGTTTCAAATTGACAAAAACTTTAGAAAACAACACAAGTGACATACGGAATACAGAGAAAACATGTTCGGATTATTTTGATACATTAGAAAAACGATCCATGGGTCATTTGTGACGGGTAAGAATTGACTGCACCTCAATCTGACGCACGTTGTGATCGTCATGGCGAAAAGTGTCTGATATCAGTTTGAAATTGACATTAACTTTAGAAAACAACATAAGTGACATACGGAATACTAAGAAAAAAATTCTTATTTATTTGATACTTTAGGAAAACGATCCATTAGTCATTTGTGACGTGTAATAATCGACCGCACCTCAATCCGACGCACAGTGTGACTGGTATGTCTAAAAGTGTCTGATATCAGTTTGAAATTGACATTAAATTTAGAAAACAACACAAGTGACATTTGGAAAACTGATAAAATACGTTCAGATTGTTTTGATACATTAGGAGAACTATCCATTAGTCATTTTTTACATGTATAAATCAACCACACCTCAATCCGATGTACGGTGTGACCGGCATGGATTAAAGTGTCTCATATTAGTTTAAAATTGACATTTACTTTAGAAAACAACAGAAGTGACATACGGAATACTGAGAAAAAGAGTTTGTATTATTTTGATACTTTAGTAAAACAATCCATGTGTTATTTGTGATGTGTCAAAATCGACCGCACCTCAATCTGACGCATGGTGTGACCAGTATGGCTAAAAGTGTCTGATATCAGTTTTAAATTGACATAAACTTTAGAAAACAACACAAGTGACATATGGAATATAGATCAAACGCATTCGTATTGTTTTGATACTTTAGGAAAATGATCCATGAGTCATTTTTGACTTGTATGAATTAACCTCACCTCAATCTGACGCACGGTGTGACCGTCATGGATAAAAGTGTCTGATATCAGTTTGAAATTGACATTAACATTAGAAAACAACACAAGTGACATACAGAATACCAAGAAAACACATTCATATTGTTCTGATACTTTAGGAAAATGATCCATTAGTCATTTTTGACATGTATAAATGGACTGCACCTCAATCCGATGCACGACGTGACCGATATAGCTTAAAGTGTCTGATATCAGTTTGACATTGACATTAACTTTAGAAAACAACACTACTGACATACGGAATACCAAGAAAATGCATTCGTATTGTTTTGATAATTTAAAAAAACGATCCATGAGTCATTTGTGACATGTACGAATCGACCACACCTCAATCTGACGCACGATGTGACTGGCATGGCTAAAAGTGTCTGATATCAGTTTGAAATTGACATTAACTTTAGAAAACAACACAAGTGACATATGGAATACCAAGAAAATGCTTTATGATTTTTTTGATACTTTAGGAAAATGATCCATGAGTCATTTGTGATGTGTAATAATTGAACTCAACTCAATCCGACGCACGGTGTGACCGGTATGGCTAAAAGTGTCTGATATCAGTTTCAAATTGACATAAACATTAGAAAACAACACAAGTGACATACGGAAAACTGAGCAAACACGTTCATATTGTTTTGTTACTTTAGTAAAATGATCCATGAGTCATTTTTGATGTGTAAGAATTGACCTCACCTCAATTCAACACACGGTGTGACCATCATGGCTAAAAGTGTCTGATATCAGTTTGAAATTCACATTAACTTTAGAAAACAACACAAGTGAAATATGATATACTAGGAAAACATGTTCAGATTGTTTTGATACTTTAGAAAAAAGATCCATTAGTCATTTTTGACGTGTAATAATTGACCTCACATGAATCCGACACACGGTGTGACTGGTATGGCTAAAAGTGTCTGATATCAGTTTGAAATTTACATAAACTTTAAAAAACAAAACTACCGACATACAGAATACTAAGAAAACACGTTTGGATTGTTTTGATACTTTAGTAAAATGATCCATGAGTCATTTGTGACATGTAATAATTTTACCACACCTCAATCCGACACACCGTGTGACTGGTATGGCTAAAAGTGTCTGATATCAGTTTCAAATTGATATAAACTTTAGAAAACAACACAAGTGACATACGACAAACCCAAAATATGTGTTTGGAGTGTTTTGATACTTTAGGAAAATGATCTATGATTCATTTGTGACGTGTATGAATTGACCATACTTCAATCTGAGGCACAGTGTTACCGGTATGGTTAAGAGTGTCTGATATCAGTTTCAAATTGACATAAACTTTATAAAACAACACAAGTGACATACAGAAAACTAAGAAAATGTGTTCATATTGTTTTGATACTTTAGAAAAACAATCCATGAGTCATTTGTGACGTGTATGAATTGACCGCACCTCAATACGACGCACGGTGTGACCAGAATGGCTAAACGTGTCTGATATCAGTTTGAAATTGACATTATCTTTAGAAAACAACAGAAATGACATACAGAATACCGATAAAATGAGTTTGGATTGTTTTTATACTTTAGAAAAATGATCCATGAGTCATTTTTGATGTGTACGAATTGACCTCACCTCAATCCAATGCACGATGTGACCGGTATGGCTAAAAGTGTCTGATATCAGTTTGAAATTGACATAAACTTTAGAAAACAACACTACTGACATATGGAATACTGAGAAAATGTGTTTGGATTGTTTTAATACTTTAGGAAAATGATCAATGAGTCATTTGTGACGTGTATAAGTTGACCTCACCTCAATCCGACACACGGTGTGACCTTTATGGCTAAAAGTGTCTGATATCAGTTTCAAATTGACATAAACTTTAGAAAAAAACACAAGTGACATACAAAAAATTGAGAAAATGCATTCGTATTGTTTTGATACTTTTGGAAAACAATCCATGAGTCATGTTTGACATTTAATAATCAACCGCACCTCAATACGATGCATGGTGGGACTGGTATGGCTAAAAGTGTCTGATATTAGTTTTAAATTGACAAAAGATTTCGAAAACAACAAAAGTGACATATAGAAAACCAAGAAAATGCGTTAGGATTGTTTTGATACATTAGTAAAATGATCCATGAGTCATTTTTGACATTTAAGAATCGACCACACCTCAATTCGATGCATGGTGTGACTGGCATGGCGAAAAGTTTCTGATATCAGTTTGAAATTGACATTAACTTTAGAAAACAACACAAATGACATACGGAATACTGAGCAAACACATTCAGATTATTTTGATACTTTAGGAAAAAGATCCATGAGTCAATTTTGACATGTAATAATTGACCGCACCTCAATCTGACACACGGTGTGACTGGTATGGATAAAAGTGTCTGATATCAGATTGAAATTGACACAAACTTTAGAAAAAAACACTACTAACATACGGAATACTGATCAAACGCATTCGGATTGTTTTGATACTTTAGTACACCGATTTATTATTCATTTTTGACATGTAAGAATTGACCGCACCTCAATCCGATGCATAGTGTGACCGGTATGGCTAAAAGTGTCTGATATAAGTTTCAAATTGACATAAACTTTAGAAAACAACACAAGTGACATAGGGAAAATAGAGAAAACACGTTCGGATTGTTTTGATATTTTAGAAAAATGATACATGAGTAATTTTTGACGTGTACAAATTGACCTCACCTCAATTTGATGCACGGTGTGACCAGTATGGCTAAAAGTTTCTGATATTAGTTTCAAATTGACATAAACTTTAGAAAACAACACAAGTGACATATGGAAAACTGGGAAAACACGTTCGTATTGTTTTTATACTTTATGAAAATGATCCATGAGTCATTTTTGATTTTTACGAATTAACCGCACTTCAATCTGACACACGGTGTGACAGGCATGGCTAGAAGTGTCTGATATCAGTTTGAAATTGTCATTAAATTTAGAATACAACACAAATGACATATGGAATACAGAGAAAATTCATTAGGATTGTTTTGATACTTTATGAAAACGATCCATGAGTCATTTTTAACATGCATGAATTGACTGAACCTCAATCCAACTCACGGTGTGACTGGTATGGCTAAAACTGTCTGATATCAGTTTGAAATTGACAAAAACTTTAGAAAACAACACTACTGACAAACGGAATACTGAGAAAATGCATTCAGATTATTTTGATACTTTAGGAAAACGATTCATTAGTCATTTTTGACGTGTATGAATCAACCTCAGCTCAATCTAACGCACAGTGTGACCGGTATGGCTAAAAGTGTCTGATATCAATTTCAAATTTATATAAACTTTAGAAAACAACACAAGTGACATACAGAAAACCGAGAAAACACGTTCGTATTGTTTTAATACTATAAGAAAATGATCCATGAGTAATTTGTGATGTGTATGAATCAACCGCACCTCAATCCGACGCACGGTGTGACTGGTATGGTAAAAAGTGTCTGATATCAGTTTAAAATTGACTTAAACTTTAGAAAACAACACAAGTGACATACAACAAACTGAGAAAATGCTTTCAGATTGTTTTGATACTTTATGAAAACAATCCATTAGTTATTTGTGACGTGTACGAATCGAACGCACCTTAATCCAATTCATGGTGTGATTGGTAAATCTTTTCATTATATAAAGAATCAGTATTTATTAAATGAGATAAATCATCCAAAAACATATTGATTTTACATTATTCCTTTTCATTGTTATCATAATGAAAAAATTTGAGTTCAAAATTTCATATTTTAGTTTCACATTTCCATATTAATGTATTCTTTCATGTTAACGTTTTAATTTATTTTATTATTGTACTAATAACATAATATTTGTTTTCTTATATAGGTGAATTTTTTTTCTTGAGTTCGAATGATTTGTTTTCCAACAAATACCGTGGACGACAATTTTTGAGAGTGGATCACAGATATCAAAGGATAAATATGAATGTTTATAAATGTTATTGAATAATTGTAATTGTAGCTGTGTAAAACAATGATTGAAATGTATATATCAGTGTGTGTTTTGTATTCATGATTTTAAGTAAATGTATATACCATTGTCTATCAAAATATTGTGTGCAGGTGTTATTTTGTGAAGTTGTGCATGTGCTATTTTGTGCATGTATTCTAGTTTGTGAAGGTGTGTAGGTGTGCAGGTTTTGTTTTACAGGTGCAGGGGAAGGTGCCTTTATCAGCGCTTTTTTGAGCGCTGATAAAGGACACCTTTAACAGCATTGATAAAGGACACCCTTTATCTACGTCTGTATTAACAGCGTTTTTCTAGTGCTGTTAATGTCGGTTTTTAGAATTGATAAAAGGACAACTTGTAGTAGTGCATATTACTATGTGTAAATTGGATGATATTTCTACGGTCTTTGTCATCGAGTTACCAAAGAATCCTAGAAAGAATAATTCAATATGGGTTATTATTGACAGTCTTACCAAGAATACACATTTAATCACTATAAGTGAATATCTACCACTTGACAACCTCACACAACTTTATATTACTGAATATTTAACACTTTATTATACCCCTATTTTGATTATATCTGATTAGGATATGCGGTTTACATAAAAATTATAGAAGATTCATCAAAAGGATCTTATCACCGAGCTACATTTCGGAACTTCCTATCATCCTCAAACCTATGGATAGTCTAAAAGGACTATTTAAAAATTATAATACATGTTGAGGTTAGGTTGAAATTACTTTCAAAGGTATGTGGGATTTGTATTTACATTTTGTGGCATTCACATATAATAATAGATTCTATTTAAGCATTTAAGTGGCACTATATGAGGAATTGTATGGAAATAGATTTCATAATCTAACTTGTTGGGATGATTTTGGTGAAAGTATTTTATTCTTATATATTATTAAGGATAAAATGATAAAAGTGAACACTATTTAGAATCATATTATGGATGCACAAAGTAGATAAAAAGTTATGTGAAAAATTAAATAAAGGATTTATAATTTTAAATGGTGGATAAAGTTTTATTGAAGGTATATACATGGAAATGTGTAATAATATTCTTCAAGAAATGGAAACTAAGTCCTTGTACATGAGGCCTTTTTAAATTTTGGAAATAATAGGAGCCATGGATTGTTGTCTGGAAATTCCACCCAACCTCTCTAATGTTTATGACATGTTCTATATCTCTTTATTGAGGAAGTAATTACTAGTCCGAATTCATGTTCTCTCATATGAGGAAATATAATTAGATCCCAATTTATCTTACTATGAAGATCCTATCATATTGTTGACTCTAGAGAACATGTTTTATAAAATCGGGCAGCTTAGATGGTAAATGTACTTTTGAAAGAACATTAGATAAAATAAGAGATGTGGGAACGTAAAGAAGATATGATAAAGAACTAACCAGATATGTTTATGAGGTTATATTATAGAAATTTCAAGTATAACTTTTTTTATGGGGTAATAATTTATCGACCTAGATTCAATTATAGTAAGTAAACTTTTCTTTCCAAAGAAATGATAGTATGATGAACAAAAATTTATTCAGAAATCTGCTAAAAACCAAAATTAGAAAAAAATTTAAAATGAATTTGATAAAATGAATTTAATTTTTTAATTCATCATGTAAAAATTATCTTAGGGTGAATTTTTCATATTTTTTAGAAATAGCTGATTTTTGGGTGAATACTGAAAAATACTAATTTTACAAAAACTATAACTTTTATTACTTTATAATGATATAAAAAATATAAATATAATAAACAATTTTTTTAGAAAAAATATATATTTATTAAGTAAAATAATTCATATAAAAATATAATTATGAACTTATAAATATATGCATAATTTTTTTAAAATCTATGTAATGCTTTTGTTTAAACAAAAACAATTGTTTGTTCTTTTATTTTAATAAAGTATATAAAAGGATAAATTCTACTTTAGTTTAGTTTTAATGAAAAATTAATATCATTTTATTTAATATAATACAATTAATTCCATTTTAGTCTTTATTATACTTTATTTTTAGGTTACATTAGTTTTATACTTAAAACAAACATTTTTCATAAAATGGTTTTCATTGTGTTTTGCACACTTATATGAAAATTAATTTCTCCCAATTATACAAATTGAATATTTTAAAATGAATTTTATATTTTTAATCATCATAATTAATATTATTTAATAATTTTAACTTACTTTTTTGTTATAATAAATAGTAAAAATAATACAAATTTGTTAACATGGTTATGGTTAAAACAGGTTGATTGGGGGGTAAACTAAGAGATAAGGGTACAAATTCCACTTATACTTGTGTAAATATTATTTTTTTGAAACTATTTTGACCTTATATTATCTTTAATTTTAATTATTATCCATTTGGTTCCCCTTTCATAAGAAAATGATTTTATATTATTTAAATCTTTTATGTAATTACATGTGTATCCTTCCCCTCACTTTTTAAAAGGCACTAATTCTCCTCCCTTATTCACAAACTTTGAGCACTCTATCTTTGAAAATAAATTACCAAAAACCTTTCTATATTAATTCCCTTATTTCTTGACATTTTCTTCTACTTATAAAATCATCCTAATAAGTGTTAATGTGTAATCCAAACGAGGTCTCTCAAAGAAGAAGTAATTATCCTTATCAACTCTTTCAAAGTTTTTTTCTTCATATATTTCCTATAAATATATTTTAAACATACTAAATAATGAATAAAGTATCATAAATATTATTATATTTTATTATGAATATGGGGAACCATTTCTCACCTCATTTACATCCAATAAAAAAATGAAAACATCACTCGTTCATATGCATAGCCTACCATCTCCACATAGCGGTGTAATTCGTTTTTCATATCCACTTTACATGGATGGATATAAAGATGAAACTAATGAATATATATGATATTTATTATATAATTATAATTATAGAAATATAATATATCATTTACTGTATTACCCTTCTACTAGTTAGAAAATGACAATCTCGCTCGTGCGTATGTGTGGATTGCCACCTGAGATGTGATTCAATTTTCATGTACTTATTTAATGTATGATTATAAATATGTATATAATTAATATATATTATATTCATATCATTATTGAAATTATATGGATGATGGAACCATGATCAATAAATAAGGACCATAACTTCTAAATCGAGACATACATGGAAAACGAAGAAATTAACACCTAAAATGATGATGATAATGACAAATATTTAATGAAAGGGTGATAAGAAGTTATAATAATACCATTTATTTTATTATAAGTATTAATATGATACTATAATATAATTATAATAAATTTTAATTTATTATAAATTAGGTTAACAACACTTACTAAGAAATTTGGACCTGAGGCGAGGGTTTAGTCTTCAATCTCATTTTTATTCAGGATTGATTATTTTTAATTTTAAATTGAAGGAAATTATAATATATTTATCTTTTAAAATCCATAATATTTATTATTATTTGGTTATATAGGTATTTCACATGTTTTTCTTTCATTTTACTCTCTTTAAGTAATAAAAATTATGAAATAATGTTTTAAAGGAAACTGAATTCATCTTTCTATTAAGCTATGAATATATTTCTTCCATATCCATATTATATTGAAAATATTTTTAAGAATGTTTTTAATATTATAATATGATTTATTAAATTCATCTTAACTCGTTCCTTAATTTCAATAAAAAAATTTAAAAGTATTATTCTTGTCTTCTTTCAAACAAGGCACTTTTTACCAATGGTGTGAATTCCAAAATGGCCCGAAGGCCTTCTTATTAATTTTTGATAATACCCCTTTTAAGGGTTGAAGGGGAACACTTAAATTAATTTTCCCATAGGCTTCATGAAATTATAGTACCTGAGATCTTAATAGAATACATCCCAGACCATGGCTACTTGAAACTACCCCTCCCTAACATATGGATCGTGATTAGCTCTCCACCTTTGTATGGATGTTTAGATTGATATCCTATGCAAGGATGCACATTCCTGGTTACAATGGAAAATATCAGAACCTCTCATTCTCCCAAATCTGATATCTCTTCTATGTTGAATGTTCCTTGCTCTAAATCCTACTTTGGAGCATGATCCTTGTAGAATTTTTCTGGTTTGCTTCTACACATTAGGTGTCCTAAAGGCCATAAGGTGGATCGAAGGATTGAAGGTGTCCTGAAATCCTTACTAACCTGAAGGCTTTGGTGGCTCAAAAGTTTTAAGGACTCCAGGCCCAAACCAGTGGCCCAAAGGTGAATAGTTTTGGCTACTATAATACTGAATAACACCTATTATAGTACCTTCAATAGTAACTGCGAAATTACCAAATATTGTTTTTAATGCATACCTCACAAAAAAATTTTCCCACCATAAAAAATATTTTTTCCTTAGAAATTATTCTATAGGTTTCCATGGTTATTTTTAAATATTTTTTTTAATATTATACATTTTTTATTTTAAATAAGTGATTTTAAAATGTAAAGGTTATTTTCCTCAAGAAATGTTTTAGTGATATTTTAAAAGTATTTTCATTTATGTCAACATCATTTAATAAATATTATGATTTATAGGGGATATAATCCAATTATACCACTACTACAAAATTGTCCTTTAAAAACGCTAGAATTTCCCATTATCAGCACTAGAAAAGTGATAACAATGTGAACAACATTAAAAGCTCAGAACTTTTATCAGTACTTAAAAAGTGCTGATAAATGGGATGATTATAAACCATTTTAAAAGCAGTGATAAAGGTCCCATTTATCAGTGCTTTTATTTAGAACCGCTAAAGGAATCCTTTATCAGTGCTGATAAAGGACTTTTTATCAGCAATGATAAATTATACCTTTATCACCACTTTTATAAGCAGTGATAAACGTATCCTTTATTAGTACATTTAGAAGCATTGATAAATGTGTTATTTATAAGGGATTTAAAAGCGTTGATAAAGGGTTATACTATAGTGTGCTGTAATTGCACATTTTAGCACTAGAAACACAGCATATATCAACAAAAACAAGTCCCAATGAATAATTTAAATGTAATGAAATTTACAACACAAATAAAAAAACACTATATTATAAACATTTAAAACATTGGTTTATACAATTACATAAATAAAAATTATTACTTATATTTAAAAAAATCTAACTATCAATGTTACCATGATTTCAATTGACTTTTTTGTCAAAATAACAACACTGCATGAGAAACTTCTAACAAACCACATCAACTTGAAAAAAAGAATCCACTAGTATAATAAAACAATTATTATGAGTAATACAAAAAATAAATAATTTAAACATAAATATGAAATAATACATTAATTCTATGGAAAATGATTTTATTATGAAAATATAAATATTACCTTTGTAATTGAGTAGAGGTATCAGTGTTTCTCTTCCAACAAAGGAAATGGAGTTAACTTGAAAGAAAGTTATAAATGCAACATTAAAAGGGTGAAAAGATTCTGAGGGAGAAGAATCATTAATGTTGGACAGAGCACCCTAACTCGAACAAAATAATCCACCTGTATAAGAAAACTATGATTATGGGAGTAATAATAAAAATAAATAAATTAAACAGAAATATGAAATAATTAATTAATTCTATGGACAATGATTTTACTGTGCAAACATCAAGATTGCCTCTATGATTGAGCAGAGATATCATCATTTCTCTTCCTACAAGGGCATGGTAAATGGACAAAAATCTTCTAAAAAACAAACTTTTTAATGAATAATGAAAATTAAATCAATATTTCATTATATAATTTTTTAGTAAAATAGGGAAATTATATTGTAACATTACCTTTATATATTTCTGAAGGGTTTGTTTGGTCCATATATAAGCTAATAACAAAACATAGTATTCTCTGTGCACTTTAATAATGTTGGTTAACTACTTATTAGTATAGAATCTGACCTGAACTTCATATCTGGTGTCTCTATAATTCTCTCATCCCACACACACTCACCACCATCTCTATCATATCATCATTCAACATTCAGTTTTCCATCTCTTCTTTCACTCATTTACTAATTATTAAGATGCATGATGCATGAATCAACATGAATATAGTAAATGAGTGCAAGAAGATAAGGAAAATTGAATTATGAATGGTGATATGATAGAAATGGTGGCCAATGTGTGTGAGATGAGATAATCAGAAGGATTCTAGGTAGGAAGTTCAGGTCAGATGCTATGCTAAGCTGTAGTTAACCAATTGTAGTGAAGTGCATATAAAATCCTTTTTTTTGTTATTAAATTTTTGAGTTATTCACAGCAAATCCATGTTTTGGATTCATTAATCAATGGATCCAAATAGACATCAATATTCTTCCAACACACTACATCAGTAGAAACAACAACAGATATGATCAAAATACAAAATATAAATGAACCCGCACCCAAGGCACAAAGTGATGTTTCCACAAAAATAGACATCTCCAAAAAAGAATTATATAAATAGTAGAAATAATTCATGAAAGGATAACCATTTAAAGTTTCACATTCAAAAAAAACAATACCATTTGAACTATAAAAGGATAACTTCATAAAACTTTTATAATTAAAGATGAACATAAGACAACCACAAAACAAAAATAAGGATATTCTAAAAGTCTTCACCCCAACATGGGATATAAAACTAATACAATGTGTTTATGCTTCTTTCATAAAAAATCATCCAAAAAACCTTCCTCCACAAACATCTCAAAATGGAGATCCTTGGAGAAGAGGACTCACTCCATGATCTTTAGATGAAGACCCCCAAGGAAAAGGGAATCATTCAAAAGGTCATGTGACACTACCTCTAGACAAAAGAAAACCAGCTCTTTGAAGTGTTTAACATAAGCCTTCACCGTCCACTGACCATGCTGGACACTCATGAGATCTTCCTTTTTCTTCATCTTAACCTCCTCAGGTATAAACCATCAGACAAAGAGGAACTTAAAATTTTCCCACGTCATCATAACATGCATCATTGGTTGGGAGAACTATAGTGAACCTATCCTTTTAAATATAATATAACATTATATTAAGCATAATTATACAATAGAGTACAAGCCAAGGATTGTAAAGTCTACTATCTTATAAGACTAGGTACATAAAACAGAAAACATAGAACTAAATAAAAAATTTCTTTATATAATATTCAAATTGATCTCATAAATTCCATTGTGCTAAAAAATCTTCATAAGGTACACTGGGGAACACATGAACAAAGGGATGATATAAATAGCCTAGTAAGGGAAGAACCGTAAGAACAAAGCATTATCACATGGGATAAAAGGCATGACCTGATGATATAAAAACGCATGTAACATATGGAATCATAAAATATAAAAATGGAATCATATAAAAATGGATTCATAATAATGTGGTGTCAATATAAAACATGACTTTATAACGATTCAAGGTTACCCTCCAAGAACGTTGCACATGGTATCACAATATAAGGTGAACCACCAAGATCATCACACAGGGTAGCACAAGCCAATGATAACCACCAACACCGTCTCACATAACGTCTCATGAGTCTCAACATTACCCAATGCATTGGAGATCTATCTAGGAACACCCATATTAACTTTTCATGAATATTTTTTCTAAATAAATAATCATACATAATCAATCCTACATAAACATAAGGGTTACCAATGGAAAGAATTGGGTACCATAATCATGTTATAAAGCATAAAAAATGGGCAGATCATAAAAGAGTTCAGGAAAGAACAGAACTAAAATATACATTGAAATTTATAAGGTTAGATAGGCATGTATCATGGTAATTTATGTCAAGTAGAAGTGAAAACATCTAAGAAAATCATTTAAGAAATTTTAGCATTAAAACATATTTTTGAGATTTTAAGGAAAATACTATAGAGCCTTTAAAATAGAAAAGGAAACCATCCTTTATATAAACCCAGAAGTTAACCAATAAGGTTTAAATAATAAAAAATATTGATTTTATAAAGACAATTGTTGATTAAAACATAAGATATAGTGCACCTGAAATCAGGTAAGAATTCAAGAAGTTTCCTCAAAATAGGTTTGCTTATTGGGAAGTATTGAGGAGGGAATAACGTAAAAACATGTATATCCCTGAAAGAGAATAATGAAATGGTATTAATAAATGAATTTGGTAAATTTACAAGGAATTTAAAATATTCACATAAAAATATAATATAATTTAATTTTGGTAAAGGAAATATAAGGCAACCCGAAGGAACAAAGAAGGTTCAGGTAGAATCCCTTATAGATTATCGGCATGGTATCAGGTGTACTTAAGAGGGATTAATGAGAGATAAAGGGGGTTATCATAACTTATAAATCATTAGAGAAGTATGTGGGAGGTAAAAATCATACCCCATCATCATGGATTACACATAAAATGGCATAACATAGGGGACATTCCTGAATAAAAGTGAAATTGAGAGGATCCCTTACCTTAAGTATGATGTTGTTCTCCACTGGATATTAATGACCTGAATAATCAAATTAGGTTAATTAATTAATAATTAAATAACCTATTTTCTATGTAAAATATTTATTATAACCATTTTAAGTTAATTCATGACCTTTTTTTGGGTCAAGTGGTTCAATTTTATTGTTCGGGTCCATTTGTTTTCTTGGTTTTTACGATCGGTTTACTTATTTTCAGGACAGGAGAATCATGTAAAATTAATATGGTTGTCCAGAATTGGAGTTATATTTTATTATTGAAAATAGAAAAGTTCACATGGTTTTAAATTCAATTTTTTTTCTTGGAGTGAAGTTGAATCATTATATAAAACATTAATCATAAACACTTGGATTAATTTGGAGTTTTTTATCACAATTAACTTGTTTCGTATTATTATTTTATATTATGTGTGAAAAAGGATTCTAGAAAAAAAAGATAAAATACATATTTAAGAGTCTGTTTAAACCATAAAAATGGTTTCATGGCCAAAATTTAATATGGTAATAGAAATTGATAACCCATTATCCTTGAAAGTGGTAAATTTACACATATCGGATGGTGTCTTTACTAGTAGTATAAAAGAGGATTAAAAAATTGATGATAATAACTTATTCCATAATAATAAAAAAATTATAGTAAATTTAAGGTACTGGATGCTTCACAAAATTTGGATGAGGAGAGGTAAGGATAGAAAAGAAAACAAACGAACTTGAAAATAAAGTAAAATAATTGAAAAGTGGAATTTAACTCTTGAATCAATCTTCCTTGAGAGCCTCTTAAGGGGAGAGGATTTGGTCTTTTGAAGATAATAAGGGATTTCAGACATAGGGGAGGATCTTGGGGAGATATTTGGGTATAATATATGCAAGTTACAAGGCTTGAGAGGAATGAAGAGAAGAGGCATGAAGGGGTGGTATTTATAGTGGAGGAGATGATGGTTTTCAGAATATATAATTCCTTATTTTATTAATTTCCCTCATGACCAGAAATAGTGATAATTCCATGACAAAAAATTGTAATATGTGCATGTGAGTTAGAACCAATTGGGATACGCCATCATAACATCATCCATGACTCTATAAATAATTTATTTAGCTTAATTTCCAAATTATTGTAATTCACTATTCATAAAAAATTCAAGTATTTCAAAAAAATCCCAAAAATTCACCCTAACCTTTTTTGACGTGTAGAATCGAAAAATTAATTCAATTTTTCAAAAATAATTTAAAAAATAGTATTAATTTAATTTTTACTTAAAATCATAATTTACTTGAATTATACAGATTTTAAAACTATAACTAATTTTATAATGCTTTCAAAAATTACATAAGGTCTTATAAAATTATCTTAAAACCAGAAGACATAAAATTGATAATTTTTGAAAAAAAATTAGTAAAATAAATTTTCTTTTAAATTAAATAAATAATTATTTATGACTTACAAAAATACCAATATTTTTACTATGTTCATATTATCAATTATAAGATGCCAATATTTTAATTATACATTCATGGGTGAGGTTAATATTCTTTTGAATGATTTACTATTCATAAGGGTCATATTAGTATTCATAAGGGTAGGTTACTATTAATAAGGGAAAGTCACTATCCACCAAAAATTATGTTTGTCTTATCAGACTCCAAACATCTTATTGATTGCAACTGTGTATGTATGATTTTTGAAAGTCAAATCACAGAAGTGTCAAAATTATGTTTAAAGTTTATATAATAGTTAGTAGTTTATTGTGTTTTAATTTCATGTGATTATATGACATAATTATAAGAAAATAATTTACATTGATAAAACATTCAGTCATTACAAAAATAACTCCCATTCTTCCATAGATGGGCCCTCAAGATGACCCAAAACATCACGAACTCTAATAGCTTTGGGATTTCCAAACACTCTAAAGACATGATCAACTTCCTCAAGACACTTCATTGCCTCTAACAAACCTTGATTTCCATGGAAGATGGGCAGAAACTGAGGAGAAAAAGAAACAGGGTGAGACCCAATAGAAACGTTAGGGACCTTTCTAGGAAGAATATTTTGAATAACACAAAAATAATAAAATTATATTCAGAATCAATATGAAACACAACCGAAAGGAGCATCTCAGGCAAAAAAAAACTGGCTCACAAGTCAAATTTCATAACAAAACAATAAATCCCTTTTGGAAAACCACAATTTAATTTTTAATTTCAAACAAACTTCTTCTAAGGACAATTTTTACAACATAATAACCCACATTTTTAAACCAATCCAAATTTGAAAATCATTTCCCCCCTTTTGAAAAACCATTTTGGAAAACCTAGCCAAGAAAATCCACAAAATAGAGCATGCACATTGGCCACAATGGTTGAGGAATGAGTCAAAACCCACACTAATACAATATTTCTATTTAAAGACATTTCATAGTGGTCATAAATCATCTCTCGTCATGATTCTATGATGTTAAACTGCACAAATTCATCATAGAAGAAAGACGTTAAACTGGATAGTGTCTCTTATCCTATTTTCATGATGTTAAACTACACAAATTCATCCTGGAAGAAAGTCGTTAAACTAAACATTGTATCTCATCCTGTTTATTGGATGTTAAACTACAAAAATATATTCTAGAAGAAAGATGTTAAACTTCATAACATTTCTCATCTTGGTTGCATGATATTAAATTATACAAATTCATCATAGTAGTAGGAAGTTAAATTACATAGTGTCTCTCATCCTGGTTGAATGAAGTTAAACAATAGATATTCATCTTGCCAACAATCCATTAAAATTCACAAAGGATTCGCACTGGCAGTGGTGAGGAGATGAGATGTAGGGTTCATCGAGGTTAAAAAAAACATGAAAATGAAAAACACGGAACTAAAAACATCAAAAAATGATATAGGAAAAGTTGAAAATAACATACATTAGATTCTATCCTTGATTCATCTAATGGATCATAGTGGAGTTGTACCAGTAGCAGAGGAGTCTTGTGAGAGATTCAAAATCGTGATGTGTGAGTATCAGTTAGAGTTTTTTTTAAATAGACCGGGAACACTTTTAATAGTGCTTTATAAAAAACCCTGATTAAGATCCATTTTATCAGTGCTAATATTTTAGCACTGATAAAAATTCCTTTTGACATCGCTCTTTAGTGATGATAGATATGGATCTTTATGAGTGCTAAAATTTTAGCACTAATAAAGGATTTATTTAAAAAATTTATTATAATTTTATAATTATTAAATATATATAATTAATTATTTACATTTATAAAAATACTTATTTAAAAAATAGTTATTTATTTATAATAATTATAAATATATAAATTTATAAATATATTAAATATACATTTATAAATATATTTATTTCTAAATATTTATTCAAAAATATATTTTTAACATTATTAGTGGATATATAATCTTAAATACATAAATTTTAAAAATGAATGAAATTGAATAATTCAAAATGAGTGCACTTCAAAAATATTGAAAAAATGGATAGTTTTTATTAATTATATATAAATTATTAAAAAAATATGGATATATATATATATATTCTAAATTTAAGATGAATACATATTGAAAATACTAAAACATAATATATATATATATAAAAATATTAGAAAATAATCAAATTAAAATAAAATAAAAAATAAAAAAAATATTAAAAATGAATGCTCTAACTCTAATAGTATTATAAATAAATAAATAAAATTTACCAATTTAAAAAATATTAAATATATCATGTTAATAATTAAATTCTAAAATATATTGAAATTTGAATAAATTACATAAATATTAGGTGTATGTGTTTCTATATATTGTGTAAAATTTTTTATGTGTGTGTTTGCATATAAATTGCATTAATTACTTATATATATATATATATATATATATATACGTGAAGTCAATGTAACCCGACGTTTGATATATGTTAGATTTAAAAATAAAACAATATTAAAAATGAATAAGACATTAATATGTTTTTAATTAACATTTTATTCATTATATATATATATTTATTTATTTATATTTCATATATATATATATATTATTTATTACTAAATATAATTAATATATATATATATATATATTATACTAACTAATTTATATTAATAATTGTTTCATTAATAATATTTTAAATAATTTTGTAATTTATTCATTTTTATTTTTTTGTTTTATTATATATTCATTTATATATCTATATTTATTATATAACATTTATCAATATTTATAATCTAAATATATATATATATATATATATTATATTTATTCATTTTTATAAATAAACATTTAATTAATAAATTTTTACATATTTTTTTTAATTTACTCATTTTAAATTTTAATTTGTTAATTATTTTATTTTATTCATTTCACATATCTATATATTTAATATATACTATTCAATAATTTATAAAATGTATATATATGTTTACTCATTTTTAACAATAATTATTTAATTTATGAAATTGTTATTTTTTTAATTTTATTTTTTGAACCTTTATCATCACTAATAAAGGGCTGATAAATGGTAACCTTTATCATTGCATTATTGTTAGCGCTCATAAAGGGTAACTTTTATCAATGCTAAAAATAATGCACTGATAAATGATAACATTTATCATCGCTAAAAGAACGTACTGATTAAGATGAACTTTTATCAGCACTAAAAAAATTGTGCTGATAAAGGGTATCCTTTATCATCATGTTTTATTAGTGCTGATAAAGGCCCCCATTCATCAGCGCTTATTTTAGCACTGATAAACATGGACTTTCTCATCATATTTTTCTAGCACTGATATGTGTCAGCGCTGTTAAAGGACTATTTTATAATAGTTATATCTGCTATATTAATCAAGATGTCTTATGATTAAGTTGTTTTATTTATTATCTAGGTAAAATATTAACATTACATATGCTGTATTTCTAAAATGATTTTTTGTTGAGTTTTTATGGAATTGTTATTCATTTATTTCATAGGGTGAATGAATTGGACATAATAAGTGATGTATGGAGGCCCATTTTAGTACCTCTATGTATCAGTAGGTCTCATGAGAAAAAATAGTTTGAGTATTTGGTATACACCTTACAAACCTATATATGATGTATTGGCACAAGGGCTTGATGATATGATTTATGATTCCTGAAATTATCTATTCTAACATTACGAAACTAGTTTTTGTTATCCATGTGGTTATTTATGTTGTAATGTCATTCATGTATTTAGTAACATTTTTTATGATATTAGTTATATGGAATATTTTATTATTATTTATTTATACCATATTATTCATTATTTATTTATCTTATGATAGCTTCTATTTTACACTTTCTCTTACTGGGCATTTGATCACACCCCATATTATGTTTTTCTTTCCGTAGGTTGTCAAGAAGATATTTATGAATGATTTTGGGTATATATTCGAAAAATGATAAATCTATCACTGGAATATTAAGTATTATTTCATTTTTTTCAAATTTAATGTTAGAATATTATATGTATATAGTCTCCTAATACTACTAAACTATTCAATCATTTGGGATTTGATCCCTTGTATATTGTTCCAATGTAGTAAAATAACCACTTTATCTGGGTTAATGGAGTCAGAGTGTTTCAACACATGATATAAAGGTTATATAAAAAGGTTTTATTCTCATATTTTTCTAGACCATGGAATATTATTATAAAAATGATTGTCATGGGGTAATGAAAAAAATCATGAAAAAATAGAGTCATATGAGGACACTCTAAATAGTGGTCTAGAATGCATTGTGTTGTGGTTGAGTTCCAAGATCACCATGATATAGTAAAACTTTGAATGCCATTTATCATAATGAAAAGGAAATTTGAAACAACTACTCAAAACAACCATGGTATATGGCATGTTAGAAGGACCAAAATGGCATACACTTCTCAATAGTGAAATTTGTTCTTGTCAAAATTTTAAAGAAGACTATTTTTGTTAAAATTATTAAAAAAATTCACTAAATCGGAGCCTTTAAGATCATTTCAAATACAAAGGAGGATTTAAATCAAACCAAAACTATTTTTGTAGATATGATCTTGGTTTAATGTTGTTATACATGGTTGAATAATTTATAAGATGTTTTTAAATTAAATAAGAAAAAATTTAAAAAGTTTCTATATTTATTTATGAATTGTTCATAGATGTGAATATAATGTTTATATTAAGTTCTTATTTGAAAATATTATTTAACACACTTTAAAATGAGTTTTAGATGACAACGAATGTTTTAAATAATATCAAACATGAGGTATTTATTTTATGTAAATTTGTTTCAAAAAATATAAAATTTTTATTATTCAATAATAAAAGTGTTCATAAAAAATATCTCATAATTTGAATATGAAGGTGTACATATTAAAACCATGTAAATAACGATATGAAATTTTAATATTTGATAAAATTAATTTGTTCAATTCTATCTTTACCAATATTTTGATGTTTTTTTATTGTTTTGTTTATAAATTGTTCATAGATTGTTAAATATATAAATCATTCGTTTATTTATTTTTTACCTACTTTATTCATAGACATAAACTATTATATTATGAATAGTAATTAATTATTTAATATAAAGTGTTAAACTGCTTCTAAATTTTCTTACATGAATATATGTTGTTACATTATAGGTATGATAAATGGTTTATTTTTATTTTACCTTGATTTTATAACACAAGCTATTAGTTGTGTAAAGCGTTACACATAAATATGTCTTGAGAATATTTATTTGGTGTAAGGAATAAATATTAAAAACTAAATCATTAAAATAATGTATAAATATGAAAGGAATAACATGAGATAAGATAGTTTGATTGTAATCTCCTTTAAAAATACAAAGTGTTAGATTCCTTTCAAAGAAGACACATGTCAATACCTTGATCATTCAATCGGGTTAGATCATGCTAAATTCAAGTTCCCATGGATTATCTTGTGTTAGGATTGTAGGATATGGATAATTATATCAGTTATGTAACCAAATATCACTCTGATATTTGGGTTACACTTAGCTGGGAAATCCTAAGAGTTAGGATGCTGGAGGAATAGTGTTGAGCATACCCATATGATAGATTGGGAAAAGATTTGTATGCTCAACCATCCAAGATATATTTCTAATATGATTGGAATTATAGACCACCTAAATATATAAATGTATAAATTGATAAAAAATAGGACTCATTACTTATTGAAATATTTATTTTACCCCACTAAAGGATATGATGTAAAATTTAATATGGGATTATTATTTTAGGAGGATAACATTCAATAAAAGTACATACTAAAATAATATAAAACATGATACTCATATGGTAAAAACAATTTGTTATATAAATAACTGATTTATCCTCATTAAACATGACCATGAGATCAATATTCAAAAAGGAGAAGATGGGTGGTATTAACTTCTTGGATTGGTATAAAAATCTAATAATAGTTGTCATGGAGGAAAATAAATTCTATGTATTAGAAAAATTAATCCCTAAGGAAACACCTTTTGAGGAATCTAATCAAGGGGATAAGAATGCTTATTATAAATATAAGAGGGTTTATCTTGATATATCTACATTGATTATCATATCTATGGATCCCAAACACTAAAAGAAACATGAAATTATGGATACATACGGTATGATTGATAACTCAAAAAGGTTATTTTAGTTATAGGTAAGAAATTAAAGATAATAAGTTTCTAAATCAAATTTTTAGTAAAATATGATATAATATACATTAATATTTGCAAACGTAGTCAATATAATTGGGTATATAAATGATGTTGAAAGTTTAGGGTCACCACTTGATGATAACTTGGCTACTGACTTCATTCTATAATCTTTAATATAAAACTTATGGTAGTTAATTAAAAACTACAATATGAATAAACATATGAAAATTTTACTCGATATATTAAATATGTTGTGGATAGTTAAGAAGGACACGTGAGGTCCAATATTAAGTGTTGTATTGATATTTAAAGTGGCTCAAAATAGAAGAAAAAATCTGTTAGAAAGTCCAATATATTTTCTAATAGTCAATTAAAATATTTGAAATAGAAGGGAGGAGCTAATAATGAAGGAACATGTTTTCATTGTGGTGAGACTAGTTATGGGAGAAACAATATTAAAGAGTACCAAAAGTGTCAAAAAACCTAGTGGAGATTCTATGTTGGGTATAATGTTATAGAAATAAATTCTTATATTTTAAAAAGGTATATGACATGAATTGTATGTTTTATGAAGTGATTTAAATATATAGGTGATCAAATTTGATAAATATTTGATTGAAAAACTTAAAGAATGCTCTCAATTTATGAATAGAGGAGTTGCTGCATTGAGTAAATGGATGCAGAAAGTAATTCAAATCTTGAATTAAATAATGTGTATTTTGAATCCCATTTTTTCTATTATATGATCAGGGATACTTGTAAACATGGGTTTATTTAATAAATGATACGATAAATTTATACAAAAGGTTTATGATTCATCAAATAATATGATATAATTGAAAATAAGATAAGAATAAAAGGATTTTTGTCTGGGATAAAATAATTTATCCCAGATGTTTTATAAAATTTGAGGGAAAGATATCCCACCCCCTTTAGTGGAATATTTTAAAGAATAATTCCTTATTTTCATAATAATACTACAAACACATGGAGCACCATCTAAGATATGAATATAATAGTTTATTTATTTAATATTCCAATTTCAAGTAAATAAGTTTCATTTTATAGAAACCCATGTATTTTACACATAATATTGTATGGTTTTTAACATAAATATCCATTAATACAAAAAAAATTATAATAAAGGCCTAGTTTATTTGGAGTACTAGTTTTATAATACATCAATGTGAGAGTAAAATAAAATGAATTTATTTTATTCTTCATAAAGATCTCCTAAATCTATTTGAGCTCCTAAAACTACATGTTATAACCTGGGTAACATATATAAAAGTGGTAATCTAAAAAACCCAGTAAGGGAATAAACATGATTAGGGAACGTAACATTTGAGTCAAAGGTATAACATTATATTATAAAAGAGAAGGATCGTGATTAATGACATAGTAGTATAATATAAATAACATGGAGTCATAAGATCATAGACACATAGGATATAAAAAAAACATGAAATAAACATGAGTCAAGGATACTTACCTAGACAATATCACATGGTGGACAAAATCCCATAACAGATTAGGTTTAGTCCCTGATACTATATATAAATCCTTAATAGACTAAAGCTTTACCCAATACATTGGAGTAATATTCGGGTGCACCCATTTCAAATTTTCATTATTTATATGTGACACAAAAGGGAAATCAATAATAAGGTATAAACATAATAATTTCACATGGAAAGAAAATGGATTGCAAATTCTTACCTCATATCGTAATCAAATAAAATTTCATAATGATGGTATTTGAGAAATAAACATAAGGAATGTATTCCCCATCAATTTAAGGGATAATAATATAGGTATATATGTGATAGAAATATATAAATAATTTATAATAATTCCATAACATAATGGATAGATAGAATGTTATTTAGAGAGATAATGGTTTTAAACCAATGAAATGCCTGGTTTAGAGAGATAGCTAACTTAAAATAAATAAATTATCAAATATTAAAAAAAATATTTGAAAATGATCATGGAAAATTATAACTGAATTTTCAAATCATTGAGTGGTTATGATGGTGGGAAAATTCTATTCATTCCAAGTATATTAAAACAAATATTCCTTTCACATTTTCATTAAAAATTCAAAAAGTAGATTGTCTGGGAAATGATAAGAAGATTCCTTTTAAAACATATTATAAAAAGTAAAAAATTGATATAAATTTCTTTAATAAATTATCATATAATATTAAAAATATTCTTTGAATTTTTTTATGGAAAATATAGATATGTAAGAAAAATAATTTTTGACCGAAAAGAGAAATAAAGTTGGCATTTATTAATAATATTTTTATCAATCATTTTAAGTAACGAAGAGAGGAAAATTGTACTATTACATAAAATTTTTATAAATAAATAGAATAGAGTAAAATTAAAGGGTTTTATTATATAATTATCAAATAATTTCCTTCAATGGAAATTCAAACATAAACAACCTCGATTAAAATGAGATTGAAGCATAAACCCTTACCACCTTAGAAAGTTTTAAATCACACCCATAAAGAATTATGTTAATGAATTGTAACTTAAAAAACCTTTAATTATGAATTATTCATGTTATAATATTAAAATTGAAAGTATATGTACTATATAAAAGTATTCAGGCTCATAACATTAAAATATTCTTCAATGAGGGGAAATTGAGATGAAATCCCTTACGATTTAAGAAACATCTTAATAATAACCACTTAAAAGATGTATATATATATATATCCTGAATATGAAGTTAAAACACCATTAATAATAATATTACATGATTTTAAATATTCAATTTAAATTATATACACCATTTAAAATAAATCAGTTGCATAAAATAACATGTGTCCCAAAGAAAATAAGCTTTGAGATGAAAACCCTTATTATTTAAAAAATGTATTTATAGAAACCGCTTGAAAGAGATATAGGTAAGAGATAAAGTTAAAATACCATGAATAAGAATAATAAAAAATGTTAAATATTTAATTATAAGTATATAAACCATTTATAATAAATTAGGTGCATAAAAGAAAATGTGTCACATTGAAGGAAGTTTTGAGATAAAACCCTCATGATTTAAGAAATGTATTAATAAAAATTAATTGAAAGAGCAAGAAATTTAATTTGATGTTAAAATAGAATGAATAATAAAAATAAATTATATTAAATATCCAGTTAATGATATATGCACCATTTAAAATAAATTAGGTGCTTAAAAGAACATGTGTCTCAATGAAGGAATTTTTGAGATGAAAAACCCTTACCTCGAGCTCGATTCATCACGCGAGTTCCTTTTATTACTGAATAAAAAACTCATGATAATTATTTAATTTATTGAGAACACTTTAAATATTTTTATTTATTTTATTTTATTTTCTACCGTGTCATATTCAATTACATAATCATTTAGGTTTGTGTTGGAAGTTTTGGTGATATTTGGATCATTTTTTCAAAATCACTTTGGTAAGTTGGTTAAGATAAGATAGATTAGCTTTTTATCACCTAAATAATAATGAAATAATTATAATTTATATATAAAAATTATACTTTTAAAAGAAATCATGTAATATGTTAATAAAAAATAAACTACATTTCAATCATGGAGATGACAGTCTATACATACACATGAGTAATGTTTCATTTTTTCAACGATCACGATGGAACGAAGTTAAGTGTTATTTTAAATTTAAAAAATGATAATAATATAACAAATAACATATTATTTCTTTATATAAAGTTAAATATACCATACATGTTCTGTGGTAATAAAAAACGATTCACATCGCTTCACGAGATGGTAGTCCTTCCTACACACAAACGAGGTTATCATTTTTCAATGTCTGGTAAGGTATGAAATAATATGATATATTAATTTTATAAAATTATTAATATTTCCTTAATATCATATATAAACATTAAATCCATAATTATGAATAGTTATGTGAGGCTATGATGGAAAATGAATTGCATCAGTTCATGAGGTAGTAGTCTGTCGTACACACAAATGATTGTTTCATTTCCCATTTTATGGAAAAGGAGACTGATTTAGGTTATGAAATTTAAATAATAACATATAATTATATGATATATACTTATGTTATTATATAATTATAGTTTAATAAAATTTTAAGTAGGTGGAATAAGAAACAAAAAAAAATGATCTGTTAAAAACAACAACTTTTCTTCGAGGCACCTCTTTAGAATTATACCAAAAGACTCCATAGATTGGATTTATGTTTAAAAAAAGTAATCTATAATGTGGTAAGGTAAGTAAAAGAAGTATTTGGTCAGGTCTTGGCTTAAAATAAATGCTTTTAATTATGGAAAGGATAGGATATAAGGTCCCCTTTTATAAGTGAGAGGGAGTGGAATTTTTTTAAATACCCAAAACTATTCAATAAAGGGAAGTTACTCTCAATTAAAGTGACTAAAGATTGATAAATAATAGATTTTCTGGGTGATATTTTAATTATAAACCTAAAAAATTCAAAAATAAACATTTTTTAAACATTTTATTCCATTCACTTCAAAGGTTACCCACTTTTACTATTTTAGTTTTTCACCACGATAACTAGTTTTTACTATTATTACTATTAATTATAACAGAAAATTAAGTTGAAATTATTTACAAATATTAATTATTTTGATGAATATTTTATAATCCATTTTATCAAAATAAAATTTATATGTTGGATAATTAAATTTAAAAATAAACTTGCAAAACATATCGAAAAACAATTTTTCATAAAATGAATTTTTCAATCAATAGCTGATCTTATATTAACTATATGACTAGAAATAATAATTATATGAACTTAAATTCAAATAAATAGATTTATAATATATTAATTTAATTAATATGGTTTATTTTAATTTATGATAATGGATAAACATTGGGCATTAAAAAATAGTTTGTAGAAAATTGTATTTTTAAGGAAAAAAATAAATTTATACCAAAATATTGAAAATTATAGATTCAAATGAAGTTAATTATATTATTATAAAAAAAATGATTATTAAATAAATTTAATATAAAATGAAAAATATAAAGGGATCTTTAAATTACTTTATTCAATGAAAATAAATTACACATTTACAAAAAAAGATATTTTCAGTGTTCACTGAAAAATCAATATTTTTAGAAAAATCTAAAAATTTCACCCAAAGGTAATTTTGATATTATTATTTAAAAACTTATGTTATCTTTATAAATATTTTTTTTTCAATTTTAAGAAATTAATTATAATATTTTCTCATAAAATTTAATATAAATCATTTTGGAGGAAAATGTGTTTTTGAAGCATAAAACGACTTTACTAAAATTTGAGTACTTATTTATTATGAATTAATAAATAAATTAAGATTATATAAAACCTTTAGAAATATTTTTCAGGATATTATTATTTCTATTCATACCACTAATTTTAACAGCTAGGTTATGACATTCATGTTTAAATAATAATATTTTAATAATATATCACATTTTATTTAATCTCAATGTTGTGTATTGTATATGCTATCAAAAATAGTGTTCTTTTAAAATCTCATGGTGTTATATTTTAACCCATTAAATAAATTAAATACTAAAAATTTGAAATTTTTATTAGTAATAAAGGGTTTTACATTTGAAAATTACTTGGTGGAAAACCCAGATCATAAAAAGGGTTAATAAAACATTCTCTTAAAAATATGGAAAGAGAAGTAATCATCTGAAAAATCCTTTGTAATATGCTCCATTTTGGTTGAACACCAGTTAAAATATTGAGTAATTGTTTTAATAATGTTATTATATTATACTAGATCCATACCAAAATCATATGGGATCTTCTTATAATATCTATTTACCAATTTGTTAACAATCATTCATAATTTTCATCATTTCAGGTGTTAATTGTTATGTTTTTCAAGTATGTTTTGACTTGTATTATTTTTATTCTTATGTCAATCATGATTTCATAATATCTAGTATTTAAAACATTATCTAAATATAATAAATATTCAATATATATATATATATATAATATGAAATTTAAAGATAGGAAATGAAATTAACTGTTCATGGAGACGGTAGGTCGTACGTACGCATGAACACTACTTCTATTTCATTATTGTATTTAAAATAAAGACACACACACACACACACACATATATATTATAATTATAGTATCATATTTATGTTATATAAATCACATATTTATTTTAAAACCATCCTCAATACATTCTATGTAATGTGTGAATGAATCACATCACTTTGAGGAGGCAGTTGTCCACATTCTCACAAATGATATTATCATATTCCTACAAAATTGAATGCATAAAGTTATGTGTTATATAAATTTTAAATAAGGATAATGACATTATAAATATCATAAATATCATATATAAACTATAAATCAATCATTATTATGAACCTTTAAAGGTGGTAATGGAATAATGAACAACATCAGTTTGTGAGGGGGCAGTCCGTCGTACACACGAATGATGATTGAATATCCCATATTATGGAAGTGTGTGTAGGTATTGGTAGTACCACTAAGATAAAAATATCTAAAAATATCTATTATAATGGTTTTATTATATAATAAATATATATATATATAATTTAACGGGTGGATAAATAAATTAAACAAACAATATCATTGAAGAACATTACCTCTTATTCTGGTAACTCCTTTTGGTTTTTTCCCAAATACTTCCTTGATTTAATTTATTACCAAATTAAGTCTTCTAGGATGATGGGTTTTATTTTTTGATCTTAATTTTGTAGATTTTGGAAGATCCAAAGTGCTTTATAAGTGTGAAGAAGTATGGGGGTGAGTGGCTTTTTACAATAGAGGAGGAGTGGTATTCTTGTAAATATAAATAGCTAAACAATATTAGGAGGTCTTCCTAAAACCATGTACCTCAAATAATGAACCCAATTCAGTAAAAGGTAATATATTATCTAATTAGTATCATGAAAGTTGTTTTTTAAAAGCTTATAGGCCATTTATCCCTTTCATATTAAAGTTTAACTACTAAGTAAACTCATTTTTACCTTAATTATTATACTTAATTTTAATTATTTTCACAAATATTTTTAGTCAAAAAATAAATTTAACTTACTAAAAAATATAAATTATTCTTATTAAAAATATTAAATCTTTTTTTTCAAATTCGAATCACATAATTTTTAGAAATTAATATAAAATTTACCCCGCGGACGGGGCAAGAAAACAGGTTTTTAAAGTGAAAATGTCCAAAAATTTGAAATGTTTTTGTTTCAGAATTCAATATATAATTAATAAAAATTAAATAAATTGTATTTATATATGTAAAATTTATATAATTAAAATTTAAAACAAATTCAAAATATAATTTAACCCTATAAATTATTTAGACGAAAAAACATTTTTCAATTGAAATTCAATATTTTTCACTAATTATGAAAGAATGAAAATTCACCGAAAAATATCAAAAATTCAACCCAAGATAATTTTGAAATTATTATTTCAAAATTTATGTTTATTTTTTGAAATATAATTTATAAAAGTGTCAAGATTAAGTTTTAAAATACGTTCTTCATTAAAAGACGACAAAATTGCCTACAGAAAAAATAGAGCTTTTTATGGGTAACATTGGATTTGTTCCTATCTTTTTTATATAAAATATATTTGATGGCTGTAAAAAATAATGTATTTAATATATAATATATATATTTAATTAATATATTTCAATAATAGTAATTAATTTAAATTATTAATACAAAAAACCTTTGGGAGAATAAAAATAATTTTTTATAGAAACATTCTCTTTGTATTCAAATAGTTTTTATTTTAATTTATAATTATTTGGTTACCATTGAATTCAACCATATATTTTTATAACTTATTTAATCATATTAATAACCTCTAATTTAATATCTAGGTTATATTTTATTCTATTAAATAATAATATTTTAAAAATATATTATTTTTTTGCTAAAACTCGGTCTTGCATGTAACGCAAGCCATAAAAGAAATTCATTGTTACGTGTAAAGAGAGATAAATTTGGGGTTTCATGTAAAGAAATATAATAATAATGTTGTCTATAACATAATACAAGATAAAATTTTCATGTAGAGTAAGCTTAACTTGGTGTTTTGTATAAAGTAATCTAGGAACAAAATTAAATTTAATCTAAAATGAAAATATTATAAAGACTTGTGGTGTTACATTTATGATGAAACCAAATACTATAGGACATGGGAAGGGAAGTAAGTAAGTTATTTGGTTAGGTATTAGAAAAAAAATGATCCTTTAAGTATGGAAAGGACATGATAGGAGGTGTACTTTTATAAGTGAGAGGTGCTTACATTTGTGTAAATATCCAAAGCTATTCAATAATGGGAAGTCACTCTCAATACAAGTGCCCCAAAAATTGATAAATAATAGATTATAGGGGTTATATGTCTGATAAAACCCTATAAAATTAAAAAATAAACATGTTTTAAACATGTTATCCATTTTACATATAGGGTTAATCACTTTTACAATTTTAGTTTTTCACCACAACAAATAGTTTTTTACTATTTTTACTAATAATTATGGAAAACATTAAGTTGACATTATTAAATAATATTATTATGATTATTATAAATATTTAATCCATTTTATAAAATTAAATTCACATAATAGTGATAATTAAATTTAAAATTAAACTTATAAAACATGTCAAAATCAGGTTTTCAAGAAATGCATTATTCAAGTAATAGATGATATTTTATTAACTATATGAACAAATATCATGATTATATAAATTTAAATTCATATAAATAGATTTATAATATAATAATTTAATTTAAATATTTTATTACTATGGGTTATTTTAATTAATTATAATGGATAAAATTTATGCACTTAAAAACTAGTTTGTAGAAAACAACATTTTTAAGTATAAAAATAAACATAAAAAGAATATATATAATTGATTATTAAAATAAACTTAATTATATTATTCAAAATAAAATGTTTCATATATAACTTTTATAAAAAATAAAAAATATAATGGTACTTTTAAAGCACTTTATTTAATGAAAAGAAATGATATTTTTACAAAAAATAGTATTTTTTACTATTTGATGAAAAAATAAATATGTTCAAAAAATCCCAAAATTTCACCCTTTGTTAATTTTGATATGTTTATTTTATAAATTGTGTTCCTTTTATAAAATAAAATTTCTAAAGGTTCAAGAAATTAATTATGATATTTTCTCGCAAAAAATACAAATCATTTTTGATGCATAAAATGACTTCACTAAAATTTGGGTACTTATTTATTATGAATTAATCAACACATTTAGAAGATATAAAAAATTTAGAGATATTTTTTATAATATGGTTATTTTTATTCCTACTAACAATTTTAATGGATATCTCATAACAATCATGTTTAAATAATAATATTTTAATAATATATCACAATTTATTTAATCTCAGTGTTGCATGTCGTATATGATATCAAACATAATTTTCTTTTAAAATTGTGGTGTGTTGCGTATTTCATAAACATAAAATATTATGTTCATATTAAAATTATATTATGAATATAATAAAGTTTCTAAGAGTCTAGTGGGAGTATGTTTGGACTTAAAAAGTTAAAAATTAATAAATAAATAGTAGTAGAAAAAATTGCATTTGTTTCAAGGTTTTAATGTCAGTTATTTAATAAAAAATGTTTAAAAGGTTTAAAAATTGATTATTTAAATAAAAAATGTTAAGAAAATTATCATGGTAGTTTTAACATAAATCATTACATTAACTTATGTTAAATTAATTTTTAACATCAGTTAATAAATAACCGATGTTAAAACACTGTCCATGGAGAGTTTTAACATCAATTATTTATTAAATGATGTTAAATGTAAAATTTCATATCACACACCCAATTATCGTTCAATTTTTTTATATAATGACTTCTATTTTTTTAACTTCCCACTTAAAATTTAGGATATAGTGGGATTTTTTTTTCAATTTTTGTTTATAGATTTTCATTCTCCCTATTTCTATATTTCTTATCTACCCCTCCTTTGATCCAATTTTTTTTCAATGTATAATTTCTTCTCTTCATGATTTCTTCATGGTACTTGTAGTCATGTTATTATTATTTAGTTTCCTTTATAATCATTTTTTTTCATAGATATATTTTTTACTAATTTGTTTATTATAATGAAAATGAATTATTTTGATCAAGTAGAAAAGGTAAATCTTAAGCATGAGATTTATTATCCAAAGTTTAAAATACCCTAACAATCATATTTTATAAATCCACATGAGTTATTTATTAAAAATAAAATTAGTATCAATAAATAATATTTAGACACAAAGGATACCATCACAAAAAAGGTAAATTAGAAAAATCATTAAGTATATTTTTTATATTTTCATTTGATTTGTTTTCAAATTTCTAGTTCTTTTATATTGTATTTTATTATAAGGTAGTTATTTTTATTAACTTTTAAAAAAACAAATTCTATATCAATTATTTTAATTTCTAAAGGAGAAATTAACTTATAAATTTTATTAATTTAATAAATGACGTTATAAGTGACTTTGGATAACTGTTATTAAAATAACCCATATCTAATGTTTTGGAAGTTTAGCTATAGACATCAATTATCAAAATAACTAATGTCAAAAGATTAATTATAAAGAGTTTCTATTTTTTTATTTTTATAACCTTATTTTAAATTAAATTATAACATTGTTTATAAAATAAACAATTATTGAAAAGTTAATTTCAACATTGGTTTTAAAAATAATTGAAATCAAAAGTCTTAAAATTCCATAAAAATAAATATGTTCACATTGGTTTATATAACCAATGTTAAGAAAAATACTTATAATAATGGTTGTATTTAATTAGGTAGAAAAAATCATGTTAAAACTAAACAAATATGTTAAAATTTATTTTTATACTAGATAAAATATTATCCCAATCATTATTAAAAGTGAATATCACTTAGTACCTTAAAATAATTTTACATATGATGATAAATATAAATGTAATAACCTGAACTATTATAAATAAAATTCCCCTTTTTATTAAATGTCTTATTATGTAATATGGTCATAGAAAATACTTTCACTTATTTTGTTTCATTATATCTAATTAGATTTAAAATATTGATAATTATCTTTGTTATTGATAATATAGTTGTTGAGTAGTTTTCACTTGATTAGTTTAAATATAGGGTTTTAACAAATCCAATTAACACAGACAAATGAAGTGATTGTCTCAACCAGTAGTATCATACCCTATGAATCCCATTTACCAGATATTCTGAGGGAGATATAATCACTAGGATTTTCCTTTGACCAAGCCCAAGATGAGATCCAATAGCTTTAGAATAAGCGAAATTGTTTACGGGAGAATTTTAATCTCACTGAGATCACATCCCAAATGATGTTTGTTGAACCGCCCCATGAAAGTTTCACCATCATGCACCTTACTCTTTGGGTGTTTTCTGGTGTTTTAAAGAGATATGTATCAATAACCAAGAAATATGAGTATTTACATTATTTTTTATAGAATAATGAATATATTGTCATCCTATTATAGTTACTTTATAAATGATTTTTATTTCGATATAATAAAACACAAATAATATTTTTGTGTAAGATTTAAATTTAATTAAGGAATTTATTTTGATAAATTAATGGATTTTTGAGATAAAATATATTTCAATAAAATAACATTATTAAATATTTTTTTTATTAAATATAAATTATCATATAATTTTTATGAAGTCAAATTTAATTTTTATAAGGGTTTAAAAACTGCTATTGTCAAAAAACCTTTCATTTCTAAATAAATATAGATTTAATTTGAAAAGTGAAAATTCAAATATTTAGAAAATTATTTAGATAAAATAAATATTATTTTTGGAATCATAACATCGAAATTATCTAATGGCTAATTTTTCCTAATTTTCTGAGAGAGTCAAATTTTCATGTAAAAATTAAATACCTTATAAATATACTTTGTATATTATGACATCATAATGATAAAAAAGTGATTTAATAAATACTATAAAAGGTATCAAAAAAATATATGTTTTAAATTTAAACGAATTTGATTTAATGTTAATTTTATTAATTTTATAAATCCCTTATGAATCCTCCAAAACTATTAATATATTTTAAGGTTTTTAAATCATTTATTTAAGAGTGTGACTCACCTACACATAAGCAAGGGTATTATTTTATTAATATAGGAACTTTTACTTATAAAATAATTATAACCACTCCCATTTTTGAGAAACCAGGGGAAAAAACCATGGTATGGTTTTTTTGTGTTGGTTTCTTTATTATGTGAAGTGCAAAACCTAAATAATAAATAAATCCCATACTTTTCCTATATAAACCCACCCAAGATCCCATTTATCTTAACTAAAACTCCTTATAAAACTTCCATAATCTACCCTAAACTATCTATATCTCTCCCAAGGTTCCTCAAAACTCTCAAGAATCCCCTCCCAAGTATTTTTAGTCTCACTATAAATTAAGAGATTTCTCTCTTCTCATTTCAGTTCAAGAACTTATTTTATGTTATGTGTCTTAAATTCCATTTTCTTTTGTTGGGAAATGTTATTATATATTCAACATAAAATCCATTTAATTTACAAATGATTATATCCCCTTTCACTCTCATTAATTTTCCCATGATCCTTTATGTACACCCATTACCATACCAAAACATAGTTATAATTCTTTTCATTATTCAAGTTTCTTCACAAACTCATGCATTCTATTTCCAATTTATAATATTAGGATTTGTTTTTACATGTACCTATTACTTACCATTTAATTTCTATGTGATTTTATTCCTTATTCTCTCTCATTAAACAATTTTTATGAATATTTAACTGATGTTGTTATGCAGCTGAAATTTAACTGCGATTTTTCATACAGGAAAAATTGTGTAGTGAATACCATACCCATTTTCTATCAAGTGTGTTCACATTTATGAACATATTATTTTTTATTGGGGACTTAAATATATCTATTTCACACTCCTTGATTGTGGAATAAATTATTATGAGGAATGAACCCATGTTGTATGATCCATATGGCACACTTAAGCATAAGAATGAAATGAAAGTGACAAATACACCAAGAATTATATAGCACTACAATGCATTAGGTAATTTTAGTATCATGATATGTCATGTTGGGATAGATAGTCAACCTGACTCTTTATTGTACTTTTTCCACCATGATGTCTTGGCGGGTTATCCTTGACCTATATTTATGATGCAGTGTTTTCGATTATTGCCACCTTTCCTAGGTTATGATTATCATGCTATATCATGTATCAATGTTCATTTTTATTACTCATACTATTTTGATGACCCAATAATATTCCTATTTTCTAACATTTATCATCTTATACAATTTTTATTCCCTTACTCAGATTTATAGCTCACCCATTTCTTATGATTGTCCCCAGGTTCTCCCGTGTAGTTTTAAAAGCCATAGAATTTTATAAGTATGGTAAGGAATTTTTCAATAATGTTTTTGTATACCATATCCAAGATGTTATTATATGTACCAAATTACCAAAAACACAATAATTATTGATATTTGAGGTTTTATTATGTGTATATTTTTGTAATAATTCTAGTATTAATGAAAAATAAAGAACATGGTTGATATAGTTGGTATTAGAGAAAAAGTTTAGTTATTTTTGGGATTAGGATTAAAAAACCCTAGAGAAAGCCTTAAGGATAAGAAAAAGTATAAGTAAACATCCCTAAATTTTTATAAGTATAGATAAAGTGGTTTATAAATAAAATAAATATCTTTCTAGATACTACTAGTGGATGTAGTTCTAGAAAAAATGTACTTAGGCGTAACATATCAAACAAGGTGTGTCGGGCCTGACTTGGTGTAAATTGGTACATGATAGCGGGCCTTACTATGCACCTAGGTTAACACTCCTAGGTGATATTATTTGGTAAATTCATAATCTCAATACAAACCATTATTAATGGAACACAAAATTCCCATAAGAATATATGTTAGGAAATAGATAATGGATAACAAAGATTGAAATCTAGAAATTCACAAGTTAAGAAATAAATTCAATTTATAAGTTATCACTTTAATGTAATTGGATTCCCCTTTATGTGTTTAAAGTTTTGAAATAATAATCCCAAATTTTCCTTTTACTCTATTAAATGGTTGAAAATAGTAGGAATCAGTTAAACAATCATTGTAACGGGAAATGTGATGACTTTTCCAATGAGATTCCTGACCTGTGGGAGAAGGAATTAAAAACATTATGACAATAATATATCATATGAATCAGGTTCTAAATATAAACTTGGATTAGGAGGTGTTCCAAAGTCCCCCTAAGAGAGAACAAGGTGTGACCATGACCTTTATGTGACAAAGACCTCCAACTTTCAATGAATCATATGACCCCATAATCTATAAACAATGGATTAACTACATTGAGAATATCTTATCCATCCTTCAATTTTCTGAACAAGAGAAGGTTCTATTGGCTATTTATCATATGGATTTATAATCTGATTATTGGTTGGAATTGGTCAACAATATAAACCCTAAGGAAGAATTCAAAGTGATGGAGTGGAAAGAATTTCAGAAAATGTTTTTTGATAAATATTTTCCTCACACTCTCCATCCTAAAATGGAAAGGAAATTATTTTCCCACAATAATAAAATGGTGAATATATCAGGGAGTATGTGTAAAACTTCACAAAACTTGAATGATACACCTCTAGATTTTTGTTTACCCCAAAATTTAAGGTTTACTTCTTATTTGTTGGGCTAAAAAATAGTCTATGAAAAGCCTTAGTGATTTGAGACTTTGATAGATATGTGTAAATTGTCTAATGTCACCTCATAGTTGAAATAATGATTAGATAATCTCAAGGGTATCATGGGAATAATAAGTATAAATTTGATTTTAATTTTGGTGGTTTTATGGTGAAATCTAACGGTGCTAAGAAACTTCAACATCCCACTTCTGAAAGGTGTGGAAAGAAGCACCATATAAATTTACTCAGGGGAATTAATAAATGATTTAGGTATGGGATGGAAGGACACCTAGATAAGGATTTTTGATAGGAGAATCCTTCTAATGAAATATATTAAAGTAATGCTCTAGTCAACCATCAATATATTTTCCATCTCTTAAAATGAAAGGAATCCAGGAACTTTTCAAATACACTTACTAAGTCAAGGGTTTTTGGAGACAACCAACAACCTTTAAGGTAGCAAGGGATAGCTTCTTCCATCACAACCACTGAGGTAGATCCCAACAATTAAGTAGTGGTAGGTTCTATAGTTATTCATTTAAGAATAGAAAACATACTTTTTTATTATATTTCTATGAATTCCTTCATATCACAAATTTTTAGTAGAACTATTCAAAAAACCCCACAAAACATGGAATTAGAGAAATTGGTGAAAATGAAAAATGGGGAAATTATTAAATCCCAAGTATATAACCCCTCACATGTCACAATATGTGGTCCAACAAACCTTTTCATACTGCCTTTGGTGGAATTATATGCAATTATGGGAATGGATCATATTTATCTAGATAAAGGCAACATAAATTTCCATGAGAAGAAAATTACTCTCCATATTGTGAATCAACCCTTGACTCTGTGCAAGTTAAAGGAGGAGGATGAATCTTCTTTAGCACCAAAATCTCAAGCATGAATATTATTTTCCCATAATCTAGTGTATCTAGGACAAATGATTAAGTCTAAGGATAAGATAATCCTTGAAGACATGTCCATTGTGAGGGAATATGATGATGTATTTCTTCAGGAATTTCTTGCTCTTCCTCTTAGAAGAGAGGTTGAATTTTTAATTGAGCTTATACCTAGGGTGTTACCATTATCCAAGAATCTATATAGAATGGATATTGTAGAACTTGAGTAGCTGAAGAAACAACAACTTGAAAATTTATTAAAGGGTTCATACACCCAAGTGATTCACCATTGGGTTCACCAATCC
The DNA here is from genome assembly GCA_963277665.1 of Viscum album. NCBI lineage: Eukaryota > Viridiplantae > Streptophyta > Magnoliopsida > Santalales > Viscaceae > Viscum > Viscum album. Next base: position 816,521,503 of record OY728140.1, read on the forward strand.
TCTTTATCAATAAGAAGGATGGGTCAATGCACCTTTCATTGATTATCATAACCTCTATAAGATCACAATAAATAAAAAATATCCCCTTCCACAGATTAATGACTTGTTTGATCAGCTACGTGGATCACAATACTTCTTCATGGTGGATTTTTGATTGGGATAATAACAAGTTAGGGTGAAGAAGGTGAATATCCCCAAGAATAATTTTTGTATAAGGTATGGACACTATGAGTTCACTCTAATTCCATTCAGACTCAATAATGCTCCAAAAATCTTTATGTACTTTATGAATCTATTCTATAGGGATTACCTCAAAAAAATTTGTAGTCTTTATAGATTATATTCTAATATAATCCAAAACCAAGTATGTTGATGAGGATCATATAAAAACAATGCTAAATACCTTTCAAAAGTATAATCTTTATGCAAAGTACAAAAAATATAAGTTTCAGTTGAAGTAAGTATCATAATTGGGGTATATCATCACAATTAATGTGATATCTTTGTATCATTAAAAGGTAGAATAAATTGAATAATAGTCAAGGATAATATCTATGACATATATATATGTAGTTCCATTATATTATCTGGGTATTATCGTCGATTTGTGAGAAACTTCACATGATTTTCAAACCCTCTAACCAAAATAACTCAGAAGGGAGTCATTTTTTCTTGTAATGATGAATTTAAGAGAGCTTCAAGGAGAAAAAAATAAGGATTTTCATTCCCCTTGTGCTCACACTATCTAAAATTGGATAACTTTTCATAGTATTCAGTGATGTTTAAAAAAAGGGATTGGGTTGTGTGTTACTGTCAAATGACAAAGTCATAGCCTATGCTTGAAGGTAGTTGAAAGTTCACAAATAGATTTACCCAACACATGATCTAGAGTTTTCTAAAATTATATTTTATTTGAAAATATGGTGTTAATATCTCATTGTGGAGAAGTATGAAATATATAAGGATAACAAAAGTATAAAATATATATTCACATGGAAAGAGATGAATGAGATCCAATGAAGATGGTTAGATATGATCAAAGACTATGACTACTCAATTTAATACCATATTGGGATAGTGAATTAATTGGAAAATTCTATAAGAAAAAAGTATACATAAATTTTATCATTTATGAGAATTAATAAGGATATAATCTTCTTGGATTCAAAAAGATGGACATGTGAATCATAAAGAAAGAAACACCATCGATCATTTCACAAATGATTTCTAAACCATACCTTTTGGAGAAGTTAATGGATGCTCAAAAAGATGATGTGGGAATTCAGAAAAAAAGTGGAAACTATAATGAAATGGAAATACTCATAGTTCAATGTCAATGGAGAATGAGTTTTGAGATTTTGGTCACAAATATGTGTACCGTAAAATATTGAGTTAAAGATGGAACTGTTGTATGATTCACATAGTTAGAATTTCTTCATTCACCCAAGAAGCACAAAGATGTATCAAGATCTCTGAGAGAACTATTAGTGGTACAATATAAAGAAAGAGATTGCTGAAGATACATCAAAGTTCCTACTATGCTAGCATTTGAATGTTGGAAGACATAATCATAAGGGGATTATGAAACCATTACCCATACCAATAAGGAAATAGGAAAACATCACATTGGACTTTATCTACAGACTTCTGAAGACATCAAGGGGAAATAATGTTATATGGGTTTTTGTGGATCATATTACAAAGATAACTTAGTTTATTTCTATTCAAGAGGATTTATCACTGGATTAATTTGAACAAATACACATTAGAGAAGTTGTAAGTCTACATAGAGTACCATTATCAATTATATCTAATTGAGATCCGAAATTCACCTCCAATTTTTGGGAAATTATCTAATATGCTCTAAAGACTAAGATGAAATTCAGTAAAACTTATCATCCTCAAACCAATGTCCAATATGACAAGACTATTAAGACACTAGTATAAATCTTGTAATCATGATCTATGAAATTCCAAGGAGAATGAGACCAACATCTTCCTCTGGTCGAGTTCTCTTACAATAATAGTTTCCACTCAATCATCCAAATGGACCCCTATGACGCCCTTTATAGGAAGAGGTGCAGAACACCTGCATGATGGGATGAACATGGGGAATGAAAAATTATAGGTATTAAAATGGTCAAGTAAATGTTGGAAAATTTTAAGACCATTCCACAACACATAAAGGCTTCTCAGAGTCGAAAAGAGAGATTTGCTAACAGTCATCGACAAGAACCAGATTTTGATGTTAGAGATAAGGTATTCTTCTGCATATCTCCGTGGAAGAAAGTGGTGATATTTGGGAATAATAGAAATATTATTACAAGATACATTAGCCACTTTGAGATCCTTGATCACATCGAAGCGATGGCCTATCAACTGGCACTCTCACCACAACTATCTCAAATACATGGTGTATTACATGTATCCATATTGAGAAAGTACAAACCAAAAACCTCATATGTACTCAACGTAGATATGGTACCATTGAATAATGATTTCTCATATGAGGTGCATCCAGTGAATATCTTAGATCGTAGAGACAGATTTCTATAAAATAAGACAACGAACCTTATTTAAGTGATGTGGAGAAACCACACGTTTGAAGAAGTGATGTGGGAACCAGATAAAGTGATGAAAAATAGTTACCCTAGTCGGTTTAAGTGTGGTAAATGAAAATTTTGATGGAAAAATTTCCTAATGGGGGAAGATTGTAATGACATGAACGTTTATAAATAAAATTCCCCTTTTAATAAAATGTCTTATTATGTAATATGGTCAAAGAAAACAAATGAAACTATTTTGTTTTATTATATACAATTGGATTTAAAATACCATTAATTATATTTACTATTGATAATATATCTATTTAGAAGTTATCACATGATTAGTATAAATATAAGGTGTTAAAAAATTCAATTTATATAGAGAAAGAAAGTGATAGCCTCAAAAAATAAGATTGTACACTATGAAGAAAATTTAGAAGAGCTTTTGAGGGAGATATCACTGGGCTTCTTCATTTACCAAGCCCAATTTATGATCTAATAAGTTAATAAAGAGTGAAACCATTTATGGGAGAAGTTCAAGATCATCAAGATCATGACCTAAACCATGTTCGCCGAATCGTCCCATAAAAGTACAACCATTTCACACCTTACTCTTATGGAATTTGTTGGTGTATTAAGGAGATATGTATCAAGACCATAATAATATTATTGTGTACATTATTTTTATATAATAATGAATATATTTTTATCCTATTATGGTAACATTATATATTATTTTTTATTTTGATATAATAAAATTAAAATAGTATTTTTACGTAATATTTAAATTCAAATAAGGAATTTATTTTGATAAATTACTAGATTTTTGATATAATTGTTTTTAATAAAATATTATTATTATAAAATTTTAAATAAGTATAAATGATCATTTAATTTTTCTGAAGTCAAATGTAATTTTTATAAGGTTTCAAAAACTATTATTGTCAAAAAACCACAAAATTTAGTAATAAATGTCAATTTTATTTTAAAAGTAAAAATTAAAATATTTAAAAAATTGTTTATATAAAATGAATATTATTTTTTGAATCATAATTTATAAATTATCCAGTGATGAATTTTTCATAATTTTCTAAGATAGACAAATTTTGGGGTAAAAATTAAATACCAAAAAAATATACAATGTGTATTATGACATCATAATAAACCAAAAGTGATGTAATAAATACTATAAAAGGTATCCCAAACCAAATATATGTTTTATATTTAAAATAATGTGGTTTTATGTGTATTTGATAAATTATATAAATCCCTTACGAATCATCCAAAACCATTAATATATTGTAAGGTTTCTAAATCATTTCTTTAAGAGTGTGACTCACCTATACATAAGAATGGTTTTTATTTTATTAATTTTATCACTTTGACTGATAAAATTATGTGAAAAACTTTCATTTGGAATAAAATATGTTTAAAAACCATGGTATGGTTTTTTGGTTATTTTTATGTAAAGTCCAAAACCTAAATAATAATGAAATTCCTCTCTTTCCAATATAAACCCACCCAAGATCCAATTTAACTTCACTAAAACTTCTTGGAGAATATAAATACTCTTCCCTGCACTATATAGTGTCCTCCCAAGGCACCCCAATCTCTCAAAAATCCCTTCCCAAGCATTTGGAGTCACACACTCAAGTAATGGATTTCTCTCTTCTCATTTCGATTCAAGCATTTATTTTATGTTATTTCTCCTAAAATTCATTTTCTTATGTTGGTATATGTTCTTACATATACCCCTTAGTTCCAATTTAATTTATAGATGATTATATACCCCTTTTAATATCATTAATCCCCCCATGATCATTTATGTACAAATCTTACCATGCTGAAATATTGTTAGAATTATTATCTTTATTCAAGTTTCTTCATTAACTCATGCCTTCTATTTAAAATTTCTAATGTTGGGATATGTTTCTCTATTTCTTTATTGTGTTACATTTTATTTATATTTTATTATAGACCCTATTCTCACTCATTTACCCATTTTTATGAATATTTAAGTGACGTCGTTATGTTGTCGAAATTTCACCACAATTTTCTATGCCAAAACAATTATGTAGTGAATACCATACCCATTTCCTATTAGGGGTGTTCACATTTATGCACATATACTTGTTAATTTTTGTATTACATATATTAATTCCACACTTTTTATCATGTAATAAATTATGATGATGAATGAACCCATGTTCTATAATCCTTATGGCATACATAACCATGAGAATGAAATGAAAGTGACAGGTGTGCCCAGAATTATATAACGCTCCAAAGAATTGGGTAATGTTTAGTATAATGACATGTCATGTTGGGAAAAAATTTGAACCTTATTACTTTATGGTAATTTTCCCACTATGATGTATTTTCATTTTATACTTGACTTATTTTTATGATGCAGTGTTTTAAGTTGTTTTCATTTTTCCAATGTTATGATTATCAAGTTATATCATGTCTCGTTGTTCATGTTTATGATTCCTACTCTTCTTATGACCCATTTATGTTACTATTATATAATTTTCATCAACTTATTCCATGTTTATTCCTTTAATGGAAATTATTTCTCACCTATTTCTTATGTTTTTTCCCAAATTGTCCCGTGCAGTTTTAAAAGGCATCGAATTTTAGAAGCATGTAAGGAAGTTTTAAATAATGTTATTGTATCCCATGTTCCAAATGTTATTATATGTAATTAATTCCCAAATAAACTAAGAATTATTATATTTTAGGTTGTATTATTTGTATTATTATTTATTAAAAAAATTATTATTTTGAAATAAAGAACAAGGTTGTTATAATAAATTTAAAGATTTACATTAATTAACTGTAATGAAGTGAAAACTACAATATATCCTTAAGAATTTTTGTATGCATTTGTAAATATATAATGTAAATAGTTATATGTATTACCAAAATAATTTCAAATGACTTTTTTGGGACTTTTCCAAGAATTATTATGATGATGTACATAGAAAGAGTTTCAAGTAGATAATAAAATTTATTGACATCATAACATTAGATGTTGTGGAGAAAAAGTGTTTAAATACTTTTTTATGAAATTAAACCTTATGAATTTGATTACTAAGTTTATCTATAATTTAAACTATATTACTTCCTATATTTTACTCACAAAAATATTTTAGTGGGATGGTTTTTTCAAATGGTCACATAGATATGTGATATGAATTACATAGAGTTGTACCAATTTTTTTTAAAAAACCTTAAATGTAAAGCTAACATAAGGTTATTTTATTAGTAAATCACATGGGATATTATTAAATAGGAAATTATATATGGGTTTTTAGTGTTTTTAAAATATTTTAAGAATAAAAAAAGTATCATGTTATACTAAAGGCATTCTCCACTTTATTATAATTTCATGTTAGTTGTATATATTGTATAAAGTGAAATGATAATTGAACTCTGGTTGTATGACATTATGTTATAATTAACTTATTTTCATCATGGTGTATAATAGGTTGTGATGAGATATTAATCTTAGAATTAGTGGGATTTCATATGAAGGTATGAAATATACCCATGAGGTACAAAATGGGTTTTTTTTCACAGGAATACACCCCAAGTATATACCACATTAAGTTTCATTCATTGTGTATTATTTATACTAGGGGCATGTGTCTCATATTTGGATTTCCCCATACATTATGTTGGTGAGATACATATCATGAGAAACTTAATACTTTGATACCTTTCTTATAAAATCCTTGAGACTTAGCTAATCTAGGGTTGTTTGGGTATTTTTCTAATCAAAATATTGGTTGGATCTTAAATGAGATGGGATTTTTGCTCTAGTATGATGAATATAAAATCTAGTCCATAGATTTAGATATATTGAGGAAGTGTATGTATATTTCTATATAAAGTACATGTAAAGTGATTATTTATTGGATGAGGGGCATGTGATGTGGTTATCCATGAGGGTGAATGACTTAAGATATATTCATCGACCTGACCAGTCTATATTTGGAGAATCCAGAACATATGAGTAGGCTATAAAGGATTGATATACTTTATTTTCCATTTTTACTCGTTTCCTTGGTCAAAGGAATCAGCTAAAATGCATTATTGTTTTATATTCAATTGGTGGAAACAAGTATATAGATACATGTGTTTGATGGAGATAATGTCTCATGCATCCTTAGACATTGTTAAATCCACGAGTAAATGGTTAGAATTTATAATTTTAAGTATATAATCCAAATTAATAAATCTTGGAAAACATGGTACAAAAATTAGAAGACTCTAGGTTGAAACATAGAGAACATAGAGGATCCTAAATTTGTAATAATTTCTAATTATTAGTCTGTATGGATCGAAACACACAAACCAGTTGAACAAAAAATATTGAGGTGAGATATTGAGGCAACAAGTATAGAAAAGTAGAGATTATTCTAAGGTTAATCATACATTATATGGGAGATATAGGTGGTGGACCAGTTTTAGGGGATAAATTCATAAATATGTATGATTAATTCACTTTGTGAGTCAACAAGGGTGATTAATTGTGAGACTTGATAGGGGGTAACTAATCTACTTGGTTGATTAAAATTAGTAATACATAATCTATTTTATTCCTTTAGTTAAAGTAATCCAATAAGTTATAGGTTCATTAAGTTCAATATTAGAAGAAAAAAGAAGATTTAGGTTGTCTCTTCCTCCCCTACTCCCCTACATCACATTGGATTTAATAACCTTGTATCCATTACTCTCACAAGGAGACTATAAAATATTATTATAAGAGAATAAATGTGATTTTAATCTACCCAAGAGATTGATGAATAAAACTAATAATTTAATGTTAAAGAATTAGCCTCTTATTCTCATTCCATTGTCCCTAAAGTAATTAATCACTCGGAAAAAATTGGAATTCTATCACAAGTGAAATATTAAACTCAAGGGATGGAAAACACATACTTGGGGGAGGAGAAAACAAAGCCATCATAGATAGATAAAATTGAAACATTATGTCCATAAAAACTCCAATATCAACCCAAAATCATGAATTAATAATAAAAGTCTTACAATGTTGTTTTTATCTCCACATGGAATTTCCTTGTGAATAAATGCCTCCCTCTAGGTTTATTTTTCTTATGGTTACTATTTTTCAATATCAAAATCCACATTCTTTAAAAATTCTACAAATTGCAGCTAAAATAGGACAGTCATATCCATAGAATAACTAGGAGTGTTGCAGGAAAGATAATTTAAAAAATCATATTTCTCATGAAAGGTTTGACTAACTCCATGACATAAAGGTTTTAAAGATCCATGGTGGGATAAATATATATCTTTAAATTTATAATATATGATGATCATAATGTATTCCTTTTAGTTTTCTGGCCACGGTTTGACTAGATTCAAAGAGATCTTTGATAGGTAATGACATATAAAATTGTTGTTTCATGGGGGTTATCTTACTCGAGTTCCATGTTATTTCCCTTTTTTAATTCTTTATGGATAAAAAAGGTGATGTGATAAAAAGGTGTGGTGGACCATATTTGGTTTGTCTCTTTATGATTTCTTGTTCCATGGCAGTATAACTATGGCGGAGACTTTTTATAAAATGTAAAATTCATTGAATATTATGAAGTTTGTAATATACTCTACCAAACTTTTAAATAATCCTTATATAAATCACATGATGTAGTATTACACATTATAGCATGGGGATCTCTCGGTAGTTACCTACATAATTCTTTTCCCACATTGAACTTTTGGTTGTATAGACACGTCTTCACTTTATATGATTCTTTTTAAAAATCATTTGAATTCTTATGGTACCATACCATACCATATCCAATTTTTATGGCTCCACCCATCACTATGGCTTGACCTCTCACCTCATCTCACCCTATTCTAGGACTTTCTCTTTCTATACCACCTATAAATGCACTATTATTATGTTTTCCAGCTACCTCATGTTATCCAGAGAAGCTTATTTAGTTCTATATTTGGTTGATAATATTTTTTCCTATGTCTTGTATTTTGATTATAGTGTATAGTTTTCTCTATATCGTATCATATTCCATGATCTTTTCTAATTTATTCTCATCAAAGGGTAATGTGGCATGATTCATTAAGTTGTATCATGGTTACGTCTTGAGATATTTCAAGTAGGTTCCCCATTATCACACATATCATGGTCATTTTTACCAAGACATGGTTTCATTAATTTACTCTTCACAAATATCCATACTCTTTAAATTCCTTTAAAACATGAGATTTGGATTCAAATTCATGAAAAAACCGTAAATGTGGTATTATTTTCTCTATAAATTATTCTCAAATTATGGAAAATTGATGTGAAAAAATAGACTTATCAAACACACACACACATTAAAATTTTCTTATCCCAAAGAAAAAATATAAATATTGAATAAAAAATAATTAAAACTTAAATAAGGGAGGTATTCAATTTAGCATTATCATATAAATAAATTCTTATCAAGAATTCATAAATCATAAACCTTAAACCAATTAAAATTGATACCATTATTCTTTATACATGACACTAATTTAAGAATAATTTCCCATTCCATTCTAATTTTTCAACTTTTCATTAATATTTTTACCATTTATGAATTACCTTATCTAAAATTCAATGCAATCATCACTTAATGTAAAATGTTATAAATTTTTTCTCAATCTCAAATATGTGAACTCTATCTATAGGATTTCAAGTCATATACATTTATACTTATAAGTTAAATGAAAAAAATCATCAGTAATTTCCATTTAGGTTTATATATTTGTGAGCCTAATGTTACGTGGGTTATAATGTGAAAATTTAAAATAAAAGGATTGAAAATAATGGAAACAATCATTAAGCACCATGCATGATTTTTAATATAAAGCTTAATAAAATAAATAATTCCTCCTTCAACTTACCTAAGGTGATGATATCTCTACTTCCTTATTTCACATAGGTTCACAAACCAAATTGGAATAATTAATGAACTTGATTCTATTTTTAAAAATATATTCCTTTCCTTTAATTATTTATTATTTTTCTTTTGTTTTATTTTTTTCAAATAATTGAAGAACAAACTAATTTTAATTAAAAATAGTTCTATACCCCTTTTCCCAAAATACATAAGACATGATTCCACCATAATTAATTCATGTCACTCTCACTCAATGATACCATAAAATTCTAAACTCCCTCCTTAAATATAAAATTAATAATCATGGAATGACACTAAAGAATAAATTTTAAAAAGCATAGTTTGGTTTGTAATATGGATTCATATAAAGGTATTCCATGGTCCCTCAGAGTCTCTTAAAAGGTCAAATATAGGGTTGGTATTGTGATTAAAGAATATAAATTATGAATCAATCTATGTATTAAATATTTTTAATATAGTTTAAAATCATCATGATTTTTTAAGAAAAATAATAAAGTTCTAGTTGTTATTCACGTTCGAAGCTCTCTTAATAGGAGGGTTAAGAATGAATAAGAGAAATTTTTCTTAGAAACCTCTTCAGTACAAGAATAATACAATTGGAAGTATTGTCATTGAACAAATACTGATAATAAATTTACTAAATTGAAATTTATTAAAATAATAATCAAAAATTAAAATAAAATCATCAATCATTTTATAACATCCTTCATAGTAGAATGATCATGTAAATTTTAAAATTACCACCTATGTATTTATTATTTATGATCATGATTAAACTATTTTACACACATGTAAAAATGTTTCTTATAATTAAATTTACTCCAAGATTAATCAAGTTATTAGATTCATATGGGGTTGAGGGTCCATTCCCGACACTTGAATTTAATATTATACCCAATGTGTAACACATAGTGAAAGATAGGTAAAAAAATAATCAATGGAAAAAAATGAAATTTACCAAAAGAAAAAAAAAATTATTCACTAAAATAAGTAGACTCTATTCCTCAAGCCTCAAATAGTGAATATGAATAATTTTAGTGAAAAAATGATGGGGGTTTAAATTATACACTCCAAACCAAGTGATTTCAAGAAATATATATAAAAATAAAGTAGATTAAATAGTGTTTTTGAAAAAAAATCAGTTTATATCAATCAATGATGCTTAATATAGTTACCCAAGAGGGAAAATAGTACATGTACATAAAATTACATGATAAAAATGTATAAAAATCGGTAACCTATAAAGGCTAAAGGATACCAAGGGAAAAGAAAAAAATCCTAAGAATATTACATGGTATCCATGGTATCTCTATCAGGATACCCTTGGGTCTGGTCAGAGGGAGGTAGAGAGGTTGTGTATACCTTTGGGGTTGCATCCTAAATATAGGAATAGGGTGGTGTAATGATATTGGTTGTGTCCTGAACCTGGGTGGATAGGGTGAATGACAGTAATTGCCTCTAGGGATGTGCCTTGATCATGCTCAGTATCAATCAACTAAGAAAATTTTATAATATATACAAAGGAAGTGTGGTAGGAAACATAGTTTATGAAGGGAGATTTAAAGGGTTCCTCATGCAGTTACCCCTTTCCATTCTACTGGGAATCCATGTAAAGTGAACTATGACCGTTCAAATCAGTGGGAATATTTGGGGGTGTCATAAGGGAGTCCTTATGAGTTGTTTTAGTATAAGTTTTATAAATTAAGGTGGATAGTGGAATCATTTATATAACATATTATAATTCATGGGAAGGTACATAGCCCATGGTGGGCATAAAAGTAACATCTGGTGCCTAAGGGGACTAAAATGGGATAGGAACTGGGAAATAGTTTAATGGTTGTAGTGGCGAATCCATAAAATTGATGCCCATTTCCTAAAAAAGACAGCCTAGAATAGTGAACATGAACTGAAACGTGGCCCTAAATAATCAATTCCACTCATCTTATAAAATAGAGCTAGATTATAGTAGAACTATATTGAGAGTTGATTGTGCTAGATAGGCTTTGGGTTAGGAGGTTGCCTGAGAAAAATTTTCTTCTTCATCAAAATAGTTGAATCAATTTAATACTCTTCAGCCTAAACATAATGATCCCAATAATTGAGAAGTATTCTCATTATCACTAATAAATATATATCAATCAGATCAATATTACTGAGGAAAGTGAGTTGATGGTATACACCAAAAATTTTAATATGTCTAGCCAAATGGGTGATGAAATTATCACCCATTAGAGTTACCTTATACGTATTCCATTATCCCACAAAATTAAAAGAAAAATATCTATCCATATTTAGATTTTTTGGGTCATAAACCTAATACAAAATCATGACATTAAGCTGGATGACAAATCCTTATGAGTCACCATTTTCTAACCAGTCATGGGTTCAATGTTTTTTCAGAAGTGTTTATAGGGGAATGAGAAGGATTCTTCTACCTGTAGAACATGGGTCATTTAATGATTGGGTATTTCATTTTTAGGGAAGGATTGGTCTTGGTAGTGGGTTTGGTTTTGGTTATGTTAGGTTGAGTTTTAGTTTTCGAAGGGTTGGTTTTTGTTTATAGAGGAGGAGTGGGTGTATGAGAGGAAGAGGATGGCGAGGTCTCGGGCTCATAGGTGGAAGGGGAGGTATAAGCATAAGCTGATAGGGTTGGATATTTCATAAATACTATGATGAAGGTTTGGTATTGATGTTATGTGTTTAAGTATGGGGTTAATAAAGGGGTTGTGATGTATAATTGGGGAAATGGGGAAATATATGGAAAATAGTGAATGGAAATGACTCCGAGAATGAGAATGGAGAAATTCATGAAGCTCATGAAAATAGGTGAAAAGATAATCATAGAAGATGAAAGGTTTCCTTACCAAATTCATATCCTAGATATTAATATAAAATGTTACCATTGGATCAGCCGGTGAAGAGAACTTAGGAGTAGGGGAAGATGATGTTGTAAATAAAAATTAGGGTTTCAACAATATTTTTATAATGTGTCACCCCATTGTGGAATGAATATTGGAATTGTGGTGTGGTTTTATGCCATATTATTTTTTAATTCAAAAGGATGCATTCCTTACACCAAGGAACTTTGGTTGTGCATTCTAAGTGAAAAATATTACAGGGTAACCAAAAACTGTTCACTTTTTAATTATCTCACTAAAGTGTAACATAGATATCTATGTATTGTGGTGTTAATGTGCCTTTATCACTTTTTATGGGTTATTATTCCACAATATAGAGAATATGATATGGAATAGGGGACCTAAAATTTCTATTATCACTACTAGAAATGTAACCTATAGTCATGGTTTTATAGGTTTTTGGAAATAGGTTGTTTATAGCCACGATTTAATTAAACGTTTGAGGATAGAGATCTACATTTTTTGGATATGTGTCGGGCTATACTCCTCCCCAAATATATGCAACCCTCATCTCTAAACCGTATAACTCTATCACTGTGGTGCTCTCCTCTGACGCTTCCAATCAATTCCCTCTCTCATGCCACTTTTGACCTCTCTCACCACAACCATCCTCTCCAAACTGTTGACCTCTCTCACATTGTTCACGACAACCTCCTCACTGTTGTTTCCTCCCATGACGATGCCACCCAACGCTACCACCCCACCAAATCTTCCCTGAGATAGCCTCCTAAACTTCTCCTCAGCGTGCCTCTGATGTGGGTAACCCACCTCCTGGGGATCATCCTCCTCCTCAGTCGTCTAGACCTCCTGATTACCCACCAATGATATTTAGGGTTTTAACCGCACAAATTTCAATCATGTGTATTTTATTCAATGGTTGGAATTTATATGTTTATTATATTTCAAATGATTTACAATATCAAATGATGGATTAAAAACCTGATACATTTTTGTTATTCAAATCAGGTGAGTTCAGGTGTTAGGGTGGAATAGTTATCACTTGATGGCCAGATGTGATTTCTTGTATATTTTTTGTACTATTTTTTATTTTTCATACAACATCATATGAAATATTATGATATATATGAGTAAACCAAATGGAAGTTACATACTAATATGTATTTCTTATACCCTGTATGGTAACATTGGTGAGGGTGTAGAGTTTCAGATTGTTTTTTGGGTAACAGGTCATATAGGAGACATGGTCGGAGGTGATGGATGAGTATTGAGGGACTAGACCATAGAGGGATTTGGTTTTTTTGTCATATATCCACTAGGTATTCTTTATTTTTTCTATTTTGTATTTTATCAAAAGATTTTGTGGTACTCTTGATGTATGTATGTATATTTTGATATGAGCCCATTTTACTTCTAAATTAAATATGTATTTTTATTATTATTGGTTTTTTGTAATTGTAATTCATGTAACTTAATATAATGTTTTATTTTTATTTAGTTATTTATATATTTTTTTATGTGATGATAATGAGATTATAGTATCAGCATGTTGATTATATACTCTCACTAGTAGTTTAAATCTTCTTTCATACGGGGAGTTACACCAGAGGTATTATAGAATCTTCGACATGAACACAGTTTGGAAAAGACCATGCCAAGTATTTAGAAAATATTATCAATTTTTTGGTTGTTTTAATATTTGGGGGATTTAATAGATAAATTTTTGAATTGGTTGGATATTAGGATATACACTGGTTGTATGGATCAATAACACATGTATGGTAAAAACCCAAGTCCCCAAGGGTGTAGTTTTCCCTTATAGATTCACACGGTTATCATTGAGATATTCATTCAAATATTATTTTTGGGTTGAGATATTATTTTTTGTTTGACTCTTGGGATGGGGTGGAAATAGAATCTGAGTTCATGAATCATACTTGAAATATAAGGAGTTTCTACATGTTAATTACTACTTGTCTATGAAAAATGGTTTTAAAAAAGGAAATTGTGTTTAGAATGTGGGTTTGAGAAAGAAATATTTCTGGTCATGTTTTTGGAAAATTAATTTGAAAGTGGTTTTGATTAACTAAAACATCAATAATATATGAATTAGGGTTTTCTAGAATAAACTATTGACGGTGTATTAATTAATAGAATTTAAAATAGTGGTTTTCATGTGTTTTTGTTTGATTTATGATATATTAATCATATTTATATGGTCGATGAAAACTTTTAGTTGGTTTGTTAGGATATTATATTCTTATTAGTTTGGAGTATGATGGATATGTATTGGGTATGGTTTGGATTTGTCTTTGGGGGTTTGGGTTGGTGGAAATCCCTAACTTTGGTGGATCTTGTTGGGGTTTTTATTGATGTTTGATATAAAACTCTCTGTATAGAGAATTTTGGTTATTTCTGGGTGATTTTATTTTGTATTTTTGTTAGGAAGTTGCTTGTTATATTAGTTAAGGGTGTAGATTGTTTCTTATTATCAGGGGTGAATGTGCGGGGTTTGGTTTCTATGATTGGTGTGTAAGAGAGTGAACCTTATTTTATTATGATAAAACTCAGGTTTTTGTGTTTTGGAAATGATATTTTGTTATAAAGTAAGTATTAAAGGTATTTTCATGATTTTGTGGTAACAATGAATTCTTAGGGTTGTGACGTGACGTGTTTCTAATTAGTAATGTTGTTATTACCGAATGATGTTGAGTCAAAATTTATCAATAGTGAATCTAATTAGGATATAATTGTGTTCTCATGGGAAATATTCTCAAGTGGTTGTTTCCCTCATATTATGGTACAACTACTTTGATCCATTGACCAAGGCCTTTTAAAAGGAAAAGAAATGGTTTTCTAAGTTATCCATGAGTTCCAGAAGTAACAGTATCTAATTTTCAGTAGTGACATGGGATTGTAGGATGTTTAGAATATTTTAAATAATGTTTAGTTACTATTTGAAAGTATTGGTGTAACACCCCAAGCTTTCACGATACGCTTCTCTTTCAATAATGCAATAGCTTGCATTATACCCAAGTTCGAGATTCTAACACACCACGACCAATCAAAATAGCCGTTATGAATATTAATACCCACTTTTTGAAATTATATAAATTTTATATTTCAAAATAGACTTCATTTTTGTATTTATAATATCGAAATTATCCTAAGTTTATTTTTTTGTAATTTTATGAGAACATCCAATTTTTTATGAATAGTGAAAAATACTTAAAAACAACTTTTTTAATCAAAATAATTTATAGTGATAAAATATACTATTGAGTGGTTTTAAAGTATAATTAGAATATATTTTTACCATTTTATCCAATGGTGGTCATTAGAATTAATTTCACTTTGAAATTGGACATAAACAATTGTCAATCTTTTGATATATATTGTTTCTTAAAAACACGCTATTTGTTGTGACAACGGGAATTAATTATAAAATTAATTAATGAAACTTATATGTTTGGAATTTTTGAAAAAATAGACATCATTTTTTAATTAGGAATATCAAATATATCTTAGGGTTAATTTTTGGTATTTTTCTGAAAAACTTCAATTTTTGGTGAATAGTGAAACCACTAAGTGGTAGTTAAAAAACTGATTTTTCATTTAAATAAAATTTTACCATTTTTGTGAATTTAATTTAAAAAATTTTACATAAATCATTTTCATTAGGAAGTAAAATTATTCTCAATGGGATTAAAATATTTTTTGGTGAATAGTAACTTTTAAGTTCTATTAATCACAATTAAAGGTAATTAGTGTAATTTAAGGTAAATATAATGTTATAATATTATGAACTTACCTTTACACTAGTCCTACCCTTATTGGATGAGTCATGGCCGACCAATACAATCCATGGGTCAACTTGGGGACCCCATGGAGCCACTTGGGTAAGAAAATAACATTAATAACTTTTTATTTAAAGTAAAAATAAAATTGTCACAAACATGTGTTGTTTAACTAAACAAATTATACATGGGGTTATATAAGTTAAATTTTAGACTATAAATATTAATTGGAAATATAAAAATATTTCCTACATCATGGTAATTTTTTTATAATTTTTAGTCATGAAATAAATTAAAATTTTTATGACACCATGATGATGCAGCAATTACCTCATTAATTAACGATTTAAATAAAATGAAAAGATAATGTAAAATATAAGGCTTAAAATTATCAAAAACCTGTTGTATGAGCATATTTAGAACACTTATCACCTTATCCTCGAAATATATCATTGTGGGACCTTTAGAATCCAAAAATAATTTCATAATAAAGTAACATTTCAATCATTCCAAGAGTGCCCCTCCTCTCCTCTTATAAAAGGCCCCCACCTCTACCACCTTATTCACACCTTACAAGCCATTTGGCTAGGACAAACTCTATCCAAAAACTCTCTCAAATTATCTATATTACTCCTAGAAGCATCACTTTGGCCAGAAGTCTTCCCAAGGAAACCTTTGGCTAAAATCAAAAAGAGTTACCCGATTTAAAGGTAATGTCCTCTCTTATGTTCTTTTGATTTATTTTGCTTCTCCAACCCCCTAAAATCTTTTTATAACTTTCTTTTGTAACCAAAACAATATCTTCAATATACTAGTATGTTGTTATGATAAGTATTCTAGCTACATTTTCACACAACTCCATCTAATGGTTAAAGAATATATTGTTTCCGTGGATGGTGAATTACTGCCTCACAAAACAATGATTGTTCTATCTTCTCCTACCACCTCTCATGGTGGCCATTATGATGTAACTATATTTATTTATGATATATATTATATTTATTTTTTCTATATTCTTCTGTATTATACATTTAAAACATAGCTTTATGCTTTTCATGTTGTGCAAACGCGATAATTTCATTTTAGGAAGTGCGGACTACCGCCCCCTCAAAGTGATTTGAATCGTTAATGCCATATGCGGGACGTATAAAGGATGGAGTAAATGATATTATATATCATATTATACTGGAATTATAATATACCTTTATATCATTATGATTTTATTCCATTGAATACAAAATATAAATGAAAGTAGCATTCATGCGTACGTACTGCTTACCGTCTCCATGAACGGTGCATTTCATTTCTTACCTCTAAATGTTATGTAATATTATAAATGCATATGTATACTGGATATATATGATATTTATTACATCTAAATAATGAATATAAGTATGGATATAATGTATATTTTACCACATGAACAACTTGTAATTATAAGAATTTTATTTTTGACTCAAGTACCAAAGATCGACAAAACGACCGTTATTAACTTAAATAATTACATAATGATAATAACATGGTAATAAGTGATATAAAAGGAATAATGAACTTTTAAAAGGTTCTTAAGAAAGTAGAAATTAAATCTAGTATATTATTCATGAGGTTAAAGAACGATTGAGTCAAGTCAGACATGAGGTAAGGGAACTTCTTCACCCAATTTCCGTTCTTTGGGTTAATCTCCTACTTTCAAATTATTTCATGATATTATTATTTCCTATCTTGTATTTTTACTTTATTTATGTGGAATTATAGTGAATACACATAATAAATCTATTTTATTTAAAAAATGATCTTTGTAAGGGAATTCGTCTCAATCTTCTTTCATTGAGGCATATTTTGTTTTAATACAAGACTTTCCTTTATACAGTGTATAAACCCCTTTGACTTTTACTTTTATTCAAAAGGAATATTTTTATATGAAGCATTTTAATAAACGACAAAAGGGAATGTTTTTTTGTCGTACGTATGATGTGAAAACGACGTCTCCGCCACCGTGACCATTATTTGAGTTTTGACTTCCTCTACAAGCTGTAACTTTTTTTAAATGAAAAATCAATACCATGTTTTACTTTTCTTTTATTTTGGTATTGAAAATGGATTTTATAATGTTTTTATTATATCAATGTGTTGTATTGATATCTTGTGATTGAAATGTGGAAATGTTATGTTCCTTTATGCATGTTTTATGTGATACGATTATGTTATGGTTTATGATATGTTTAAACCTTTTCATATAAGGAATGTGTTGGACTTAATAAGTGACGAGTGGAGCCCGCTATAGCTCCTCGATGCATCGGTAGGTATCATGAGACAAACTAGTATCTTGGAATGCGGCCTTGAAAAAATATATTTTGTAGTCTCGACACGAGGACTTGGCTACGTGGTTATGATAGTCTGGCATTATGCATTCCATCATTATGAAAGTGTTTATTGATATTGCATTTGATTATTCGACCAGTAGAACATCCATGTGAATAAGTAAATGGCATTATCTCATTTTACCTTTTCCATATTATGTTTAAGTTCAAGTTTAAAAGGCTTTTGTTTTAGTTATACATTGCCTTAAATGTTTATGTTTATTTATGAAAGCTTCCACTATATTGTTATCCTTACTGAGCATCTGAGCTCACCCCTTTAAATGTTTTATTTTTCCTTGGATGTGAAGAAATATTTTATGAATGACCTGCAAGGATAGTATAAGGGGATATGAAGACAAGATGTTGTTGTAGTTTTGTTTTACTTTATAATGTAATGTAAGACTTATGAATGTATCTATTGTTTCCATGGATATTAAACTAATTAGTCTTTTGAGACTTGATCTTTTGTGATCATGCCAATATTACACAATAATGCACCGACTCTGGGTAACTGGGGTCGGGGCGTTACAGTTGGGATCATACGCAGTTTAGTACTAACCTTGGAAGCTAGATATTGATAAAATCTGATTAATTCACATTGGCCTAAGATAGAATTTGAGGATTAATATAGAAAAACTTCTTAGAAATTTGGTATTATAGAGATTTTGTGAGTTTTACGAGAAATACATACCTATCTGGATATGAGTAGGTAGAGGCGGCTCTGGCACAGACGTATCTAGGGGTAAAACCTAAAAACACCACTTTGAGCTATACTCGAATGGGAACTGGTGCACAATAACGGGCCTTGCTGCACTCTTGGTTACGACACTCCCAGGGGATATGATTAGGATAAATATCATTTTCTTTACAAACCATTATGAAGGGTTTATGAGTATATGCTTCCTCAAAGAAAACATTTTTATGATTATGGATTATATCCATAAACTGTTCAATTTATATTATGTGTTTTACAAGTAGGGAATTATGTATTTTTATTCATAAACTGATTTAGTTTATGCCATTGTTTAGAAATGGTTCCTAGTGGAAGGAATGGAAACCGTATAAATGAACGCACTCCATGTAGGGATTTACCTCCTGCTCAAGATAATTATAGTGGAGCTGGTGATACAACTGGTGCTGATCAACTTATCACCATACTGGGACAACTCACTCAGGTTAGGAATAATAACCTTACTTGTATAGAGCACCTTGATCCTCAACGTGGAGGATCAATGGTAGACCGCTTCATGAGGCAACAAACGTCAACATTTAATGGGGGTAAAAATCCATTAGTAGCTGAGCAATGGATAAATTCATTAGAGAAAATATTTCATGCCTTAGGGAGTAGTGAAAGGGAAAAAGTTTTCATGGCAGTTTATCATCTCACTGGAGATGCTGATAAATGGTGGCAATAGATTCAAAACACAAAAGAAGATGATGAATTATCAAATATGGAATGGGGGGAGTTCAGAGATGTTTTCTTAGAAAAATACTTTCCCTGTGACCATCGACCAGATATGGAAAGGCAATTTCTGAGTCTGAGGAAACAAGAGGATGAGAATGTCGCAAAGTATGAGGCTAACTTTACAAGGTTAGCGAGGAATGTTGCAGATTATATACATAACCCAAGAAGTAAGATTTACCGTTTCTTTGATGGATTAAAACTATTTCTCCATCAAGCTTTATTATCACAATCTTTCTCAACGTATGAAGATACTGTCTCAAGTTCTATCAAGACAGAAAAGGAATTCTCTATGTCTTATGACAAAAAAGTAAAGCAAGAGAAGAAGAGAACAGTGGAACAAGAGACAGATAAAGGGAAATAAGGATTTTCCATTATGTGATATTTGTGGGAAGAATCACCCCGGTACTTGCCTAAAAGGAATGTGAGTTTGTTATAAATGTGGAGAAAAAGGTCACTAGGCTCGTGATTTCAAAGGAAAGAAAGAGGATGTCAATGTTGAATGCTATAATTGTAGGGAAATGGGGCATTATGCAAATGAATGTCCTAATCGCCAGGGAAACTTACCTCAGAAAAGGCCAAGGGATCAAGGACAATCTTATGCTGTTACTACAGTTGAAGTGTAATAATTAATGTATTGGTGATTTTGGACTCAAGGATTATATTGTGGTTATAAGAATAATGTGAAATATATATAAGGATTTTACTACAGTACTTCTTGTTTTCATTAGGGTTTTAATATGATGAAGGTAATCATATTTTTAGTATGTGACAATAAGAGAAACATTACGTTGTTGGGGGAATCTGATGAATTGATTTTGGAATTTAGACACCTTTTAGAGAAAGTCTGGACAAAGCTATTTTGGATAACTATAAAGGATGGAATGAATTAAGTTGAACTTTGGATAGTATTTCTTAAGGCTAAATTTTTTTTGAATATTAATTTTGGAATATTATAAGACTATAGTTTTAGGAAAAGGACAACCTGCAGGTCGGGGGATAACCCATCGCGTCATAAAAAGCTGCAGGAATCGAACGCACAACCATAGTGTGACAAGCCTTTATTACCTACCACTAACCTATAAGAAGTCCCTGGTTATTACAAAATATTTTTCCTAATCTAAATGGTATGTGTTAATATTTGTAACCTTATACAATTACGATAAATAGAATATTTTTGAGTTCTATTACCTTTTTGAGTGAAAGATGGGTTCATGGTAACAATTTATTCTACATGACAAGTAAGTATATTTCCTTACATTCATAGTAAATCTCCTAAATAAATTCCTCAAAATTATGAAAGGTAACTTAAAACAAAAATGTCGCCGGTTAACTTTTCCTACTGGGGATTCAATGACCATTTAACCAATCACAAGTTTGTGATTTTCTTGTAGTTAACTTTCTCATAATCCTATTTTCTACAACTCTCCATCAGACCTTGATGGTTTGTTTTTCCTCCATATCCATATTTTCATAGAATCCTAGTATGGGCTCTCTCGGGTGACCTTTGTACTTCTCTTTCTTTCTTTTAAAGTTATAATTTTATAAACGTTATTTCCGATGTGGGTTTTCCACAAAGGTATTTTCTATTTTCAACCTTTTATTTTCGAAGAACATTTTCAAATTGCGAGGACACAATTTTTTTAAGGAGGGGAGAATGTAACACCCTAAGCTTTCATGATACGATTCACTTTCAATAATGCAATAGCTTGCATTATACGCAAGTTCAAGATTCTAACACACCGCGACCAATCAAAGTAGTCGTTATGAATATTAATACCAAATTTTTGAAATTATATAAATTTTATATTTCAAAATAGACTTCATTTTTTTATTCGGAATATCGAAATTATCCTAAGTTGATTTTTTTTGTAATTTTCTGAGAACTTCCAATTTTTTATGAATAATGAAAAATACTTAAAAACAACTTTTTAAATAAAAATAATATATAGTGATAAATAATACTATTTAGTGGTTTTAAAGTATAATTGGAATATATTTTTACCATTTTATCCAATGGTGGTAATTATAATTTATTTCACTTTGAAATTGGAAATAAACAATTGTCAATCTTTTGATATATATTGTTTCTTCAAAACACGCTATTTATTGTGAAAATGGGAATTAATTATAAAATTAATTAATTCAAATTATATGTTTGGAATTTTTTAAAATATACATCATTTTTGAATTAGGAATATCAAATATAGCTTAGGGTGAATTTTTGGTATTTTTCTGAAAAACTTCAATTTTTGATGAATAGTGAAACCACTAAGTGGTAGTTTAAAAACTGATTTTTCGTTTAAATGAAATTTTACCGCTTATGTGAATTGAATTTCAAAAATCTGACATACATCATTGTCATTAGGAAGTAAAATTTTGTTCAATGGGATTAAAATAATTTTTGGTGAATAGTAACTTTTAAGTTCAATTAATCGCGATTAAAGGTAATTAGTGTAATTTAAGGTAAATATAATGTTATAATAATATGAAATTACCTTTAAAATTGTACTAACCTTATTGGATGAGTCATTGCCGACCACGAAAATCCATGGATCAACTTGGGGACCCCATGGATCCACTTGGGTAAGAAAATTACATTAATAATTTTTTATTTAAAGTAAAAATAAAATTGTCACAAACATGTGTTGTTTAACAAAAACATTTATTACATGGGGTTATATAAGTTAAATTTTCGACTATAAATATTCATTGGAAATATAAAAAGATTTCATACATCATGGTAATTTTTTTATAATTTTTAGTCATTAAATAAATTAAATTTTTTATGACACCATGATGATGCAGCAATTACCTCATTAATTAACGATTTAAATAAAATGAAAAGATAATGTAAAATATAAGGCTTAAACTTGTAAAAAACATATTGGATGAGAATATTTAGAACCCTTATCACCTTATAATAGAAATATATCATTGTGGGACCTTTAGAATCTGAAAAGCATTTCATAATAAAGTAACATTTCTATCTTTCCAAGAGTGCCCCTCCTCTCCTCTTATAAAAGGCCCCCACATCTACCACCTTATTCACACCTTCCAATCCATTTGGCTTGTCCAACCTCTGCCAAAATACTCTCTCAACTTCCCTATGTTACTTCTAGAAGCCTCACTTTGGGCAGAAGTCTTCCCAAGGATTCCTTTGGCTCAAATAAAAAATAGTTAACCGATTTAAAGGTAATGTCCTCTCTTATGTTCTTTTGTTTTATTTTTCTTCTCCAACCCCTAAAATCATTTTATAAATTTATTTTGTAACAACACCAGTATCTTTAATATACTAGGATATTTTTATGATATGTATTCTAGCTACACTTACACACACCTCCGTCTAAAGGTTAAAGAACATACTGTTTCCGTGGATGGTGAATTACTGCCTCACGAAACGATAATTGTTCTATCCTCTACTACCTCCTCTCATGGTGGACATTATGATGGAAATATATTTGTTTATGATATATATTATATTTATTTCCTCTATATTCTTATTTATTTTACATTTAAAACATACCTTTATGCTTTTCATGTTGTGCAAACAAGATAATTTCATTTTAGGAAGTGAGGACTACCGCCCCCTCAAAGTGAATTGAATCACTAATGCCATATACAGGACATATAAAGGATGGAGTAAATGATATTATATATCATATTATACTGGAATTATAATATACCTTTATATAATTATGATTTCATTCCATTTAATACAAAATATAAATGAAAGTAGCATTCATGCGTACGCACTGCTTACTGTCTCTATGAACGGTGCATTTCATTTCTTACCTCTAAATGTTATGTAATATTATAAATGAATATATATATATACTGGATATATATGGTATATATGATATCTAAATTATTAATATAATTCCGTATATAATGTATATTTTACCACATGAACAACTTGTAATTATAAGAAGTTTATTTTTGACTCAAGTACCAAAGATCGACAAAACGACGGTTATTAACTTAAATAATTACGTAATGTTCATAACATGGTAATAAGTGATATAAAAGGAATAATGAACTTGTAAAATGTTCTTAAGCAAGTATAAATTAACTCTAGTTTATTATTCAGGAGGATAAAGAATTATTGAGTCAAGTTGGACATGAGGTAAGGGAAAGTCTTAACCCAATTTCCATTATTTGGGTTAATCTCCTACTTTCAAATTATGTCATGATATTATTATGTCCTATCTTGTATTTTTACTTTCTTTATGTGTACTTATAGTGAATACACATAATAGATCTATTTTATTTAAAAAATGATCTTTGTAAGGGAATTCGTCTCAATCTTCTTTCATTGAGGCATATTTTGTTTTAATACAAGACTTTCCTTTATACGGTTTATAAACCGCTTTGAATTTTACTTTTATTCAAAGGGAATATTTTTATACGAAGCGTTTTACTAAAAGACAAAAGGGAATGTTTTTTTGTCATACGTATGTGGTGAAAACAATGTCTCCACCGTTGTGACCATTATTTGAGTTTCGACTTCCTCTACAAGCTGTAACTTTTTTAAATGAAAAATCAATACCATGTTTTACTTTTCTTTTATTTTGGTATTGAAAGTGGTTTTTAATTTTTTTTATTATATCAATGTGTTGTATTGATATCTTTTGATTGAAATGTGGAAATGTTATGTTCCTTTATGCATGTTTTATGTGATACGATTATGTTATGGTTTATGATATGTTTAAACATTTTCATATAAGGAGTGCATTGGACTTAATAAGTGACGGGTGGAGCCCGCTATAGCTCCTCAATTCATCGATAGGGCTCCTGAGATAAACTAGTGTCTTGGCATGAGGCCTTGACAAAATCTTATTTGTAGTCTTGGCACGAGGCCTTGTCTACGTGGTTATGATTATCTGGAATTATTCATTCCGCCATTATGAAAGTGGTTATTGGTATTGCATGTGATTATTCGACCAGTAGAATATCCATGTGAATAAGTAAATGGCATTATCTCATTTTACATTTTCCATATTATGTTTAAGTTTAAGTTTAAAAGGCTTTTGTTTTAGTTATACATTTCCTTAAATGTTTTTGTTTATTTATGAAAGCTTCCGCTATATTGTTATCCTTACCGAGCATCTGAGTTCACCCCTTTCAATGTTTTATTTTTCCCAGGATGTGAAGAAATATTTTATCAATGACCTGCAGGGATAATATGAGGGGATATAAAAAGAAGATTTTGTTGTAGTTTTCTTTTACTTTATTATGTAATGTAAGAATTATGAATGTATCTAGTGTTTCGAAGGATACTAAACTAATCGGTCTTTCAAGGCTTGATCTTTTGTGATCATGCCAATATTACGCAATAATGCACTGACTCTGGGTAACTGGGGTCGGGGCGTTACAATTGGAACTCTATAGGATATATGGTAGAAACTAGAAGTTTCTAAATTCAAAGGAGATGAATCGGAATGGATAAATACATTTGATTATAAAAGAAGGAATGAGAAGCCTCTATGGATTGAGTTTCATTCCCTTTTCTATGAGTGGCTATGGTAGATTTACATAATAAGTGAATTTTTTGGGAATTGATAGAGATATATCATTATGGAAAAATGTAATAGAGTATTCCACTAAATTTGAAAGGTTTATTCATTTTATACCATCCTTTAAATGAAATTTATTCATAAAAGAATTCAATTTTTTAAATGGTATTATGTACTCATTATGGGTATGAGTAGCTTCATTTTTTTATGGACACCAACAATGAGATATTCAAGAAAAAATGAGCTATCTATGTTGATACATCCATTTCATAAGAAGGTGTATAGAGAAGTATGGAAACTAGGTAGGATGAATGTTGGTTAGTGAGCCTCAATATAAGGGTGACAGAGTAAATTGAATGAGTAATATCTCATCTCAATATTAGAAAACTAACTAAAACCTGGTCTATTTATCATGTATCAATAATGTGAATGCATTCCCTTAGTATTGGGATAGGAAATATATGTTTCATGTATGTGTTGATATGGGGGTGTTATAGAGATTATTCTATTGTGATAATCCATCCTAAGTGAAGGGGATTTTAGTACCATACTTTTTGAGGTATTCCTAAAGTTGTTTTTTTATATAATTTGGATTTCTCTATCTAATATCTTTTAATGTATTATTGTTTTTGGATATAATGTGTGTTTGAAAGGTGTTAGTTTTTAAATGAAGAAATATTGTTGAGATTATTGGTCTAGGATCTTCTATAGTGATTATAATGTGATTTGAGGCCCTAGAAATGTGTATGTGGGATTGATGATGGTATCTATAATACTATAGTGAGGATATTAATACTCTTTTTTTGAGAGAAATCCAAATCGATGGATGGTGATCATTATCAAGGTTGTGAAATGTATGAACTTAGATAGTAAATGAATGAATTTAGTATCTAGAGATGAATGTTAGATGAACCATATTTGGTTCCAAGAATGCAAAAAAATTAATTATTTACCTATAGTAGTTGGTATAGTCAGTTTTAAGTTAATTATGAGGATTTTATATTGGTAAATACTCTATTTACATCTTCTGTATTTCTAATATGTCATTCAGAAAAAATTTTTGGGTTAAATATAAATATTTGATATTGTAGTGGGCTAGTTCTTAACAATTATAGTGTGGAGTTCGAAAGGGAGACTTAAAAAAGGGCACTCTAAAGGCTGTTGAAAGAGTGTGTGGAAGGGAAACCAAGTAGTCCAAATTGTTAAGAATTTATGACACAAATTCCATAACAATAATAATTGCTGAAAGATAAAATGAAAGAACCAATTATCGCATGTTCAGAAATAGTTTCTATAAAGAATGAATATAAAATCAAGAAGAAGGAATATCATGCACCAAAATATTATCTAATCATATTAGAAAACTGGTTTGAAAAATACAAGAAGATTTAGTAATAATAAAAGAAGGAAAGTTATCTACTTTATACAATTGATAAACCCATATAAACTAAGAATAAAGGTGAATTCCAAAAGAAGAGCAGGCTAAAAAATGAGGTTTAAATCTATAAAATTAATAAGGATATAGGTATGAAGAGTTTTAGGTATTTTATACATTCAAGGAATGGATTTTCTAGGTTAAGAACAATGTCTAATCCCTATTTATCACATTTAAGTGTTGATGGAAGTTTACTTTATTCCCATGATTTGGTGATTTTTTATTTTTGATTAGGCAGTTGAAGGTGATGTTTTAAGAATAAAAGGATTTTTTAATGATCATGGTATTTAGTATTAGGGTGATCATACCAATCTGAATATTATTTTTCCATTGTTAGTTATGGATTCATGTATCAATTATCATGTACAGTTGACACAGTAGTCACATATATATAAGAAGTTGTTATATCTCATTTCATTTCTGAATATTTTCTTATAGGTGGTTTCATCTGATGAGGTCGGTTCTATCCACTACCATAAAATATAGTGAGTTCAACATATTATTTGGGTATGTTTTATTCCATTTTTATTCTTTGGTCTAATTTTAATTAGGGGTTTTTTAATTTTTGGGTTCCTTATATTTTTGTAGTGCGTTTTGGATTTTGTTGAGGTGGATTCGAGTCACCATTGACTATGCCTTAAATGTGTATGCATAGGTAGTAATATACATATATAAGTTCCCCCTTTATATATATTCACTCATGGAAGTACAAATATATATATTGGGGCTAGGTGTGCTTATATATATATATGAAAAATTCATACATGTGTAAGTGTAAAGGGGTATACGCAAGTATAAACATATATCTAAGGACCCCCTTTGTGTATATTTGGACATGAAAATTTGTACATATGGGATAAGTGTCCTTATACATATATATGAAGTTTCATATACAAGAAAGTGGAAATAAATATTTGAGTTATCGTCATCAAAAGAAACGCTTCTTGAGGTTAAGGTATGTTCCCTCTCTCTAAACCATTAATTTTAAGTCTATAATTTCATGATTGTTTTAAAAACTTTTTTCCATAATTGGTTTATTGTTTTAAAAAAGGGGTTTCTAATAACCACTAGCTTTGTCAAGGGAAAATATTAATACATCCCTTGAACATATTTATAAACCATGTTCAAAGAGGTTAACAAATTCTAGTAGTTTCTAGATACTAGAATAAGAGATATAAAAACCATACATTGATCATCCTTAGAAACATTCATGATCTCATTAAACTTCCCATTAAATTCATTATAAAAGACCACTACTTAATTTAAGTTTCTATTAGTTTCAATACCATGATTCTTTACATCTTCTCTGGTATCATGGAACTCACTCATAATATTATTCTTGAAATATTGCATAAGGAATGGTGTGAACATATCTTACTATAGGTACTGAATCTACAAGTATACATAATTCAATTTTGAGACACATCTTCCCAATTCACTAGCTTCAAGGAATTTGAGTTGGTATCCTAGAAGTACCCAATGGTCTTAAAAATAATTTTAGATAGGGTATTACTCTTATGTAATCTCACTGCCTCTCCCTCATTCAAATAATCTTCCATCTTCATTAAAACTAGTGAGATCAGCCTGCCATAAGGATAATAATTCATATTAGCTTTCCCTTTGCAGTAGTAATCCATCAAACAAATCATTTACCATGGAAGGTTGAAATTCATATTATTAATCAAAATATATTACACATACATATCCTGAAAAACAACTTTATATATCTCTCATACTCTTTTGGATATCCTAGTTTGAAAACACTTGAAGAGAGTCTTCCAATTAGGTTCTAAGTCCTTCACTGCTGTGCTGGGTTCCTTTTCAATGGTAGGGAGAGAGTTCATGGGGTATGAAGGGGTTGAATGGGGTGTTAATGGGGTAAAGGGGGTGTGGAGGGGGTGCATGGGGTGTGCAGGGGGCGGGGCAGGGTGTGTAGGGGAGCGGGTAGGGTGTTGTGTTGGGTTCTTTTGAAAGGGACCGGGGGAGGGTGCATGGGGTGTATGGGATGTGTAGGGGTGGTGGGAAGGGGGAGGGTGGTGTGTAGGTGTAACATACCAAGTAAGTAATGAATAATAGATATTTTTATCTATGTCTATTAATTAATTTGATAGTGTTTTAGAGGCTTAAAATGAAAATAAATCCAATCTTAAGCATGAAATACACTAATATTTTTAAAAGATTGTTTTACTGCCTTTTGATGGAAAACCATTTTTAAATCTATATTTTGAAAATTTTATAAGCTATGTTTGTCAAAATAAACTTATTCTTTATGATTGGGACATCAAAATTTACTTTGTGTGAATTTTTGGTATTTTTCTGACAATGTTCATTTTTTAATGAATAGTGAAAAATACTGCATTTTACATCAAAACTGCTTCTTAATCTAATTTATTTATATGATTATATTATCTTTTGAATTGGTCTTAATGTTTAATCTGAATATATTTTTACCATTTAATCCAATGGTGGTCATTGGAATCAATTTCACTTTGAAATTAGACTTAAACTGGTGTCAATCTTTTGATACTTATTGTTTCATAAAAACACGCTATTTGTAATGACAACGGGAATTAATTATTAAATTAATTAATGTGACTTATATGTTTTGAATTTTTTAAAATAGACTTCATTTTTTAATTTGGAATATCAAATATAGCTTAGGGTGAATTTTTGGTAATTTTCTGAAAAACTTCAATTTTTGATGAATAGTGAAACCACTAAGTGGTACTTATAAAAACTGATTTTCCGTTTAAATGAAATTTTGCCATCATTGTTTTTTTAATTTAAAAAATACGATATACATGGTTTTCATTAAGACGTAAAATGTGGTTCAATGAGATTAAAATAATTTTTTTGGTGAATAGTAACTTATTAAGTTTTTAATCGCGATTAATGGTAATTAGTGTAGTTTAAGGTAAAAATAATGCTTTAATAAAATGAGATGAGATTGAAACATGTCCTACCCTCATTGGTTGTCTCATGGACGACCAAGACAAGCCATGGGTAAACTTGGGGACCCCATGGATCCACTTTGTTTGGGAAATGACATAAATAACTTTTTATTTAATGTAAAAGTAAAAATGACACAAACTTAATATGTTTTACGAAAACAATTATTACATGGGGTTATATAGATCAGATTTTTGATTATAAATAGTAATTGGAAAGCTAAAAAGATTTCCTAAATCATAGTATTTCTTTTATAATTTTTATACTTTAAATAAATTAAATTATTTATGACATCATGATGATGTAGTGATGACCTCATTAATTAACGATTTAAATAAAATGGAAAGTTAATGTAAAATCTAAAACTTAAACATGACCAAAACCAATTGGATGTGTGGATTTAGAACCCTTATCACCTTATACTCTAATTATATCAATGTGGGACCTTTTGGATCAGAAACTCTTTTTAAAAAAAAGTAACTTATCTTTACTTTCCAAGAGTGCCCCTCCTCTCCTCTTATAAAAGGCCCCCACCTCTACCTCATTACCCACACTCCCAAAGCCTTTGGCTCAGCCAACCCCTGACCATTTATTCTCTCCACATCCCTATACTAATCCTAGAGGATTACCTTTGGGCATAATCCTTTCAAAGGAAGCCTTTAGGCTCAAATCAAAAGGAGTTACACTTTTAAAGGTAATTCATTGTCTCATGTTCATTTGTTTTATTTTGCTTCTCCAACCCCCCTAAACTCTTTTTATTTACTTCTTTTGTAAAAAAACCAGTATCGTAAATATACTAGGATGTTGTTATAAGATTTATTCGAGCTACAATCTCACACAACTACATCAAATGGTTAAAGAACATACGTTTTCTGTGGATGGAGAAATTCTGCCTCCCGAAATGATGATTGTTCAATACTCATTTAACACCTTCAAAGGTGGCCATTATGATGTCAATATTTTTATATATGATATATAATATGTTTATTCTTTCTTTAATCTTATGTATTTTACATTTATGGCATACCGTTATTGTTTCCATTATGGGTAAACACGATATCTTCATTTTAGGAAGTGCGGACTACCGCCCCCTGAAAGTGATTTGATTCGTTAATACCATATGTGGGATGTGTAAAGGATAAAGTTAATGATATTATATATGTTATTATACTGGAATTATAATATACTCTTATATCATTATGATTCCATTCCAGAAAATACGAAATAGAAATGGAAGTAGCGTTCACGCGTACGTACGGCTTGCCGTCTCCATGAACGGTGCATTTCATTTTCTTATCTCTAAATGTGATGTAATATTATAAATACATGTATATTATGAATATATATGTTATATATGTTATCCAAATCATTAATATCATTCCGGATATAACTAACCTTTGACCAAATTAACAACATGTAAGTGTAAGAAGTCTATTTTTGACTTAAGAACCAAATACCGACAAAATGAACATTATTAACTTAAATGATTACATGATGTTCATAACATGGTATAAAAGGAGAAATGAACTTGAAAAAGGTTCTTAATCAAGTCGAGATTAACTCAATTTTATTATTCAGGAGATTAAAGAACGGTCGGGTCAAGTCGGATACGAGGTATGGGACTTCGTCTCAATCTCCTTTCCTTGAGGCATATTTTGTTTTATACACAACCTTATTTTATATGGTGTATAAACCACTTTGACTTTTTTGTTTATTCAAAAGGAATCTTTTTTATACGAAGCGTTTACTAAACAACAAAAGGAAATGTTTTTTTTTGTATGTATGCGGCGACAACGACTTCTCAGCCGCTGTGACCATTATTTGAGTTTCGGCTTCCTCTACAAGCCATACCTTTTTTTAAAAGAAAAATAAATACCATGTTTTAATTTTATTTTATTTTGGTATTGAAAATGGTTTTCATAATGTTTTTATATCAATTTTTTGTATTGATATCTTGTGATTGAAATGTGGAAATGTTATGTTTCCTTTATGCATACGATTATGTTGAGGTTCTTGGGCATTATTATGAAGATGGATGGTTCCGTGATAAACTAAGGGCGGGTGAGCCCGATATAGCTCTCCAATGCATTGGGTAACGCGAAGGAGTGAAACGTTAAGGTTTCTATGAAGAGATTTAGGGAATATACTGTGATGGGTATTCCAAACGTAACCAAGAGGGTTACCCCCTACGTAAGAATGTTATGAATGCCTCAAGTTACCTTTATGTCTTATGATTTCTATGATTTATTCATGATTTGATGAGGTATGTTAAAGTGCTTATGTTTTATGGGTAAAGTATGATCTCATCCTTATGTATATATGTACCCATGTTTCCTTTCCATATTTTTATATCCCTTACTGAGCTTTTTATGCTCATCCCATGTTTTTTTGAAATGTTTTTCACAGGTCAAGGGAAAGGTACATGATATGATGATAGTGTCAAGGAAGTGTCAAGAAAGAATCCATGTTTATTTTAAATATGTTTCCATTGATGGTAATGAATAATACTATCTTTATGTAACCACTTTGTTTATATGTGGAATGTAATGCAGGTTTTATGATCTAATTCTCTAAAACTCTAAACCTGAAAAGATCCTCAATGTGTAATCTTGTAATAACTCAAGATTAAGTAAGGTTTAAGGCTGGGGCCTTATAGTTGGTATCAGAGGTCGGTTTAGATAACTTTAGGAGTTATAATTCTATTAAATGATTATCCAAAAATATTTTTTTTGAAATTATATAGCATTTATAGATTACCATATTGCTTCATCTAAGACATGTTTGTTCAGAATAGTTTTCCGCAGAGGAAATAGGGATGTAGTGCTAGGAAGGCATACAGAAGGAAATAACCTTCCGAATCTGCATCCTGAGATGGTCGGAATTGGAACTAAATAGTTTGTTGCAGTAATGGTGCAGTTGACTCAGGCTATAAATGGTGGTGGTATCCATGCACGAGATCAGCCAGATCAACTGCAGAGGAACATGTTAGTGGTGGAACATTTCATGAGGAAACATCCCCCATAATTCAGAGGATCATCTGACCCTGTGCTAGCTGAAGGGTGGATTAAAGCAATGGAGAATATTTTCGATGTCATGGGGTGTTTAGACAATCAAAAGGTTAGTCTTGCCATTTACTGTTTGGAGGGTGAGGCGGATCAGTGGTGGTCGATGGTTAAAAATATCAGGGACGCTGATGAGATTGATGCTCTCGACTAGGATGAATTCAAAGGTATGTTTCTTGAGAAGTATTTCCCTAAGGCTGTTCGACTTAGGATGGAAAAGCAATTCTTGGAATTGAGGCAAGAGGAAGACTCAGTGGCTACCTATGAAGAAAGGTTCACTCAATTGGCAAGGTATGCTCCAAATTTTATCCGAGACCATGATAGTAAAATCAATCATTTTTACTCAGGATTAAAGACAAAATATCGAAGGGAATTAGCTTCTCGTGAGTTTAAAAGTTATGAAAAGATTGTTCGTTGTGATGAGAAGTTGGAAATGGAGTTTGCCGATGATCAAGTGTTCTATAAAAACCAACAGAAGAAGAGACCAAGGTGCCGGAGAAAGGTAAGAATTCTTCGAAAAAGTCTGATGGTAAGAAAACTAAGTTTCCAGTTTGTGATAAATGTGGCAAAAGGCATGCTGGGGAATGTCTTCTGAATTATGAAAAGTTCTACCGATGTGGTAAGATGGGACATAAGGCTCGTGATTGCACTGAAAAAGATCAGGGTGATGGTAAGACCAAATTTGATTTACAGTTATTGAAATGTTATAAGTGTAATGAGATGGGTCACTATGAAAATGAGTGTCCGACAAAGAGCTTGAGTGATGGGAAACAGTTAGACTACAAGCAGAAAGGGGTGGTGAAATCCTTTTCAACTACTTCAGCAGATGTCGGGCCGTCAAATGAAGTTGTATCAGGTACTTTGTTTGTTTTTTCAGATTATGCCACTGTGTTGTTTGATTCGGGGTCTACACATTCTTTCATCTCTGAAACCTTTTCTAGTAAAATGGGAATACCATCTCAAGAAATGACTCCTGAACTTTTGGTAAAAACACCTGGGGGGAATGTTGAGGCAAAAAGAATTTATAATAATCTTCCAATCCTTATCTGTGGGAAGAACCTACTTGCAAACCTTATTGTTCTACCTCTAGTAGAGTTTGATGTTATCCTGGGTATGGATTGGCTCTCTATTTACCATGCTAAAATTGACTGTAGAGCTAAAGAAGTTTCTTTTTAGAAAGACTTTCAGTTTGTTTAAAAGAATGAACCCTTACTATTGATAACTTATCAAGAGGCCAAGAAAATTGTAAAAGATGGAAATGAATTTTACCTTGCACACATCGCTGAAAATAAAGGAACTGTTCAGATTAATGATGTGCCAGTGGTAAATGAGTATCCTGATGTTTTTCTTGATGAGCTGCCTGGAATAATACCAGATCGGGAAGTTGAATTTACTGTTGACTTAGTTCCTGATGCTAAGCCAATTTCAAAACCCCCTTATCGAATGGCTCAAATTGAACTTTTAGAGTTGAAGGAGCAATTACAAGATTTATTAGAGAAAGGTTTCATTCGACCTAGCACATCACCATGGGGTGCTCCTATCTTGTTTGTTAAAAAGAAATATGGTTCTATGAGACTTTGCATTTATTATAGAGCCTTGAATAACATCACTGTTAAGAACAAATATCCTTTGCCTCATATCGATGATTTGTTTGATCAGCTCCAGGGAGCTCAGTTTTTTTCAAAGATTGACCTGTGATCGGGGTACCATCAGCTGAAGGTAAAGGAGGCAGATATTCTGAAGACCGCATTCTGTACGAGATATGGCCATTATGAATTTGTATTAATGCCTTTTGGGCTAACCAATGCACCTGCTGTATTCATGGACTTAATGTATAGAATTTTCCATGAGTTCTTGGATAAGTTTGTGGTGGTTTTCATTGATGATATTTTGGTGTTTTCTAAAAGTAAAGAGGAGCATGAAAGTCATTTAAGGGTTATCTTGCAAACCTTAAAAGAAAAAAAACTGTATGGAAAATTCAGAAAGTGTGAGTTTTGGTTGCAACAAATTTCTTTCCTTGGTCACATTGTTTCTAAAGATGGAATAACTGTTGATCCTGCAAAAACAAAAGTTGTGGAAGAATGGCCAAGACCGACAAATGTAACTGAGATTCTTAGATTCCTTGGTTTGGAAGGATATTACCGAAGGGTTGTTAGAAATTTTTCACGGTTATCTAGTCCAATAACTAAGCTAACTCGGAAGGGTGTTAAGTTTATCTGGACAAAAGAATGTGATGATTGTTTTCAGGAACTGAAAAGAAGATTGGTGAATGCTCCAGTTTTGGCACTACCTTCCAGAAATGGTGAGTTTGTCATCTACAACAATGCTTTATTGAAAGGACTTGGTTGCGTCCTAATTCAGAATGATCAGGTAATTTCTTATGCTTCACGACAGTTGAAAACTCATGAGGTAAATAATCCTACACATGATTTGGAATTAGATGCTGTTGTTTTTGCTTTAAAAATTTGAAGGCATCATTTGTATGGAGTAAAGTGTGAAATATATACCGATCAAAAAAGTTTAAAGTATATATTTACTCAGAAAGAATTGAACATGAGAAAAAGGAGATGGCTAGAATTAATCAAGGATTATGATTGTACAATTTATTACCATCCAGGAAAAGCAAATAAAGTGGATGATTCTTTGAGTCGAAAAAGTAATGCTTCATTAGCAATGTTGCGTTTGGAACGTGATCCTTTGGTTAAGGATTTGATGAGATTTGGCATGGAAGTTGTTGGTGCAAGAATTTTTTCTGTTTTGTTTCAGGTATCAGTGAGATCATCTCTATCAGATAGAATCAAGCAAGCATAGAAGCAAGACAGTGAGTTGCAGAAAAATGTAGAGCTGGTTCAGAAAGGTAAGTTTCTTGAATTCAACATTGATAATGATTGTGTTTTGAGATTTGGGAAGAGATTGTGTGTGCCTTGTGACTCACAGTTGAAGGGAGAGTTGTTATGTGAAGCTCATAGTTCTCCGTTTTCAGTTCATCCTGGCAGTACTAAGATGTATAGAGATCTGCGGGAGTATTACTGGTGGGATGGAATGAAAAGGGATATTGCTGATTTTACTGTGAAGTGTTTTACATGTCAACTGGTTAAAGCGGAGAGGCAGTTACCGAAAGGGATGCTTCAGCCTTTACTAGTGCCAGAGTGGAAATGGGAGAATATATCCATGGACTTTGTTGTGGGATTACCGAATACATCTCGAGGTAATAATGCAATCTGGGTTATTGTTGATCACTTGACTAAATCTACTCATTTCCTTGCCATACGAGATACTTTTTCGCTGGATCAACTTTCCCATTTGTATCTTAAAGAGGTAGTCAGGTTACATGGAGTTCATCTCTCCATTTTATCTGACCGTGATCCCAGGTTCACTTCTAACTTTTGGAAAGGCCTTTAGAAGTCGTTGGGTACTGAATTAAATTTTAGTACATCTTTTCATCCTCAATCAGATGGGCAGTCAGAACAAACAATTCAGACCTTGGAGGATATGCTACGTTCTTGCTCTATGGATTATCAGGGAAGTTGGGACCAACATCTTTCTTTGGTTGAATTTTCATATAATAACAGTTTTCATTCCAGTATACAGATGGAACCATTTCAGGCATTATATGGGAAGCGGTGTTGAACTCCAGCTTTCTGGGATGAAGTGGGTGAAAGGAAGTTGATGGGACCAGAATTGGTAGAAGAGATGTCAGAAAAAGTTCAGCTGATTTAGAAGCACATGAGAACATCTCAGAGTAGGCAGAAGAGTTATGCAGACAACAGGAGGAAGGATCTATCTTTTGAGGTAGGTGATCATGTTTTTCTCAAAGTATCACCATGGAAAAGTGTGATGCAATTTGGTAAGAAAGGAAAGTTGAGTCCAAGGTTTATTAAACCATATGAAATTCTAGAGAGAGTTGGATTAGTTGTTTACCGAGTGGCTTTACCTCCGAGTTTATCTCAGGTACACAATGTTTTTCACGTTTCGATGTTGAGAAAGTATATGCCAGATCCATCTCATGTTTTGAGTCCAGAGGTAGTTCAGCTGGAAGAGAACCTATCTTATGAGGAACAACCAGTCTAGATTCTTGACCACATGGAGAAAGTGTTACGGAATAAGGTGATTAAGTAGGTAAAGGTTTTGTGGAAAAACCACATGATGGAAGAGGCAACATGGGAATCTGAAAATGCAATGAGGGATAAATACCCCCATTTATTCGATAAGTAAATAAATTGTGGGGATGCAGTTTTCAAAAGGGGGGAAGGATGTAACATCCCAAGTAAGTAATGAATAATATATATTTTTATCTATGTCTATTAATGAATTTGATAGTGTTTTATAGGCTTAAAATGAAAATAAATACAATCTTATGCATGGAATACACTAATATTTTTAAAAGATTGTTTTACTGCCTTTTGATGGAAAACCTTTTTTAAATCTATCGTTTGACAATTTTATAAGCTATGTTTGTCAAAATAAACTTATTCTTTATGATTGGGACATCATAATTTACTTTGTGTGAATTTTTGGTATTTTTCTGACAATGTTCATTTTTTAATGAATAGTGAAAAATACTGCATTTTACATCAAAACTGCTTCTTAATATAATTTATTTATATGATTAGATTATCTTTTGAATTGGTCATAATGTGTAATCTGAATATATTTTTACCATTTAATCCAATGGTGGTCATTGGAATCAATTTCACTTTGAAATTAGACTTAAACTGGTGTCAATCTTTTGATACTTATTGTTTCATAAAAACACGCTATTTGTAATGACATCGGGAATTAATTATTAAATTAATTAATGTGACTTATATGTTTTTAATTTTGTAAAATAGACTTCATTTTTGAATTCGGAATATCAAATATAGCTTAGGGTGAATTTTTGGTAATTTTCTGAAAAACATCAATTTTTGATGAATAGTGAAACCACTAAGTGGTACTTATAAAAACTGATATTCCGTTTAAATGAAAATTTTCCATCATTGTGTTTTGAATTTCAAAAATCCGACATACATGGTTTTCATTAAGAAGTAAAATGTGGTTCAATGAGATTAAAATAATTTTTTGGTGAATAGTAACTTATTATGTTTTTAATCGCGATTAATGGTAATTAGTGTAGTTTAAGGTAAAAATAATGCTTTAATAAAATGAGATGAGCTTGAAACATGTCCTACCCTCATTGGTTGTGTCATGGCCGACCAAGACAAGTCATGGGTCAACTTTTGGACACCATGGATCCACTTTGGTTGGGAAATGACATAAATAACTTTTTATTTAATGTAAAAGTAAAAATGACACAAACATAATATGTTTTACGAAAACACTTATTACATGGAATTATAAAGATCAGATTTTTGATTATAAAAAGTAATTGGAAAGATAAAAAGATTTCCTACATCATAGTATTTCTTTTATAATTTTTAGACTTTAAATAAATTAAATTATTTATGACATCATGATGATGCAGCGATGACCTCATTATTTAACGATTTAAATAAAATGGAATGTTAATGTAAAATCTAAAACCTACACTTGGCCAAAACCAATTGGATGAGTGGATTTCGAACCCTTAGCACCTTATCCTAGAATTATATCAATGTGGGACCTTTTGGATCCGAATCTCTTTTTAAAATAAAGTATCTTATCTTTACATTCCAAGAGTGCCCCTCCTATCCTCTTATAAAAGGCCCCCACCTCTACCTCATTACCCACACTCCCAAAGCCTTTGGCTCGGCCATCCCCTGCCCATTTACTCTCTCCACATCCCTCTACTCATCCTAGAGGATTCCCTTTGGGCATAATCCTTTCAAAGGAAGCCTTTAGGCTCAAATCAAAAGGAGTTACACTTTTAAAGGTAATTCATTCTCTCATGTTCATTTGTTTTATTTGGCTTCTCCAACCCCCCTAAACTCTTTTTATTTACTTCTTTTGTAACAAAACCAGTATCTTCAATATACTAGGATGTTGTTATAATATTTATTCGAGCTAAAATCTCACACAACTACATTAAATGGTTAAAGAACATACGTTTTCCGTGGATGGCGAAATTCTGCCTCCCGAAATGATGATTGTTCAATACTCATTTAACACCTTAAAAGGTGGCCATTATGATGTCACTATTTTTATATATGATATATAATATATTTATTCTTTCCTTAAGCTTCTGTATTTTTCATTTATGGAATACCGTTATTGTTTCCATTATGGGTAAACACGATATCTTCATTTTAGGAAGTGCGGACTACCGCCCCCTGAAAGTGATTTGATTCGTTAATACCATATGTGGGATGTGTAACGGATAAAGATAATGATATTATATATGTTATTATAATGGAATTATAATATAATCTTATATCATTATGATTCCATTCCATAATATACGAAATAGAAATGGAAGTAGTGTTCATGCGTACGTACAACTTACCGTCTCCATGAACGGTGCATTTCATTTTCTTACCTCTAAATGTGATGTAATATTATAAATACATGTATATGATGAATATATATGATATATATGTTATCCAAATCATTAATATAATTCTGGATATAACGAACCTTTGACCAAATTAACAACATGTAAGTGTAAGAAGTCTATTTTTGACTTAAGAACCAAATACCGACAAAATGAACATTATTAAATTAAATGATTACATGATGTTCATAACATGGTATAAAAGGAGTAATGAACTTGAAAAAGGTTCTTAAGAAAGTAGAGATTAACTCAAGTTTATTATTCAGGAGATTAAAGAATGGTTGGATCAAGTCGGATACGAGGTATGGGACTTCGTCTCAATCTCCTTTCATTGAGGCATATTTTGTTTTATACACAACCTTCTTTTATATGGTGTATATACCCCTTTGACTTTTATGTTTATTCAAAAGGAATCTTTCTTATACGAAGCGTTTACTAAACGACAAAAGGTAATGTTTTTGTCGTACGTATGCAGCGACAACGACTTCTCCGCCGCCGTGACCATTATTTGAGTTTCGGCTTCCTCTACAAGCCATACCTTTTTTTAAAAGAAAAATAAATACCATGTTTTAATTTTCTTTTATTTTGGTATTGAAAATGGTTTTCATAATGTTTTTATATCAATGTTTTGTATTGGTATCTTGTGATTGAAAGCTGGAAATGTTATGTTTCCTTTATGCATACGATTATGTTGAGGTTCCTGGGAATTATTATAAAGACGGGTGGTTCTGTGATAAACTAAGGGCGGGTGAGCCCGATATAGCTCTCCAATGCATTGGGTAACGCGAAGGAGTGAAACATTAAGGTTTCTACGAAGAGATTTAGGGAATATACTGTGATGGGTATTCCAAACGTAACCAAGAGGGTTACTCCCTACGTAAGAATGTTATGAATGCCTCAAGTTACCTTTATGTCTTATGATTTCTATGATTTATTCATGATTTGATGAGGTATGTTAAAGTGCTTATGTTTTATGGGTAAAGTATGATCTCATCCTTATGTATATATGTACCCATGTTTCCTTTCCATTTTTTTATATCCCTTTCTGAGCTTTTTATGCTCATACCAAGTTTTTTTGAAATGTTTTTCACAGGTCAAGGGAAAGGTACATGATATGATGATAGTGTCAAGGAAGTGTCAAGAAAGAATCCATGTTTATTTTAAATATGTTTCCATTGATGGGAATGCAGAATACTATCTTTATGTAACCACTTTGTTTATATGTGGAATGTAATGAAAGTTTTATGATCTAATTCTCTAAAAATCTAAACCCAAAAAGATCCTCAATGTGTAATCTTGTAATAACTCAAGATTAAGTAAGGTTTAAGGCTGGGGCCTTATAGTAGATGTGGGTAAGGGGGTATTGGGGGAAGGAGGGGTGCTGGGGGAAGCTGGGTGTACAGGTGGGGGTAGGTGGGTGTGCTGGGGGCAGGGGTAGGGGGTGTTGCAGGTAGCGGGAGGGGGTGTGTAGGTGGGAGGGTATGGTATGCTGAGGGAAGGGGGCATGTGGGTGTGAATGGATACATTTTCCATCAAATCATTATTGGGTCTTCTGGTATGATATTCCAAAAAATTAACCCCTTAGCACTATTTCATTCAGTTTCCTAAACAAATCATAATATAAACATAAAATCTAAACTACATTCCTAGGACTCAAACTACATTGATACCATTCTAACATGACCTAAACCACTGGGACCCAACTTGGGCTAGTGATGAGTTGGGTGTTCCACCATGATACTTTCTCTCATTTCTGTAGGAACTTTGTTTTTTTATGACAGGATTGGAGTTGAATATGTAGGCGACCTGTTTTTTTTTGGAATGCATAGGATTTTGTAGGAGGGGTGTCTAGGAGGGAGGGTGGGGGTGTCCAGGAGGGAGGGGTGTCTAGGAGGGAGGGTTGGGTGTCCAAGAGTGGGGCCGTGTCCTGAAGTGGAGGTGTCCATGAAGGAGGGTGGGGGTGGGGGTGGGGGTCTCTAGGTGGTGTACATGAGGGAGGGGGTAAGGTGAGAGGGTAGGGATCATGAAAACCATAAAGATATGGTTTAAACTCCCATCCTCTAATCTTAATGAAAGGTTCCATCATCATCACTATTTTGGTGACATGCTGATTGCCTTAAAAAATTAGGCATGTGAGACAACAATCATGTCCATCCCAGTGTAGTCTAACACAATGGTTTTGAAGTAAAGTTTCAAAAAAAATTGATGAAATTGAGATGAATTAATTCTCCTTGAACATATAGAGGATGAGTATCATTGGGCATCAACTTCAAGGATTGGTGAACCCATTAAGAATTCAGTATCCTTAAAAAATGATATAATGAGTAACATAGGTCATATTATTCATCATAATCAGAAAAATTACTCAAATTTTGGTTCAAATCATCTTATGGAATTCTAAGAAATATATTTGATAGGTGAGGTTACCCAAACATTTCTAATAGGTGTAAGGGTATAATAAGTTTCCATGATTATAATAAAACCCATGATCAAATAAAAGTGGAAATTTAATGCCCTTATTCTGATGAAATTACTGATATCACCCTCACACACTTTCCCTTATGGAGATCATGCAGTGGAGGGATATCAATACATTGGTCAACCACTATGAGTATAAATAAATCATACCCACCAGTAAAATGGCCCGGGATGATATAGAATCCATGGTTTCCCATTTAAACAACCAATATAAAAGACACTACATAGGGGGACTGGTAAGGGAGGGGGTGTCTAAGAAGGTTCTATAGGGGTGATGGAAGGGGGTGGGGGGATGGCATGGGAGATTTGAAGGTGGGGGGGAATGGCAGGGGGTGTCCAGGATAGACTGAAGGGGGCTCGCAGGAGTGGTGGTGGGTGGGGGGGATGGCAGGTGGGTGGGGGTTCAGGGGGTGTCCAGGAGGGTCTATAGGGGATGGTGGGGGGGTGCTTGCAGGTGGAGGCATGGGACAGTCAAGGGGATGGGGGTTTCCAAGA
Source organism: Viscum album (assembly GCA_963277665.1). NCBI lineage: Eukaryota > Viridiplantae > Streptophyta > Magnoliopsida > Santalales > Viscaceae > Viscum > Viscum album. The sequence goes on from OY728140.1 coordinate 816,563,886, forward strand.
GGGTTTGTAGGGGTGGGGGTGGAAGGAGAGGGGGCACTAACAGAGGGGTAGGTGGTGTCTAAGAGGGTCTCTAGGGGGTGTAAGGGAGGTCAGCAAGGGGGTCTATCTAGGGAGGGGTGGGTAGGGGTTCAAGGGGTTCAACAAGGGGGTATGTCCAGGGAGGGGGGGGGGGGGTCTAGGAGGGAGTGTGGTGTCCAAGAGGGTTTTTAGGTGAAGGGTGGGGGTGGAGGGGGGATTTTCAGAGGGAGGGGTGTCCAGGGGGTGGGGGGGGGGTGGGTTTGCCTAAGGAGGGGGTGTATAGGAGGGGGTGTCTAGGGTGGTATAGGAGGATGTTACATGTGGAGGGGTGTCCAGTAGGGGGTGGTGCGGGTGCAGGGTGGGTATCAGATGAAAGTGTACATTATGATTTTTTTAGGAATTTGGTTTATGCATGTTTAGAGGTAAGCATTTAGATTAATCATATGTAGATAATCTTCCGCAATATATTTTTCTAGACCATCCCTAAGTCTCCTGATTTGTTTTCCCATTATCTCTTGTATTCTCTATGTATATCTTCCATCTTTGAGGATGGTTATTCAATCTCTAGTTTTATGTTGGCTTTAATTAAGTGTGTTAACATGAGGGAGGGGTGTCCAGGAGGGGGGGGGTGTCCATGGTGGTGGAGGGGGGTGTTGTAGAGGGGGGTTGTCCAGCATGGGGGTGGTGCTGGTGCATGGTGGGTATCAGATGAATGTGTACATTATTCTTTTTTGTAGGAATTTGGTTTATTCATGTTTAGAGACAAACATTTAGATTATTCATAAGTAGCTATATTTTTCCCATTATATTTTTCTAGACCATCCATGAGTATCCTGTGTTGTTTTCCCATTATATCGTGTATTATCTATGTATATCTTCCATCATTGAGGATGATTCTCTAATATCTAGACTATGTCATCTTTAATTAAGTGTGTCAATATGAAGTATTATGGCCAGCTCAAGACTTATGTATGATTTTTCTAAAGCCAAACATTTTTTTACTGTTTTCTAAAATAATGTTGGACAAGGATGTTTTTAGGGAAGATTGCAATGTGTTCTATTTTAGTTTTTGTCTTTGATATCGAATTGCATGGGCAACTGTATTAGTATTCCAGGGGGTGTCCATCTAGGGGAGGGGGTCACCATAGAGGCAGTCTGGGGGGGCTATCTAGGGGGTGTCCAAGGGGGTGTCCAGGTTGGAGGGGGAGTGTCCATGGGGGTGTTTTTCTAGGAGATGGGTGTCCAGGGGTGTCTGTCCATTGGTGTCCATGGGTGTTTTTCTAGGGGGTGTCATGGGGAGAGGGTATCTATTCAGGGGTGTTCAGGGGTGTCTATCTGGGGAGAGTGTCTGTCTAGGGGGTGTCTGTCCAGGGGAGGGGGTGTCTGTCAAGGGGAGGGGGGTGTCCATGGGTGTCTGTTTGGGGAAGGGGGTGTCCGGGGGTGTCTGTATAGGGGGGTGTCCATGGGTGTCTGTTTGGGGGATGTCCATGGGTGTTTGTCTCAGGGGGTGTCTTTATAGGAGAGGGGGTGTCTGTCCAGGGGGTGTCTGTCTAGGGGAAGGGGGTGTACAGGGACGTCTATCCAAGGGGATGTTTAGGGTTATCTATTCAGGGTGGGGGTTTCTGTCCTGGGGAGTGGGTGTCCAGGGGTGTCTGTCCATGGGGTGTCCGTCAAGGAGGGGTGTCTAACTTGGAGGGGTCTATCTAGGGTGTGGGTATGGAAGATAGGGGGGACTAGAAAGGGGTGGAAAACTACGGGAAAACAGGTAGGGGAACTGGTAGGGGCAGAGCCAGATGGAAAATAGGGGGGATACAATTAGGGTGGGGGCAAGGGGACTTGAAAGTGGGTGGAAGGTAGGGGGACTAGCAGGGGTGTAAGGTAAGCCTATAGGCTTGCTGCATTTTTTATTGATGTTTAATCTATAGCCATAGTTTCTAACCATGGCTATAGGGCCTGTTTATGTTTTCCATGGAAATTGAATATGTTTCCACGGTTTTAACCATGGCTATAGGCCCTATATGTCTTAAACTTCTACCATGGTTTTAAAGTGTGGATATAGGACTTGACCTATAGCCACTCCAAAAATAGCCATGGTTCATTAAACCATGTCTATATACTAAATTTCTAGTAGTGTATGAAAAAAATTTTCTTTTTTCTTACCATTGATATGCAATGTTGTTTTAGACTGTCATAAATAAACCTCCTCTTATAATCGAGGATAATGTTACTACTATACCGAGAGTGTGACATCTTTCAAGACTTGGCTCCATTGTATGCCATTTCATATACTAAATGGATAAAATCCATCATATGAAGAGATTATATCTAGTATAAGGGAAGGAAAAGATCTAATAAAAAAAGGAAATTATTTTGAGTTTTGTTTGATGGTGGATGATCACCATACCTATGTAGTGTTACTCTTGATCAACAAAAACTTAATAAAACATAAGAAATTAAGTGTAAAATGGATATAACTTCCACTTACCTCCCCCAGGCCATGCCTTAGGTTAGCCCATCATTTTTAGAGTAATAGGTTATAGTGATAAGATGATAAAGAAGAGAAGAATAAAATAAAGGAATAAATATTAAAAGAATGAGGATGAGAAAATAAGAATAAAAAACACAAACATGAAATCACAAACTAAAAATAGAAGAAAATAAGAGAAGGATGAGAAGAAGATAGAGAAGAAAATAGGGTGTATGTATGGAATAAGAAACAAAAATTAAAACCATACAAGAATTATATTGTATATAAAAGATACTAAATTAAATTTACATTGAAAATAAAATTACAATAAAAAAATAAAAATAAAAATAAAAGAATAAAAGAAATAGGTGAAATCGCTCTCCCTCTAGAATCTCTCCTCTGAATGTTTTATCTTGTTTTTCCCACCATATATTTGAATCACCATGTGTTCCCTTATTATAGGATGCCCCAAATTTAATTTTAAATATTTCATCCAAATTTCACATTAATTGTACGCGCCTAGAGGATGTTACGAAATTTATATTGAGTGTGACTTTTTCTAGACGACAATTATAGAAATATGTCTTCAATTTATATTATTAAATGGACAGCTTAATGATTTCATAAATTTGTGAAATTTTCTAGTAAAACTATATTATGAGTCCTCATTCAATTGTAGGTGTAATAACCTCAATTGGAGGTATTTATCCTGAGTTACGCTTCAATTATGGAGGTGGGGTCCACACAGTCAGATAGAATACATTTCAAAGATAAATGATTTTTAGTTCCTTAGATGGAAGAATTGGATCTGGATCCAAAATAAAAAGTTGAATTATACAAACATAGAAATCATAAAAAAAATAATTACATCAATTGGAGTGATATTGTAAATTTTATGCTCAAAATAAAGAAGCTCTAAAAAACTGTTAAATTTCTAGAATTAAGCCATTTCCACAACATGGAATTCAAAGGGAACCAATGTTACCAATATTCAAATTTCAAATCAATAAAATCAAAAAAAAAACGTCCAATGAAATTTTCAAATTCCAAATAAAATATAAATTTAATTTTCCAATTTTCAAAGAAAAAAAATCAAATCATGTATTTTAATTTTCCCATTTGAAAAATGATGGAACTTTTCTTTTCATTCATTCATGCTCCTAAATTCATTAGTATTAAACCTGCCAAATCATTATTTGCCTCACTTTTCAATATATTCTCTCATATCTAATGATAAAAATCAAGTATTGTTATGTTTATATCATGAGAACATGATCCATATCCATAGGATTGTAAAGTAACTAATTTATACAATTTGTAAATTCAAAAGGCATATAAAATCATGAGGTCTTGAAATAAAGGTTCAAATGGATCTTAGGCTAAAGTTAGTAGAATTTTATGATTTAAAAATAAATGCTTAAAGAAAAAGTTTATCTATTAAGTGCAATTCATGATATCAAAAATAAAAGTGTAATGAAATTATACCCTTCAAAGTAACAACTCCCAATTAACCAAAAACTCAAAGAAAATGTCATGAATAATGAAAGAAAAATAAAAATTTTTTTGCACCCTCTTGAAAATGTTTTTTACTTTTATAGTTTTTTTCATTTTCAAAGAACCATTTCATTTTTTTAAAAAGTTATGATTAGAATAAACCTCACACACACCACCTATCCATGTATGATAAAAATCATAGGTCTAGTAATGGTGATTTTTGGTTTTCCGGAATCACTTCCCATTTTTTCTCATTTTATTGGTTCTTTTTTTTTTCATTTTCAATTTTTTTAATTCAAGAGGAGAAAACTGTAGAGACCCGAAGCTTGACGTACTTGGACATTACATTACTTTTGCAGAATACTTAGTACATAACAAAAAAACACACACAAAGACCGTAATAGTTTAGTGTCTTTGGAAACTCAGAATGTAATCTTCTAATCATGGTGAAAGATCTTCAACATCTCCCATAAAGATCTTCCCTTTTTCTCCTTACCTAAAACCTTTATTTATATCCTGGGGAAAATAAAACATAAAAGGGTGAGATCAAATGCTCAGTAAGGGTAAACAAAACAAATATCAATCACATCATATTCATAAGAACATTTCTTTTGGAAATCTTAACCTGCAAAAGAGATCATAATTTCATAACATGGGATAAATCATAGAAGTGAAATGTAATCCAAATAATCATAACATAAAACATGAATCTTGGTGGCATACACACATAATCATAGAGAATCATTTCTTATTAGTCAAGACTTATTTCCAAGACTATCTTAGTGGAAAAAGTCCCTTTCTGAACCGAGTTCATTCCTCATTTCAGTCCTGTTTCACTAAACCGGTATAACCTACCGTTCCAGCAATGTCTATCTCATGAGATATAAAATCTTTACCCAATGCATTGGAGGGAGATATAGGTCCCACCCATCTCATAATGATACCATTCTTATGTTTGCCACAAAATCATAAATCATTGCATAACCCATGTAATAAAAATGGGATTCTTAAACAACTTGACATCATAAAATAATTCATATAAGATAAAGGAATTCATAAAAATAATTCCATCACAGGATAATCAAATCAATGTAATAATAGGGATAGAAACAGAACCCTATATTATCTTAGATGGAAAATAATTTTGATAAAACACTTGAACTCAATTCTTGAGGAAAATATCCTTTCTACTTAAAAAACATTTTCCTTTATTAATATGTCATACAATTTTAAACTAAAAGAAGTTGATTAAAAATAAACATGAAATATTGTAAAGGAATCTTCTTGGAAATAATGTTTTAAAAATCCATTCATGCCGTATAAGTTAAAAAAACATTCTTCTCATACTTTTGTCGGAAAAGTCAAAAAGTACCTCGTACGAAAAACGACAAAAGATTCCTTTCATATCCTTTACTAAAAACTCACCAAAGGGTAAAAATGGATTTAAAAAATTGTAGGTGGATGGAAATTATATTACATACTGTGGAAACATGGATGTGGATGATAAAATACACCCCAGTAAATACCAAAGTATAAACAATCTCAGATAAAAATGAGATTGTGATATTTCCATTACCTTAGGTCCAATTTGCTTCGTAAGTGTCCGAACCTCCTTTATAATGATTTAAATAATTCCATTGACTTATTCTAGAATAATACGCATTGTTATGATATCATATATGGTTCACTTATGACTTTATATTACCCGTTCTTTTGTAAATTCCATGTTAAAGAGTGTTTTGGGTAAAATCGTCTCATTTGTCGTTTGTGTTTAACTTGTAATTATTCATATGATTAATTAGATCATGATTACTTAAATCCAGAATGTAAAACATGATTTATATATAATATATATTCAGAATATACATATATATATATAATAGATCAGTAAATGGAAATAAATACACCGTTCATGGAGACGGTAGGCCGTACGTACGCATGAACGATGTTTTCGTTTCCTTATTGAGTTGAATGAAATTAATTAGATGACATACATATATATACACATAAATCCAGTATTATTATGTCATATATTTCATTATTACTTATTATATATACTTTATAATCATTCATGAATGGTTAACGTGGATAATGAATCTCATCGCGTCGTGGAGACGATATTCCGTACGTACGCACGAGCGATGATATCATTCCCATGACTGTGGAATTGTATTGGAGTATATATATACTATTTAAGAATCAATATCACTTTAAAATAATCATATATAGTCATTATTTACACCATTATACCCATCCATGTAAGTTGGTGGTGGAAAATAGATTACACCACGACGTGGAGACGATATTCCGTACATACGCACGCGTGGTGATTTCATTTTCCGTAGGATGGATAGATGGTGAAATAGGGTTGTTTCATACTTATAATAACATATAAGTATATTAGTGATACTTATGTTATTACTTCATAATGAAACAACCTAAGAAGAAGAAGTGGAAGAAGAAATAAAGGTGAAAGAATCGGTAACAGACATTACCTCTTCTTTGAAGCGCCTCTTTGAAACCTACTCTTAGGGCACTAAAATTGGTCTTTGAAGAATACCAGGACCTCTAGGATTTCTTTAGGGAAGTGGAGAGAAGAAAATGGGAGGGGTTGGCCGAGCTTGAAGTCTCAATGTGGTGTGAGAAAGAGAGGGAGGAACTGCCCTTTTATAAGGGAGGAGAGGGGCACCTTTGGAATAACAAAAAATATTATTTTATTATAAAGTCAAATTCTGGTTTTAATAGCTCCAAATTGAGTTATTTTTAAGATAAGGTGGGGATGGGTCGAAATACTATCATCCAGTAGAAATTGGACAAGTTCAGTTTACTATTGTAACCTTATCATTTAGTTTTAACTTTAAGTTAGATAATTTTACTTTTACCATGTCTTTTTCTGTTCTTACACTATAAGGTTAATAAAATTACTATAACAAGCCAAACAAACCCCAAGTTGTTTATTATTAATATATATAACCTTATCTAAGTCATTTGGACGATCCTTATATTTTTAGGAATATAATAACAATTAATAATATAATATTTGTTTTAAAAACTATTTTATGTCAATTTTGACACTATTTGGTAATTGATTTTTGTAAAACTCATAACAAAATGATTAGTTCTAAAAAATCTAATAAAATTAATAATAACATGTCATATTAACCTATAAAATTAGTTTAATTCATAAAAAGTCTCAAATTACATTTATTTGGGTATTTATAACATCAATTATGTCAATATTTCATTAATAAGATAATTACTGCATCATAGTTGTGTCATAAATAAATTAAATTATTTAATGTCTAAAAATTAAAAATAAAATATCATTATGTAGGAAATCGTTTTATCTTTCTATTGAATATTTATAGTAGAATTTATCTTATGTATAACTCCATATTAAAAATGATTTACTTATTAAACTTTGATTTTAACTATTTAACCCTTCTTTAAATAAATTAATAATAAATGTCCTAATCTAATAAAAGTGGGCTTAAATGGTCATATTTTATTCCTAATGATGTTTTTGGTCGAATTAAACTTATCCAATAGAATTAGGACATGTGTTAGGGTAATAATAATATCATTTTTACCCTTAATTACCCTATTTACTTTTAACCGTGGTAAAAAAAAGTCAAAAGTTACTATTCACCAAAAATTATTTTCATCTCATTAAACCACATTTTAGTCCTTGATATTAACCGTGTCTCTCGGATTTTCGAAATTCCACTCACAGAGTGGTAAAATTATGTTTTATGAAAAATTCAGTTTTTTTTAACTACCACTTAGGGGTTTCACTATTCATCAAAAAATGAAAGTTTCCAGAAAAATACCAAAAATTAGGCCTAAGCTATATTTGATATTATGAATTAAAAAATGATGACTATTTTACCAAATTCAAAACATATCAGTTGCATTAATTAATTTAAAAATTAGTTCTCGTCGTCAAAACAAATAGCGTGTTCTTAAGAGATAATAACTATCAAAAGATTGACACTTGTTTATGTCTTGTTTAAATGTGAAATTACATCCAATGACCAACATTGTATTAAATTGTAAAAATATATTATAAATATACTTTAAAACCACTCAAATTAATAATTTATCACTATTAATTATTTTGATTAAAAAAGTTGTTTTTAATTAAAATTTAATAAGTTTCACTATTCATCAGAATATGAAAGTTATCCGAAAAGTGGCAAAATTTCACCTTAAGCTAGTTTCGATATTCCGAATCCAAAAATGAAGTCCATTTTTGAGAGATAAAATTTCTAAAATTTTAAAAGGCGGTTATTACTATTCATAACGGCTAGTTGTAATAATATTTTAATAGCATATCGTTGTTTAGTGAAACTCGGTATTGCGTACTACACATGCTATCGAGGAAGGTCGCGATTGCGTGTAATGAAAGGAAAGTCAAAGAAGCGTGTTGTGCAAACTCCTTTTGGTGTAGCGTACATCACAAGTCATTAATGAAATTAAAAGGAATATTTTTCATAAAATCTCGGGGTGTTACATTCTACCCTCCTTAAAATGAATTTCGCCCTCGAAATTCATCGGGGTTATAAATGGTTTACTACTTGAAAGTTCCTTTAATAGAAACACACATCCTAAAAAGGAATACCAAAACCAATCTTTAAGAAAAAGTATGAAACGTAACGGTTACCCAAATAAACTAATCACTGGGTTTCCACATAGGTGAAAATATGGATATGGAAGAGAAATCTAACCATCATGTTCTGATGGAAAGTGGTAGAGAACATGGATATGGAAAAGCCAGCAATCACAAAGCCATAAATTTTTGACAATATAAGGTACCATCTAATTCATCAGATATAAGAGCACTAGGACAACATTTTTTCTTTTCAAGATCATTTCCCTAAAGTTGATGAAATTGGAATTAGAAGAAATACTTTCGTTATTTTGGTATAGTCTCACCATTGGTCGTTTTTTGGACAATTTCCACTTCATATCATAATGAAATGAAGTTGAATTTGTCATTTTTGATGTGTTAGCAGATGATGTGATAGAATGATGGGTCATTCCATCTGTCTCAAACAAAAGGTTAGAACAGTTATCAAAAAAATACATAAGTCCATCTATAGTGAGATTAATCATATATGGTTCCTAAAATGGACTTATATTTCATATATCAGACTGCTTAATATAATAAAACTAGTTTCTACTAAACATGGACTTCCTGTAGGCCAATGGTAGGCGATAAAGGCCAGTCGCACTTCGGTTGTGGGTTCGATTCCCACAGCCTTGTCCGACGCGATGGGCTATCGCCCGTCCTACATGTTGTCTTTTTTCTAAAACTAAATTACTATAATATCCCATCAATAATATCAAAAAAAAGTTATATCCTTAGACAATACTAACTTATGTTCAACATAATCCATTCCAATCTTTGGGCTTATCCAAAATACTGTTGTCCAATATTACAGTGAAAACGATTACCAAAGAGTTCATATAACAAGCATGTTAATACCATAGTTGATCCCCATATATCATGAGATATGTCTTGTTGGTCACATTCCAAACATTCGAAGGCCTTAATCATGTATTCTATTGAAAAATGAATACCCATTGAATCTTAATGAAAACATGAGTGCTGTCAAAAGTTAACTCTTTTCAGATACCAAAACCTCAAACCATGATATAACTATTTCCTTATATCAGTCATGAGCACATGAATACTGTCGAACATTTCATTTTATCGTTTTCCCTTCATTATGCACATATCATCTTTTTTTCCAATAATATCTCAATCACTTTCCATGGTTACCAGTACCATAAAATTATTGAAAACCACAATAGACCAATACATAAATATTCCAATATTCCATGATACTATATACAACATTATTTTGGAATCCCATTACATAAACACTTAATCATTCCACCACATCGTTGTCATATTCAACATCGCCAATGGTGATTGCATGTGACTTCCCTTTATCCTTTTCCTTAAGTGGTGTCTCATGTCGATCATCACTAACCCTTGGATTAGGGCATTTATTAGCATAATGCCCCATTTCCTTGCACTTGAAGCATTGAAGTGTTGGTGGTGTGTTCTCTATAGTCTATTCTTTATTCACATCATTAGAAACCCTTTTTCCATTACTTCGAAACTCAACTGCTCGATGACCATCTTTTCCACACTTAAAAAATTTTCTAGTCCCTTTAAGACAATCTCCACCATGCTTCTTTCCACACTTTGAGCATAAGGAAACATTCATCTTCTTTTCACCATTATTCTGAGATTTCTCCTTGAACTCCATCTTTCGTTTCTTGTCAAAACTATGAGATGGATAAGTAACACCAACTTCCATTTCTACCTTGATAGCACAATGCACAATTTCATCATAGCTACAGAAGTCTCTTATAGCTAATGCCCTTCGAAGATTTGGTTTTAAGCCACTGAAGAATCGATCAACTTTACTTTCAGGTTGGATGATAAATCTAGATGCATACCATGCAAGCCTTGTAAAATTCGCTTCATATATACCAACAGATTCATCATCCTTTTGATTTAGTTCAAGAAACTCCTTCTCCATCTTTGTTCAAAGAATACGAGGGAAGTAATTATTGAAAAATAAGTTCTTGAACTCGTCCCATTCCATGGACTCAATTTCATCTCTTTGCCTCATATTCTTGATAAGATTCCACCATTGATCAGCTTCACCTTCTAAACTATATACTTCTAAGATGACTTTATCATGTTCAGAACATTGAAGAACTGAAAATATCTTTTCTGTGGTACTGATCCATTGTTCAGTAACAAGTGGATCAGAAGGCCCACTGAAAGAAGGTGGATGTTGCCTCATGAAGGACTCAATAGAATATTGTTCCCTTCTCTACTCATTTGGAAGTCCAGAATGATTCATAGCTTGTGTAAGTATAGCAATAAGATTTTTCACTCCATCTCCCATAACATTTGTTTGTTCAGGAAGAAAAATAATTGCATTGTCCATTGCATTTATCAATGCGGCTCCTTCGGGTTCCAGCCATCGTCTAAAACCCAAAAAGAATAGTGTGAGAGGAAATAATCATTCTAGGGAAAACAACATAATAAAGGGGGAGTACCTTCAATATCTAACATCTTAGGTTTAATTCTATGATCGTTAGCGTAATTCTAGGACTATAACCTATACGTATACTTAACCTTAGGGACATCCCTAGACATACCTTTGAAATATCTCTAGGGATCTAACTAAAGTTCTCGCATCCTAGTTTCCAAAGGTTGACTAAACCTTTCTGGTGATGCCAACTGTAGAGACCCGAAGCTTGACGTACATGGACATTATATTAATTTTGCAGAATAAATAGTACATAACAAAAACACACACACAAGGACTGTAATAGTTTAGTGTCTTTGGAAACTCGGCACGTAATATTCTAATCATGGTGAAAGTTCTTCAACATCTCCCATAAAGATCATCCCTTTTTTTTCTTACCTAAAACCTTTATTTATATCCTGGGGAAAAGAAAACATAAAAGGGTGAGCTCAAATGCTCAGTAAGGGTAAACAAAAGAAATATCAATCACATCATATTCATAAGAACATATCTTTTGGAAATCTTAACCTGCAAAAGAGATCATAATTTCATAACATGGGATAAATCATAGTAGTGAAATGTAATCCCAATAATCATAACTTAAAACATGAATCTTTGTGGCATACACACATAATCATAGAGAATCATTTCTTATTAGTCAAGACTCATTTCCAAGACTATCTTAGTGGACGAAGTCCCTTTCTGAACCGATTTCATTCCTCGTTTCAGTCCTGTTTCACTGAACCGGTATAACCTACCGTTCCAGCCATGTCTATCTCATGAGATATAAAATCTTTACCCAATGGATTGGAGGGAGATATAGGTCCCAACCATCTCATAATGATACCATTATTATGTGTGCCACAAAATCATAAATCATTGCATAACCCATGTAATAAAAATGGGATTCTTAAACATCATGACATCATAAAACAATTCATATTAGATAAAGGAATTCACAAAAATAATTCCATCACAACATAATCAAATCAATGTAATAATAGGGATAGAAACATAACCCTATATTATCTTAGATGGAAAATAATTTTGATAAAACACTTGAACTCCATTCTTGAGGAAAATATCATTTCTACTTAAAAAACATTTTCCTTTATTAACATGTCATACAATTTTAAACTAAAAGAAGTTGATTAAAAATATACTTGAAATCTTGTAAAGTAATCTTCCTAGAAATAATGTTTTAAAAATCCATTCATCTGTATAAGTTAAAAAAAACATTCTTCTCGTACTTTTTTTCGAAAAAGTCAAAAAGTACCTCGTACGAAAAACGACAAAAGATTCTTTCATATCCTTTACTAAAAACTCATAGAAGGGTAAAAATAGATTTCAAAAATTGTAGGTGGATGGAAATAATATTATATATTGAGGAAACATGGATGTGGATGATAAAATACACCCCAGTAAATACCAAAGTATAATCAATCTCGGATAAAAATGAGATTGTGATATTTCCCTTACCTTAGGTCTAATTTGCTTCATAAGTGTCCGAACCTCCTGTATAATGATTCAAATAATGTCATTGACTTATTCAAGAATCATAATCATTGTTATGATATCATATATGGTTCACTTATGACTTTATATTACCTGTAATTTTGTAAATTCCATGTTAAAGAGCGTTTTGGGTAAAATCATCTCATTTGTCGTTCGTGTTTTAACTTGTAATTAATCATATGATTACTTAGATCATGATTACTTAAATCCCGAATTTAAAACATGATTTATATATAATATTTATTAAGAATATACATATATATAATAGATCAGTAAATGGAATGAAATACACCGTTCATGGAGACGGTAGGCCGTACGTACGCGTGAACGCTGTTTTCGTTTACTTATTGAGTTGAATGGAATTAAGTAGATGGAATAAATATATATACACATAAATCCATTATTATTATGTCATATATTTCATGATTACTTATTATATATACTTTATAATCTTTCATGAATGGTTAACGTGGAGAATGAATCTCATCGCATCGTGGAGACGGTATTCCGTACGTACGCACGAGCGATGATATTGTTCCCATGATTGTGGAATTGTATTGGAGTATATATATACTATTTCAAAATCAATATCACTTTACAATAATCATATATAGTCATTATTTACACCATTATACCCATCCAAGTAAGGTGGTGGTGGAAAATAGATTACACCACGGCGTGGAGACGGTATTCCGTACGTACACACACGCGGTGATTTCGTTTTCTGTAGGATGGATAGATGGTGAAATAGGGTTGTTTCATACTTATAATAACATATCAGTATATGAGTGATACTTATGTTATTACTTCATAATTAAACAACCTAATAATAAGAAGTGGAAGAAGAAATAAAGGTGAAAGAATCGGTAACAGACATTACCTCTTCTTTGAAGCGCCTCTTTGATACCTCCTCTTAGGGAACTAAAATTGGTCGTTGAAGAAGACCAGGACCTCTAGGATGTCTCTAGGGAAGTGTAGAGAAGAAATTGGAAGGGTTTGGCCGAGATTTAAGGCTCAATGTGGTGTGAGGAAGAGAGGGAGGAAGTGCCCTTTTATAAGGGATGAGAGGGGCACCTTTGGAATAACTAAAAATATTATTTTATTATAAAGTCAAATTCTGTTTTTTAATAGCTCCAAATTGAGTTAGTTCGAATCTAAGGTGGGTATGGGTCGAAATACTATCGTCCAATAGAATTTGGAAACATTTATTTTACCATTTTAACCTTATCATTTAGTTTTAACTTTAAGTTAGATAATTTTACTTTTACCGTGTATTTTTGTGTTCTTACACTATAAGGATAATAAACTTACTATAACAATCCAAAAGAACCCAAAGTTTTTTATTATTAATATATATAACCTTATATAAGTCATTTGGCCGAACCTTAGATTTTTAGGAATATAATTACAAATAATAATATAATATTTGTTTTAAAAACTATTTTATGTCAATTTTGACACTATTTGGTAATTGATTTTTGTAAAAATAATAACAGAATGATTAGTTATAAAAAAGTAAATAAAATTAATAATAACATGTCATATTAACCTATAAAAGTATATTAATTCATAAAAAGTCTCAAATTACATTTATTTGGGTATTTATAACATCAATTATGTCAATATTTCATTAATAAGATAATTACTGCATCATTGTTGTGTCATTACTAAATTAAATTATATAATGTCTAAAAATTAAAAATAAAATATAATTATGTAGGAAATCTTTTTATCTTTCTAATTAATATTTATAGTCGAATTTATCTTATGTATAACCCCATATTAAAAATGATTTACTTATTAAACTTTGATTTTAACTATTTAACCCTTCTTTAAATAAATTAATTATAAATATCCTAATCTAATCCAAGTGGGATTAAATGGTCATATTTTATTCCTAAGGTTCTTTTTGGTCGAATTACACTTATCCAATAGAATTATGACATGTGTTAGGGTAATAATAATATCATTTTTACCCTTAATTACCCTATTTACTTTTAACTGTGGTAAAAAAAGTCAAAAGTTACTATTCACCAAAAATTATTTTCATCTCATTGAACCACATTTTAGTCCTTGTTATTAACCATGTTTCTCAGATTTTTGAAATTCCACTAATAGAAACGGTAAAATTAAGTTTTATGAAAAATTCTGTTTTTTTAACTAACACTTAGTGGTTTCACTCTTCATCAAAAAATGAAAGTTTCCAGAAAAATACCAAAAATTAGGCCTAAGCTATATTTGATATTATGAATTGAAAAATGATGTCTATTTTACAAAATTCAAAACATATCAGTTGCATTAATTAATTTAAAAATTAGTTCCCGTCGTCAAAACAAATAGCGTGTTCTTAAGAGATAATAACTATCAAAAGATTGACACTTGTTTATGTCTTGTTTAAATGTGAAATTACATCCAATGACCAACATTGTATTAAATTGTAAAAATATATTCTAAATATACTTTAAAACCACTCAAATTAATAATTTATCACTATTAATTATTTTGATTAAAAAAGTTGTTTTTAATTAAAATTTAATAATTTTCACTATTCATCAGAATATGAAAGTTATCCGAAAAGTACCAAAATTTAACCTTAAGATAGTTTCGATATTCCGAATCCAAAAATGAAGTCCATTTTGAGAGATAAAATTTCTAAAATTTGAAAAGGTGGTTATTATTATTCATAACGGCTAGTTGTAATAATATTTTAATAGCATATCGTTGTTTAATGAAACTCGGTATTGCGTACTACACACACTATCGAGGAAGGTCGCGATTGCGTGTAATGCAAGGCACGTCAAATATGCGTGTTGTGCAAGATCCTTTTGGTGTAGCGTACCACACAAGTCATTAATGAAATTAAAAAGAATATTTTTCATAAAATCTCGGGGTGTTACAGAAACAATGAAGTATAATGAATGAATAAAGAAAATTAATTTCCCAAAATAATCACCCCCACACTTTTCCTTAAATTTTTTTCATCCCTTCCACCATTAATCCCTTCAACCCACACTTCAATTTTAGAATACCATGAAAATAATAAGAGGAAGGTAGGAATGGATAAAAATGGATTAAAAATATCTCATTCATATAAAGGTCATTCATGGAATCTATGGGATAAATAAGAATTTATGTATAATTGGTATTTTAAATATATGTGGTTTATCAAAAGATTCCTAAAATAATTTTAAATTTGTTTTTTCACAGTCATAGATTTGACAAGTTCCAATTCAAGATTTTGTAGTTATTATGTACCAAGATCAATTAATAAATATTCTCAAGAAACATATAAAGTAATTAGTCTAGAAATCCTTTCAGTATTGGTACATATGATATTGTAAAATTACTAAAGTCATGATTAATAATAAAAAATCAATTCACATAAATTTTATAATTTTAAAGAATGAAAAAAATGGTTGGGAAATTTCATTTACATGAATCAATCAATTACCTCAAATCTTGAGTCCTCATTTTAATATCTGTACTTCACTTTAATAATTAAATTCTCTATTTTACTCATTTAATCTCAATATATTTGAAATTTAAAATATGACAAAACATGATTACTAAGAAACTCATGTCTCTTAGATAAGTTAAGTAAAGTGATAATTCAACTCTGGATATGCAATTTTAGTTCAAATCTAAAAACATGTTTTTAGACAAAAAATGTATAGAGTTGAAAAATGGATATTAGTAATATTTCCTCCTTGTATATTTGCGGATTTTTTATTCGATTATGAACCTACAATATAAAATTACTCAATTAATCATAAGGATCATATCATTTAAGCTCAAAAAGAAGATGATGGAGTGGGGTGGCATGCTAGAATAATCTAAAAAAGGAAATTTAAATTTAAATTAATAGAAATCAGGAAAATATAAACCTTGGTATGAACCCCCAAGTGGTCCATTACTTTTTTACTAACTACAGAGGGTAGTACCAACTGTTATATATAATCAGTCAGTGTTTAGGGCTTCTTTGACTTGAACAACCACATGTGGCTTTTCCCAACTTGTGGTTCTTCTTTATTAGTGAGGAATGATCCATGGATAGTGTATACTAGATCTATCCCCTTCACAATTAAGTATATCTTGAATGGTGGGGGTATGATTATGTATGGATCATTATCTTCATTGGTTGCTACTAGTCAAACCTCCACTTTTTCTTCCAATGTTGGCTCAATATGGGATGCATGAATTGAATAATCAAAGAGAATATAGGTAGGTATTTCTATATGAATAGAATTTAAATTTTAATAATAATAAAAAATATCCCATTCATAAAGATCAACCTCTATCTTGATTTCCACAAGCTTAACTACTTGGATTTCTTTATTGGGCTCCTCAAATCCAGGTGTAATAATATCAAGGAGCTCCATGTGTTACTCAACAGGTGCATTTTAAGTTTATTAATCATCCTCTAAGTCAAATAAAGGATCAAATGAATATGAAAATTCGAAACCATAAGGGGTGACTCTCAAATCAGATTAAATAAAATCAAAAGGAAGAGAGTTCAATCAAATATTATCTTCCTAATTTGGTTCTGGTTCAATTACTTATTCTATGGTAAGTGTCTCTTGATGTTTGATCTCAATGGATGGAGGAAGGTAGTCAGGATCCTCCATCTTTTCTTTAAATTCTACCATATAGATGGCTTAATAATCATATATTACTATAAAAAATTATTGTGGTGTTGGATCTTATACTGTTTAAGGAATGGGAAGAACATGATACACCTTATACTCATTCCAAAATTCATCAAGATCTGTTGATATCCCACTTGTAGCTCAACATGTAAGTCTTCCACATCATGAATACACTCTAGATCACCATTTTCAGCAAGAATTGCGTTCCTAAAATGGTTGGTATGTTGATATTCCTCAATTTTGTCCTTAAATGCTTTGAGGTATTTAGTGAAATTGGGGAAAACCAGTGGCACTTCCTTCTTGTCCTTGAATCATTGTATATTAGTTCGGAGCTCATCAACCATGGACATCAAATATTCATGTGAGATACATGTTGTTATTCCTATTTGATTCTAATTTACCATTATCATAATAGCATCACCCCTTCTTTGGAGGTCCTCCTGAGAATAATATATTTCTTATTCTTGCACTTCTGAGTAATTGTTCCATGTATTGAAAAAATGATCTCTTGAAAAAATCATAGAAAAAGAATTATTTTTTTGTTTTTTTAAAAAGAAATGAAAATCTATATACAATGTGAAAATTGAAAATGTAAATAAACTATGTATTATCTCTGTAAATAGTGTCAGTTTTGATTCACGTCGGTCGTAGGGCGTGGCAAAATAAAAATATTTTCCAAATGTAGCACAGAGGCTGGCTAGGGTCATCTCACGTGAGGATCTTTCTCAGTTATTCACTCACTTAATCTATTTCAACTCAACTAATTTATTTTGTCTTTATTTAATATATAAAAATAATTGAATTTAAATGAAATAAATGATGAAAATAATATTAAAAGACAAAATGTAATTCATAAATAAATAACTTGGAATTTATGGTTTGGTTTGTAGGTTTCATCATTCTCTTTGTTGCTATTTAAATTAAGTTTGAAAATTCAATTCTGAGATCCCATTTCTAAATTTATATTATTTTATTTAGTAGTTTGAAATATTTAATTCATTTATTAATCTTAATTCTACCTCCTTTTATAATCAAGGTTAATGTTACACCTCAATCGAGAGTGTGACATCTTCTAAGACTTGGCTCCATCATATACCATTTCATCTACTGAATGGCTCACCTACATCATATGAAAATATTGTATTCATTAGAAGGGAGGGAAAATATTTAATATAATAATATAAATGAGTTTGATTTCAGTTTTTTGGTGGAATATTTCCCCACTCATGCACTGTTACTCTTACTCATCACAAACTTAATAAAACATAAGAAATTAAGTGTAGAGTGGATTGAATTTCCACTTACCCCCCTTAGGCCAAACATTAGTTTAGCCCCTAATTTTTTTGGGTAATAGGTCCTGGTGGTAATATTAAAAATAAGAGAAGAATAAAAGAAAATAATAAAAAAAGAACATGGATGAGAAAATAATAATAAAAACACACACAAGAAATCACAAACTAAAAATAAAAAAAAGAAGAATCAGAAGAAGATTGAGAAGAAAAGAGGGTGGATGGGTGAAAGAAGAAGAAATATTAAAACCATGCATGAATTAGACTTTATATAAAAGAAACTACATTAAAATTTAATTTAAAATAAAACTATAGTAAAAAATAATAAAAAGAAAAAAAAGAAAAAAAAAGAAACGAGTGCACCAGCTTCACAAACGGAGTCTAAATTCTGAAAGTTAGATCCAGTTTAATCAACTATATATTCAAATGAACCTAGTGGTCCTTATTATAGGATACTCAAAATTGAATTTCCTATATTAACTTCAACTTTCAAATTAATTGGATGTGCCTATAAGAAGTTATGGATTTTATATTGAGTATAGCTTTTTTTATCCTAGAATTCCAGAAATTTGTATTCAATTTATATCATTTAATGGCCTCCTTAATGATTTCATAACTCCATGAAATTTACTATTGAAATGATTATATGTATTTTAATTTAATTAAAGTTTGAATAAACTCAATTTTAGGTTTCTAACCCAATTTATACATTAGTTATGGAGGTGGGGTCCACATAGTCATCCAGAATGATTTTCCAACATGACTGATTTTCTTCTTCTCTTAGATGGATGAATAGGATCTGAATTTGAATTAGAATGTTTAATACCACAAACATATAAATCCTAAAAAATAATTACATAAATTGGAGAGATATTTTAAATTTTATACTCAAAATAGAAAATCTCTAGAAAACAGTTAAATTTCCAGAATTAAACCATTTTCACAATTAAGCCCAAAAGTCACTAAAAATACTAAAATGATGAAAATAAGCTCAAATTGATTAATTTTAAGCGATTAAATAATTTAAATACATAAAAAAATTATGGAAATATTATCTCTATAAATTCCACCACACTAAAATCATGCTTTTCCTCATGCATAAAATGTCAACCTGGAATTCAAATGACACCAATGTGACCAATATTAAAATTTCAAAGTAATAAAACCGAACAATTTTCAATGTTAAATCTAATTTTAAAATTCAAAATAAAATATATATTTGATTTAACAATTTTGAAAGAAACAATCAATTCATGTATTTCAATTTTTCTATTTGATAAATGATGGAACTTTTCCTTTTATTCATTCATTATCCTCAATTAATTATTATCAAACATGACAAATCATGATTTACCTCACCTTTGAATATTTTCTCTCATATATCATGATATAAATCAAGAATATTTATCCTCATATCATGGGAACACACTATTTATACATAGTATTTTAAAGGAACTACTTTATCCACTTTATTAAGTTAAAAGGCACATATCATCATAAGGACCTCTAATAATGGTTTAAATGACTCTGAGGTTTATGGTTAGTAGGATTTGATGATTTAAAAATTAAGGCTCAAATAGAAGGTTTATATCTTAGTTACAATGCATGATATTAAAAATAAAAGTGTAATAAAATTCTCCCCTTCAAATTAACAACTAACACTTCCCCAAACAGTTAAAGTAAAGGTCATAAATAATGAAAGAATAACGAAATATTTGTGCACCCTCTTGAATGTTTTTTTAATTTTATACTTTTTTATTTTTCAAAGAACCTTTTCAGTTTTTTTCATTTTCCCAAAATTTATGATTGTAATAATCCTCACATCCACCAACTAATCATGTATGATATAAATAATAGGTATGGTAATGGTGATTTTTGGTTTTCCCAAATTAGAACCCATTTTTCTCATTTTTTTGGTTTTTTTTTCATTTTCCGTTTTTTTTAATTTAGGAGGGGAAAAAATATATTATTATGAATGAATCATCAATCTTAATTTCCCAAAAACATGAACCCACAAAAATTTTCCTTACAATTTATTTCATCCCTTCCACTATGACTCCCTTCTCCCCATCACTTCAGTTTTAAAATATCATGAAAATACTAAGAGGAAGGTAGGAATTGATAAAAATGGATTGAAAAAAATGGACCATTCGTATAAAGGTCATTCATGGTCTCTATAGTATAAATAAGGATTGATATATAAGTGGTCTATTAAGGATATATGGTTTATAAAAATAAGTATTAATAATTTTAAATGTTTCTTTTCATTGTCATAGATTTTTAAAGTTCCAATGCAATATCTGGTAGGTGTCATGTCCCAAGATCACTCAATAAATATGATCAAGAAAAATAGGAAATACTTGATCTTAAAATCCTCCCAGGAATGGGACACATGATATTACATAATAACTCAAGACTTGATTAATAATAACAAATTAATTCACATAAATTTCAGAAATTAAAATAATGAAAAAATAGTTAAGAAATTTCATTTACATGAATCAATCAATTACTTCAAATCTTGAGTCCTCATTTTAATATTAAAGAATCACTTTAATAATTAAATTATCTATTATACTTATTCAATATCATTATATTTAAAATATAAAATATGGAATCACATAATTCCTATAAAAATATTATCTCCTAGATAAGTTGAGTCAAAAATAATTTAGTTGTGGATATGCAATTTTAGTTCAAAGATCCAAACATGTTTTTAGAGGAAAAAATGTAGGGAGTTTATAAGATAAATAATAAAAGTGAACTCCCTTTAAAAAATTGATCTTAGTCCTATTTCCTCCTTGAATATTTGGGGCTTCTTTATTCCATTATGAACCTACAAAATAAAATTAATCAATTAAGAATAAGGATCATGTCATTTAAGCTCAAAAAGAATAAGAGAGAGTGGGGATACATACTGGACTAATCCATAAAAGGAAATTGAAATTGAAATTACTAGAAAGCATGTAAACATAAATCTTGGTATGAAACCCAAGGTGGGCCCTAGCTTCTTTTACTACCACTATAGGGAAGTACCAACTGTTATCTATAATTAGTTGGTTGTTGGGGGTTCTTTGACTTGAACCACCACATGTGGCTTTTCCCAGCTTGTGATTTATATTTCTTAGTGAGTAATGATCCATAGATATTGTATACCACATCCATTCCCTTCATAATTAAGTGTATCTTGCATTGTGGGTGTAAAATGAAGTATGGATCATCCTCTTCCTTGGTTTCTACTTATATCACCTCTTCTTTTTCTTTCAGTTCTGGATCAACATGGGTTTTGTGAATTTAATGATCCAAGGGAATATAAGTAGATATTTCTACATGAATAGAATTTAAATTTGAATAATCAAAAAAATTATCCCTTCTATAATGACCAACCTATGTATTGATTTCCACAAACTCAGGTACTTGGATTTCTTCTTGGGCCTCCTGAAATTCATGTTCAATAATGTCAGGGATATACATGTGTTCCTCAACAGGCAAATGTTTAGTTTCTTCCTCTTCCTCTAAGGAAAAGCAAGGATTGAATGAGTCTAAAAAATTTAAAACTATGAGAATTGATACTCAAATAATACAGAATAATATTATAAAATAAATAATTAAAAGAAGTATCATCTCCATGAGTTGGTTCTAGTTCAATCACCTCATCAGTGGTAAGTTCCACTTGATGTTTGATCTCAATGGATGGAGGCAGGTAGTCAGGCTCCTCCATCTTTTCTTCAAATTATACCATTTGGATGGATTTCTTCTCTTCTATTTCTAGTGAAATGTAGAGTGCTGTTGGATCTTTTATTATGTGAGGAATGTGGAGATCATGTTGTACCTCATAATCATTCAAAAGTTCATCCAGATCTTGTGAATCTCCCCCACATAGCTCAGCATGTAAGTTTCCCACATCATGAATCCACTCTAGATCATCATGGTCAGCTTTAATCTGGTACCTAAAATGGTTTGTCTATTAATATTCCTTGATTATAGCATCAACTACTTAGATGAATATAGTAAAATTGGGGGTAAACCAATGGCACTTCCTTCTTGGCCTTGAATCTTTGTATGTTAGTTCAGAGCTCATTAACCATGGGCATCAAATCATCATATGAGATCTATGTTATTATGACTCTTTTATTATGCTTAACCATTATCATAAGAGCTTTAACCCTTATTTGGAGGGCTTCCTAAGTATAATATGTTTCTTCTTCTTGTACCTATGAGTAATTGTTCTATGTATTGATAAAATGATTGCTTAAAAGAATCATGGAAAAAGAATTTTTTTGGGTTGTTTTTCATAAATAGTAATGAAAATATATATACAGTGTGAAAATAGAAAAATTAAATAAACTACCAATTAGTTCCATAGAAATGGAGCCAATTTTGATGTATTCCTATTGTAAGGCATAAAAAACGTAAATTATTTTCCCAATACAATATAGAACCTTACTAGGGTCATCTCACTTAAGGAGATTTTTCATTTGTTCACTCATATAATATAATTCACATATACTAATTTTTTTCTATTTTTATGTAATATAAGAAAGTAAAGTAATTTCAATGAAAAAAAGGTAAAACTAACATGCAGTGAAAAAAATGTAATTAGTGAAGAAATAATTTTTTATTTATGGTTTTGTTTGTGGGTTCCATAATTCTCCTTGTTAGTGTTTAAATTAAGTTTGATAATTAAATTGTGAGATCTCATTCATGAATTACTATTCTTTTATTTAGTAGTGTGAAATATAAAATGCATTTAGAAAAACTAATTCCACATCCTCCAATAATCAAGGTTAATGTTACACTTTGATCGAGAATATGACATCTTCTAAGACATGGATCCATCATATACCATTTCATCTAACAAATGGATCAACTCCATCATATTAAGAGCTTGTATCCAGTAAAATAGAGGGAAAACATTTAATAAAATAATATAAATGAGTTTGAGTTTATTTTTGTGGTGGAATGTCACTAAACCCGGGAACACTTAATCTTTCTCATCAGAAAGTTAATAAAACATAAGAAATTAAGTGAAAGATGAATGGAATTTCCACTTGGTTCCCATGGGCCAAGCCTCGAGTTAGCTGTAACATTATGTGTTTTAAACTGAACAAAAAAGCGAAGAAAATTAAATTTTTCCATTAGCTGGGAAAGAAAGTTTTAAAACCAAGCGTCATAACATTTTATTTCTGAGAGTTGACACTACGATGTGTATTTTAAATAAATTTTATTAAATTAATTGGATTAAAATTAAAATTAAAATAAATTAAAAGAAGGGTAAAAGTCTTCTTTAGAACTTTGAAATATTCTATGAAATATGTTCAGAGTAAGAAAATGAGTCAGTGTGGGGTTTAGAGATCCAAATACCCTCGATGTTAATAAAATAAAAATATTGAATTTATTTTATTCATACGTGTGTGTGTTTTATTTTAAAAAAAGAAATAACTCTCAAACGGTGCATCGTATGATAAATATGAAACCACTGTTAGGTTTGGAATTCTAGGTTTACCCTAGGAAGGGTATGACCTCGATTCGCGTTGGGTGTTTGGCACTCTCACACATGATAATACCCTCATTAATTTTAATAAAATTATTATTCTGATTTTTTAATAATAAAAAATTATTTTCTCTCAAACGGTGCATCGTATGAGAAATATGAGACCACTGTTAGGTCCGAAACGTCAGATTTACCCTAGTAAGTGTATAACCTTGATTTTCTTTGGGTGTTTGGAAACCTCTCATGTGATAATACCCTATTTATTTTTAATTAAATAATTATTCCATCTTTTATATAATAAATAATTATTTTCTCACAAACAGTGTGTCGAATGAGAAATCTGAGACCACCGATAGATTCAGGACGTGGGGTTTACCCTAGGTAGAGTATAACTCATGCGAACATCAGACGTTCGGGTCAGATCGTATATGAAGATAATTTATTTGGGTTATAAATATATATTTTTTGGATAGTTAGAAATAATAATAGTAATTTTATTGTTAATATTATTATTTTTGTCGATGATAAAAAATAAAAATGTGTTTTCATAATTAATAAATTGTGTCGTTGTGTAAATAATAACTGAGCAATGTAATAAATGTGATAATACTAATTATTCAAATTAGATAAAAATATGCAGTCAATATTAATTTAATAGGTGCTATCATTTTTTTAAGTGGCTATTGTTTTTAAATTATTAATAGTTTAATTAATGAGTTATAATAAATATTAATTATTTTAATTATTTTGACGTCTCAACTTAAATCAAAGTGCGGACCGTTAAGTTTTTAGTCCAAATCTTTAAAACACAGGACGCGCACCTGCGCACCCGGTTTCGGGTCTCAGATAGCTACTTAAATTAATTAAATGATTGCTTAGGCTTTGTATAAAATATTAAATCGTGTCATAGTGCATTTTTCGGGCTAAAAATAATTAAAAATGATTAATATAAATTAATAGAATTTAAATAGGTATAAAAATGAATAATAAAATAAATACAGTTGGAGAGAAATTAAAAATAATTAAAATGAGGTAAACCCATTTTAATTATTTATTTCATTTATTCCACCATTTTATTAATATTATTTTATTTATTTATCTCCTTTTTATTTTTTCCATTTTATTTTTATTTCCGTTCCTTTTTTCTTTTTTTCTTTTTCCTCTCCCCTCTTCTTCTCCTCCCACTCACCTCGTGACTCTCCCTCTCCCTAAGTTGCACACCACCTTCTCCTCCTTTCGGAAGATCATCACATCTCCATTCGTCGTCCGTTTTCTTCACCGTTAGATGCATTGTGAACCTCTCGGTAAGGCTTATCTCATTCTCTAAGAATCGTACGATTCCCTTCTCTATCCTTTGCGTAGTTCGTTGAATAAGGAATTTACCTGATTTTGGGGTTTTTTCTAAAAGCATTTGCTTTCTTCCATTTTAGGTCAAATAAAATCCTACCATGGATCATAGGATAATTTATAACCATAAATTGGGGATTCTACTCTCTTTCCCTCCATTTTGTTGTAATTTATAAAAACGCACGGTTGTGTCAATCGTCAGTGCCTACCGACGTTGTGTAAATTCACCCATAATATTCAATTTAATCATTCTGCTTAATTGTTGCAGTCCTAATTATCATAAATTAAATTGTTTAAATTGTTTCAACGTGGTAGAACAACCCATTGGGTGTGCCAACATGGTCAGTATACATTATGTTAGCCTGAACATTTAATTTATTTATCTGCATGTGTTGTACAACCCATTTTTGTTGTATTTAATTGAAATAATTAGTTTAGATTAATTATGAATCTTGAATTGTGGATATTTGGTAGTTTTTTGTACTGATTTATATATTATTAAAAAGTTCCTTTATCTACATGTGTTGCGCAACCTATTTTTTTGTGTTCAATTTAAATAATTAATCTAGATTAATTATGAACTTTGAATTGTTAGATCTTTGGTAGTAGTTTGTACTGAATTATTTTTTTATTAAAAGTGAATTTATCTACATATGTTGATGCGGTATCTTACCTTGTTAAGATATTTTGTGCTGTAATATTTAATTTATACCTTGTGATGAATGAGTGTATCTATTTAGTTTTCAAGCTGTAATTCCATATGCTTATTATGTCATATTTTATGCTGTGAAAATTTTAATTAAATTTAGGGTGGGAAAAGGATGTGGGTCTCATATTAAGGGTCATGCTTAGACCCTTCATTCCTGACTGTATACCACTATACGTTGGGGGGGGGGGGGGTCTTTGGCTTTGTCAAACCAAGACTTCCCCGATATTTCGCATACTTATGAGTGACACTAGTTCCAAAATGGATCATCGAGATAGATCTGTTGGAAATGTGGCTAAGCCACCTCAAATGACACTTGACCCATATTTTTAAGATCAAAACAGACTCATGGTAAAGACATGCCTCGATCGATACTTCGTCTTTTGAAATATTTCCTTTAATGGTCTCGGTGGTATTGGATAAATTGAAGGATGTTCTGTAGCGATACCTTCAAGATGGGCTCAGACTCCAACTCTCAACATGAACCCTTAGTAATGATGCAATGAAGGTTTATATTAATTCCGCTTGAGCCTCTTGAGAATTTTGATATTTTTCTGGCATATTGTAGCACACCTAGTTGACACATGACTTAGTCCCCTAGTTAAAGCACACGCTTGGGGGTATGCTTATTCATTGTTTTACCTTGATTTTCTAGGATTTATATATATGTATATATGCATTCCGCTTATAGTTACTTCTTTCAGACTTTCAGCATAGGATGAAGCAGGTGATTCGGGACAGGTTCTATTGGGAACTCAGACCGAGTTATTTATTTTATTGCACTTTGTTAATTATCTTAATTTATTATATAACAAAACATTGTGTTTTATTACTGCACGATATGGAAAGGTTTAGACACCATGGGTGCCGGCCTACTGGGATTTTATCTCACCCCCTGCTTGGGCATCATTGAAACCCGAGTAGATTATATGTTTCCAGTTGTTGACAAAGGGAAGTGTGCTGCTTTTGATTCTTGATTGTTTCCTGCTGCTTATAATAGAGACTAGGGTAGAGGACCTTTTCTGGATCGTGATGCAGTTGTTGATTTGTGTCTTTTCTTTTTAGTAGATAAAATGCTTGAGTTTCTATTTTTCATGCCTTCAGTTTAGACATACATCATGGTAAGACATCTTTTTGTGAGATTCCTCACTTGAGTATTATTTAGTTGGATTATTTATATTGCTCTTGCTGTAGTTTATTCATTTATATGCTTCCGCTATTTATTATTTAATTTTTGTTACTTCTGCTATGATATCAACTATTACCTATGAGGGAATAGCCTCCCCTATAGACATGAAAAAGGCCCTCGCTGCTAGTCGGTAGCCTCTGCCATTCAGGGAGATGCGCTTGAGATCATCTAACCCACCGGTCCGACCACCATCTTAAAGGTGAGCTGGGTCGGGGCGTTCCATTAGCCCCTCATTTTTTAGGGTAAAAGGTCAAGGTAGTATAACAATAAAGAAGATAAGAATAAAATAAAAGAATAACAATTAAAATAATGATGATGATAAAATAATAATAAAATCACACACATGAAATTACAAACTAGTAGTAGAAGAAAAGAAGAGAAGAATGAGAAGAAGATGGAGAAGAAAAGAGGGAGGATATGTGGAATAAGACACAAAAATTAAAACCATTAATTAATTATATTTTATATAAGATAAACTAAATTAAAATTACATTGAAAATAAAACTACAGTAAAAGAAAAGAAAAGAAATGGGTACAACGACTTCCCCTCTAGAATCTATCTTCCCAAAGTAAGATACTATTTCATCAACCATATATTTGAATAACTCCAGGATTCCTTGTTATAAGATGCTCTAAATTGGATTTCATATCTTCCCTAAAAATTTCACATTAATTTGATACTCCTAGAGTAATTTATTCAATTTATATTGAGTATTACTTTTTCTATTTGAGAATTATAGAAATTAATCTTCAATTTATATCGTTAAATTTCCACCTTAATTATTTCATAACTACGTGATATTTTATGGTGAAAATGATTCTATGAGTCCTAAATCAATACAAGGTGAAATCACTTCAATCTAAGGTGTTTATCTTGAGTTATTCTACAATTATGGAGGTGTGTTTTACACGGTCATCCAAAATGATTCTCCAACATGATTGATTTTTTTGGGCCCTAATATATATGAATTGAATCTTGAGACAAAATAAGAAGTTTAAAAATTTGAATATGGAAATCCTAAAAAAATAATCACATCAATTAGAACAATATTTTAAATTTTATTTTCGAAATCCAAAATCTCCAGAAAACTATAAAATTTACAAAGTTAAGCCCAAAAATAACCAAAAATACTAAAATGATGTAAATAAACTCAAATTGATTAATTTGAAGGGATTAAATAATTAAAATAAATATAAATAATGAGGAAAATAATATCTCTATTAATTTAACCACACTTAAATCATGATTTTTCTCAAGCATAAAATCTCAACATGGAATTCAAAGGGCCCCAATGTTACCAATATTCAAATTTCAAAGCAATAAAATCAACCAATTTTCAATTTCAAATAAAATATTTAAATTCTATATAAAATATCAATTTAATCTCCCATTTTTCAAATAAAAAATCAACTCATGTATTTTAATTTTTCCATTTGAGAAATTATGGAACTTTTTCTTTCATTCATTGATCCTCCTCAATTCATTATTATTAAACATTCCAAATCATGATTTCCCTCACATTTGAATCATTTCTCTTATCTATCATGATAAAAATTAAGTAGAGTTATGTTCATATCATGAGAACACTTTACTTATCCATAGTCTTATAAAAAAACTAATTTCTAAACTTTGTAAAGTATAAAGGCATATAAAATAATGAGGACTTATAATAAAGGTTCAAATAACTCTCAGGCTTAAGGTAGATAGCATTTGATTATTTAAAAATTAAGGCTCAAAGAGGAGGTTTATCTCTTAAGTTCAGTTCATGATATCGCAAATAAAAGTGGAATGAAATTACCCCACTTGAAGTAACAACTCTCACTTCCCCAAACATTCAATGAAAATACCCTGAATAGTGAAAGCATAATGAAATATTTGTGCACCCTCTTGAATATTTTTTTACTATTATAATTTTTTCATTTTCAAAGAACCTTTTCATATTTTTTATTTTTTTAAAAGTTATGATTAGAATAAAACTAACATCCACCACCTAAGCACGTATGATAAAAATCACAGGTCTATTAATAATAATTTTTTATTTTCTCAAATCACCACCAATGTTCTCATTTTTTGGGTTTTTTTTCATTTTCAATTTTACTAATTCAAGAGGGGAAAATAATGAAGTATCGTGAATGAATCAAAAACCTGAATTTCCCAAAATAAGAACCTCCACACTTTTTCTATATAATATATTTAATCCCTTCCATAGTAAATCCCTTCACCCCCACACTTTAATTTTAAAATACCATGAAAATACATAGAGGAAAGTATGAATAGATAAAAATGGATTAAAAATGGACCATTCTTATAAATGTAATCCATAATCTCTATGGGATAATGAATGATTGATGTATATATGGTATTTTAGGGTTTTATGGTTTATCAAGAGATGCATCAATCATTTTAAATGTGTTTTTTCATAGTCGTAGCTTTGATAGGTTCTAATGCAAGGTCTGGTATGTGTCATGTCCCAAGTTCACTCAAGAAATATGCTCAAGAAAAATAGGAAGTACTTGGTATAGAAATTATCTCAGTAATGGAACATATGATATTGGACAATAACTAAAGGCATGATTAATAATAACAAATCAATTCCCAAAAATTTCAGAAATTCATAGCATGAAAAACATGGTTGAGAACTTTTATTTACATGAATCAGTCAATTCCTTCAAATCTTGAGTCCTCATTTTAATATCGATGCTTTATTTTAAAAATTAAATTCCCCTTTATACACATTCTATCTCATTATATTTGAAATCTAAAATATGGAATCACAATATTCCTAAAATACTCACGTCTTCTATATAAGTCAAGTAAAGTAATAATTCAAGTGTGGATACACAATTTCAGTTCAAAGCTCAAAACATGTTTTCAAATAGAAAATATAGGAATTTTAAAAGATAAAAAATAAAAGTAAACTCCCTTTAAAAAATGGATCTTATTCCTCTTCACTCCTTGGATATTTAGGGCTTCTTTATGACATTATGAACCTATAAAGAAAATTACTCAATTACGCATAAGGATAGTTCTATTTAAGGGAGTGGGGCTACATTATGGACTAATCCAAAAAAGGAAATTTAATTTTGAATTCCTAGAAAGTATGTAATGATAAATCTTGGTAAGAACACCCAAATGGGCCCTGACTTCTTTCACTTCCTCTAGAGGTTAGTACCAGCTGTTATTCATAATCAGTCAGCAGTTGGGGCTTCTTTGAATTCAACCACCACATGTGGCTTTTAAAAACATGATCTTCTTCTTTCTTGGTGAGTAATGATCTATGAAAAGTTTATAAAAGATATATACCATTCACAATTAAGTTTATCTTACATGTTGAGGGAAGGATGAAGTACATATCATCCTCTTCATTAGTTTCTACTTTTGAAACATCTTCCTTTTCTTTCAGTGATGGTTAACATGGGCTGCATGAATTAAATGGTCGATGGGAAAGTAAGTTTGTATTTCTACATGAATAGAATTTAAATTTTAATAATAAAAAGAATCTCCCTTTTGTAATGTTCAGCCTCTATCTTGATTTCCATAAGCTCAAATACTTTTATTTCTTAATGGGCCTCCTCAAATTCTTGTTCAGTATTTTCAGGGATCTTTATGTGTTATTCAATAGGTGCATGTCCAATTTCTTCCTCTTACTCTATAAAATAGTAAAAATTTAATGAATATGAAATTTCATAACCAAAAGGATTGATACTGAAATAATATTGAATAAAGTCATAAAAGAAAGAGTTCAAAGAATGATCATCTCCCTGAGTTGGTTCTATTTTAATCACTTCTTCAGTGGTAAGTGCCTATTGATGTTTGATCTCGAAGGATGGAGGTAGGTAGTTAGGATCCTCCATATTTTCTTCAAATTCTACCATTTGGATTTATTCCTCCTCTTCCATCACTTGGTAAAAGTAGAGTAGTTTTGGATCTTCTACTATGTAAGGAATGGGGAGATCATGTTGTACTACATACTCCTTCTAGAATTCATCTATATCTTGTTGATCTCCCACACGTATCTTAGCAAGTAAGTCTTCCTCATCATGAATCTACTATATATCATCATGGTTAGCTTAAATATGGCTCTTAAAATTGTTGGATTATTGATATTCCTTGAATTTGGCCTCAAATTATTGAATGTATTTATGTAAATAGGGGAAACCAGTGGCACTTGCTTCTTATCCTTAAATATTTGTATGTCTATTGGAAGCTCATTGGCCATGGCCATCATATCTTCAAGCAAGATCCATGTTGTTATTCCTCTTTGAGTATTCTTGAACTTTATCATAAGATCATCAATCCTTATTTAGAGGGCCTCCTATGTATAATTTCTTTCTTCTTCTTTCACATGCGAGTAATTGGTCCATATATTTAAAAAAATGATCACTTTAAAACATCTTGTAAAAATGATTATTTTTTGGATAAAAATAATAATAATAATCTATATACAATATGAAAATAGAAAAATTAAATAAACTATTGATTAGCTCCCTGAAAATGAAGCCATTTTTTATGAACGCCTATTGTTGGGTGTGGAAAAAGGAAATTATTTTCCTAATGCAACACAGATGCTCACGAGGGTCATCTCAGTTGAGGAGCTTTCTCAGTTGTTACCTCACTTAATCTAATTTACCTAAAATACTTTTTTTTATTTTCTCAGTTAATATATAAAATTAGTGTAATTTAAATGAAATAAATTATTAAACTAACATGCAACGACAAAATTTAATTAGTGAATAATGAACTTGGACTTTATGGTTTGGTTTCTGGGTTCTGTCATTCTCCTTGTTGGTGTGTAAATTAAGTTTGATAATTCAATTATGAGATCTCATTCATGAATTACTATTATTTTCTTTTATAGTGTGAAATATTTAATTCATTTATCAATATTAATTACACCTCCTCCTATAATTAAGGTTAATGTTACACCTCGATTGAGAGTGTGACATTTTCCAATTACTATCTCCATTGTATGTCATTTCATCTACTGAATGGATGAAATACATCATATGAATATATTGTATCACATAGAAGGGAGGGAAAATAATTATTAATAGAATGGAAATGAGTTTTAGTTCAATTTCATGGTGTACGATTTCCTTACCCAAGAAATGTTACTCTTGTGAGTCTCAAACTTAATAAAACATAAGAAATTAAGTTCAGAATGAATGAAATTTCAACTTACCTCCCTCAGGCTAATCCCCGGGCTATCTCCTCATTTTTATGGGTTATAGGTCACAATGGTAATATGAGAAATATAAAAATAATAAAATAATATAATAGAAAATAAAATAATGAGGATGAGAAAATAATAATAAAAACATACACATTAAATCAAAAACTAAAAATAGATGAAAAAAGAGAAGAATGAGAAGAAGATGGAGAAGAGAAGAGGTTGGATGTGTCAAATAAGATGCAAAAATTAAAACCATGCATGAAATAAATTTTATATAAAAGACACTAAATTAAAATAACATTTAAAATAAAACTACTGTAAAAAATAATAAAAAGAAAATTAAAAGAAGAAAACAAATGGGTATAACAGCTTCCCCTTTAGAATATTTCTTCCAAAAGTTGGACCCTATTTCATCCACCATATCTTCAAATCACCCTAGGATCCCTTCTTATAGGAAACTATAAATTTAATTTACCATTTTTCCTCAAAACATAAAATTAATTTGATGTTTATAGAGGAATTTATGTAATTTATATTGATTATGACATTTTCTGGCTTGGAATTCTTGAAATCAGTCTTCAATGTATATCATTCGATGGAAACCTTAATGATTTCATAACTCTATGAAAATTATTTTTGAAATGATTATATGAGTTCTCATTGAATTCTAGGTATAATCACTTCAATGTTATGTGTTTATCCCAGGTTATGCTTCATTTATACAGGTGGGGTCCACATGGTCGGCCAAAAATAATTTTCCTATATGATTGATTTTTTGGTCCCTTATATAGCCTAATGTGATCTAGATCCAGAATGGAAATTTTAATACCAAAAATATATAAATCCTAAAAAATATAATCAAATCAATTGGATTGATATTGTAAATTTTATACTCGAAATACGAGACCTCTAGAAAACTGTTAAATTTCTAGAATTAAGCCATTTTCACAATTAAGTTCTCAAATCAGCAAAAATACTAAAATGATGAAAATAAGATCAAATTGATTAATTAGAAGGGATTAAATAATTTCAATATATATAAATAATTAGGAAAATATTATATCTATAAATGGGGTTTATCATTATTCTAAATTTCTAATTCTCTATGTGGAAAACACTTATAAGACTTAGAATGGACCCGACCATCTGGATTGCATCTTCCCTAGAAATAGATGAAAACTATAGCTAAAAAATAGTACCATGTCTCATGGGTGGAACTATTTACTTTTTATTCACTAAAAATTTTATCTTATTGTATTATCTTTTTAAATATCTATTCTAGAACATTCCTCCCTCTATATCTCTTCAAGCTCATCCAATTCCAAAAACTACTTCCTTTTAGAAATATATTCTCTCTAGTTGATATCTTTAAACACAAAAAATAATCAGTGGGAAGTTCCACTAAAATGTGACATGGTTTACCATATATAATCTAGAATAGATACATTCCCATCTAAGTATTATAGGCTATTTGTAAACCCTAAAAATTATCATTGAATTCTCTTGACTAATAATTTATACTTCAACACATGGTCTTCTAAAAAACCCACTTTAAATCCCTATTGGATAACTCTACCAACCCATTGGTTTGTGAATGATATGGGGTTATTGTGTGGTAATATAACCCATATTTATTTAATAATTCCCAAAGGAAATTATTATTGAAGTGAGTTCCTCTATAATAGATTAGTATATTTGTTACTATAAAGTGAGAGAATGTATTCTTTTTTAAGGAATTGATCATGAATTTTTCTATGTTGGAGGTGGAAGTATCCGCTTTGACACACTTTGAGACCTAATAATTGTATACCAAATGTAAGTGTGTCCAAATTAATTGGGTAAGGAACCTATAAATTCAATTATTAAAATATAAAATAGTTTAAATTCCAACATTGGGTGATGAGGAATTTTATATTTTTTTATTATATTACTCACCACTAGAAATAATCACAAAAAACTACAAAATCTCAAGCATCTTGATGAAAATTTGTATATAAAAATCCATTTTATAAAATATTATTTTTTATGAACTCTAGTCCCTAGTGGAATATAGTTGGTGAGGAATGGTAGAAGTCAAGTATACTTTTAATTTACCTTTTAGGAACACATATCTAGATCAAACCATCATAATACTACTTATAGAATAGTGGATCCTCTCAAAAGTAGTTGTGAACATCAGCTGAATTTTTTTTCTTTTGATTGTAGAAGAAATATGGAGAAATGGTTCTAGTGGCCAATAAGTATTCTATATTGGTGAAACTAGGTATTTTTTTGAGGTCCACAATAAGTAATTTCTCATCTAATAAATTTCCTCAAATATTTATTTCTCTCTATTGATAGATTTGGTAGCTATAATTTTGAAACATGGTTGGAAACGATATTATCTACCCCTTTCTTGTCTCAGAATTTAATGTTTAATTTTCATAATAATAGAATCCACCTAATAAATTTAGGTTTAAAATCCTTATTTTTCAATAAATACCTTACTAAAACTTGATCAGTATGAACTACCAATTTGGAGAGTACAAGTTATAATATGAACTTATCAAAAGTAATGACCACCACTAGTAACCCATTTGTTATAGTGTTGTAATTGATCTGATCCTTCAAAAACGTTGTTATTTCATAAAAAAAGGCATAAGAATTATATTATTTATTTTCTCAATAATTTCTCCCATCACATGGTCACTGACATCACACATTAATTCAAATGGTTCTTCTTAGTTTGGTGGAAACATGATAGTGGCAGTGATCAACTAGGTCTTCAAATACTTTAAATATTCCTTGTATTTTTCATCAAAATTGAAGTACAAAACCATTTATATAAGGTGGGTGAATTTCCAAGAAACATATTAAAAATAAATGAAAAATATTTAGTAGAAACTTACATGGACTGGAAAACTTATCATCTCCCACACAGTTGTTGTGTCTTGTAATTCTTTGATCGCTTTGATTTTGATAGGGTTAACTTCAATCGCATCCTTTTAGATCTAGTGTCCCAAGAATTATTCCATTATTTAACATTAATTATATTTTTTCCTAATTTATTATAAATAATTTCTCATCACATTTGTCATGAACTAATTCTAGGTTATTTAAAATAAAAATAAAATACCTCCCATAAATAGAAAAATAATAAATGAAAAATTAAATAAACTCCTCTTGCATCCTAAGAAAACATGTGTCATGAACCACTAAAATTTTTCAATGTATTACACATGATGAAAGACACGATTCATTAGGAAGAGGTTATATAGGGGTAATTCAAGGTGATGTCTTCTTGTTCTTTGGGTGATATTAGAATATTATTCTATGAAGAATAACCGACCATGAAATAGTTAAATTCATGTTTATCTAATGTCTTAAACTTTTTATCAATAAATATGAGAGGGAATGTTCTTTACTTTTTTAATTATTCAATTTTATATAATCATCACACACTCTCCATCCCGTCACCATTCAGGTGGAGATTAACTAATCATCTTTCTTCACAACTATCATTCCCCCTTTATTTAGGACAACTTGGAGTAGAATTACCTATTCACTATACAAATTTGGTTAAATAATCCCAACATCGAGGAACTTAAAAACTTATTTCTTTATGAATTACTTAATAAGTAGGTTCAGTCTCCTTTGGGGCTTCATTTTGGCCTCACCCCTTCCTCTTATATGACGTTGTTAGTGTACACTAAAGTGATGATTCATTTGATATCCACGATGATTCATGCAATATCCTTAATTATTTGTTTTGCTACTGTAATCAATCATTTATCACATTTTTAGTGATAAAGGAATTTATAATCAGTAAAAAAATATCATTATTATCCTAAAAATACCTAACAAAGGTTATTAAAGAGCTACTTCAGATCCATCCATGGTGCCTTCACTAGTGAAGGTATCAGTTACATAAAAGTTTCCCTTGTAATTTTCTCTACAAACTATAAATTATGTAATACTTATAGCTCTCCATTGTTACCCACTTATTGTGTTACTTTTTATTCAGAACACATTTCTTCTTCTTTATCTTGGGTCATTGGTGTAATGACCTATATCTCTCGGGTGGTGAAAACTTAGAAAGAAATTAAATATTTATTTTGGTGATAGTTTAATTTTATAAATTGGTATTTTAATTGAAATTATGATTGTCAAAAAACCTATAGGATATTATTTTATATGTGTAATGAGAACTATAGGTTTGTTCACATTCTTGGGTAAGTATTAGTGAAACATTAAGTGCTCCTTTACCCAATTTACTTAGAATTTAAATTATAGGTAGCCACTAGGGGGGAGACATGAGGGATGAAACATGGTGGAATACGGTTTAGGATAGAAATGGTATATCCTTGAAGATATATTCAATAGAATATGATAGGGTCAATGTGGTCAGATTTGATGCTTAGGGGTCGGTTGTTCCACAACTAAGGAGGCCATGCCATAGGCTGGCCCTGACTGTGAATAAAATGACATATCATGTTGGGTTATTATTATGGGAATTTTTTTGGATAACGAGTAGCACCACACCATGTGACATACCGTGGTGTAAGAGAGAATCCATATCTGTAAAAAAAATGAGTATGCATGACCTTTGATGTGGGTTTTGAGCCTTTAGAGTTGCATTTGAGGCCTAGATGACCTCACCATGCCATAGCCTAGGAGATCTATATCTATAACATTTCCTATAGCTAGTGAAATGACACGATCACCTTCAAAATGCATGTTTTAAAGGGTGTTTTAAAGATAGTGTTTCCCTATGGGAAACAATGATTGTGTGGATCAAAATTTTGGATACAATGGTGTTGTCTGTAGCCTGGTTTGGGGAACCAAAATGGTGGGGAAACCATAGAATGGATGGTCTCTTCTGGACATTTTTTGAGGGACATGGGGGCCTATAAAATTTGGTGTAGGTAATGGTGGGTGATTTTGATCCCTTTATAAAATGGTGTATAGGTTTGAGTGTTGTTGTGATGATTGTGTATTTTAGGATACCTGGGGACACACCATGTCATGGTTTAGGTGACCACCCCTGGTGAATCCCAATTCAATTTTTATTATAGAAAGTTTTAAATTTCCATTATAACCCTACTTGATTTATTCATTTTATCTCATCCCCCTCATTTTTCTTGACTAACCCTTAGGACACACATGCTAGGTTCTTCCCTCCTCCCCCCATTGATACCCCTTTTTATGAGTTTTTTTTCATTTTGATTTTAGGGAATATTGAAGGTGAGATATCTTATCTCCATTTATTTCTTCATTTTCCTTATTGTTCAAAAATTTTGAGTTTTATGTGTTAGGGGTTTTGAGATTATTCCATAAGACCATGGTGGTATCATCTTGATGTGATGAGGATTTATAGTGTCTTGTCTAGAGGGCATCCTGATATAAAGAACACATATTTTCACGCATTGGTGTGAGAAGATACATCTCCATATGAATTTATTAAGTGAATTTACCTAAAATAAATGGAAATGTTAATTTAATTGATTTCATTTGTTGGGTATTTTTATTGGGGTGGTGTGAGGAGTATCCCATAGACCTTTTTATGCATTTTCTTATGGTTTCAGTGAGCGCATATCACCTATTGAGGTTTTAGTCATTATTACTATTTAACTAAATCATATAATTAATTATAAATTATTTAATTAATTATAAATTATTATAGTTAATTAATTTGGATGCATTAGTATGTGTTAGAGCCTCATGTGGGTTGACCATGTATAGTTGGACTTGGATGAATCCCAATAGAGATGGAAACCTAATTATAATAAGAAATTACATAGATTGAGACAAGTGATCCCTTTACATTTCCCCATTGTATTATGCATTTTATTAATGTGTGACAAGTGTTATTACCACCAAGGGATATTTACCTATTTAAATTATATAAATTGTTTAATTACAATTAAATAATTATGAATTAATTAAACAAATTTCCAAAGGACATGAAAGATCCTTGTGATCTGGCTTGAGGAATTGATTGTTGATGGTTGTGGTATTAATTTTAATTATGTACCTTATGATTCATGGAACCTAAGGGGTGAAAAATTAATTGTTTTATGTGAACATAGTGGACCATAGTATAGGTTCCTTGTAAATCTATGAATACATTAATCTTATGGTTGAATTTATTTTCCCTTGTATTCCATAGGGACCCTTGAGATACTATTATAACCTTTGGAAAAATGAGATGAGTAAAAAGTAAGTGTCCATTCCTCTTGGTATTAGATGACTTGTATAAGAACTCAGATCTTCTTTTCATGTATGTATTTCTTTTCTGGTTGTCTTTGTGAAAAATGGGAGTTTCTGTAAATTTCAGGAGTACACGTCGTGTACTTATAAGTACACACCATGTACCTAGTTGTCGAGGGTGACCGTATACTGGTTATGTAACAGCCGAGTACATGGTTGTTTGTGGTGACCTGGAGACTTCTAAAAGAGGAGTCCAGATAAGGGAAGTACACGTCGTGTACATTTAAAGAACACACCATGTACTTTATTTTTAATTCATTAAACGGACTGGGGTCGCGTCTAATTGACATAACCTTCTTCTTCATTATATGTCTCATCCAGGAGCGGCCGTACAACATGAATCTTTTCCGAGCCCCCAAATCGCTATCCATTCTCCAAATTGACTGTCATCTATTGCATTGGGATCGCAACGGTAAGCTCCTCCTTCTTCTAGAGACTTATTTCCTAATTTCTTCTCTTTCAAAAGATATTCTCAGTTGAATTTTTTTAACATTTTTGAAGATATACAACGTTCTAGGGTGATTCAAGGCATGAGGTTCATGTATATCGATATCACAACATCGAGGTAGTTTGTTTGTGCCTTTACATAGTTAGTCTTTGAGTTATATGTGAAAAAGTTCCTAATACCCTTGTTCAGGGTATGGTATTTTTATGGTTTTAGAATTTTTATTTCATGTTATGTCCTGTTTGATTGGATATAGGTTAATTGTTTGAGAATAGGGTTATCTTTTCCACGATATGGATGTTTTCCCATGTTTGCTTGTTATTGACCATTTGGTATAGCTTTTCCTATTAGGTTTCTGTTTTTCTTTCCATTCCTAGTGTTTTTAGGATAGAGTGATGATTTATCTGATATGTTGTGTCATGCCTTCTTGAAAATTAGCCAATTAGTACTTTGAGGTTTAATTTGGATATTGATTATCGTTTGTGTACAATTTATTTACATGGGGTTGTGGGAACCTGGTGTAGTGAGACCATAGGGGAAATTGACATTGAGGGCTTTCCCAGAGTGTCTGTTATAATTACCATGATACAAGATCATATGGAGGATTTACATTGAGTGCTCCCTCAGAGTGTTTATAGTTACGTTACGAGACCATATGAGGAATTGATGTTGAGTGATTCCTCATAGTGTCTATAGTTTACCATTAAAAGACTATAGGGGGAATTGATAATGAGTGCTTCCTCAGAGAGTCTTCAATAACACATGATTATATGGGGAATTGACGGTGATTTCATCCTTAGGGAGTCATTATTATATCTTCTTTTGTAGATGAACAATAAGGAATAGGTTGTGAGAACTTTTCTAGAAGGTTTCTTGTTTTTATTGTCTTTATTGGTTGAATTGTTTAAAGAAAATGTTTGTAATTGAAACTGTAGGAATATTTACTTTTGAGTTATTCCTTGTTTATTACTTATTTTTCATATTTCATGCCATATATACTCACTAAATATTAGGCACATATATTTTGGTGGTTGCCTACTAGGATTTGTCTCACACCCTGTTTGGGTCATGCTTTTGGGCCCAAACAGATTATATTGATGCATGTATAGATAAGGGAAAGTGACATTCTACTTCAGGTGCCTGATTATTGTGAAGCTAGAGAGAATGGGACCAAGATGAGTCATGCGATGCTGAGGATTTGTTTATTCAGTTTTCTTGTACTTTGGTTTAGTACTGTATTCCAGCATTGTGACTTATTTGGCTACTTTCCTAGACATATTTATCATTCATCATTTATATATGTTTTCTAGTTATTTATTTCTTTCAGTCTTCTACTGTCTACTAT
Source organism: Viscum album (assembly GCA_963277665.1). NCBI lineage: Eukaryota > Viridiplantae > Streptophyta > Magnoliopsida > Santalales > Viscaceae > Viscum > Viscum album. The sequence goes on from OY728140.1 coordinate 816,604,322, forward strand.
TTTATGGTATCAGTATTGCTTCAACTATTGTTATCTATTTATTTCTACTATGTTACTCTGCCAATGAGGGCATAGTTTCCCCACTATCACACCTAAGGCCCTCACTACTAGTCGGCAGCCTATGGAATTCATAGAAATGTGCTTGAGTCCATGTGACAAATGGGGTACGGGGCACCTCTGGGTGGCACCCAGAACCGGTACGTTACAAAGTGGTGTTAAAGGAAATTTCTTTTCTCCTTGACTTACTATTTAGAGCCTATAGCCAGGGATATGAAAAAATAGGTACTTGGTAATAGGCTATGCCTAGGTGTAACTAACCTTTGTACAGAGAAAAGATAATTTACCTCATTGTTGCAATTTTTTAGGCTTTTGAATTTTACTATTGATTTGATTTCACCATTAGGTGATTCAAATATTTTGTATTGTTATTATTGATATTATTGAGGTTCTATTTCTGTTGCAACCTGATGAGATGAGGGTATTCCATCTCATGCATCATATTGGAACTTTCTAGAGATCACATGTTATGCATTCTTGCTATTCCATTTCGGGTGCATTACTGATTGCATGTTGTTGTGATAGATGTTGTGTTATATATGCATGCTGTTGTGATAGATGCCTTGATAGAATACCTGTTATTCGATAGGGTATTTATAATATGTAATATTTAGTTTGAATTAATTCCAGACTTTGGTTCTTGAGGTGTTATGGGCCCTCATATACTGGAATTTGGTGGATCGTTTCTCTATTATGTTTAAATATAACATGAATAAGATGCCAAGCTTTGATTCGCGGGGAGTATGGTCTCTCACATATTGGAATTTGGCACCTTAATGTTCTTTTCATTGTTTTCTTGGTTCTGAAGTAGTTTCTAAGGCTTACTGTCTGGAAGAACCTAGAATACACGGTGTGTAATGATGAATAAACACTATACATCCTTCTGTTCGGGAAGGAACTGTTTTTCTTAAGTACATGTTGTGTACTATATGTACACGCTGTGTAGTCTCTAACCATGTCACTGGCTTTATGGGAAGAGACATGGAATTGGGAAATCATGCGTAGGACGCGTCGTGTACTAGATGTACATGTCATGTTGTGTAGACCATGTGTCCACTTGTGTGACTAACGACGTGGATGGATAAAACTTAGGTTATACACACCGTGTCAAGATTGAAAATACCGTGTAGTATAACCCTTGTATCCTGTCGTTTAATGAACAACACGAGGTGGTGGAATCCTTATAGTACACTCTCTATATTTCATAAACACATCGTGTAGAGTTAGCCGTGTGTCCACCCGTGTGGCTAACAACACGGGTCGGTGAAGTTCGTCTAGTACACACCATTTCTTGAACTAACACATTGTGTAGTCTTATTCTAGGGAAACCATGTAGCTTAGCCATGTAGAAGAACTTGGGCAGGGGAAGAGGAATCAAGTACACTTTGTGTGTTAGGACAACTCGCCATGTGTTTGGGGTGTTACATGACATGGGTTAGAAAAATTACACGCCCATGTGAAGGCTTAAGGGAACATGCCGTGTAGGCATTATACCCACCATATATCCATGTTTTGAAAAACTTTAATGATTTATTTCTCTTGTTCCCTTTATAAACTTATAAGTTTCAGTCCTTGATAATCTTGATCTAAAGGGTTTGCTTGAACTTGCAGAGTTATGCCACCGAGACATCCTCTGGTTTTGTGCCGATTACGGGGTGGTGATCAGACTTCGGACATGGTAGATCAGTGACCACCAGCAGATCCTCCTGTCATGCCCGTTTTGGTACCAACCGTTATCCTAAATACAGGTGTCGATGCATACTTCTGAGAGGGATTTATGAGGATGATCTAGACCTTTTAGAGAGCACTACATCCTGCCCCATCAATGGCAGAATTTACTCGGGTTTTCCAGAAACAACATCCTCCCACCTTCACATGGGAAGGAGGACCTCAGGTCTTAGAGTCATGGTTAGAAGCCATGATTTCTATCTTCAAGAATCCACATACGCCTATAGATATGAGGGTGAAGCTTAAAACTTCTATTCATTGGGAATCCAACAAGATATGGTGGGATGTAATCTCACTATCGAGACGCCAGTAGTTTATGGCATGGGATGAGTTTTAACATGCCTTCAACGATTACTTCTATCCAGAGACTTTGAGGTCCAATTGATCCCCAGACTTCATGAGTTTGGAGTAGGGTACTCTTTCAGTTATGGATTATTCTTCTCGCTTCATAGAGTTGCAATGATTTACACCCTTTTTAGGGGGAGATAAGTTATTTTCAGTGAGGAATTTTGAGGATAGTCTCAGGAAAGACATTCAGGCTTAGGGGAACATCTTCAGATTGACTTTCATCACTTATATAGTCAACCAGGAACTGATCACAGAACCCAATCTGAGGGATTCTGGAGCAGGGAGCCAGGGCAATTCAGTATCCAGAGTTAGTGCTTCTCTGGCTAATAGCAGGAAGCACCACAAGGAGTCTACTTGTGGAGATTTTAGTAGGCGGGATGCACCTTTAGTTAACCAGGTAGTATGTTACCAGTGTGGGAAGGTCTGGCATATGAGGCCACATTTCCTGAGAGACTTAGTGGGGTGCCGATCTTGTGGCAAGATAGGTCACCTTCAGCGTTTCAATAAGTTTTTCTCACCAACAACAGGTGATAGGGGTTCTTCTATGACTCCATGTTCAGGATAAGCACCACCAGTATCTCACCAATATGGTGATTGGAATTCTTTCGGCCATTCAGGATGAGGTGGAGGTCGCGACCATGGTAGCCGGTCGCCAGCCTTTTAGCGATAGTGGGGTGGATCAGTTTTGGGTGGTCAGGTAGGGTTGCAGGACCATGGTACAGGTCAGACTTTTACAGTGGAGTAGACCTAGTTGGAGCAAGATCTTGAACCCTCTACAGTTCGAGGTATGATCCTAGTTGCCTCAGTTTTAGCTTATTCTATTTTTGATATAGGGGCTTCCCATAGTTTCATATTGGTTGCTCTTGTAGAGATCCTTAGACTCTGTATCTTTTCTTCTACTGATATCTTGACTCTATAAAATCAGTTGGGGACTGGAACGTCTAATTTACGTCATTGTAAGGAGTGCCCTCTCGAGGTTGGTGGGTGTAACTTCTTATGGGACCTTTATGTCTTAGAGATGATAGGTTATGATGTCATTATCAGAATGGACTGGTTTTTTCCCTTCTAGGATGTTGTCTATTTTTATCACCACAGGGTGAGTTTTACATCACTAGAGGGTGGTATGTTTCTATAGAAAGGTGAGTGGGATATCCATGTGAGCAGAGCAGGACCCGAGCATCATGGGTTGGGAGGAGTTAAAACCCATATTTCTAGTATATATCTAGATGATCAGGGGACTTAACAGTTTTACTTTCCTCTAGTGGTCAATCATTTTAGATATTCCTTTCTAGAAGACTTCTCTGGTTTTCCTCTAGAGAGAGAGGTGGAAGTTTCTATTGAACTCATGGAAGGAGCGGCACCAGTGTCCATTCCTTCTTGTAGAATAGCAACAATAGAGTTACAGGAGCTCAAGAATTAGTTGCAGGAGTTACATGAAAATGGTTTCATCTAACCCAATACTTCTCCTTGGGGTTATCCTATCATGTTTGCAAAGAAGGAGAAAGGTACCCTTCGACTTTGTGTGGATTATTGGAAGCTAAACCAATTGATGATCAAGAACTAATATCCCTTGTTGTGGATTGATAGTCTCTTGGATCAGCTTCGAGGAGCCCTAGTGTTCTCGAAGATTGACTTGAGATATGATTACCATTAGCTGCTCGTTAGAACATATGATATACCTCTTACAGCCTTTCAGAGTAGGTATGGTCTATATGAGTATGTGGTTATGCCGTTCGGTCACATAAATGTGCTGGCAGTATTCATGTCCCTGATGAACTGAGTGTTCCATCCATACGTGGATTCATTCATGGTAGTCTTTGTGGATGATATCTTGGTGTCTTATCACACTCGACACGACCATGCCACCCATCTTATGATAATCTTGAGTACCCTGAGAGAGTATCATTTATATGCTAATATCTCAAAATTCCACTTTTGGATGGACAAAATTCCCTTCTTGGGTCATGTTATCTTAGAGACAAGAGTATCAATAGACCCAGATAAAGTGAGAGAAGTATTTTTCTAGGAGAATCACAAGAACATATTTTAGGTACAATGTTTTCTAGGGCAGGCTGGATAATACATTCATTTCATACAAGACTTTTTACACTTAGCAGCACCACTGAAAATCCTGACTAAGAAATGTTCCATGTTCTTATGGTCACATTATTGTGAGTCAGCCTTTTAGGAGATAAAAGGTAGGTTGAATTCAGCACCTATACTAGTTTTTCTATATCTAGGAAAGAGATATACTCTTTTCTGTGATGCATCAAGTATCAGGTTGGGAGCAGTGCTTATGCATGTGGAAGGAGTCATTGCATACAGGTCTCGGTAGTTGAGGACACATGAGAGGAACTACCCAACACATGATCTCGATTTGGCTACAGATGATCATGCTTTACTCAATTGGAGACACTACCTATTGGGAGGGAATTTTGTGGTTTTCACCGACCACAAGAATCTCAAGTATATCTTCACTCTGCACGATCTAAATGTCAGACAGTGAAGGTGGGTTTAGTACCTTAATTCCTTTGACTTTGAGCTTTCCTATATGCCTAGGAAAGGAAATGATGTGGCTGATGTGTTGAGTAGGAGGACTCGGATATAGGTAGTTTAGGAGGCCAGTAGTGAGTGGAATATTATGGATCTGTTCTCTAAGATTCCTTTGGAGGTGCACGATAGACAGGGGAAGGTGTTTCTTTCTTCAACGGTCATTACCTCTACTATTCTTGATCGCGTTATAATAAGGAAGAAATCAGATTCTGAAGGCCTAGTCCTATAGGAGAGTGTTTTATAATAGGACCCTATTCTTGGATAGACCATAGGCAAGGATGAAATCTTGCATTTTCATGGGCGCGTATGGGTGTCAGGTGATATACGCGAGGAGCTCATGTGGGACATTCATTCCTCAGTTTGGGAAGTTCATCCTGGTGTCACCAAGATGTATCATGATCTACACTATTAGTATTGGTGGCCAGGTATGAAGAGAGATGTTGCTGGGTATTTCATGAGATGTTCCACCTATCAGTAGGTGAAGGCGGAGCATCAACAACCAATAGGTCTTTTGCCTCATTTACCCATTCTTAAGTGGAAGTGGAACAATGTTGTGATGGAATTCAAGACTGGTTTTTCAAGGTTTCCTCAATAGAATGATGTAGTTTGGTTTATCATTAACAGACTCATGAAGGTTGTTCACTTCTTATCGATCAAGTAGAACTTCAGTGTTGATGAGTTGGGAAGGCTGTATATCTGAGATATTATGGAGTTACATGGAGTTATGCACTCCATTATTTCATACAGGGATGAACGTTTTACTTCATGGGTATGGAAGAGATTATAGAGGGCTTTGGGTACATAGTTACTTCTGGGTACATCATACCATCCCCAGGTAGATGGCAAGTCTGAGCATACTATTCAGGTGCTGGAGGACACTCTACGAGCATTCATCCTAAACATGGGAGGTTCTTGGAAGATGCATGTAAATCTTTTGGATCTTTCCTACAATAATAGTTTCCATGAAACTATTCATATGGAACCTTATAAGGCTTTGTACGGTAGGCCATTTCAATCACCCTTATGTTGGATGGAGGCAGGAGAGGCAGCTATGTTGGGACTTCGTCTTGCCCAGGAGACCACGAAGCAGATAGAGTTGATTTAGAATAGGATGGCTACTGAACAATCAGGAAAGAAGTATCATGCTGATTGATAGAGATGACCTCTGGAGTTTGAGGTCAGAGATCAGGTTTTTCTACGTCTCACACTGAGTTTGGGACACAAGAGGATTAGGAGATAGGGAAAGCTTTCACCGAGATACGTTTGGACGTTTGTGGTGTTGGGGAGAGTCGAGATGGTTTCCTATCAGTTTCATTTACCTCAGAGGTATCAAGATATTCATGATGTATTACACATTTCATAGCTTTGACATTACTTCCCAGACCCATCTCATGTTTTTCTACCCAAGGAGGATGAGCTTGTGGTGGATGCCTCGTTCGAGGAGCATCCTATCCGGATTTTTGATCGAAGTGTGAAGGTTCTTCGTGGTTGTTATGTTCCTATGGTATGAGTGGTATGGTAGCACGGGTGAGTACAAGATGAGACCTAGGAGAGGGAGGCCTTTTTACAACTGCAGTGGTTGGAGTTGTTCGAGGTTTCTTCTTCTATGCCGCCTTGCTAGGGAAATTCGATGACAAATTTCTTTAAGGGGGGATGTTTGTTAGAACCCAGATATTATTTTCAGTTATGTCTTTATTTTCTGGTAGTCTTTGAGAAAAAGGGGAGTTTCTAGAAATTTTAGGAGTACACGCTATGTACCTGGTTTCCACAGGTGACCGTGTATAGGTCTTTTAACGAATGAGTACAGGGCCGTGTATGGTGACTTGGAGACCACCTAAAGTAGAATCTGGATAAGGCAAGTACACACCGTGTACATTTAAAGAACACGCTATTTAATTTCTTTTTATTTCATTAAATGGACCAGGGTCACGTCTAATTGACATAAACCTATTCTTATTCATCTATCCCATCCATGAGCGATCATACGGTACAAATCTTCTTCGAGCCCCTGACTCGTTGTCCGTTCTCCAAATCGACCACTGTTAATTGCGTTGAGATCTCCATGGTACCTCCTCCTTCTTCTAGAGCCTCAGTTCCTGATTTCTCTTATTTCACGAGATATTCTCAGCTTAAGGTTTTTAGTTTTTTTGTAGATCTATAGTGTTCTAGGGTGATTTAGGGCCCGAGGTTCACGTATATCAATCTCACAACGTCGAGGTAGGTGGTTTGTGCCTTTCTATAGTTATTCTTTGAGTTATATGAGAAAAAGTGCCCAATACCCTTATCTGGGGTATTGCGTGTATATGGTTTTTAGCCCTTTTATTTTCTGATATGCCTTGTTTGATTGGATGGAGGTTAATTGTTTAAGAATAGGTTATCTTTTCCAAGGTATGGATGTTTTTCCATGTTTGCTTATTATTGACCATTTGGTCTAGATTTGATTGTTAGGATAATTTTTTTGCTTTCCATTCCTAGTGTTGTTATGATGGAGTGATTATTTATTTGATATGTTTTGCCATGCCTTGTAGCAAATTATCCAGGTAGTACTTTGAGGTTTACTTTGGATGCTTATTATCATTTATGTATGACTACTTTAATGGGGACATGGGAACTTGGTGTAGTGAGACCATAGGAGAAATTGACATTGAGGGCTTTCCCAGAGTGTTTGTTATAATTATCACACTACGAGACCATAAGGGGAACTAATATGGAGTGCTCCCTCAGAGTGTCTATAGTTACGTTACGAGACCATATGAGGAATTGACATTGAGTGCTTCTCCAGAGTGTCTGTAGATTACATTTAAAAGACTATAGGGGGAATTAATGGTGAGTGCTTCCTCAGAAAGTCTTTTTTTATACATTAATATAGGGGGAATTGATGGTTACTAATTCCTCATAGAGTCTTTGTTATATCTTCTCTTATAGTTGAACCAGGGGGAATAGGTTGTGAGAAATTTTCCAAAAGGTCGCTGGTTTTTTTGTATTTTTTGGTTGAATTGTTAAAATCAAATGTTCGTAGTTGAAACTGTAGGACTTTTTACTTTTGAGTACTTCCTTGTTTATTACTTCTTTTTCATATTACTATCCATATATATTCACTAACTGTTAGGCATAGATCATTGGGCGGGTTCTTACTGGGATTTGTCTCACACCCTTTTTGGGTCATACTTTGGGACCAAATAGATTATATTGCTGGATGTATAGATAAGGGAAAGTGACCTTCTACTTCAGGTACTTGATTGCTGTGGAGCTGGAGAGCATGGGACCAAGCTGAGGCTTTCGATGCTAAGGAGTTGTTTATTCATTTTTCTTGTACTTTGGTTTAGTACTTTATTCCATCATTGTGACTTGTTTGGATGCTTTCCTAGACGTATGTATCATGAATCATTTATATATGTGCTCCAGTTATTTCTTTCTTTCAATCTTCCACTCCATAATATCATATGGTATCATTATTTATTCCACTATTTTTATCTATTTATTTCTGTTGCATTACTTTTCCAATAAGGGCATAATTTCCCCACTATCACACCCAAGGCCTTCGCTGTTAGTCGGTAAACTCTGGCGTTTGTGGAAATGCGCTTGAGGCCATGTGACCAACCGGGTATGAGGAACCTCTAGGTGGCACCCGGAACTGGGACATTACAACATGTGTAGGATTCCTTAGATGGGTTATGGAAAGGTTGAGTGCATGTAGACCATCCGAGGGTGACTTGGAAAGGGGGTGGGATTGAGGACATCTACCTTATATGGAACTAATATGAGATTTCCTATGAGGATAATGAGTCCATGATATGATTATAATTATGTTGAGGAATATTATTCCATTTGAGTGATGGGAACCAAGATATGAGTGTGGTAAGACAGAACCTATGTGGGTTTTCCATGATTTAATGTGACATAGGGGACCCTTTTGGGTACCCTAGTGATATGGGTATAGATTATTGTGGGTGTATCATTATAAATAAAATCATTGATGTGTGCATGATGTTTTTGTGGTGGTGATGATGAGATATTATGGGAGGGACAAATTTCCATCAAGCCTTATGAATGGAATTCCTAGGGATGGTCTCCTAGGATTCATTCATTGAGCTGGTCACATTTTTGATGTGATCCTAAGGAGATAGAATTTCCTTGAATACTAATTGATATGTAGGATGAGATCCTGAGATATGACTGCTAAGTCTAATAATATGATATTCCTACGATGTTCTCCATATATCTAATTGTAGAGCCTCATTCTATATTAATGAATTAGGAAATCCCATTGGTTTTAGTTTATGCCTATATGGGATGATCATAAAATTGGGATCCGGCCATTGAGGTCTATATAGATTGCATAAGGCCCCCCTTGGAATATATTGTTTTCCTAATACTATTATTGGATTTCCTAGGGTTATCCCCTAATAACTTTTTGTATGCCTGATAATACTATTTGATTTCCTGAATTCATCACCCATAGGAATCACAACATTCCCTGTACCTGCAGAATTTATAGGATTACCTCCTTTGGCTTCTTCCATTATTCTTAATACTATTGGGATGCCTTGGATGCTTCTAAGAATCTTGTGCTTTCACATGATAGTATGAGGTTTTTGGGCCATGTGTCAGGTGGCATGGTTATATTACTTTCTTATAGGCACATCAACACTGGGAAAAGAAGATTTTGTCAATCTTAGGTGTTACATTAGAACCCAATGATCAATAGTGATTTCATAATTTATGATTCCATATTTGTTTTATTTATTCAGTTAAGCATGTCACATGAACATACACTATATTTACTGGTTATGTCAGGGACTGTGTCAGTGGTTCCCTATTAATTTATGCTCACACCTTGCTCGGGTGTCCTTGGAACTTGGGTACCCAAGAAGATATTCATTATTCATCAATTTAGGTTGAGCATATGCCCAGTTTTAGATCATTTAACTAAATATATTGGAATATTTGGGTGATAGATGATGTGAAAATTAATGATGTAGTAGATAATCATGTATTTTATTCTTTTATTTATCCCATTTATGTGATTATCCCAATGGGTGATCAGTATTTGTGAACTATAATGATCATAATTATGTATGAAAACTTTCTTTTAAATTCATTTATTATTTATGATTTTGGTTTATTATTTTATAGATTCTGGTTGTTAATTTTATGGGTGATATTTGGCTATTTTATGTTATTTTACACTCTAATATGGGGGTATAGTCTCCCCATATTAATACCCTATACCCCCACATCTTATTGGAAACCTATAGCATATGGGAAGGCACACCTAAGGTCCCAATAGTGACTTCTCCAATCCAGGTACCAATCAGTGGTTGTCGAATGAGGGAGGAGGTTACAAATTGGCATCATAGATTTTTTTTCTTACTATTTATTGAAATGGTAAAATGATGATATAGAAATGTGTCAAAACTTGTGATGGAACTTGGATAGGTGTGTCATAAACACTTTTCTGGTGGAATTTTTAGGTTACTATGGATACGTGTTTGTTATTCTTAATTTTATTTTTTTCAATATTATGATTTCAATTATTGTGAAACACTTGTTTTTTCTGGTATTTATGTTTTATTATGCTTTTGGATCTCACCCTATTTTCAATATGTCATGTACACGCAACATATTTAGAACATAGGACTAAAATGACATATTCCTGCATGTGTGTTATTGATATCACTGATAAAAAGGGTTCACCTATTTAATGTTTCAACAAAAACTAACATCGAGTTTTCCTATATAACTTTTTGGTGGAATTATAATCATATAGACCAAAATATGTTTTCTCTAATGACATGTCATGTGGATCTTATGATGAGATGATCCTTGATGATAACTATACATTCCCTCTGTGTGAGTGATATGTAGTGACCCTTATCAGGTTGATATAGGAATTGAATTCCTTAATGATGAATCCCTTATGGATAATTATGATACTGATTGTGAGAATAAAATATATTTTTCCATTTATAGTGTAAAAAATGACCTAGATAGTGTTTTACCTTATAGATTTTTGGTGGCATTCTACATAATCAAATTGTTTGACTATGGAACAATCAAAATCGATTTTCTAGGATGATTAAATTATATATATATATATAACTGGATGATATCATATTCTTACAAGGGTAGTCTCATATGCATATTATTTGTGAGGACCAGTGACTTATTCAGAAGATAATTTAGCATGTGATTATTGATGTGTATATACTTGTGTCAGAACCCCATAGTGGGTGATTGCGCATGTGAGTTGTTAGGTGATGTTTGAGATATAAATAGGAATGTTTCGCATGAGTTATAACCTATGAAAGGTTTTATTTAATTTACAAGTGACTTTGATATGTATCTTAGGATATTAATGAGCCAAGTATTATGGATGAGATGGTTGTCATATATGAAGATAACCTGATAGAGGGTTTATCCCAGGATCATGAGTTCCTTAGAAATAGGAAGCATGGAGCGTTGCTTTTTCTTTGAGATCGATGTATGAGATATGATAAAACGTTTCATTATAATCATATATATTCCTATGGATTCATGATGTAAATCACATAATGAGATTTTGGTATTAAAGTTGTATTTTAAAGGGCATGACCATTCGATTTCTTGACGCTTTTAATTATAGATTCTCTTTTGGGAGCATGATGCGAGAATGGTAAGATACTTGTGATTTTGGTAATGATTTTAGTTGGTGGTAGATTAGGCAATAGACCATGGCATAAGTGAAAATCCGGATTTTGAAGAGGAGTTATTAGGATGCTCCTAGCTATATATGTCTGAAATTCATGAGGAATATGGTCAATGGTTTAGGAAAATAAGCCTTGATTAGATGATGTATGATTCATGGGAGCATTAGATAAGTTCTAGAATCATGTGATATAATAGTATACACTATTGCGTTTGGATGTGATCGAGGTAACACATGCCAGTTATGTGTGGTGACCATTGTTTAAGAAGTAGTGAGCAACTATTTGCGAGTTGAGGACCAATGGATTAAATGAAATGCTCATGGGAATGCTAACCCAAGAGTTTTGATAGAATTATAAATGTACCTCTATAGTGAGAGGTGGTCATGGAAATGTATTCGGTGTGGTGGAATGGTCGATGAAAGTGTTGGTCATATATCAGTGTTTCATAGGTTGTGATGAGTGTGGATCAGGAAGGGTGACACATGCATGCCGATGGAACTTTTTGAGGTTGTGATTGAGGAGTGGTATAAGAGAATCTGTATAGTGGAGAGTTCACCATAGGATGTTAGATGTTATCAAATTCATTATGGATAAAATTATGGAAAATACTGTGGATAGAATTCATAGTGGGTCAGGAACTGGCAGTGTTTGATGTTTCAAGTTGACACTTGGGTATGATTGTGATTTCCACATCCATTCATTAAGAGAATGAATGGATAGAGAATGGTCTATATAGATATGAACCCATTTTGGTAGGGTCATAGATATGATGAGATCGATTGTTAGATGATCGAGATGGATTTTGGATAATGATGATTATATGGGTCCGATGTGATTTAGTTCCTTGGTAAATACTAGAATCAAGATTCAGGTGTGGTGTTGGATTGAGATGGGATGTTGGCATTGGTCTCAAGTTGGTTTTTGGATGTGATCTGAGAGTAATTCAAATTGGGGTTGCTTTGATGCTCATGGGTGGAGAATGATGGTGGATTTGTCTATATGGGGAACCAACCATGGAATTACACTATAATCCATGTTCAAACATAGGAATGATCCTTAAACAATCTTATGATACCTTTGGGAGTAAAGGAATCAAGATCGGGTGATGTGATAGAGAATTGGTGGGTGAAACCAAGCATTTTCTAGAATAATGAGATAGATGAGGACCGAACGATGTTTTTGTATAAGGATAGTTGAAGTTTGATGAAAACCACACAGAGCGGGTCATTAGACCACCGAGATTTCATCTCATAAGGAGATTCTGATTGTGGGGAGCACCACCACTAGGAATCAGCCCTTATGAGAAGAGATTTATGGTGGGGGAACCATAAGGACATAGGTTTCTAGGGATATATTATTATGGTTGAGCACCATCTCAATGTTTTGATTATGATAATATGTGAGTGGCTTAGTTTTCGATGAAGAGTGTGCCACTTTTCTAGAGTTGTGTAATGGAAGATCACCCAAAATTTTAGAGTAGAACACTAAAATTATGCATGAATCATTAACCAAGAGAGTACAAGACTTATGGTTGAAATACCATTAAGGCTTCTTGGGTATGATAAGTTCTATAATGGGGAAGTTTTATGGACTTATATCTTTTGGGTTTTGAAGATTCATAAGGATTTTGAATTTGAATTTTAGTGAGTGGTTCATTTTGATAATTAATATTAGGATTAAAATTATGATTGATTTAAAATATATATAAGATGTTTTTGGATTGGGAATAAGACCTTGAAGGGTGTTTGGGTGCTTGAGTAAGCAGTAGTGAAAGGCTAGGTGGCCTTATTGCTGAAATTTCAGTTATAGGAGACCACTACGGTCCATCCATGAGGGCTGTAATGTGGTGGATCATAGTTAAGGAAGTACATAGTGTATCCCTAATAGGATATTCCATAAAACTGGAAAGGGATTTCAAGGTAAACTCTACTACCTTGGGGTTGGTTTCACTATAGCCGAGGAGGCCATGCTGTAGTGTGGCCCTAACTGTGGTCAAAATGGAATCTCTTACACTGTTTTTTCTTCCTATGGGAGTTTTGAGGGAAAATGGGAAACACCATGACATGTTGCTTATTTTTGTATAAGGGAGGGTCTCTCTATGTTAAATTGTGAGTAGGGAGTCCCTTAAGTGCGTTGTTTGATCCATGTGTGTGTAATTTGAGGTTTGAATGACCACACCACACAATTCCCTAGGAGTTCTACTGGCATGGTGTTTCCTATAGTAGTGAAATGGACAGAGAACCTCCAAAATGGCTATTTCAGAGAGTGTTTTTGAGATAGAGTTTCCATATGAGAAATGAGGAGTGAGTTTATTATTATTTCTTATATCATTGTATTTTATGGGGTGTGTTCTGGGGATATATAGTGTATGTTGTCTATGGTGGTTACATGGGGAGCCAAAACGACGCATCCACTATGACACAATCGTTCTCTTCTGGCTATTTTTAAGGGAAATAAGAACCACCACATAATTTTGCAGGGAATGGTGTATGTTTTTTACCCTTCATCAAAATGATGAGAAAGAATGGGGCCTATTGTGGTACCCAATAATTTTGGGATATATAAGGATACACCATGTTGTGCTGCAGGTGACCACATTATAGAGCGAGTGACTATGATGTGGTGAAACCCATTTCAATTTTTATTTTTAAAAGTTTGAAATTCCCATTCTACCTACACTTTATTTATTCACCCCCTATTTGTCTCTATCATCCCCTAGTGCATGCAAGAGAGTTCCCACCCACCTTCCTCCATTGAACCCATTTATGTGGGGTGGTTTTTGTTGTGATTTTAGAATGATTCATGGTGAAATATCCTCCATCACAACCATTTTTCTTTTTCCCTGTTCAACATTGATTTTTAGTTTTCTTAGTTAGGTTTTATGAGATAATTCCACCATACTATGGTGGAACTGTTTAGATATGATGGGTATTTGAAATGTCTTGGATAGAGTATGTCTCGATATAACTAATACACATCATTGCATGTTATTAGGATGAAGTTACTAAAGGAAATTGAGACTTGATGGAGTGTGAAAATTTGATATTTTAAATATTTTTTGGTTCAGATTCATGAAAAATCATCAATTCCAAAATTACCTTCCTATATTCCCCCATGGATCGTGTATAATTTAATTTCAATAATTAAGAACAAAAATCGAAAGAAGATATAAACGGTAACATTTTTTATTTACAATTCTATTTTAATCAGATCATTATTGGAATATTGTAAATTTAATTCACCAATAAAGGGACCCCCTAGATCATCCACACATGCACCAAAACACTTGGATCATCATTTTTTCCTACCCAGGTGCCAATATAGGTAGTCAAATCACATTATTACATCCCTTAAATATCTAAAAGATCATGTGTATGATCCAAAAACATATATATAAGAATCCATGATATTCACAATTATTTTCTGTCACTAGATCTTACAAGATCTTAGTGGTAGAGGTAGGGGTTACAAATTTGATCCATGAATATTCAACTCCCTAGAGTGGCTTAGAACTATATAAATTATAGATTTTAGTTTTTATATTTTCATTTAAGATATTTATGAAACTAAACCTTAAATATTTAACAAAAAAATGTATTAAATGACTTACTTAAACTTTTCATTACCACTATAACATTTAATCACATACTTATAACATGAAAATAACGCCACATGATTAATTGTGTGTCATCAACTCAAATTTCTCCTCCCGTTATTATTTAATGATCCTTGAGAACATAATGTTCTTTAAAAAATAATATTTTTCTCATATTCACTTATATACTTAAATAAATTGTGACTACCTTTAGAAATATATTCAATTATTTTTATTCTAAAATTAAATAATTTAATTTAATTATTTTAATTGAGATCATTCATACTTGGATGTTCACCGTCCCCTGCATATGTGGCATTCTTCATCATAAAATCCTATTTATCCAAATAGTTAGAACTTGTGGATAAAATTAATGTGATATCCTCTTGGAATTTATATCTATAATAGTGTTTCATACCCACATACTAAGAGTGGTATCCTAAAACACATCATGGTCCTTAAAGAGATAAGGAATATCATAGCTATAATAACCTTCTTTGAATATTCTATATATAAAAAATATCGTTGACTTATGATATCTCATAAATCAAGATTCAAGCTTCTTTTTATCATCTTTTCTTGATTTATTTATACATTAATTTATTGGATAGAGTTACCTTTAATAACCATTTCCATGGATTTAATAAATGTTCTACCATTCTGGTCAACTATGAATGAGATATCTCCTCCTTTAAAAAGTCAAAAATATTGTCTTGATCACTTAATAAATTCCATACCACCAATAAATCCCCCAACATAAGCTTCCTAACCACAAAATACATTTCAATATTTTAATCTTGCATCAAATAATGTGATAAAATGATATAGATTAATAATAATATCAATTCTAGAGACCAATAAAAATGCTCATAGATAAGAATATCCAATGAAACATGAACGAATACACATGATCCCCTTTTCTTGACATCACCATGTTTGAACTTCATGAGAATAATTATAAATTATTATTATCCCCAAGAATATGAAAATAAATATTATATTTATCCCATCAAATTTATGTGTCTAAAAAAATTTACTTATTTATAAGATTACCGTGAAAGTATCTCAAGGTTCTCATTATAGTTAGAAACTATTATATCATATTGATATGAAAAATAATCCTAGGAAATTACCATGTAAAAATGGATGAAAAAATACGAACACTATTATGGTAAGTTAATATCATGAATAAATCATTGTATGTATGATATGGTAATAAAAAATTATTGTTCAAGTTAGCTACAGGGAACCCACTTTTATAATACTACCACTTGGACTAGAGCTAATTTTCTAACTATCTCTATTATCTATCACATTATAAAATGATTCTTCTACTGAGTGGTGGATTTATTCACTATTTTAGACATGTATTATAATATAACTATTCTACTATCTATGAATTCTCCTCTTTTAGTGATTTATCCCTCAATAAATGATATCCCCATTTATATCCCATTTTCCTCTATCATAAACTTGAAATTTTGGAGAGTACCATTGTTGTATGTTTATCATAATGATAATACATTGCACCCAAGGTATGACTCCAAGAACTAGAAAACATTGGTGCATATTTTAACTACCTATTTAGCTACATTAAATGTATGATATTTATAGATATGGCTACCATATTGTTTAATGATATTCTATTTCTCACTTATTTATCCTAACTGTGATGCTAGATCAATTGATCTATAAGAGGGATATTTTTCTCCCATTGATAACTTGTGTTTATTCCTAACCAAGTACCAATTATATATCCCATATACTTTTTATAGTACTATTAAATTGTTTTTAATGCTCCCCTTAAAGTTCTTCTTGATTTTTATGATATTTTCATACTTAATACATGTGTTGAAAATAAAATATCAAGTACATAACATGGAATGTGTGATAAATCCATCTATTAATAATATGGATTCATACTCACCATTTCAATATCCTCTTATGACTCATACATGTCTTATTGTATATATTTATTCCACATGACATTAGAAATAATTCTCCCTCAAATTATTCTAATACATCATTAGTATATGTACTTTGACTTGGCCAAATCCAAACTTAGATCTACCTTAACATATATGGTTCTCTATAGCATAGGTTACTACTTTAATTTAATGTTTAGAGAGTTAATTTCATCCCAGTATTAATTGAATGAAATATTATAAAATGTTTCCCATATGTAATCAATATATTTTACCTGGAAAATCATAGAGTTCCCACTAATCTCTTATTGAAACAGGAAATGTTTTCATTCCAAATCAATAATCCATTATCATGATGCTTGAATTAATCTATAAATGGATCTTTACAACTTGGAATATTTATTGGAATTCTATAGTGTCACCGACCCTTTCTAGTTGCGTAGTATCGATTCCTTCCCGAAAAGGTGGTCTTGATATCCAATACATAATATAATGATAAAATAAACTTTCTATAAAAAGTATAATTATAATCGATTTAAGAATAATGAATTTCAAAACCCAATAAAACGTTATTTGTACCATTCTTATACCTCCAATTTATAGTTTCTATTGAATAATCAATAATGTATTTACATCAATTATATAAGCTACCAAAATATAGACTTTATTTTTCTACATGGAATGTATTTTTATGAATTCAAAATCACTTATAATTTTAGATTAATTATATTTACTACATAATTTTAGGAATAATTATTCTTATTGAATAATATATCACTCTTATTATTAAACATGTGTCTCAAGAAAATTCCTTTTCCATGAGATCTTGTGGAAGATGTTCTTATGAAAACTACTCTTACATCTTGAGATTTGAATTAATATATCAATATTTATCCCACTATCTCAAATATAAATGTACACCCTTTTATATAAAAACAATATATAACTAACCTATAAATTTTATATCTTAGATATTTATTTAATATCATTAAAACCATTAGGATAATTTCCTTAGATATATTTTTCTTGATGCAATTTTTTATCGACTTAGCCTTATCAAACTCTTTACATTTAGACACATAGATTTATGAAATAATGGATATCATTAATATTATAGCATATATGGTATCTATTTATCCTTATAATGGAATATATTTATGGGTTAACATCACTATTTTCAAATAATTCCTCAAAAAGATAACATAATAAATTGAAAAACATATAATATTCATGATTGATCCTCTTTATACTAACAACATGACTCTAACATGTATAATAAAATGGGAGTTTCAGAATTAATATGCTCTAAATTTTCATGTTAAATGAATTTTGGGTAAAGATATTCTTTAGATAATGGGCTTGAAGAATCTCATATCTTTGAACTATTAATTTTAACTAATTCAATCTTACATTCTTTAAATTTAATAAAGTAATTTCACGAAGTACATGAATCTACCCAGAGCTTCTCCTTGTAATAATCCATATGTATCTTGTTGAATTAATTCCATAATATTAGTGTATCACCTTTATTTATAATGGTTTATTTATATAAAACATGATAAGTAATTTTATTTATAATACTTAATATTTTTATCTCTAATGATTCTAAAAACCCTACTAGATATATCCGTCAAAACTATTTTTTGTTTTACTTAAAAAATAATTTTCATGCTACAATTGGGTATTAATGAGTATTTCATTTCTTATTCATCATTTATTACCAATGATTTAATTATTATTAAACTCTTAACTAATTAAGAAACACTTGAAATAACACTCATTCCAAATGAAATAATTTCTTATTGTGTCTAAATAACACTACGATAGATGTTTTGGTAGTGATTAATACAAATTTTAGCTACACCTGAATCATTAAACATGAAAATTATAAGTTTTATGTTTCTCACCATTGAAATAGGAATAATAATTTATTAGTTTCTTAAAGTATGAAAATTAACTTCTATTAATATTTATAAACATATTTATTTATTATATTTTGATAAAAATGTGTGATATGCTTATAGTATCTAATACCCAAGAAGAAGAAAAATATTACATTTAATGATTAATATACCTGATGTAAAATCATCTACTTTATTCTTATCTAGTTCGTTAAAATTTATCTTACATTGACTTATCATTCCATGTGGGAATAAAATGTAATCTTTTTTTGATGCTATCCTACTTTATCTTTGGTTTCTTATAGGGATTTTGGGAAGGAGACTTTCACGATGTTATTTTCATTGGCCTTTTAAACTTTTATTTCTTCTTGTTCACCATAAGAACATAAGTTTTTTCTCTCATTATGTACTAATATTCTTGGACAACCCAACCCAAAAGATATTTAAGTAGTTTTTCCATACAATTCATTTTATGATTCCCAATAAAATTGGTGTGATTAAGTTAAAAGGTTGAAATAATGAGATTTATTGAATGATCATGATTCAATATGAATCTATATTTCAATTTACACTTATTTAGTGTAATCATAATACCATTTTTTAATTCTTCAATTTCTCCTCAAAAATATCTTATAGAAGAGATAACATGTTATAAAATCCAAGTATGTAGGTTAATTACACAACCCACATTGTTTTGATGGTGTAAATATGATGTAAACATCATATTAATCATCAATGATTCTCTTGTAAGCTTCCTTTACATGATTACGTACTTTATGAGGTTGATCAACAGGAAGTGGAAATAACTATTCATATAATTTTTTTATATCATAATACTAGATGAAATCTTTGATACTACTCCGGGAAATTAATTCCAATTAATACATATTATTTTCCCAAAATTTATCATAATGAATTTATAATATTACTTTTCATTTTATATAAAATAAAACATAAGAAAATTAATAATTTTATCCTGATTATTGATTATTATACATTATATATTTATTAATATTAAATTTCTCCCACTATTTTATTAATTCCTATCAACCATCAACTACTAGATTCATAATACTTAGTCACTTTAGTATTCTAATGGTAAGGATAAGTAAAATCTCTCATCGTAGTCCAAGCTAAGTCTATGCCACTACTTAGAGAGTTTAAATGTAGGATTCAAGCTGGTAAACTATATTAAATAATGGATTCTTAATCAATTGAGTTTATTCATATGTCATGAAAATCATAACATTTCATTACTCATGTAACACCATAGGATTTTATATTCACTTCTTTCAAATAAATTTGAATCATTTGATAGCTTTCTTTACACGAAACCCTGAGTCTAAATGAATCATGATATATTATAACCTTTATAACCTAGAAATTGGATTGATAATTATGAATAGGGATAACAAAATTATTAAACATATATAAATTATTTAATTTATTGAAATTTATTGGTTAATTCCTAATAAATAATCATTAAATTTTAATGAAATCATTTCATGATTATAAGTCATATTTTTCTAAAGAAATGTATTTTTTTGGTATTATTAATTTTTATATAAAAAATAATGACCAATATAAAAATTTAAGTAAATATATTGATAGTTTAGGAATAATTATTCATACATATGTTTTCTAATGGTTAGGAATGAATATAAAATAATTTTATGGTAAACAGATTTATTTAAAAAAAAAGTTTTTATATAAGCAATGTGTTTTTATACTAATAAATTAAATAAATAAATATTTTTCAATGATTTTAATTAAATTAATATTATATATATTCAAGGAAATATTTAAACACTCATATAATAGTTTTTACTATTAAATGAATTAAAGTAAACTCATTTTTATACTTAAAAATACATTTTTCGAAAAAATAGTTTTCGTTGTGTTTTGATTATTTATTTTAAAAATAATTTATAACAATTATATAAATTGAATTGTATAAAATATATAAAATATTTTGAATCATAATTTCCAAATTTTATAATGAACTTACTTTTATTTATATTCATAATCAATTGTAAAATATTAAAAATTTGTTACCATGGTTATGGTTAAAACAAGTTTACCGAGAGGGTTAAAATGAGATATAAGGGTGAAAATGTCACATAAAATTATCTAAATATTATTGGTTGAATATATTTAGAGCTTATATTATCTCAAATTATAATTATTTGGAAATTTGATTCACTTTCAAAATAAAATGACTTTATATTATTAAAATCTTTTAAGTAATTCCATGTGTGTCCCCCCTCACTTATAAAAGAGTATCTATTATCTTCCCTTATTCACCAAATTTTATCCATCTATATGAGACAAAACCTACCCAAAAAACTTCATATATTCATTAAATTTATTCTTTTACTTATTTTCTTCTCTAAAGTCCTTCCTAAGTATGATTATGGTGTGACTCAAAGGTGGTCTCTCAAAGAAAAGGTAATCATCCTACCAGACTCTCTCAATGTTTATTTTTTATTCAACATACTATAAATATATTTTATCCAAAATAAATAAATTAATATAGTATCATAAATATATTTATGTTATTATTATTATGGTTCAACCATTTTTACCTCTTTTCTATCAAAAGGGAAATTAAAGTATGGATCCTGCGTTTGTGTGGGTTGCCACCTACACGTAGTGAGATGATTCATTTTCCATCACTAACCCATGTTCATAGATATAATGATTGATTTAATAAATATATATAATATTTATGATATAATTATGATTCTTTACTAATACAATATTATTTATCTTTCATTCTTTTATTTCTTTAGACAATGAAATAAACATCTTTGTGTTAGTATGAACTACTGTCTCCATGAATGGTGAAATTAATTTTTCTATATCTACATTTCATAGATAGTTTTAAAAAGTGTATAAATAATATATATTTTATTTATATCATTATTAACATTCTATATATTATGTAACCATGATCAAGGTACAAATACCTGAACTACCAAACAAAAAACATACATGAAAAACAGAACAATTATCACCCGAAACAAATATTTTAAAGAATTATTATTAATAAACTAGTTTTAATATGTTATAATTGAATAATATATGTTAATATATTTCTTTAATACAAGTATAATAAATTTAAATTTAATATAAATTAGGTAAGTCATACTTTAGGTAAGGTTTTTATGTTACAATCTTACTTTTTACCGGGATTGTTAATGCTTGAATTTATGATGATAAAATAATACGATATTTCTCTCTAAAATATTATTTAATTTATTCTCCTATGTTTATATATATATATTACAAGTTTTAATTTCATTTTATCCTCTATAAGTTCTCAAAATTATGAAATATTTTTTTAAGGAAAAATGATTTTATTTTTCTCTTCGATCATATTTTTTTTTCTTCCATGTATATATTTTTTAAATTTTTTCAAGAATTTTTTTAATATTATAAATTGATACATTAATTTAATTTTTACCCATGTTTTTATTTTTATAAAAATATTTAAAGGCAATCTTCTTATCATTTTTTGAACGAGGTACTTTTTATTAAATGTGTGAACAAAATCTTTGTTTTAATGTATACCGCACAAATAGATTTTCCCGCCATCTTGAATTATATTTTATTTCAAGATTAATTTATAATTTTACAATTTTATTTTATAATAAATTATTTTACCTAGAAGTTTATAAAATTTTATATTTAAATATTTGATTTGAAAATGAAAGGCTATTTTCCTCGAGAAATGTTCCATTAATCGTTTAATGGTATTTTCATGTATAAAAACATCAATTGATGTTATTTATGATTAATTGGGGATATGATACAATGATACCATCCGTATTATTTCATTTTATGGTTATTGAATATGATGATGAAATTTTAATGAAACTCATTTTCTTATCCACTGGTTAATCTATGAAGAAGTTATAAATTCTTTTAGGATCTTGTGGAAAAAATATACATGTATTATGATTATGTGATAGGTAGGTCCATTATATGCCTATAAATAATTCATTAGTTATTAATATTTTATGATATCAAAGGGTACATATGGTTTTAGGAAAATCCAAAAAAAGGGTACACGGGTGGTTATCCTAAGCCTGAAGTAGGTACACTGGTGGTTAGCCCATGTCTAACATATAATTGATGTATTAATTCACATTTTTTTATGAACCATTATGAAGTATTTGAACATATAATTACATAGATGACCTAGGTTAAACCTAAGGTTTCATATATTAAAAAAATTGTGTCATGGTACAAACATAATATGAATGATTTTTCATGAATACATGACTACTCACTATGATTATTATTGCTCACTATGTGCTTTTTGGTTTTATTAAATGGTTACTACTAGGAACAATCATGTGAACAATTAATGTGATGGACAATGAAATGAGCGTACTCATAAGAAAACAGTGAAATGGGATTTAGAATGTGAAACTTTATGATTATTCCCAACTATTTATCTTAATATATTATTAGTGACCACAACTTGGGTGAGTTTATTGACATACATAATAAGATAAAAAGGTAGTTTCATGGGAGTTTTGTTGATGAAGACCATGCATGAAGGAAGATTTATCCTCTAACATATCAAGAATATAGGAAGAAACACTCAAGGAAATACCTTAAAGGAATGAGAGGATGATTTATGCGTGGAAATAAAGGGAATAAATCAATTAATCGTCAATGAAAAAAAATTAATAGTTTGATTGATGAAAATAAATTTCATCATAATGTACCATTAATAGTTTAATGAATTAAGTGTGGGAAAATTGGGAATTATCTGGGTCAATGCCCCAATCCAAAGGGAAACCCTAAACCAAGGAAGGGATTATTCTATATTAATCATTTAATTGGATCATATTGGTTAAGGAAAACTCATCCTACAGACCAAAGTTATGGATTTCATGTTAAATTTTGAAATAATATGCCCCATTAAAATCTTATTATTATTTATTTAGTAGAATTTAATGTAATTTTGATCATTTATTAGTGATCTCTATATAGATCCCGTATCATTTAATAATAAGGGAAGAAACGTCTTATATTCTAAATAAACCTATGATCATTTATTAGTTTGAGGATTAATACAAGATTCCAATGGAATATATATCCATTTTATGGGTCATTATACTTGTTCATAAATGTTATTTATCTTTTATGGTTGGGGATAAACTCAAAATTGAATATAAGCCTATTATAAAAGGACTTGTTGATGTATTTAAGAAGAGTTTTTTAGTATTTATATAAATCATTAAGTTGAGTATTTAATATAACTCAATATTGGTTCTACACTTATTTTGAAGACTTCTTATAGAATATCCCTAATTTTTTTCTGGGAATTGAAGATGGAACTCTAGGATAATCAAGATATGGGATTCAACTAGACTATTTCTTCACCATGGGGTGCACTAGTTCTTTTCATTAAATGAAAATATGGATCATTTTGACTCTTAATTTATTATCGATAACTTAAGAAGATCATAATCAAGAATAAGTATCATTTACCCTATATTTATTATTTTTTCATCAACTATGATGATCTTAATATTTTCTAATATTTTCCTTCATTTTAGATACTATCATTTGATGTTAAAAAGTGAAGAAATAACTAATAAAAATTTACACATGAGGTATAGACACAATGAATTTATATTGATACCATTTGGACATAATAATTAATTACTATCTTCATGGATTTAATGAATATGGTCTTTAGATATTACCTAGATCAATTTTTCATAGTCTTTATAAAAAATATTCTTATATACTCTAAGATAAAGGATAAGCATGAAGATCACATGAAAATTGTGTTGAAGATATTGAGGAAGGGTAAAATATATCTTAAATTCACAAAGAATTAATTTTGGTTAAATAAAGTATAATTCTTGGGGTATGTGATCACAAGAGAGGGTATATCATTAGATACTTCTATGACAAAATTCATTGAACATTTTCCCAAACCAACCACTACGATTGAGATACATAGTTTTTTCGTGGATTGGATTAAAATTATAAACTCTTTTTAATGAATTTATTATGGATAGAAAATCCACTCATAAAGTTAACATGGAATGGATTCAACTTCCTTCATATTAATTAAGGTGAAGAAATTTTCAATGAGATGACGAGAAGGTTGGTTAGTTCACATATACTCACATTATCCTTTATTGGATAAGGGTTTGTGATTTTTAGTGTTATATTGAAGAAATTATGGATATGTGTTCTTATATGAAATGATACAGTGGCAGCTTATTCCTCTATTCAATTAAAATCTCATGATTAAAATTACCTGATGCTTGACTTGGAGTTATCAGTGGTAATTTTTTCTATTGAAGATATGAATATATTATATTTATGAATAATGGTGTGATATATATATATATATATATTGATATTAAAAGGTAAAATTAAATATTCTCCCAGAAAGAGTTGAATATATACTAAAGGATATGGATATAATTGATTAAATATTATTATATCTCAATACATTACCATCCTAGGAAGACAAAAAAGGTGGATGATTCTTTGAGTCTAAAGGATCGTGATAGTTTTTATATTATGTGGATTGAAATAGATTCGATATTTATGGATATTTAAAAGATTAAACTTGAAATAATGAGGAAAGGGGATGAATCATATATTTTTCAGATGAATGTTAAACCAAACCTACATGTGTATATTAAATAAGAGAAAAAACAGGATGTAAAAGTAAATAAAAAGGTGAGGAATAGTTCATAGTTCAGTCAGGATTGTTATAGAATGATAAAGTTTAAAAATAGTGTATGTTTACTTGTTATAAAAAAGTTTAAGAATTATTTTTTTGGGTGAATATCATAACTCAACATTCTCTATTACTCATGGAAGTATGAATATGTATAGATACCTTAAAAAGAATTTCTAATGGGACAACTTAAAGAGAGATATTAGAGAGTTTCTAACTTAGTTCTTGGTACTTTAACATGCTAAGGATGCAAGATAAAATTATAAGGGTATGTTATAACCATTACCTATACCAGAACAAGAATAAGAAAACAACACTATGGATTTTGTCATTAAAATCCCCAAAATATCTAAATGGAATAATGCTATTTGGGTTATAGTCGACCCTCTTATGAAGTGATAAAATTTCAATACTTCCAGAGATGATTTATACCTTTCCCAAATTTATCAGATATCTATTAATTAAGTGATAAGGTTATATGAAGAACCACATTCTATTTTATCGAATTAATATATGAGTTTTACCTTGAAGATCTAGAAAAATCATGGATACAAAGTTGTGTTTCTGCATTTTTTATCACCATTAGACATATGGTCATTATTAGAGGACCATTTAAACCCTAGATGATATTTTGAGATCCTATTTTATATATTTCAAAGTTGGTTGGTATCAATTCCATCCTCTAGTCATGTTTTTTTACAAAAAATAGCTTTCACACGTGCATTCAGATGACTTATTATGAAGAAATTTATGGTAGGAAGTATATAACTCCAATGTGATTGGATGAAGTTAGATAAAGAAAGATATTAGGATTTGATCTATATTAGAAAATAGAATATAAGGTTAAATCCATTCAACAACACATTAGGGAAGATTAGAGTCGATATAAAAAGTATGATGATAATCACCAGTAAGATATGGAATTCAAAGTTGTTGAGAAGTTATTATTGAAAATGTTTCTGTGCAATAATGTTATGAGATTCAAAAATAAAGGAAATTTTAGCTCTAGGTATATTTTCCCCTTCAATATTCTTGATCGAGTAAGGATAGTAGTTTATCATTTGGAACTTCCATCAAACCTCTATCACGTTCATGATGTGTTTAATGCATCAATTTTTTAGGAAGTACATACCCGATCCTTCACATGTACTAAATTCAATTGTTTTACTATGTTATTATAATCTTTGATATGAGTAAAAAATAATGGAGATTTTGGATCATAGAGAGAAAGTGTTGCAAAACAACAGCACCCGCATGGTCAAAGTTTTGTGGTGAAACTATAAATTTGAGGAAGTTATGTGGGAACTCGAGGAACTAGTGAGGTAGATGTATCCTAATTTTTTTATATCAGAGTGATGGAATTTCAAGAGAAAAATTATTATAAGTGGGTTATAATGTAATAATAAAATACTTTATATATATTACATTGAAATAATTTTAATGTATTTGATAGTTTTCTTTACATGAAACCCCAAGTAAAAATGAACATTGGTATATTATAACATGTATAAAATTGAAATTATATTGGAGAGTATGAATAAAATTAATAAAATTATGAAATATATATATAAATTTTTTCCTAAATTCAAATGCACTTATTAATTCTGAAAAAATTAAATTTTAATAAAATTGTTTCAGGATTAAAAGTCTATTTTTATGATGAAACGAATTTTTCTAGGTGTTTTGAATTTTTATATAAAGAAATATTGATGATTATTTAATTTTTTTTGAATTGTTTTGATAATTTATTAAAAATAATTAATACATTAGTTTTCTAATGGTTATGAACGAAGATAAAATCATTTGAAGGTAAAAATGTTATTTTTCACTAAACTGTTTTTATGTGCACAATGAGTTTTTATCTTAATAAAATCAATAAATTACTAATGATTAATGATTATAATTAAATTTATATAATATATATTCAATAAAATATTTAAACATTCATATAATAGTTTTAAATAGGAAAGTAATGGAATTATACTCAGTTTTATACTTAAAATTCATTTTTCTAAAAAAATGTTTTCGTTGAATTATTCATATTTATTTTAAATTCAATTACTTCCACTTAATGAAATTTAATTTGATAAAATGGATTCCACATTTTTAATCATAATTTTCTAAATTTAGTAATTATTTTACTTTCATTTGTTTCAGAATTAATATTAAAAATAGTGAAAGTTTACTACCACGGTTAGGGTTAAAACAGATTTTCTAGGAGGGTTACAATAAGACATAAGTGTTAAAATTCCACTTAAAATTGTATAAATATTATTTATTTAATATATATAGACCATATATTATCTTAATTTTTAATTATGTTCCATTTTTTCCACTTTAACAAGAAAATGACTTTAAAATATTTAAATATTGTAAGTAATTCAATGTTTATCCCTCCCCTAACCTGTAAAAGGGAACATCTTTTTCTCCATTATTAAAACAATTATCCCCCTAGATCATACAATACCTTCCAAAAAAATTCCTATATTCCTTACCTTCATTCTTGAGCATCTTTTATTCATCAAATACCATCTTAATAAGAGTTAAGGTGTAATCCAAAGGAGGTCTCTCAAAGGAGAAGTAGTCATCTTACCCGAATCTTTCAAAATTTATTTCAAATTATACTCCCTATAAATATATTAAATAAATACTAAAATAATAAATCTAGTATCAAAAATATATTTATGTTTTTATTATTATGGGATAACCATTTTGAACCTCTTTTCTATTAAATGGGAAATGAAAGTATCGCTTGTGTGTACGTGTGGACTACTGCCTCCATGTAGCGATATGATTAATTTTCCATTGCAACATAACATTTATGGATATAATGATGGATTTAATAAATATATATAATATTTTTTATATAATTATGATTCTATAATGATAAAATGTTATTTATATTTCTTTCTTTGTTTTTTTAGAAAACAAAAATAGTGTTTATGCATACATATGACTACCATCTCCAGGAATGGTGTAATTCATTTTTCTATCTCTTCCTTTTATGGATAGTTATAGATATGTATAAAACGAATATATATTATATTTATATCACTGTTAACATTTTTAAGATTATTTAAGCATGATAAAAGTTCAAATATCATAACTACCGAACTAAAACATGAATGAAAAATGAAACAATTATCATGTAGAACAATGATTTTAATGAAGATTTATTAATAAATTGGTGATAAGATGTTATAAGTGAATAATATATGATATTATAATTATAAAATGTTTTTTTATATATGATTAATAAATTAAAATTTATTATAGAGGTGGTTTAAATAAAATATGAATCTATTATGACATAAGGTAAGGGTTTTATGTTAATCTAACTTTTTACAGGAATTGTTTATGCTTGAATTTATGATGACAAAATTATATGATCTATCTATGAAAAATAAATTTTTTTTTACTCTAATATATTTATTTCAAAAGGTTAAAATATTTATTTTCATTTTCTTCTCTTTAAGTACTCAAAAGTCTAAATGAATGTTTTTAAGGAAAACAAACATTATTACCCTCTTTGGCCAAGAATATTTTTCTTCAATAAATATATTTTCTTTAAATAGTTTTCCAAAATGTTGCTAATGTTATAAAATTATTTATTAAATTCATTTTCACCCATTTTTACTTTATATAAATTATTTTTAAAAGGAATATTCTTATTGTTTTCCAAATGAGGTACTTTTTTCAAAAGGTGTGAATGAAGTATTTTTTAGCATATACCGCATGAACATATTTTCCCATCATCATGAATAATATTTACATAAAATATTAATTTATAAGTTTCTATGTTTATATTAAAAGAAAATTTTCTTATAGAAATATTTAATTTTTTTATTTTAAATAAGTTATTTGAAAATAAAAAGGATATTTTTCTCAAGAAATGTTACAGTGGTCTTTTAATAATATTTTCATCTATTACAAGATCCATTGATGTATTTTATAATTCACTAGCTATATTATCAAATGATACCATTCTTATTATTTCAATAGATGGTTATTGATTATGATGATGAAATCCTGATTAAATCCATTTTCCATTCCATGGTTAAATCTATGAAGAAATAGTAAATATATATATGAGTGTATTATGATTATGAAACAGGGGGATATATTATATATCTCTAAAAAATTGGTAATTATTAATGTTTTATGAGCTCAAAGGGTACACATGAGGTTAGTTGAAGCCCAAAATAGGGTACATGGGTGGTTAACCCAAACCCAGAGCAAGTACACAGGTGGTTATTGTAAACCTAACATGTGATGAATGTATGGTGGGTATCCATGACATATTACTTCTATGATTATGATTATGAATACATTTTTATGCCACTCTCTATGACATTTTCTTATCCTTATGATATGATCTAATTTCTCATGATATTTGATTCTTATATGAATCATGTCTTATGAGCTTCCAAAACCTTATTCCATGAATATGATCTATGAATTTTTGGGTATGATTTTCAAATGTTGAGCTCAAATTCTCATACCCTTATACTCATGTTATTATTATATATGATCGCTGACTGATATATTCTGTGTTTACCCTTACTAGGATTCTGATCTCACCATTTCTTTTATTTCCTTTCCCTATGTTATGAAGAAAGGTTAAGTATGGTGTTTCTAAGAATTGTGTAATGAGACAAGAACATTATAGGAGATATTTAATATCTTTCATAAAATTAGGTTGTCATGTATATAGTACCCAAAGACACAAAACCTTTATAGTTCAAGGAAATTTATTATTATGATATTATTGAATATTCATCTAAAATTATGTAATATTTATTTATATAATTTTTGGGTCACCTGTAGTCAATTTGTTTCCTCTAAAGCTGCAACAAGGTATCCATGGATACTTGTTTGATGTAAAATTTAGTTAAGTTGACTGACCACTATCATAAGAGCACTTGAGTAGTAAGAGGTACCCTCAACTATGGATAACGAGCACCACAAACATAAGGTTTTTTTTCACACTCAAGTGATGGAATAAGTTAAATTAATTAATATTTATTTTTAGTAATTTTAATGTTTTTTTGTTTGCGATGGAAATATGATTCTATTTATCCTCTTTGTTTAATGTGATTGTACTTACATATTTAAGAAAGGATAAATAGAATACATTCATCACGCTTTTCATTCATTTTATCTATGAATATTTGTTAACTATTCTATATGATCACTTATCATCCACACATACACAATTAATTAACCATGCACAAAAAAATAAAACAAGATGATGTGATCCTAAGTTGTAGAACCTATCAAAATCTCAAGCATTCTTCTTGTTTGGTTTTACATTGGCTCTCGACTCAAACAACACTGTCACGAACTCCTCTATTTTTATAATGCATACTCATGCGCATTTCAAGGATACTCGAGAAGAGGAATTAAATTTTATAACTAAAAATGTTGAAACACATGACCTTATACATTTAAATCTTGAAGGACGATGCACAAAACACCTAAAAAAATATTTAATAATTAATTATTATAAATAAATTCCATTACAATAATTAAAATTAAATATTGAAATAAACCAAACATACACATATCCATCTCAACTCTTGATCATTAAAAATGAAAAAATACTATATAAAAATTAAATAATCTAAAATTAAACTTGAGGTTATGTTTTTAATTATTTAATGTAGCATTAAATAATTTTAATTTATTATCAATATGATACATGAAACTTGAAACATTTTATTCAAATTAAAAATATTTTCAAAAAAAATTGGGAACCTTTCTTGAAATTTTTAGTCCTCCTAGGAATTTAAAAGTCATTCAAATGGGTTTTGGGTATATTTAACACATGGGTGAAGAGTAACCCACGTGTACTATTCAATTAAATAGTAACTCATAGTTACTATTCCCACAAATATATATTAAATACACACACATACAAATATATATATATATATATATATATATATATATCAATAGTCAGCACCATGGAAGACCCTCTAGCCACCCGAATTACTATTCATGTAAATAGAATTTCTGGTACTATTCCCATAAAAAGTAATTCTTAATTTATTTTTTAATTAATTTTTTAAAACCTAAAAATCATTTCTTCTAACTTATAAAGGCTATAACTCAGCCATCCGATCTTGGATCAATGCTTCATCTGTAGTTTTGGGACCGTATTAATTCCATTTACCCAAATTGTAGAAAATTTTATTAAAATTTCAAATTAAATATTGAAAAATTAATTTGATACCAATTAAATAAACCCATAGATTTGGGAAGCATGAAAGATTTTCCTTTTAATTTTTTTCTAGGTCCAGATTCGTACCACAACATTAATTCTAGAAACCCCTACTATGATTCTCCCATGAATCAGGGATAATTTAATTTTATACATGAAGAAAAAAATCGAATGAAAATGAAAATGGTACCTTGGTTGATTTTCAATGTTGATTTGATCCATTCAATGTCACACATGTCATATTTTGAATGTTCCAAGAGAGGCATACCCTAGATCATACACACATGCACCACAACTTATGGATCACCATTCTTCGATACCTAGGAGATAGCATGGGTAATTGAAGTTCTTCATGATGTCCCTTTGATCTACAAAATATCAAATGTTTGATCCAAAAACATGGGTCAAATTAACCCTAATATTCACTTATATTTTCTCTATCTATATTTTGAGAGATATTTAGAGGATCCAGAGGGTATGAAAATTTGATCCATGAATAGTCACCTCCTCAAAATGTGTTAAAACTATATATATTATAGGTTTTATTTCCTAAATTTTCCCTTTAAGAAACTAAACCTTAAATATTTAACCCAAAAATAGATTAAATGACTTAATTAATCATATCATTACCTACATACCATTTATTCACATATTTATAACATCAATATGATTCCACGTGCTTAAATATATCATTAACTTGACTTTTTTCCTCTCATTATTATTTAACGAACCATGAACATGTAGTGTTCATTTGAAAAATAATATTTTTCTCATATTAAATTTTTATAATTAAATGAACTATGAATAAATTCAGAAATATATTCAATTATTATTATTATTCTAAACTCAAATAAAATAATTTAATTATTTTACTTATGATCGTTCACACCCAGATGTTCATCGATTATCACACGTGAGGGCCACATCATCGTAAACTCTTATTCATCTGAATAGGTGGAAATTATGGACACACATAGCGTGTGACCCTCTAGGACCATATCTTGATAGTATTTATTAATAACCATATACCAAGAGAGGTATCTAGAAACACATCATGGACCCCAAGGTGATAAGGAATTCCGTAGCTACAGAACCTTTTATGAACATGCTATGTGTAATATAATCTCTTTATCTCATAATATCTTATACAGAAAGATGCACAATTATTGTATTTATCCTTTATCGATTTATTTATTCATGAAGTTACTAGATATATTTATCTTCAATCTCCATGACCATGGATTTCATAAATTTAATTTCATCCTGGTCAGATGGGCATGAGATATCTCCTCCTTCCAAAAGTGACTAATCCTTTATTGATTATTCAATCAATGTCATACCACCAATAATAAACCCAACAAAAGATACCTAAAAACAACATTAATTTTATGGTTTTTATCTTTCATAAAATTATGTGATCAAATAATACACACTTATAATAATCTCAAGTCAAGATACAAATACACATGCTTATAGATATGAACATCCAATGACACCCGAAACATATGGTGTTCCTTATAGTGGGACATTACTCATGATCTCCTTTACTCAAAATCTCTTAGTGATAACTTCATGATAAGAAGTATCAATTATTATAAACCCACAAAACATAATAGTCAAACATAATATTTATCATGTCTGTATGATGTATCTAAACCATATGAAAGATTTTTAAGATTATTATCAAGTATCTCGAGGTTCTCAATATAGCTAAAAACTATAATAAGATGCTGATATGAGAAATAATCAAGGTATGTTACCATGTAAATAGTGTACATAGAAAAATTAACACTATTATGGTATGATAATATCATGTATAAATAAATAAATATACATGATATGTTAATCAAAGAGTACTATTCATGTTAGGTCTAGGGAACCCACTTTCACCACTGGTATGTCACCGTATGAATTTATTAATAGTTTTTTTCCTATATTAAATGAAAATAGAGATTGAATAAATGTTTTGTGTTATGGATTTTTCCTTGGATTGTTCCAAGTGTATGTCAGAGACCTTCTGCATACGGTTGGTCATGGTTCTGATGAGATGATTTTTCCTAGTTAGGTTTTATGAATTATTACTATTTAAATTCAATCATATAATTAATTATAAATTGTTTAATTAATTCTAAATTATTGTAATTAATTAATTTTGATGCATTCATATGAGTTATGGACTTGTGTGGGTTGATGATGGCTAGTTAGACTTGGATAGGTCTCAGTGAGCATAAATGCATATTCTTATAAAGGGAAATCACTTCAATTTAGGTATCTGGTCCCTATTAATTTTACTATAGTATTATGCATTTTTATTTATACAATTTGTACAATATTGCCTCACTACCAAGTTCAATTGAATTTTTTAAATTATATAAAATTTTTAATTAAAATTTAGTGCTTATTAATGAATTAAAAAAAGTTCCAAGGGATACAAGGGACCCTTATTCATTGTCTTGATGCCTCAACCAATGATGGTCGATAAGTTGATTATAATTGGGTGCATTGTGATACACGGACCCTGATAGGTGAAAAGATAATCATTTTAATTGAACACAATGGACCTTAGTATAGGTTTCCTGGTAACTTTTGAGTAGAGGAATATAATTGTTGGAGTGACGGACCCTAGTAGCCCTTATAGGCCCTTGAGATAACATTATATAATTTGGATAGATTAGATGGGTATGAGATGAGTGTTCTTACCCATTATTATTTTATACCATTTTTTGGATTCCTTGTATGGGTTATGGATAAGTTTGGTATGTGAGGAAAAACCTTGGTTGACTTGGAAAGGGGATGGTCTTGAGACCAGCTCCCTTGTGTGGCACTGATATGGGATTTCTTATGAGAAAATGAGGTTTTGATATTATTACAATGATATAAAGGGATTACATTCCCTCCTAGTGATGGACCTATAATGAAGAAATGAGTTTAGGATAACTAAACCAGTATGGGGTGTCCATGATTTAATGTGACCTAGGGGACCCTGATGGGTACCTCAATGATATTTTTGACCCCATAGAGGGTTCATGAAGTGATATAAATATGATGATTACATGTTTCATCTTAAAAATAGAATCTTTTTTGTGATTCTAATGTGGATGAGGTGATGATGATGAAATATTACAAGAGGGATGCACTAACCATGATTCTTTTTAATATAATTACTAAGGTTGGTAACTAAATATTTAGCCATTGAGCTAGTTATGATTAAATGTGATCATGTGGAGATAGAATACCCCCGATTAATAATGGATTCCTAGGAAATTCCTCTATGATCTGACTGTTGAACTTGATACCATAGGATTCTAAGGATATTATTCTAGGATCCTTCAGTTGAGAAAAATACAACATGAAATCATTGAGAAATCCACTTGGATTCATCTTATACCTATATGGGTTTCTCAAGATGATAGGATCTGATAGTTTTTGTCTATATGGATTTTCTAGGGTCACCCCCATATAAATTAGACATATTCCAGATACTATTATTGGATTTTCTAGGTTTATACCCAATGGAATTAGTTTTATTCCTGATGTTACTACTTTATTTTCTATGTTTATCTCCTATGAAATTTATTACACGCCTTATAATTATGGTATTACTAGGATTAACTCATATTTATTAATCTATTATTCTTAATATTATTAGTATGCCTTAGATACATCCAATGATCAAATGATTGGA
Organism: Viscum album; assembly: GCA_963277665.1. Classification (NCBI taxonomy): domain Eukaryota; kingdom Viridiplantae; phylum Streptophyta; class Magnoliopsida; order Santalales; family Viscaceae; genus Viscum; species Viscum album. Next base: position 816,639,750 of record OY728140.1, read on the forward strand.
CCTAATACTATATGGCCTTTGGGCTTAGAATTTGGTGGAATGGTTCTTTGATATTCTCATAGGAACTTTGAAACTAGACAAAGTAGGTAGAGTCAATCCCTGAATTCATGATAGAACATGAGGATTGAAGGTGGTTATTTTATTTATTATTCTATGGTTGTTTTATATATTCAGCTAAGTAAGTCCCATGCACATACACTGAATTTAATAGTTATTTTTGGTACCACATTGTTGGTTCCTTATGAAGTTTCACTCACACCCTACTTAGATATCCATGGAACTTGGGTACTTGATAAAATCTTCATTGTTCATAAGTTTAGGTTGGTAGAGGCTTGAGTTTGTATTTTTCAACTAGATAGCTTGGATGGGTTAGGATATGGATGAGGTATGAGTCAATAATGTAGTATAGCCTCCTATAGTTTATTCTTTTATTTATATTTTTTATGTGATAAACCTAGTGGGGGATCGGTCTATGTGTGTTGGAATGATTGCAAGTCTATATAACTACTACTTCTACATTCATTTATTATTTATGATTTTGCTTCATTCTTTTGAATACACTAGTTTTTACTACTTGGCTGATGTTTAGTTATTTTATTTTATTTTTAACTATGATATGGGGATATAGTCTCACCATAATAATACTCTAGACTCCCAATTCTCATTGGAAGGATATGTCATATAAGGATGTTCTTTTGAGGTCCCATTATAAACTTCTCTAGTTTAAACATCACTCATTGGTCATTGATTGGGGGAGGAAATTACCTCAAGAAATCTCTAGTTTTCCTCTGTAGTGTTAATTATATTTAAATATTATTGGTTATCCATATGTTTTACTACCTTAGTAATTTCAAACTTCACATACTCATCTCGCACTTAGAAAATCAGAAAATCTTAGTTGACATCGATGGTATCCTTCCGAATAGAAATAAAAGGGAAACCAAGAATGATAAAAACACTCCTTCCTCTTCCATTTCCAAAATAAAAAAATCAACATGATATATGAACTTCTATACCTTCACCATGAAATCTCCTAGAATTATGATTGGGTATTTCAATGATCTATTCACTGGATATAGTGGAACTCTCATAGGGTTTTGATGACCAACATTGAGCTTATTGAACACATTTAATGGCATCAAGTTTATTCTTTCTCCCAAATCACAATTTCCATTATCAAAATTTCATGATTTTATAGTTAAAGGGATGTAAAACCTACTCAAATATCAATGTTTCGAAGGACTATTCCATTAAACTACTATTAAGTATATTTCACTAAATTAGACAAAACCCAAGTCCTCCAACCTCTTTTTATTTGAAATCATCTCCTTGAGAAACTTAGCATTTATTGACATATGTCAGATCATCTTAATAAATTAAAATTTGATATGAAATGGTTTAAATATCTCAAAAAAATTCTAATGTTGATCCTCTACATACCCATAGTTCATCCTCTCTAGAAAAGTGAGATGTGGATGTTATGATCAAACTCGATGATTTTTCTCTTCTTGGTCTTCCACTGGTTTTTTCTTTAGATATTCTTGATAATAATTTTCATCGTTACCTTAATTATTTTCTCAACTTCTTCTTTTTATTTTTTTACTATTTTCTTCCTCAACCTTTATTTTACTCAATGTTTCTCCCTAAATCTATCTTATTCTCCATAAAGTGATGACCTTCACCTATTTCCTTGGTACTTCCATGTTTCTTGCTAAGAATCCAAGTTGTCACACAATTTTTTTAGGAAATTTGTCCCAGATGTGTCTTAATTTTGTAAAGAAATCCATAATTATTCAATAAATAATTATCATTATTTTTTTGGAATTTATCCACTTGGATAAGGAATTAATTTTTTTATAAATGGGGGATATTTATATTATTATAGAAAAACTCATTGAGTGTTATAAAATTCATAGATAGTGGGTCTCAATGTCTATTATCCTTGGGGTAACTCTGAAATTACTAAATTAAAAATAATCACATACCCCACACTATCTCTCCATCCTTAATTCCACTGAACCTTCCTCACCCCTTTTTTGTACTTATTTTGTAAGTATAGCTGAGGCAAGTTGTAATTTATAAAATTCACCTAACACATTGAGGTTTAATTTTATATAGATTGATAATCATAGAAAAGGTGAGGGACTCCAAAATTTTTATATGAAATTACTTTATAAGGTTCATAGTGCACTTATTGATTCTGGATATCTAATAAAGTATCCATCTTCTTAGACATGACCCTAAGTTTAGTAGCCAGCTTAGTCATCTCATCCATATAGTGCACACCCCACTTGGTCGGGCCTCACTTTCTCTACCATTGAAATATATTATCAGCTAAATTATACAAAATATATTGATCTTTCATGAGAGGTTTCCTCAACAATGAACCTCATGTGGATAAATTTACTTTGGCACTTAAAATTTTATAACTTCAAACAAAAGGTCATAATTTGAATCCAAAAGTTGACTCCATGATGTGGGAACCTCTAAAATATCAAATTTACTCTCTCTTGAGATTTTTAGTTTGATTATTCGTCTTTCTATATGAAATTTTGTATATTACTTCTCAAAATCTCCATCTTTTTCAAAGGAAAATACTTCTTCATAAATTTGAAAGAGATCTCTTCCCATTTAAATATTAATCTTGGTAGTTATAGATTCATCCACTCTTTTTTTGTGCCCTGTAAATGAAAAGGGTATGTATTTGAGACTGATGGAATAATTAAAGACTCTATTGTTCTTTAAAGTATCACATATCTTGATGAAATGGTAATGATTATTAAGGGGGTCATCATTTTTCATTCCTCTATATTTCCTAGCATTATGTATCATCTTAAGGAATCCCAACTTCATATTGAATTTATTTACTTGAATTTTTGGCCTTATGATACATAGAGATACTTATTCTATAGAATAAAATATTTATTCCATCAAAATCATTTTCTATGGTTCTTTTTTTTCCTTCACCAATAATGTTAGACAACTAATTATATGTGGACCAATATCATGGGTTCTTTTCTATTGATGATATTCTGTTATAAGATAAATAATGATTGATCTATGGGAGGAATACAAGGGGATCCAAAAAATCTATATTCATTAATATGTTGTGTGGCATGTGGCTATGCATATTTTATTTACAAAAAGACAATCATAAACACCCATGCATGTCAAACATAACAAAACATAAAAATAAAAAGAGAAAAAAATATAGACAACCAATCAATCCATAATTAATTTAATTGGCTAGTTCCATACTAGTTCCCTAAGAGAAGTGCTACAAAATTGACACATCCCCATGTTCCATTAACTCTTTGGGGCATTGGTTAAATTTTAAAATTTTAAATATAAAACTCTAAAAACAAAAACTATAAAACACTATATATAAATTTGAATTCTTGAGATAGAACCATAGAAAAAATAGATATTAACTTATTAATTACTTCTAATTGTTTGTTTGGATGGATTTAAAGACAAAAACTAGGTGATAAAATAATATTAAGGTGATATGTTGAGGAAATATTGACAGAAAAGTGGACATAAATATAATCTTCATTGAAATTTAGATGAGTGAAAAAGATGGTGTACTAATTTAAAGGGATATGTTCCTGAAAATGTACGATTAATTTTCTTTATGAATAAACAATGGAGATTAATTATTATACTTCATAGGGATAACTAATATACTCATCCAGTGAAAAGTAGTACTACCTAAATTTTTTTGATTACTTTGGTCAAGTTAATCTAATAAGGCCTAGGAAAATTAATTTTAATCACAAAATAAAGAAGGCAAAGTTAGGTTATATCTCTCTTACATCACCCCTTAATAACATTGAATTATGTCTTCTGGTCACCATCACTCTCTATAGGTGACTTGGGAATATGATTATAAGAGGCTTAATGTGATGTTAATCTACCCAAATGATTCAAGGATTGGAATAATCGTTTAATGTTAAACAATTAACCTCTTATTACTCATCCAACACCCCTGAAGAGACTACTCACCCATGATGGATTGATCATCCATCACAAGTGAAATAGTAAAATCAAAGGATAGAAAACACATACTCGATGGAGAAGAAAACAAAGCCATCATAGATAGACAAAGTTGAAACTTTACAAATATAAAAACTACAATCTCAACCCACAAGCATGAATCAAGCCTTAATTTACCAAAATATAATTTTAAACAAACCTTGGAAAGTCTCCCTAAAAGTTTCATTTTTTTATGGATGCTCTCTTATTTTTTTAAAGTATCAAAATTTGGATACTATTAATGGTTTACATCCTATATTATAAATAGGTTGTCCATACACAAGAAGAATCCATGATTTTTTTTGGCACGTATAATTAAATACAAGGATTTACCATGAAGTGTTTGACTAACTCCATGGCACAATTGTTCTACTACAGTATGATGAAATAGATACATCACTTCAAATTTATAATCATAGGAGATCATGGTGCACTCCTCTAAGTTTTTTTTCATGGTTTGACTATATTAAAATAGATCTTTGATAGGTCATGATATAGAAAAGTGAAACACCATGGAGGTTAGCCAACATTATTTCCATGTTCAACCCATATTTTTGAACATCCATGACATATAAAATGTGTTATGATGTAGTAGTATTGAGGCCCATATTCAGTTTTTTAGTTCTTGATTTTTTGAATTATAGTGGGATCATTGAAGTGTAAGAGAATATTTTATTCAAATGAAAAATGAAATGGCACTTATGAAGTTTCTAATGTTATCTATAAAAATTTGAAGTTATCATTATGTATATACCACAATGTATAAAGACACACTATGTTGTGGGGATCTCTCAGTGGCGCCCTATATAATTCTTTTCCCATACAAAACTTTCATCCTTATGGTTACTTCTTCAGCACCCAAGACACTCCTTAGTAGTCTATTGATTTTTTGTGGGACCACCCCATATGATGACCACTATTATATAATTCCACCAATCTCTATGGCTCTGAATATCTCCCCATGATGGCCCACAATTGACCATTCTCTTCATATACCATCTAGTCATGCTCCATGATTGAGTTTTTTAGTTTTCCCATGGTAACTGACTGATCTCCTATGGTGCTATGACAGGTTAACCATATTTATTTCTATGTCTTGATTCTTTATTGAGGTGAAGAGGTTTCTTTATATTATATATTATTTTCAAATAATTTTAACTATATTCTTATCAAAGGATATTATGGAATAGTTCATTGAGTTGTGACATGATTACTTCTTCAGATCTTCCTAATAGGTTCCCCATTATCTCCCACGTCATGGAACTTAGTTCTATAACATGGTTCTAGTCATTCATTCATTAAAAACCTCCGAACTCTCCAAATTCATTTCAGACCTAAAATTTGGATACAAATTCAAAAAAAACCCAGAAATAATACAGTATTTTCTCCAAAAATGATGCTCAAATTATGGCTAAATGATGTGAAAAAATTAGTCTTATTAACATCAAATACCTTTGTATCTTGAGTATCATTGATGCATTTCTAGAGGACACTATTTGATTATAATTTTGGATTATGGATTTTATTGTTTCTATTAATGATAAAAAATCATATTGGTTTATGTTTTTCTTTCGTATGAATTAGGATCAATTTTTTAAAATTTTGGGAGTCACCCTAAAATTTTTTGTGAGGATATATGGAAGAATTTATGGATAGTATTTATGAAGTCACAACATTTGAATTAAAATATGGTGAAAATATATTATATATTTTCTAAAAGTTGTTTTGGAAGATATCCAAAATATTTTTTGATATGGTTTCTTGATTTATTTCACAAGATGTAACATAAGGTTAAAGTTTTCAAAAGTTTATGAGGGTTTTAGTGAAAGTGGGATATTTCTGTATTTGTGAACTAAAAGGTTAGCCATGATATAATGTTTTAAAGATAATTGTTTTCTATCCTTATGTGCACCATGAAATAGTGAGAGACACTATTTCGTGGTGATTATTCATGTGGATTATTGTACTATATTACAACACTTTATTCTTCCAATATCATTTTATTACACTTATTATATTTAGTTATTCGTAATATGATTTTGAATAAAAGGATTTTAAACATTGAAAAAATTAGTTCTATCAATAAATGAATTAATGAGGATAACACTAAAAATGATTTAATGGGATAAAATATAATAATCATTTATGAAGCATTCAAATTTATATTGGTTGAATGTTTGGAGTACTTTGATTTATATATAAACCATTTCAATCCTTATATGAGGTGTTTTTTATATTGTATCAAGACTCATGATAGAAACTCCTCAAGTTGATTCTCTCATTTCTTTAATTCTCTCACACCTTTAAATATGGATCTAGAATAATGTGGTGTTGATAGTGATCCTTCCCAAGCATTAAGTGATTCCCACAATTCATGGATACCTTTATAAGAATAATTTTAGATGTTTCTCATTGATCTTGATCAATAATTTGTGAAAATATTTGAAGATATGGATCAACTGGTGTAAGGTATTTTATAGAAACCATTAATTTTCATACAATAACATTACATAACTTTTATGGAATACTTAAAACATAATACAAAAATACACCCAAAGACCGTATTAGTTTAGTGACTTTGGAAACTTGGAAAATTAAATAATGGTACATAAGTGAGGAACATTATTTCCCACTAGGTTCTTCTTGACTAGAACCCCTCTAATATATATCATACAAGAAATATATCTTCATAACATAGGGGAGCAAACATAAAAATGGGTGAGATAAGATTCTATGTAAGCTTAAAAAAGGGAGACATGTAAGAATAAGAATGATCATAGGGGTATAATAATGTTATCATAACATTAGAATATCACTCCATATATATCATAGATCATAAAAATGAATCATGGAATAAAACACGACAGTTCATAAGACATGAATCATATTTAAATAATGAACATAATATTTAAAAACATAACATAGGAATAATACATGGAATTCTAGAAACACATAATAATAAAAATGATTTCTATAGTTGTAAATTAATTGTTTCCAATTCTATATTAGTAGTATGGGTTTACTCCACATACCATCTTAGTAGTCATGGTTCACTCCCATGGATATCTTAGTTGCATGAGTTCAAACATCATACCATTTTGGTATTCATTATTCAATCCAATGGCCATATTAGTAGCCAAGTTTCTCTCCCAAAACCATATTAGATTATCTCGTGAGATATAAATATTTACCCAATGCATTGGAGGGAGATATAGGTCCCACCAATCTCATAATGAAATCATACATACATGTTTCACAAAATCATAAATAATCATATCATAACCCATGAAATTAAATGAGTATCATAAACATGTAATCATATCATAAATTATTAAAAAATATAGAGTTTTCATAATAATTTCAAATGAATAACCCATAAAAAGTAACAGGTTTCAAAAGCATATAACTTGTGAATGAGAAACGAGTTTCATAAACATAATGTCAAAAAAACATAATCCATTTAGAGAAAGAATATGAATGGAAACATTAAATGATTTTAATATTAATGTAGGATCAACACCAATATATGTAATTTTATATGGTAAATAATTTTGAAATATATTTTAATAACATTTCTTAAGGAAAATATACTTTCTACATTGAAAAACACTTTTTAAAACATAAAACCTTTTCCAAAACCTTTTTATTTAAAAATAGTTTTTAAAAATTATAAAGACATATTTAAACACTATAAAAAAAATTTAAAATAATTTTTCATTTAAAATAATCCTCAAAGATCATTTGAAAACATTTTTGAAAACATGGTTTTTGAAATAAAATAGATTTTTGGCTGAAGAGAGAGTTAAAGTCAAACATTCTTGAAAACACTCTCTTAACTATTTTATGTACCAAAGAGTGTAAAAATGTTAAAAATATATTAATATATCATGAATATTAATAGGATAATAAAATTCATGAGATTTTTTAAGTGATGGATCATAGGATTTAATCAAAGTAACCATAAAGATAAATAATCTCAAAAAATGAAGATATTGTTTAAATAAACTCTTATCACTTGGTAAATTGGGATCATACTATCCATGTAAGAAAATGAAGTTACAAAATCTTAAAATATAATTAATATAATGATATTCATGATATAAAATTTCAAATGGATGTATATACACCTCAAAAAATAATGTAGGTGTATAAAAAAACTTGTGTCTCAAAGAAGGCAAATTGAGACAAATTTGTCTATCTCATTTGGTATATTTTGAAAGATTAACTACATGAAATAAAAAACATAGAATGGATATGTAAATAAAAATAAATTTAAGAATAAGATTCATATAATACATTCATGGGAATTATGTACACCATAAAAAAAATAAAAGAATGGTGAACATGGCATGTATCTCACAGATATAAAAAGTGAGATGAAATTCCCTTACCTTGTGTCTTTACTCTCATCATACTCATAAAAAATTCCTTTATAATAAAAATAAGTTTATCATAAATCTTTAAAATAAACATATTATTATATATAATACCATATATGGTTTCGTTATTACTTTATCTTACCCACTTGTTAACAATTCTAGGTTAATGTTTCACTTTGGGTAATAAATGCTTTGTTCTTCGCATGTGTCTTAATTTGTTATATATTTGGTCCTTATACATATATCATGATTTAAAAATATAAAACATGATATAAATATAATTTAAATTCAGTAAAATGTATTATAATAATCTATATAATATAGAATTATGAAATGGAATACACCATTCATGGAGATGGTAGGTCGTATGTACGCATGAACGATGTTTCTGTTTTAATTATCAAATTGAAAGAAAGAAATAAAATGAAATATATTTATATAATATCATTAAAATATAATTATAATGTTATATATATAATATAATTTCACTAAACCCATCCTTAATATATTCCATGTAGCGTGTGAATGAATAACCTCACTTTGAGTGGGTGGTAGTCCACACTTCCTCAAAAGAAATTATCGTATTTACACAAAATGGAAAGTATAAAGATACATGTTGTAAAATAATTACAGAATATTAAATTCATTATAAATATAATATATATAATATATAAATATATTTTATATCATAATTACCACCATGATAGGTGGTAAAGTAAAAAAATAACAATCATCGTTCCGTGAGGCAGTAGTTCTCCATACACATAAATAGTTTGTTTGTTGCCCATTAAATGGAGGTGTGTGTAAGTGTAGATTGAACCCTTAGAATTAAAAAATTTAAGAATATTTAGGATACTATTGTTTTTTATAATCATAGAATAAAGAGATTGTAGGGGGTAGATAAAGAAAATAAAATAACAGAGTTTGAGGGAGGATGTCACCTCTTCTTTGGATAACTCCTTTTGGTTTTCAGCAAAGGGATTCCTTTGATTACTTAATGCCCAAAGGGAGGATTAAAGAAGTAAGGGAGGTATTTTAGGAAGTTTCTTGTTCAAATATTTTATGAACCTATGTGTTTTGAGAGTTTTGAATAATGGGTATATTTTTTGGCCTTTTATAGAGGAGGTAAAGAACTCACTTGGATTTTTGGAATACAAGTTAGGCGTACCCACATATTTACCTATCAAAAGTAACAAAAAACCAACCAAAATAAATAATTTAAGGTTCATGGCCTAATAATTTTAATTAAATGTGGTTTGTACAAGTGTATAGGCCATTTTGGGTCATAAATTTAAGGTTTAGTACTTTGTTAACCTAATTTTTCTCCTAATTGTTTTAATTAATTTTAATCACTTTCACTAATTTTTTTGGTAAAAAATGAATTTGAAATTAATAGATGTTAACAATTATTCTAACTAAAAATATGGAATCCATTTTTTCAAATTCCAATAATATAAGTGGGAGAAATTAATTTAAATTTAATCCCACTAACATGATGACACCACAAGTTTTTGAAGTAAAAATATCCAAAAGTTTGCTATGTTTTTATACCGATTTTCAAAGTGAAATTAATTATAATGAACTAAATTGGATTAATTAATAAAAATATTATATATTTAAACATTTAAATCAATTAAAAATATATTTCCATTTTATAAATAAATTAGATAAAAAACTAGTTTTGAATTAAAATTTAGTATCTTTCACTATTCACCAAAAAATGAATTTTCTCAGAAAAATATGAAAAATTCACCCTAAGATCATTTCAAAATTCTAAATTCCAAAATAAAGTTTATTTTATGAAATTAAATTTTATAATGTGTATAAAATTAATTTTATTTTTTTATATAATTACATAAAAAGGAGTTCATTTGAGAAAATAATATATTTAAAAAAAGACTTTACAAAATTATATCTTTCATTATCAATATGTTTTATTTATATAAAAAATTATAAAAAATATTTGAAAAATATTTATTACCATTCATATAACTAATTATAAAACTAGGTTATAATTATCCCATTTAAATAATTATTAAAAAAACATGTTTCATAGAAACTCATTTGAACGTGTAACGTATGCCAAGTAGATGTTGTGAATAATGTACGAAGATTAAGTTCCATGTGAAAGGAATGTATGACTTAGTGTAATACATGAAATCAATGAAAAATTAATTTATTTGAAAAAAATCTTCATAAAAACTTAGGGTGTTACATATTTAATTATTGTTCATCATTTATTTTCATTCTAATTGTATGGATAAATTCTAGTATTAATCGTGTTTTAGAGTGTTTTTGAATTATATTTTAGCTGTAATAAATTCATCTAAATCCCAAAATTCTGAGCCCACACAATCTACTAAATAAATAATCATTTCATGTAACCAACATGCATGTCCACTATCCTGTTCATCTTTACCTTATAAGTTACTAGGAACTCACTCCTTTACTCTTATGGAAGAGTGAATTCAAATAACCGTCAACATTAACACCCATAATTGATATCGAAACATACCCTAACCAATATTGGTCATGATAATTTGTACAACTTGATCACATTCCCCAACTCATACCTCCTGGAGTTATACTTTATTAATCTTAGGATCACATTCATAATTAACTAACCATTCACCCTTTCATGGAAAAATCATTCCCAAAATCTGACATCCCTTATGATCTGTTCAAAATTATTGAGTGTCTACCCATGAACCTAACATAATAAATCATACCATCCTTCATACATGTCATATCACATATACCTTACCCACTTTCCTCTATAACGAGTGATAATGAGCTAACCCATTTGCTAAACAACCTATAGAAAATCACCCTAAAGGTGTATTCCCAACTACCAATTAACTATCATAACCTTGAATCTTGCTTAGAGATATTCCATTATAACTTTAAAGTCACATGATCACTCCACTAGGATTGGAATCTAATCAATCCTTACCCCTAAACATTAAAATAACCTTAATAACACTATCTATTTTTTTATAACTCACCCAATCTTAAGGCATCCTACATGCATCTAGTGCCTCAAACTGCCCACTAAGTGTTCTCATCATGCCTCCAGTACATAACTATAATATTATAATATTAAATAAGTAACCAATAAAAAATTATCGCTATTAGTTCTAATTAATTAATGAACCCTAAATAGGTTATTCAAGAAAACAGAAAATAACTTATTATTGATGTTTTAATTAACAAAAATCATTTCACCATTTTTTTCCAAAACATTTATTTTATTTCTAAAAATAGTTTTACGAAATAATTTTATTAAAAAATGTTTTTCCAATAAGATGTATAAGTGAACATGATTAACAGTCTTACATACTGACTATAACACATATACACGTGTATCTTTCTATACTAACCCAAGAGTAAAATAATAATAATAAATCATAACACAATATTTTAATAAATATCTCATCTTTAACAGTAAAAACCAATAACCACAATCCTATAACATTGGTAACTTACAATTTCCACCAGACATGCTGTTCATGAAAAATAAGCTCAATTTCTATCCAATGTTTTGACTATAAAAACTCTGTTTACCACACTATAAAAAAATAACCGAGTAGTGGAAATTATTTTTAATATGGCGGTGGTTTAAACTGTTGCGATCTGGTTCTGCGTTGATTTAAAACTGGTGTCGACTTCCAATATGTGGTGGTTTCTTCCATTTAGAAATGGTTTCTAGTAAGTGTTATAGATATCATATTTAGTGGCGGTTTAAAGTGGGAAAATATGGTAAGGATTCAGTAGCAGTTTTAATCACTGCTAAATATTTTATTTTTTTCATAGAGACCGCTGATAAAACCAATAAAATCACCACTAAATAATCTTCTATCATTTTTAGCAGCGATTTTAACCACCTCCGATAAAAACTATCAAGATATAGAGGCATTTTAAACAGCTGGTATATGTTGATTTGGAAATAAAAACTGACTACAGATTCTGTAGCCTAGTACACTAAAAAATCATATGTAGAGAACATATAACCCAAGGTATGCACACATAAAATATAATCATAACTAAATATGTCAAGGGAAACTATATTTCACATTATAAAACCACACCATTCCTCTAAAACAATGAAAACTCACAAAAAGGTAAACCCACTATTAAACCCATATTTGTCTTAAAACCTAACAAATAAGCATTTTTCTCAATGAAAACTACCCTTGAAATTTTAGAAAACATTTAAAACGCATAAAAACAATTTAAAAGAAACCAAATTACATTTATCTATTCTATTTACCAACTTTTATAAGGAAAAAATCCAATCATGAATGGAAAGCCTTTCCGAGACCACACTAGATACCATATAAATCTTCACTTTAACCCAAACACCCAATAGAAAATCAAAAATTATTGAACAATTATTTAAAAGTAAATTAATTAGAAATAGTTACCTCAAATGGTGAAACCATGTTGTTTTCAAACAAATCTACCAGAAATAAACTAAAAGGAGTGTTTACAACTACTAGAAATTAAAATCCCCACATCCTTGAAAAATTAACCTATAAAATAATCCAAACAAGCCCATTAGGTTTAGTGGAACATATAGAGAAAGATATAACAACAATAGAAATATAAGAGAAGTTCATGCTTCTTGAAACTGGTGAAGACTCACTAAGAAACCAACTCCAATCCACAAAATAATTGAATAGAATAAAGGTAGATACCTATGTGAGGTGTTTGGGTTGATAGGGATTAATGGGGAGCCTTACAGGGTAATCCCCCCATTAAAAAGAATAGAAAGAGAAAAATACCCTGTTATGTTTAGGCCGCACATTTTTCTAAACCGCACAAAAACCACGAGGATCAAAGGAGGGAGACTTATAGAGAGGCTAGATGGTGAATATTTAGTAGGAGATATAGGGATCGGGGAAACAAAAATCTGACAATTCTAGGTAGATATGATACTATTTGGGTGAGGAATATTGATAAGGATATGTATCATGAATAATGATGTAAAGTGATTGATGTCAAATCGTGAGTTGATGTAGCTTAAGGGGATGATGGAAAATAAATGATGAAAGTGGTTTTCAGTCTATAAGCTATAAGGAACAACACTGTGAATGAGAAACAAGAACGTGCATAGTCTTTAATAAATAAATCATGAATGAAAATTTAAAAATGCGAAGAAAATTTATAACCATAATTATTAAACTTTACCTTGTGGGATTTCAACAAGAAAGAAATGCCACTTAGGTAATGCTATGTTGCATTAGGGAAAGGATTTTTTATTTTGATAAAATAAAAGATTATATGGGCTTCACTAAATAACATGAAGATAATTGAAAGATAGTTGTTTTAATCATATTCAGTCCAATATTTCTATGAATGGATGACTATCAATGCAGCCCTAAAAGGTTTCCATCCTATTCAAACATTGGAAATCGTGAAAATGTTAGGTCATGAAATTGTTAGGTGAATAATATATGCCACACATGATGCATGAAAAAACCCCCTCTTTCTATATTTGTTTGAAACGTTAAAAACACCACTAATCATTGTCCTATGATCAACACAAATCATCCCCCTCTCCATCTCTGTCTCAACTTCCTTCTATCGACACCTGTAAGAAAATTATATTGAAAATTAAATAATGTTGTATATTTATATTTAAACTTAAAAACAATAGATTTTTGAGAAATAAATTATTTTGAAATTGTGTGATTTACCTGCTCACTACTAGTCATCGATGTAATACCACCAGTGATAGAACCGACCATCTTCTGATATAAATCAGTCAATGATTTCTACAAAGCAGATAGCTGAGCGCCCTATTCCTGAATTTCATTTTTCATCAAAACAAACTCTCTATGAGAATATTGGGGTAGGGAGTGAATAAAACAAGGAGTAGATACAGCTACAATCCCTAGTGTCTAGCCAAATATCTCTGATGGTAATGGTCCCAAACCCATCCCATGCACTCGACCAAGATACTTCTTCCCAAGGAATTTACCAATTAGGTCATCCTGGGAGACTGAGTAGGACTACGCAGAATTGGCATCCCATAGTTCTTTAATTTTTACCTATAAATCCTAATATCAGTCATATTAGAAGTTATATATATTAACATATTGACAAATGATAATAAGTTATTATAATAAAAAATGAATTCATACCCAACTTATTTGGCATGCTCATTAACAAAACTCCCATCATATTTTTATGAACATACAAACACACTTCTGTTTAGGATTATTGGTACCCTAAACTCTGTGACTGCATTAAATAAAGATTAATCAACAATTTAATACATTAAATAGATAATATTGTCTTATAAATATTTAAACTAATGAAAATATTACTATATTTGATCAAATTCTAGAAAAATACTTTGACCCCATAGTGTGAAGGATGATTTCTTAGCCTGAATCGATGCATTCTTCCTTGAAAGATCTTGAAATAAATAAAATGTAATTTATTATTAATGTATTCAATGTCATCTCTGTTTCATATATATGTTTAAATGTAAAATGAGATTAATATAAAAATATATATTCAAATACCATGTTCTTCTCATCACGATGCCTATCAATAAAAACTTTCCATTTCTCTTTAGGTACCCCATTATGTACATTATCATACATTTTTTAGGATCTAAAAAAAGTATCATTGAATTTTTTCCATAATCTCCATTTAAAATATTTCCATTTCTTGCCCAAATATTTCAATTTCCACTTTCATGTTATCATATCAACAACGGTAAAGTGAAAAAACATCTACACATAGAGTTTCATTTTGAAAATATTATCATTTAATTACATAATGACATTCAATAACTTCATAATGTATTAAAATTACCTTTATTTGTGAATCAAAAACTTCATTTTTCAAATATGAAGTCATATTCCTCCAATCATCATAGGTAATGGGAAGGGTAACCATCTCCATCGCTGCTGGTCTAGAATCTAGCCAAGTAACCCCATGATGTCATCCGTAGGGACCCCATAAGAATCAAATGGAAGAACTATCTTTAGTCTGGTCAGATTCCATCTGAAATTTTAATATTTTTCTCCATAGTATCATTATTCCCATATTTTATGAAAAAAATAGCTTGTAGTATAAAAAAGTGAAATAAATTTATTCATATTAAAAATTTTACCTATAACATTTACCCTCCAATATCCCCATGAAGAACTAAGAGCGGTGATTTGCTACTTCACTATTGAGGCTAATGAATGGGAAGGTTTCGATAGAGCTATAGATGGGATGTTGATTAAGGGTGTGATAGACAATATAGGGAGTAAAGTGGATGGTGTCTTAGATGATATATGGAGGGAGATAGATGGACCATTATTTGTTGGTGTGGTTAATGTATTGTTAACTAAGATTCGACTGGAAATAGTATGATGATTCCTTCTTGAAATTCCTATCATTTAATCAAATAAAATTTAGTTCAGAACATATATTTCAAAAAATCCATGTAGAAAAAAAATAGAAATGATAAAATATTCACCATAATAACAAAAAATATATACATAACAATGATCATGAATGACTACACAAATGACATAAGTGGTTGATAAATGAATGGATAACTGCACATACAATCATTTTCCCCTTCAATCATTTCAGTTTCATACTCTATCATTACTTCATCTACTTAATCCACCATTATAAGAATAATATTTTCAATATCATGATGGGAAAATAAGTTTTCTTCTTGCTTTTGATGGGATTCAATGTTAGAGGTCAAATCTTCCACTTCATCACCCATATCATATAAGTCGCTCTGTTTTACATGAGAAACTATAATCCAACCTTCATCCATGACATCTTTCACCTAATATACCTTTTTCGAATGTGATGATAAGATATACAGATCATGTAGTTCACAGTCACCAACATCCATCAAGTGAGATAAGTTTATCGAATTAAATTGCAAGGAATATCTTTTAACACCCATGATAATATCTACCCAATTTAATTTGAATAAAACAACAAAAAAAGATGCTTGTGTTAGTTTAATTTGATAATATCAGTAAACCTTCCATAGTATCCCACTTAATCAAATGTAAATATTCTACTATTTTGTGTTTTCAAACCCTTTTCCTGATCGACTATGTGGAATCTAAGTCCATTCATGTTGTAAGCATCGAACTTTATAGCTTTTTTTAGATTACCCTGAGAAAGAAACTTCAAATATTCTAACAACCATGCTCGAGTATCAGTATTCATGATCTAAAAAAAATTAATATACATTATTAGATTTTCAAAATATATGTATCAACCAAATATCCATATTTATTATAATATTTATGAACTTACACGTCATGCAAACAATTATACAATCTCTTTATTAACAAATTTTGTTATATCTTCCTAATTTTGTGTTCAACCTCTCATTTTCATATTTTTGGTATCCTCAACTCTTTAATAAATGGAACTATAGTTTTAAAATTTAGAATCACATATCTATGTTCCTGTAATAATTCCATTTCTATTAGTGTAACATTTGAGTTCCTCCTAACTGATCGGCCAATAATAGGAAATATTTTCGATTTCCCATTTATTTGAGATTGATTCAATGTGTCTTCAACACATTTAACTCGACTGAATATTGTATCAATATTATCCATGCATCTAGAACAAAAGGTAAGATACTCCTCTTCCAAATAGACTTCAGAAATAGATCCTTCAGGTTGAGATTTATTTTTCACATATGATTTCAAATGCCCAAGATATCTGTGAAATAAAATAAAAAACATGTAATTATGAATTTAATTAAGTACCAATAATTTTTTAATGAAATGGAAAAACATAAAAAATAAAAGTACCTCCAAATTGGATTCATTCATTGATAATGTACGAGTCCTCCTAATTTAGCTTCCTCAACTAAATGCACAGTTAAATGCATCATGACAATAAAAAACGAAGAAGGAAAATAATCTCCATTGTGAAAAGTGTCAATAAAAATATATCTTGAAGGTTTTGAATCTCAAATGGATGTAGAGTTTTCTCGCATAGTTTTCTGAAAAAAGTACATAATTGGAGTAGAAAATCAGTATCCTTTTCAGGTAATAATTTATGTAATTCCAATTGTAGTAACTGTTGAAACAAAATATGTGAATTGTCACTTTTCAATCCATGTAACATATGATGCCTTAAGTCAACAGACCTTGATATTTCACTTGAATACCCATCAGATACCTTCTCATGTATTAAAAATATAAGGAATGTATCTTTATCCCTATTTCTCATTGTAAAAATTTCTGGAGCATACTTTCCATTCTCATCTGGCCAGAGATCATGCTTTATATTCATTTCTTATAAGTATTTCTGAGAATTGTGGTGATCCTTTGACTTTCCATGCTCAATAAGAAATATGAGAATCAAATTATCATAAAAATTCTTCTCAATATGCATCACATCAAGATTGTTCCACAACAAATTAAATTCCCAATATATAAGTTTGAAGAATATACTTTTTTTCTTCTATTGTTGTGTTCCAATTTCACTTGACAGTGCACTTAAAACTCGTTTCCCACTATCATTAAAATGTTTCACCTTCCCAAATTCTTTTTCAACATTTTCCAGTTGTACTAATATTTTATGACCTATTAACAACTTTGGAGGTGTTCTAAGACCAATGAAACTATTGAATTTTTACTTGTTCATAAAAAATCTATGAGATGTATCAAGAAATATTTGATGACACAAGAAGCACAATTTTGTACAATAAGGTAGCCATTCGGGCCCAAAATCAAAGTTACAAATAGGACAATCCAAACACCTATAAGTTTTCCAACCAGCTAAATTCTCAAGTCTAGGGAATTCACTAAGGGTTCACATTAGTGCATCTTGTATTTTGAACATTTTTCAAGAAGATTCATCATATATATCAACACCTTTGCTTCATAACTCCTATAATTCTTAAATTAAGGCTATAAGTATAAATCAATATAATTTCTAGAAATTATTTTTCAAGAATAGTCATCGAAATGATAAAATATTTTTGTTGCATACGCATCCATAGAGGCAGAATTTGAGGGATAAAAACAACCATCCAAATGCTATAACTAGTACTCAAAGTCCCAAATGGGTTTAATCCATCAGTATCTAATCCCAATTGAGCATTCCTAGGACTAGATGACAAATCTTTATGAAATTAATCAATTTTTTTCCACGATTGTGAAACTATTGGATGTCATATTAACCCATCACTGTTATTATCTACAAAATGCCACTTCATGTGTTCAACAATTTTTGATGACATGAATAATCTTGGCAATCTAGGATTTAAGGGAAATTAATTAAAAAACATTATAGGTGCGTTCCTTTTCTTCCTCTTCATGGTAGTATGTTGATTCAAACTTACACCATCACCCATCGACTATAGTCTAGAATAAAAACATTTTTTTCAATCATGTCTGCTTGAATCCTCTCCCAAATAAATCATACAATCATTGTTATACACATATTTTTTTTTATAATTTCTACCAATATTATTAACAAATTTTTTAATATCACAAAAATACTCATGTATCCTTACTTCAGTAAATGCATCTCAAAAAAATTTCAATATCATGTATATCGCCTTATTTGTAATTTCACATAGGCATTTGATATGGTACAACTTCAGTAGAAAAGAAAGTTGTGAATATTTCAAACATCCACTATACACCTCTTGTTTTCCATCGTCAAATAAACAATGAAACTCAAATGTATGCTTAGTGAAGTTTTCTCCTACATTAGTCTCCATAGAATCAATATGAGGATCCAATGATATATTACAATCTTGATTTGGTTGTTCTGCATTCTCAAAAACATCACTTTTTATATTGCTATTTGTATAACCCTCAATTGGTTGTTCTGATATATTTTGATGTTGACATTGGTGTCTTGTAATGTCGAATAAATTATTTATAATGTTTTTTATTTCATTTTCCATTTTTGATGAAATTGGGAGCTCATTATGGGGATTGACATCAGTGTTCAACCTTTCTATACCATTCAATTCTCTATGACAAATCCAACAAAAATATTGAGTAGGGAATTACTTCACTATCAAGTGTTCATAAACATCATCTCACATCAACTGTAATCTAAATTTAAATTTAGTATATGGACATCTTATTCTCTCATCAACAAATCGATTGGAAATTGAAAAATCTAAAAATTAATCCAAGCCCTTAGCAGGCTAAGGTGTGTTCCTTGGTAATGTAATCCAAATTGTATCCATATATATCACAATGTGCCTACACATTCAAAAAAAATTAAAACACATAATTATTACAAAATAGGAAAAGAGATTCATATATACTAGCTGAAAAAATATTAATAAGTTAAATATGGTTTTCTTATACAAATATATATGGTAAATAATGTATCATTTTAAAAAGGATAATTAAAATCAATAAATTATAGTTATGAGGAAAATGATGTGTAAAAGAGTTAAATTTTTCATTTAAAAACCATTAAGAAAACCAAGAGGGAAAATACATGTTGAAATCTATTTGTAATAAAAATATTCATCTATGAAATCACTGAAAAAATTATCTCAATCCAATTTCAATAATTTATTAGAGGGCCAGTATTATTCTCAAAACTATTAATCTACTATCATGATACTCTTTTTTATTTAATGGATACATTTTGTAACATTTTTTATTGATTTAGTTGGTGGATTGATGATGATAAGGGATGTGTTATTCATATTTTCTCTTATTTATACATATATATGATTTTTACTTATCTTATTTATTTTTATTTTCAGAATTTCCTTTTCATGTATGGATGAAGACATCATTGACCTTATCAGTGGATGATGGTAGTGAACTGGGAGATATTGAATAGTTGGGTATTACGTGGTCAATTAATCTACTCTAATGAGGATTGGGAATTGATCAATGATGTGTATTACGAATCAATTGACATCATTGATTCCAAAATTTAAAATTATGTTGAGAATGATCATGACTTCATGGAAAATACTAATGAGGTGTTCTATTAAAAAATGAACCGCTCTAAAGATAAGGACACAAGTTCATGAAATCAATGTAATTATAATAATCTAGTAACTATAATGAGGTACCAGGTTCCACCAACATAATGTTCTTTATAAAAAGTAAAATAAAAATGTTTGACTACATCCATTTCTCACTCTCTATTTGAGGAAATTGAAACTCTTTCACCAAAGATATATTCAACCAATACAAAATTGAACTAGAGTAATTGATGAGGATCAATATTTAATGATTAATTATATATATTCTTATTGAGTATAATTTTTAGTTAAATCAAATTTCTCTCCTCCAATATACATTTAAATATACAGAACCATATAACCCATAAGAGTTGAGATTATGCATCTGAAAACCTCTTCTTCCTATATAATGATTTATGGAATCTGAATAACATAAGAATACTAATAATCTATGTATTGAGACAATAATCATAATGATATGAATTATACCTCATTTATTCTAAGAAAATATGTTATAAACAAGAATCAGTAGGATAAACATATCAATATCCACCCCAACTCCTTCAGGAACCAATATGTAATGTATAAATTAATTTATACAAAGTGAAATAGTACCACAGAGGGAGAGGTATCGATGACTCGGATCGAGACAAGTAGTGAGGGGCAAGGTCGAGACTAGAATTGAGGGGCGGAGAGGTGCTCGGTCAGGACTGGAGGAGAGGGGTAGTGAGCGGCTAGGTTGGTACCGAAAATGGGGGTGGTGAGGGTCAGGGGGGGAGGGAGGGTTGGGACCAGTAGTGAGGGGTGGTTAGGGTCAGGACTGGTAGGACATTGAAAGGTTTGGGGAGTTTAGGGGGTGGGGTCGGGGAGAAGTGTTAGGTGTGTGAAAAATTTAAAAGGTTTAGTGGTGGTTTTTAATAAACTACTACTAAATTATTTTAAAAAAATTAGCTGTGGTTTAATAAACTGCTGCTAAAAAACGCCGCTAAAGTATGATTTTGGTGTAGTTCCATATTCCAAATGGCAATACAACCTAAATAATGACCTAATAACACTTGTAACACTTTGATCTATGTGACCCAAATGGAGATCAAGCCGAGTGATGTGATATGAACTCATGTATGCCTCCTCATATGCTAGCGACTGCTGACTAGAAACAAGAGTTTATGACAAAAATTCAGAAGACTTTACTCTCAATTTTATATCATTTAATAATAAATAAATACTAACACCATAAACTATAATGGGAAAATCATAGTACACATATTATATTTAAATTAAAATCGAAAATAAAACCACAAAAAAGTAAACAAATATTTATATTGTATTAAAATGAATAATGTAGACATACATCAAAAATATAAAAAATATCACCCACTGGTCCAATTATATAATGTTGATGAAAATGAACTAAAAATATACAAAAGAGAACTTGGATATGATATTTGAGACTTTCCTCATATTGTTCTATAAACCCCATCAAGTTTCTCTATCTAGATAACCTGTATAATGTGTGCTTTAACTAGGATATCAAACATAATGTCTGAACATCCACTAGGGCACACATATAGGGTGTTATCATAAACCAAAATAGTCCACAACCAATGATTCCAGGAATATATTCTATAATATACCCATGTATGCATGAGAAAATAAATAACTTTTATCACAAAACATATGATAAATCAAGTCAAATGATCATATTATAATAATTCCCCAATGAAACCCAAACATATTTGATTCATCTTGTGTTGGTTAATCACACTAATCATACCAAAGGAAGACCCATTTAGTATCGTAAACTCTAGACAACCTAGCTATCGTAAGGGGGGGAAATTATATGTAATACCTTGAGATTTTATTATTAATTTTTCTTTAAATAAATACAATGTGTAAAAGTTTTTTTAGCATAAAACATCAAACTAAAACAAAATCATGATACTTTAAAATAAAATTATTAAATATGGTTATCATTATAAAGTTGTTAAATTACCAGGTATAAATAATCACATTATGAAATCTATATAGAAAAAGGAAAGAATTGACAGTCAGTAGTAAAAGTATTCCTTATAAATCTTTTTTTATATAATTGTAAAGGAGGTTGAATCAATAGGGGGTTCCCAAGAAAAATCCCAAGAAAAATTTCAATAATTATTGTTAGAGAGATATAATTTATGATAGGAGTTAACACTCCTAGAAATTTCTAGAAAGTTATATTCTAGCTGAACTACCACCCACGATTTATACCAGACCTTATCTTATCCTTTGGGATTACATGGAGATATTAAGGGGTTATGTAACTAGAAGTTAGGATGACAATGACATGACTAGACCCACTGGGTCCCCACCTAGACCATCGATAAGTTGAGGGTTCCACCCCATGCTAGCCTCCAATACGCTAGGGGCTGGTGAATAGCACCACGTAGGCATATCATAGACATGGCAAGCCTTAGCCTACCATAATCTACAATAAATAAATATATCCACTATAATAAATACTAAAATTATCAGTTGGATAAACATAAAAGATCAACTAAACTGAATGTAACACATGAATGAGACATCTGCTGAAATCCACAAGATAACTATTGAAAAAAACATAATATAAAAGGGGGAAAATATATTCCCAATAGATCTAAAAATAAAACTTAAAACTGAAAAAGGTTAAGTGGACCTCACTATAAGATGGCTCTAAACATGAATAGATCCTGGTACCACTAAATATATACCAACACCACATCATCCAAAGCCACTAGGCATCAGCTCCGAACAAGCTATGTCAACTACACACCCACAAATCCATATTTATTCTGTGTGTCACTAGCACTAACCAAACATGTGTCGGACCAAGGACCTTGTATGGATAAGATTAACATACTTAGTAGGATGCTCTAAAACCCATAAAGAGAGAAAGAAGAAATAGTTAACTCGACTCTTGACACATAATGTGTCCAAGAGGAGGATGATAAGGGAGAATCGAAAACCATTTTAAATCAATATTATCATCACTAATGAGTAGTTAAAAGGAAGTCTAGAAGAATAGTCTAGATATACTCAAACACTAAAGGAATCATGGATGCTGAGAAGTCTGAGTCATCACAACTCTAATCCTTGAACCACCTAACATGGGTAGTTTGTGGTGCTCAGAACACTAAAGAGTTCATATATCCTAAAGTCGATAGGAATCCATAACATCACATATTAAAGGTGACCCTAGGGTACTGAGGAACCCAAAGTATCATAGAAGTTAGCACTACACATGCTTCCATTATACATTTGACATTTAGAATCCAAGAAGTGGAGTCTGATCAACCCTAAAGCTCACTCTCCTACGGAGGTATCATGCACTACCTAAGGTTAAGGTTAATCCCATATATAACCAAAAAGATTCTCATGTCCCAGAGTACAAGTTAAAGCAACCTACACAGTCATTACCTTAGATGATACTGGAGGATCCCTTTCCCATCACTTTGGGTGAAATTAAATCTCTATTTGGAGGATCCTTTTCTATTATGAGCTTTATAGACCGGAAAAATAAAAACTCTAAAGATAGAGAATCCCATTCCCATATTGAGGGTGAAATACCAACCCTATCTAATTTTAATGTAGAGGATCCGAGCCTCATGTTGACAAGTTCAAAATACTGACTCCCTAGGAGGATCCTAGAACAAATGGGTGAAATACCAACTCTACCTATGAACAATGAGTGGGTGGGGTGGGGTGGGGAATTCTTGTCTGAATGAACTTATCCAGGATAATGGGAATTACATGACTTGTTTTTAGGGGTACAAGACATGTTATCTAAAAATGGACACCATTCCATGTTCTTTCATCCCACGTGGTATGTCTCATCCCAACTATGTGGTGGATAGGATGGTTACCCAATATTCCATCTCAATAAAGGTACTCATCTTGTATCATATCCCCCTGATCCATATACATTTGAGGTCACATGGGTTGATTCCCAACACACAAAACCTATAGGTCCACACAAGGCCTTAGAAGTGTTCTTCCAGTACATATTGAGCTATCTAGGAAATGGTTTCATGATTTGTGAATCTATCACATGGCCGTGTGATATTTAAAATTTTACCAAACCCCTAGAATCACATAAAATAGGCTACACAGTGTGTTTTCATCTGAAATACACATCATGTAGTCGAGTTTTATGAACCAAACTTACTTCCAGTCTTAATTTGCACTACCACGCCCACTGATTTCTCTAGGAATTTTACTGTAACTCTCTCATATATTTTGAATGAGGTTGATCTCTCACTGAAATTTAGATTCTAATCATCCTCCATTAAAAAAAACAATATTTCCATCATGACCTTGTTACCTTACACGAGCCATGTGTAGAGATAATCACCCTGATCATCTGATTAAATAATATCATTGGAAAATTGCCTTGGTGAATATATGATTCCATGCATAATTCATCAAAGGATAAATATCTCATCGTGATTATATCTCCACACATATCACCATTCAAGAAATACCTCAATTACATCACCCTAATGTGTTTAGTCACAAAATATAATCCATACTCACATATCTATCATCAATGATGAATCTACAAATTATATTTTTATGAATAATAATAAAACATGCATGAGAATTGATCTACAAGAATAGTCGAACCAACTATCCAAAAAAATAACTAATGATGAACATGCAAAAATAGAGGGGGTAACCAAGAAAACACAAGAGGGGTAATGAAGAAGGCAAAACATGACCGATCATCATCTATAGTGGTGAAATTTGGCGGGATAAGAAAATAATCACAATGTTAAACATCAATAATCTCAAATCACAATATTAAACAAAAAGAAGAAGTTGATTAGTCCATTTTAAATCATGTGATCATGGATTTAATTTTGGAAGATCAAATCCTTGTTTACGGAAAGAAACAAAACATAAATAAACCAAAAAAAAAGACATACCTTAATGGAAAATTTATAACATTTTGATATGATATCACAACCACATGTTCATTCTTCACCACCATCTAAATCCTTTTTATAGACATTAGTATGGATCTGATCACACTCCTCGATCCATCTCCACCTCCACCACATTTGATCCTTTCCTCACCATTTTATAGGGATAGTCAATGACAAAAATGACTCACCCGAGAGAGTATGAATAAGGAGGAATAAATATATGTGTCCTAGGGTTTCATTATAACTCAAATTAATTAATTAGATAATTAAATTATTTAATTAATCTTCTCATGATAGTGAACACTAGAGACTCTAGATACATAACGAACGAACATCGCTCCTAGTTTAAACACCCAATTACAGACTAATCAGTGGTTTTAGTTTCCTTATCCAATGCCCCATCTAATAGATATTATTTTTCTGTTTAAAATTCACATGCATGCCTTAAAATAATGTAATATTACTATTATGTTATTTTCAAAGCTCTGAAACACTCGCTTTAACGTACCGACATTATTCACGGGTAAAATGCATTTTTAATATCTAACAGAACCATCAATTGTTTCCACAAGATCTCCTAATAGGGTAAAATTACATTTTTAACCCTTGGGATGGTCCCATCCTAAAAATACCTTCATCTTCAAGATATGATCTCTAAGAAATATCTCTAAATATTTTTTTAAGAATAAGAAGACCCTCCTTCATTTGTGAAGATACTAGCCCCATTATATCTAGAAGAAAGAAGAAACATGGGAATGGATCCACCCAGGGAATGATTTATTCTGCCACATCATTTTATTTGATAGTAATCCCTACTCATGGGATGAGATAAATCCGATTAATCTTATAATTTCACCCTCAAACGATCTCATAAAATATCAAAACTGGTGGCGGTTCTTTACTCCCAACCTTTTAATGAGATTTCTAAATAGTAGTCATAGATGGAAACCCATATACACCTCTCAAATGCACCAGGTAATTAACCAATTTTCCATTCTGACATAAAAATAATTCAAGGATTGAAGCTTTTTAGGATTCATGTTATCAATATTTCCCTCAAACTTCTAATAAGGAATAATCTCCATCATCATTATCTTGTAATCTTGGGGAAACAAGATCCTTCCACTCAATCCTCAACACCATAATTCTCATGTTTCCCCATTTTTCATCATGATATCTGACCAAATCACATCCTCACTCAAAGATTTCATGATAGGGTTATCATTGTTATTTTTTGAAATATATCGATAAGAAAATGTTTCAAAACAACAGCCTCAGCTATAACATCCCTTTATCCGTCACTCTCCCACATGGAAAAAATGGGTTGGTTATGAGACCTCAATCATGCCTCCTCATATGAAAGAGGCTACCGACTAGTAGTAGGGGTGTGATGAATATAGTGGAGAGAATACACCCCCTGGTTTAGAGATACAATATAGCTAAAATAAAAAATATAAATACATATTAGAGTAATTGAAATAGTAGAAATAGTACAACATACAACTAGGATAAAAATTAAGGAATCATTAAACTAATAATAATGAATCATGTAATGATAGTTTGAATGTATTTAAACATTAAACTAAAATAAATACAAATAAATGAACCAGATTACACAAATAAACTCAAATGAACCCAGTATCGATCCCCATGTCATTCTCGTATCCAAACTCCATCGCATATAGAAAGTCATAAATAAATAACAAGGTCCCTTTCCCTTGTCAAAACCTATATCCATGTATTCTTCTCAGGTACCAAACAAAATCCCAAATAATGTGTCAGTAAAACTCAGTTGGTCAACACCACCATGTCTAAAAAACCAGTCTGATAGTAAGTGCATGCAATAAAGTGATAAAAACGTGTATTAATTAATAAATTAATACAATATATAATTCAACCTACTTAGAAACTATGTCAAAATTTCCCTGAGCATGTAGCACAACCATGCAAACCATAAATATAAACCATCGCATAATAAAAAATCTGGGAAGATCCCTCTATATAAGAATTTCAGACTCTAAGAAGATCCCTATATATAATAATTTCAGTATGTGTTCCTAGGTATAGCCTTCTAGATAATAATTTCAACATGTATCACTTGGATAAACCCTCTATATAAGTATTTCAGCATGTGTCACTAGGCATAGCCCACTATATAATCATTTCAGCATGTATCATTGGGAATATCCCACTATATAAGCATTTCATCATCATTGGTCATAACCATATATATAAGAATTATAACATTAAACACAATAAGTCCTAACAGAAAGGATATCATAATATCACATCATAAACCTCAATGGTTAATAATGAAAAGTAACATTTGTATTTAAATTACCCTTTCATATATATATATATATATATATATCAATTAATCATAAATCATATGAATATCCCATAAAATATTAACTATGTGATTCTATATCAAGCAATCACATGAAACTCATTTCATGCTAAAAACACTTTAATCCATTATCTAATTCATTATTATTTAAAGTGTCTGTTCATCCCATGAGTAACCATAAGCCAAGTCACATTACCATTGAATCCAAAGGGATCCAAGGAATAACCCAAACCACGATTTATCGTCATTCATCATTCAATTAATTAATATTCACATTACTTTAGTGCTTTCATAATGTTTCATATACTTCACAATTAAATAGACCATATACGTTTTATACTCCCTACCTTTATTTGGTGATCAATGTAATGCTTCCCACCAGAATCACCAACAAGAACGAAGGTTCAAAACATTTCAAGAAGAACCTAGATCAAACAATAAAATTATCAACAGGATTCCACTGTGGAGTTCAAAATAAAACACCTCTTCAACGGAAGAAAGAGGAATGTATAATAAGGGAAAAGAAAATGAATTTACTAGGGATAAAACACCAAGAGATAGTGTTATAAGGCGATGAAATCACTCCAGATCCATTGGGAGCCACCTAGGGCTCAAGAGGAGGGGGTGAAAAAATGGTGGAATTAGAAAACATGTGTATGGTAATACTTAAAACTACTGGTCTTGAGAAATACATGGTGTGTAACCCCCTTAGGTTATTTATTTCTTGATTAATGATATAAACCAAAAAATCATTGCCTTGGGATAATTTTAACCCTTCTTGAACATTATACACCCTGTAATGGATTCACGACATGTATTCACTTTACATCATGAACCTAGTGAAGGTACCAGGGAACACAAACAAATCTAGTGGGATCAAAATTTTAAAAGTTTAATCACCATAGTGACGTAACATTGTCGTCACTAGTTATATAATCTCTGGTATTGGTTCGAGGATCTCTTGTGAATTAAATAATAACAAAATTTAAATTAAAAAAGTGCCACATTTAATTGGTGACATGTTTGAATGCATTTTTTATTTAGTGATCATTGCTTGAAGGATCCAAATCTGAACCCCTCTAGATCATCCACACAATCTTTAAGAAACTTCTTAAATTCCTGTCATCAAATTCTAAGTGCTAGAGTGAAGCTATGATGATTACTTCAATGTCACAATGATAAGGTTGACTTTGTTCCAATGATATATGAAGACTTATTTAGATTGATCTCATGAATGGTGTATTTCTCTCTAAAGTATAATAGAGAATGAGAGTTGATCCCACAATCCATTGGAAAATTAATTCCCCTTGAACACTTGAAATAACCTCTACCTATAATTATATAGTGGATGTGTAAAATAACTGGTTAGGGTTCCCAACCCCCATATATCTGATATCCACTAAATAAGTAATAAATAAATAATTATGATGAATATACTACATCATAAATATTAATTATATTTCATATCATGTTTGTAATATATATTAAATATATTGCGTGATAAACCCAATTCATTAACTCAACTCATAATTCCATCTAATATTAAATGAACCAAGAATATTAAAATAAAACTCATTAATTTAATATTATTTTAAGTATTTACCTAAACACTAATAAATACTTTTACCAAATAAATTAAACTCAATTATTTTATACATGAATAATAATGAATTTATTTATTTGTTGGTGATCGAGAAATATTGGACAACTCTCAGTTCCCATGATGTGGCCCACCATGTCCCGTATACCTATTTGATAGAATAGGGTATAATTTTAATGTGTTATTTTGTGTGACCCTCTAGGACCCTATCTCATTAATAGTGAATAATATTCAAATACTAAGAGTGGATTCTAGCAACCCATCATGGTCTCTAAAAAGATATGGAGTGGTCATAGAAACGACAACCAACCTATGAACACCCACTGTGTAATATAATCTATTTGTAATACAATATATCATAAAGTTGGATGAACAATTGTGTCATTGTACTTTATTTACTTAATGTATATTTATCTAACTGGATGGAAATACCTTCAACTTATATGGCTATGGATTTAATAAAGGTACTACCATCCCGATCAACCTGGCCAGAGATATTTCTTCCTCAACATGGAATGGAAAAATTCTATCTTGATCATTCAAAAAATGTCACACCACTAATGATGCACCCAATACAAACTAAATTTCCATTAATTAATTTTCATTGTTTTCCCATTGCATCAAAGTATGCGGTCAAATGGAATAAAATGATAATGATCTCAAGTAAGGATACCAATACACTTGTCCATATATAGGAACAACCAATGAAATCAAAAACATGTGGTGTTCCAATTAGAAGTTCTGTTCTCATGATCTCAACTAATAGAGATCACTAAGTGAGAAAATTATGAGAATAAGTCTCAATGATTATGATCCCCCATCACCTGATAGTCTCACATCATCTATATTGTATCATTATGATGTATCTAGACCATATAACATTTCATTAAGATTAATTTCATGGTATCTCTAAATTCTCATTATAGCCAGAGAACAATTATAACTCTTTGATATGACATGTAATATAAGGATGTTACTATAAATGCAGTGGAATTAGAAAAATAGACACTAAAATGGTAATATAAACACACACACAGATATATATATATCAAACTGTATACATGTAGTGGTAATCAAAGTACATCACAAGTTTTTTCAAAGGAACCTATATTCACAATATCCCACTTTCACTAGATCTAACTACTAACAAGTATTAATCCACTGCCTCTAACATGAGAATCATGCTTCTGCTGAGATATGGCTTTAGTCAGGGGTCTTCCACATTTCCTCTATGGATACTCTTCTAACTATGAATTTACCTCTCAGGGTAAAATACCTCAAGAGATGAAGCTTATGAAGTATATGTTTTTTCCTCTAGTCTATAATGGGATACTTGGAACCAACCACTACCACAATATTATCATAATAAACTAGAATAGGGTTTGTACTTATAGGCATAACACCAACGTCCAAGAAAAAACTGCATATCCATACTTCTTTGTTTTCTTCATCGGAAACTGCTATGTACTCAAATTCTACTGTAGAATTGATGAAAAACAGTTTCTTTGAGCTTCTCCACCTCACTGAAGCACCATTTAAGAAAAACACATAGCATGACTGTGATTTCGTATCATCATGATCTATGTAGAAACTAGAATCAGTGAATCCTCTCACTACTAGTTCCTCTTCTCCTCAATACAATAATAACATATCCTTTATATGACATAAGTACTTTAGGATAATCTTGGGAGCCTCTTAGTGCATATATCATAGATTATCTTCATATCTTCCCACCATTATTAAATAAAAGTAATCATCAAACCAAGTACATATCATGGAATACATGATATATCCCACTTTTGAGGCATAGTGGACTCCAATCATTATTTCAATCTCCTCTTGTGTTTGTGGGAACATTTTCATGGAGAGATTTATACCATATTAAATGGTCAATAACCCACTCTGGGATTGTTTCATACTATACCTTTTGAGTACCTTGTCAATATATTCATTTTTACTTAGCCCAAGTAGCCTTAGTGATCTGTCTCAATAGATCTTGATCCCTATAATGTAGGCTTCTTCACTTAAGTCTTTCATGGAGAAGGATCCATATAACCAAGTCCTAAATAAATGTAATACATACAATTAACTTCCCATAATTAATATTTCTTCAACATATAATAGTTGTAAAATGATGCTAGTACAATTAACCTTCTTATAGACACATGGATAGATTTGAAATTTGATAAAACCAATTTCACTTACAGTCTTATAAAAATGAACTTTTCATGATCGTGATGTCTAATTCAACCCATAAATGGATCTCTTTATCTTTAATATTTTTTTTGGCATTCTTTGACATAAAAAACCATTTAGTTTGATTCATATATACATCTTAAACTAACTTCCCATTTCAAAAAGCAGTTTTGACATCCATTTCCCAAATCTCATAATCGTAGAAGGTTTATTTTGCAAGAAATATTCTGATAGATTTCTACATTGCTACTAGTGAGAAGGTTTCATCATAGTCTATAAATTATTTTTGTGTAAAACCCTTCACAAACAGTATTTCTTTATAGGTATTGACCTTACCAACCTTCTCCAACTTTTTCTTGAATACCATTTTCACCCAAAGGGTTTTATATCAGATAGAGGGTTTAAGAAAATTTAAACTTGATTTTGGTTCATGGAATCCATCTCAGAATGTATGGAATCCTTCCATTTAGTATCATCCTTGCCTTCTACTACTTGATTGTAGTTCAAAGGTTCATAATCCTTAAGGAATAATGTTTCACCTAACTTAGTGAAAATAAAAACATGATGCTCTATTTATCTATCCTCTTGAGGAGACCTACACAATACTTGTGGCTCGAGAACTTTTTCATTTCCCATTATATTTCATAGAGATTGTTCCCATGCCAAATCATGTGCATATGAAGCATTAAATTCATTGAATTCAATCTTGATCACACTATTTCCAATAGAAATGTGATCCATTTCAAGAAATTTAGCTTGTATTGTCACTATCACTTTTCTATCTGAATGGTTGTATAGTTAATGTCCTTTGGTTTCTTTAGGATAACTCATAAAATTGCACTTTTTTCTTCAGGATGCTAATTTTTTACTTGGTATAGTCCTAAAAAGGCCATTAATCCCCAAACATGTATGTGTGATAGATTGGGTTTATATCCATACCACAACTCATATGGAATCCCATCTATATCTTTAGTTGGTACTTGGTTAAGGATGTATACCACGGTCTATAAAGCGTATCCAAAAAAAGGATAATGGAAGAGTTTTATAACTCATAATTGATCTAAACATGTCAAGAACGGTCTTATTCTTAATTTTACTAACACCATTCCACTATTGTGTATAAGGAGGTGTGAGTTTGGATACTGTTGCATACTACTTTATGTGATCAATGAAATCTTGGTTAAGATACTCTCTGCCTATATCTGAGAAGAGTGTCTTAATATTATTACTAAGATGGTTTTCAACTTCATTTTGGTATTCCTAAAACATATGAAATGAATTTTACTTGTACTGCATTAAGTAGATATATCCATATATACAATATTAATCATTAAAAGTAATGAATTACAAAAACCGACCCCTTTTCTCCACTAGAAATGGATCACATAAATCAGTATAAATAAATTCCAGTACTTCTATGGCTCTTTCACCCTTGCTAGATAAGGTTGATTTGGTCATTTTACCCTTTAAAAAATCTTGACATATATCCAGAGGTTTTAAACCAGTTGAGTCTAAATACCCTTCTTGATGTAATTTATTTAAACGTTTCTCATTTCAATAACCAAGCTTCAAGTGACATAGTCAGGTGTTATATAAGTCATGTTCACTGATTTTATCATTGATTATCATTACAGGATTATTGAGTTTATGAATAAATAATTCATTTTTAAGATGTAACATACCATAACATATTTTATCCTTAAAAAAGAGACAAAAATTATTTCAAAAATTGAAATAAAAACCCATAGTATCCAAACTTGATACTAAGATTATTTTTATGGATTCTGAAGGTATATAATAACAATTATTCAATATAATAACCAAACTAATAGGTCAAGATAGGTGATAATATCCCACTATATAGGCTACTAGACTCACAACATTTGCATCCCATAAATCCACACCACTGTTTTCAATATTATTGAATCTACTTGGTTTCTGTATTTGAATAAAAATATGTGATCCACAAGATGAATCCAATACCCAAATTGTAGATGAAGATATATCGCATTCAATGTCAAAAATACCTAAAGAAGAAACAATATATTTATTCTTCTTCAAAACTCTATGATTTTTCATCCAGTGGCTTTTTATATGACATTAAATGTAGACAACCTCCTACTCATTACCTTACCTCTATATCTTTTCTTTTTTGGAAGGAAGGTGCTTAGGTGTTTTCAAATTAGATTTAGCCTTAGACGCCTTAAACATTCCCTTCCACCTATTTTTCGCCATAAGGACTAAGGAATTGGTGTTCTTTATATCCTTATCGTCTTAGAGAACTATATATAAAATATCTAGAAGGGAATTTTCCATGTTATTGATACTATAATTAACAATAAAAGTCAAGGGGATCGACGGTAAAGAGGAGAGAATGAGATAATTTTCTAGTTGTTGGTTCAATTCAAACCCAACGGCTTCAAGACTCTAAATATAATCTATCATATTGAGTGCATAAGGTGCTTCTTGAGTCAATTCTTCTAGATTTCACCTATACAATGCACTGGATATCTCATGCCTTTCTTGCCTTTATTTATTCTAATATAGTTCATAGAGAGGAGTTAGCATCTTGTAGGAATCTTTGTCATCATGTATTTTTTGTAGTTGACTATATATAGATGAAAAAATGATACACTATACATCTATATCATCATCTACATGGTTTTTATACATTTCATTATCTTCTTTGTTAGGTCCATGAGGAGGATCATCGGGAAATGTGGATTCCAGCACATAAAGATTCTTTTCTTGGTGTAGTACTATATGTAAGTGCATGTACAACTTCTAGAGGTTATGTTTGGTCAGAACATTTTATTTATCCAATATAGATCAAAATTATTGTGTTTTAAGGTTGTTGGTGTTTTAAATTTTTATCTATAATAAATAAATTTTAGAAGTCCGTACTTCATCTTGATTACCTTTTAGATATTATTGATTAATTAATTATAAAATCATTAAATGTATCCCACTATTTTATCAAACTCTAGAAACCCTCTATACTAGAATATTAATACTCTATCACTTGAGTATTCTAGTTGAAATGATCCTTCTCCCCCCTCATATTCTAAAATTTATGGCTACGCCGCTAAACAGAAAGTTCAAGGTATTCATTTGGCTGGACAACCACATTAACTCATGACTCCTTGATATCTTGAGTAAAGTCTTAACTTCTAAAATCATAAAATGATTTACTAAATGCATGCCTCTAAAGTTTAAACAAGCTAGATATAGATATCCCTTTTCTTCCATCTTTAGTTTAGTCATCTGACCTCTCCCAAAAGAACTCCTCAGTAGTATGAGGAGCCATCAACTATGGATGATCAAACACCCCACACACTTGGTTTTTTTTAAATTAAAACGATGGAATAAATTTGCGACATAATATTTCATTGAGGGTTTTTATGAATGTAATAGATTTATATCAAAAATTTTTATACTACATTATTGTGATCACAACTGAACATATATTTAATAGAATTAATTCATTGCGTCTTCATTTATTTTATATGTTTTTTATTTTATGTGTTCTCGCAGACATTAAAATACATAAAGTAATAAAAACCGCATAAAGGAAATAAATCACCCAAATATTTTTGAGCATATAATAATGGTTTATCCATGTAAAATTAATGGATCAATCATGACCTAGGGGCATGATACTAGAATTTTGTCTTGAATCCTAATGCAACTCATCCCCATTTAGTGTGTTCACTTCTCATCTGGATTTCACCTAATCTTGGCATGGTACACTTCTTTCTTTATCATCATCAAATAATATAAGTATAGTTCTGCATGGGATAGGGGGTCTAAGAAGCACAATATACAATTTATAAATTGAACATGCAATACCTTATACATATTGAATTAAAAATGATGAATCATAGACCATTTTAAATTAACTAATTATTAAAAAAATCACACACCGTAATAAATAATTAAATGAAATCAACCAAGTAGACTTGGGTTCGTTCAATTGCTCAAGAACAGTTGGTATGAAAAGTAAATGCGCAATAAAATCAAATTTCATTTAATTTAAAGTTGATAGTTATTAAATATAAATTAATTGAATTATACAATTCAAATAATTTATTTTCTTCAGTCCACTAATTAATTTAATTTTATACTGCAAAAAATAAACAAATTAATCAATTAATTTAAAATGAAAATTAAACTCATTATTTTAAAAAATAAAATGATTATTATTTTAAACCAATAAATTTATATTTACTTAATTTAATTCGATAATAAAATTCAATTAGTTA
The DNA here is from genome assembly GCA_963277665.1 of Viscum album. NCBI lineage: Eukaryota > Viridiplantae > Streptophyta > Magnoliopsida > Santalales > Viscaceae > Viscum > Viscum album. Next base: position 816,675,465 of record OY728140.1, read on the forward strand.
TCTAAATTAATTTATAGTTAAACTAAAATTATCTAAGGGCCTAAAATTACCTCTCAAACCCATTTCAGTTCGATTCAAACCTATGCAGGTCCATCTGGGGCAGAGCAGAATCTTTTGAAGGCCTTCACGTATAAGCCAAGCCCTATGTCGGGCAGTTTCAGGTTGAGAAAGACCTGTTTTGACTTATTTCAAGTCAGACAGATCCATGCAAACCATGTTATAGGGAAGTTTAGGCCGAAATGGATCTGAGGAGTTGGAGGTAGGGAAAATACCTCACAGGTTCACCATCAGTGCGACACAGGAGGAGGGTGAGGTGGCTAGTAGTTGGATGGTTCTAGGACAATTGGAAGGGGCACCGATCATGCTATAGTAACATGATCTAGGTCCCTGAACAAGATAGTGATTGTGACATTAAAGTGATGACCAATAGGAACTGGGAGGAGTAGCAAGTCAATTTTGGGACTCTACATATCACATATTTTCATCAACAACTACGAACACCCATTGGGGTGGCACCAACCTAGATCTAGGGACTAGTATATGGAAGCCTACTTGATCAGAAAGGGTCATCAGTGGGAGGATACAACTTAGTTGTCTTGGGAAGAATCATAACGACACTGGTGGTTCGATGATAGCAGTGGGCTAGGTCGGTGTACAAGTTGCGACCGAGGTTCCCACTATGGGAGGGGGGCTGACCAAAGATGGAGAATGTGTATCTTGACCTTATAAGTTGAAGCGCCTATTAGTGGTTGGTGAATGGTTGGGATACCTAAGATGGATATAAAGATCATGGGGATTGTCCGATTCATGAGAGAGGGAGAAGCCTTGAATGCTTCTATGGGAAACATCTCCCCTTAAGTTTTTTTGGTTTTTATATGATGATTCATGGGAAAGAATTATATAGGGAACCCTTTTTGGTTCAAGATTCAAACATAATAAAAACATCATAAGGAAACAATCCCATATGGTGGAACTGTGACCATCAGATACCGATCGAATATTGACGGAAAATGAATCAACTGAAAATAAAATTATGAATAGATATTAAGTTATATTGTTCTTTAATATTTCATTTTCAATCCATACCAAACATTTGGAATGGACATAACTTAGCCATTTAAAATCCTATCGATGTATGACCTATTATTTTGGGACCGATTTAATGCTCTCTACTTAATTTAATGAAAATTAATATTTAATTGTCTCATAAAATTTACACTATATCTATAACAACCCTTCTCTTTATTACACACTTAACATAAATTATTACATAAAACCTTCACTTTATACAACATAGAAGATCAAGTGGTCTAGGGTCCTTGTGGCTTAGGAACATTACATATGAACTTAAAATATAAAACACAACATCTTATTGAAAACTTCCTTTAGATGACCACTATATTCCCTTGTACTTATCATTGAATCAGATAACCTAAGTACATGCATAAGAAAAGGGTGAGCTATAAAGCCCAGTAAGGGAATAAACATAGAATAACATGAGGAATAAAATACATGTTAGACAATAGGAATATCTATGGAGAACAAGAGAAATATTAACATAAAGGCATGATAAAGATTGATAATGATAACATGGAGATGTGGTAACAACATTTAACATGATATTAACATGATCTAAGGCTCATTTCACATGGAGCATGAGTAAGCCCTCATTGCACATGAATCACGAGTAAAACCTTGTTTCACTTGAATTATCATGAGTCAACACTCGTTACACATGGCGTATCATGATACTATACTTTACCTAATGCATTGGAGCACTATTAGGGTGCACCCTTCATAAACATTTCATTTCATGCAAATGTGTGTCACATGGATCATATAACATGGAATCAATTAGCATCATAAGTTATTACATGATTGAAGAATGTGGAATAAATACATGAAATTACCATTAAATATGTATATGTTTATAAAGGTTAATACCATTGATAGAGATATGGGTATGGTATTCACTACACAATGATCTTGGCTTGGAAAAACATGGTGCAATTTCGGCAGCGGAACGACGTTAGGTAAGAATTAATAAAAATGGTTGATGAGAGAGAAAGGGTATTCTCAAAATATGTAAAATAAATTAAAAGTAATGGGGTCATATAGATACATGTCCCAATATATTTAATGTAATTTAGATTCATAATACAAAATAATTGCTTGAATGTAAATGAGGAGAGAAATTCCTTACGGAATTTCGGCATGGTAACAGGTGTACATGGGAGGAATTTAATGAGAGATAAAGGGGTCTCTAATCATTAAAACAAAACTATGGTAGTGTGGGGGAGGTGATAAATCATACCCAAACATTTATAATTGAAAATAAAATGTCATAACAAAATTAATATACTTGGATAAAAAGAGAAAGGTAGGAATCCCTTACTTGGATGTGTGATACCAAAGGCTTAGGAGGGGCTTGAGATAGGATTATTGGGATCTTGGGGAGACTTGGAAGGATTATAGAGAGATAAAGGCATATTTTGGATGAACTAAAGATTAATTGAGTGAAGATGAAGTGGTATATTGTGTGGGTTTATATGGGAAATGAGAGGGAATTCTTTATTATTTAGGTTTGGGAAACCACACATTAAACTAATCAAAACCAAAAACAAGTCCATGGTTTTTTCCAAAGGGGAGTGGAAAAAAATATTTTATATGCTGGTGGTCTAACTTCTTAAAATAATAGGGCTTCTTATGTGGAGGTGAGTCACACTCTCAAGGAAAAAATTTTAAAAAAATAAAATGTTTTATAAGTCTTGGAGGGTCCACTAATGCATTGTAAAATAATTAAAACAAACCTAAAATAACATTATTTTAACAGTAAAACATATATTGGTGGATCATATTGTTTTTAGTATTTTATTACATCACTATTGGGTCATTATGATGTCATAAATCACATTATATATTTAAACAGTATTTAATCTTTACCCAAAAATTTGATTGTCTCAGAAAATTTGGAAAACGTCACCCTTGGATAATTTTGACATCCTGATTACAAAAATAATTTTATTTTTATCTAAATACTTTTCTAAATATTTGAATTTTCACTTTTAAAATAAAAAGCCACATTTATTGAAAAAACATGGGTTTTGACAAAAACAGCTTTCAAACCATAATAAAAATTACAATTGCATTCATAAAATTATAAGATCATTTATATTGAATAAAATTTAATTTAATAATAATAAAAATATTTTATTAAAATTTTATTTAATTCAAAAATCCACTAATTCATCAAAATAGATTTCTTAGTTGAATATTAACTAAAAATACTATTTACGCTTTAAAAACTATTTACCAAGTAAAAAAATAATTAATTTAAAGTATATTATTTATTATATAAACAAATAACATACATAATCATAGTTTTAGGGTCTTTTTACATAACCTCTTAAAACACCTGCAGAAGACCTTAAGGTAAGGTGCGCGATGGTGACAGACTCTTGAGGTGGTCTGATAACATCACTCGAGTGATAATCTCTATCAAATTCCACTTCTCCCGTAGGTGGTTCTGATCAAGCTTAACGTATTCAAGATAGTGTTGAGATTGGTCAAGAGTAAAGCCCAATGACGCCACCTCCTTTCTGAGCTCCAGAAAGTGGGCTTCATATGGGGAAAGTCTACTGGATGAGGCCATAACTTCCTTTTTCTAAGTAAATTGGATTTGTTAAAGCCCTATATTTATACTAATCATGTGATCACCGTTTAATGGATATATTTGCAATAGTCACCATGCTTAACGGTATTTTAAAATCCATAAACATAAAACTAATGAAGTTCACATTTTATATAACCATTTTACATAATAAGACATTATATCAAGATGAATTTTTATTAAGGAATGTTTGGGTCACTATAATATCTCTAATAACAATTAAAGGTATTGTGGTGTGTATAGGAAGCTGTTGATTTGGGGATTTTAAAAATTTCATCAATGGAGTGACATAACATCATCATCTTTGGTGAACTGAACCCTGATAGAGGTCTTCAGATCTCATGTGAATTAAATAAGAACAAAAATTAAATTAATCAAATAACTCATTTAGTTTGTGGCAAGTTCGATTGTATATTTTCATCTGCAATCATTTCTTGAAGGATCTGAATTAAAACCCCTCTAGATCACCTACATGCACTTAAAAAACTATGTAAACACTAATTTTCAAATTCTGAGTGATAGTGTGGAGATCTGATGATTCCTTCGACATCACGATGATAACCTTGAATCCATTTCTATGATCTGTGAAGTAGACCCTTGAGTGATTGATTGAACAAATTCTTTCCCTCTCAAGGATACGTGAGGAGGAGAGAGAATCTCTCAATCCATTTAAAGGTTAATTTACCTTACAAAAACAAAAATGAGATCAACCTCTAATTATATAGTGGATGTGTAAAATACCCACTTATGGTTCCCAACCCTCATATATCTGACGTCCACTAAAAAAGTAATAAATAAATAATTATGATGAACTAACTATATCATAAATATTATATATATTTCATCACATTCTTGAAATAAATATTAAATATATTACATGAAAAATCTGAGTCATTATCTTGACTTTTAATTCCCACTAATATTAAATAAACCTTGAATATTAAAATAATATTTGTTCATTTTATATTATTCCATGTATTTACTTAAGCACTTGTAAATACTTTTAATAAATAAATTTAACTCAATTATTTAATACTTTAATAATAAAAAATTTATTTATTTATTGTTGATCAATAAATCTTTGACAACTCTTAGACCCTATAGCGGGTCCCACCATGTCCCATATTCCAATTTTATAGAATATATTAGAATCTTGAATGAACAATTATGCGTGACACTCTAGGAACTTATCTCAATAGTAGTGAATAATATTCATAGAACAAGAGTAGAATTTATCAACCCATTATGACCCCTAAAGAGATAAGGTGTAGTCATAGTAATGAAAACCAACCTACAAACATGCACTATTTAATATAATAACGTTTTCATACAATATCCCATAAAGCACGATTCACACTTGTGTAATAATTCTTTTTTTTTATTTAATTTTTGTTGATCTAACTGAATAGACATACCTTAAACTACCATAGACATGGATTTAATGAATGTATTACCATCCTGATCAACCATGCTTGAGATATAACTTCTACAAATCAAAATCAAAAAAATAAATCTTGATCAATCAACCAATATCATACCACCAATGACACACCCAACAAAAACTACCTTGCTACAACTTAATTTTCATGATTTTAGACTTGCATCAAAGTATGTGATCAAAGGAAACATATTGATAATGATATCAAGTCAAGAGACTAATACACGTGTCTATAGATAAGATCAACCGATGACACCTAAAACATGGTGTGTTTCTATTGAAGGCTATGTTCTCATGATATCAACTACTATAGACCACAAAGTGAGAACTTCATGAGAATAATTCTCAATGATTATGATCCCCTAACAAATTATAGTCATACATCATCTTCCACCTACCAATATGATGTATCTGGACTATAAGACAATACTTTAATATTAGTTTCATGAAATATCTAAGTTCTAATTATATCCTAAGATTTTCTATAACCCTTTGATATGACACATAATCTAATGAAATTACTATAAATTTAATGGGCACAGATGTATCGACACTATTATAGTAAACACATGTATATATATCAAACTATATACATGTAGTGGTAATCAAAGTACATCACAAGTTTGGTCTAGAGAACCCAATTTCGACACCTATTTCACATATTTTGGTTAGGAACAGTTACATATTCTGTAACATGTACACAACATGTAAATTCCATGCAGAAAATCTCCATCCCAGCTTCCACAAAAGAGCCTGAACAATATTTGAAGCCTTGCTCCAAAATCACGAAAAACCCTTGTAATCCTATTTAACACATTTATACCACGACTCTATTAATTCAAACGAACATGCATACCTATAATTTAGGCCATTTTCTCCAATATAGGATCTATATCTCTAAATTAGAATCAACTAACAAGGATTAAAGAAAAAGTCAAACCCAATGAATGATATTTAATGAAGAACTCAAAGAGGCACATACCTAGAAAAAGAGGGGATCTTACAACCTCCCCACCATATAACATGTCATCTCTGACCTACTCCAAGAATGAATGTGGGGTCTCGATTAAAAAATATAGCCACTATACTTACATATTAGACTCCCTCTCCTAGGTATCCTCCTAAACACACCCATGCTTACATTGCACTTAAACTAGAGGTATTTTCCTACCATGTAGATACTTCTCACTATGTTTCACAATCCATATCATATGATCCTCAAAGGAAGAATCAACATAATTATTGACATCTTCAAATTATACCACATGATAAGGTTCAGGATAATATCTCTAAAGTTGTGACATTTGAAACACATTGTGCATGGAACTGTATAACTGTGGAAGGGATAATCAATACACCACTAGAATAACCCTATCCACTATCTAAAATGGCCCATAAAATCTAGGTTCAAGATTTCCCTATTTATGGGTATGGAATTTCCCTATCCTATGTGACACCTAGAGATAAACATTATGACCAATATTAAACTCTAGAAGTCATATTTGACGGTCAGCATATGATTTCTGCCTAATTTTCATGGTCACTAACCACATTCTGATCAAATGAACCTACTCCGGCATCTTTTCCATGATACTATGCCCAATGATCACTGAATCACTTCTCTCTAACCAAAAATGAGGAAAATGACATGAACTACCCATAAAATCCTAAAAATGTTCCATCTAGATCGATGCCTAGAATTTATTATTATATAAAAACTTCATGAGTGTCATATAGTGCTCTAATAAATCACCAGAATCCAAAACATAGGCTCATAAAATATCCTTCAGAACATGAATAGTTTGTTCATATTGACCGTTAGTATTAGTATAACAGGTTATTCACAAAATAACATGCAATTCCAAAGACTTCAGAAGAACCTACCAAAACTACGATGTGAAAAAAGGATCCATATATAAAACGATACTCCTCAAAACATTATGAAACTGAACTATCTCATGCACAAAGAAAATAACCAGATCATAAATAGTGCATGTCTATTTGATAGTAAATAAGGGGAATACATTCATTAGTCGATCCACAATCACTCATACTACACCATTATTATGACAACCCTGCTTTTTATTACAACTTAAACATGATTTATTACATAGAACTTCACTTGATACAACAAAGAAGATCGAAAGGTTTAGTGTATTTGGGGATTAGGATCATTAGATAAAAAATTAAAACATGAAATACAACATCTTTATTGGAAACTTCCTTTACATGACCACTACATTCCTTCGTACTTAGCATTGCATGGGATAACCTGAGGACATGCATAAGAAATGGGTGACCTATAAAGCCCAGTAAGGGATTACACATGGAATAACACGAGGAGTACAATACATGTTAGAGAATAGGCATATAAATAGAGAATAAGAAAAACGTGAACAGAAAGGCATGATAAAGCATGATAATCATAACATGGAAATGTGGCAACAACACTTAACATGGAATTAGCATGAGCCAAAGCCCATTGCACATGAAGCATGAGTAAATCCTAATTGCACATAAATAAAGCGTAAACCCTCGTTTCACTTGAATTAGCATTATTCAACACTCATTTCACATGACATATCATGATACTATACTTTACCCAATGCATTGGAGCCCTATAAGGGCACACCCTTCTTAAACATTTCATTTCATGCATAAGTGTGCCACATGGATCATAAAACGTGGATTCATAAAACATAATAATTTATTCCAAGATAAAGGAATGTGGAATTAATACATGAAACTTTACAATCAATATGTAAATGTGCATAAAGGTGAATACCCTTGACGGAGAAATGGGCATGATATTCACAACACAATGACATTGGCTTAGAAAATCGGTGCGATTTCGACAGCGTAACAGCGTGACATAAGAATTCATAAAAAAAGGTTGATGAGAGAGAAATGGGTTTCTCATCATATTTACATGTAATTGACAGTAAGGAGGTCATATAGATACATTTCCAAAAAATTGTAATGGAATTTAGATTCATGATACAAAAGTATTGCTTGAATGTAAAAGAGGAGAGAGAAGTTCCTTTCGGAATTTTGGCATAGTAACGAGTGTACATGGGAGGCATTTAATGAGAGATAAACGGTCTCCCATCATTCAAACATAAAGAGGGAAGTATGATGGAGGTGCGAAACCATACCCAAACATTTATAATTGAAATTAAAAGGTCTAAACAACTTAAAGAAAATTGGACAAAAATGAGAAAGGAAGAAAAAACCCTTACTTGGAAGTGTGCTTCCAAAGGCTATAGAGTGGCTTGTGAGAGACTTATTGGGAGCTTGGGGAACCTTGGGAGGATTCTAGAGAGAGTAGGGCAGATTTTGGACTAACTTCAAGGGCTTTGAGTGAGGAGGAAGTGGGAGCTTGGGTGGGATTATATAGGAAAGGTGAGGGAATTCTTTATTATTTATGTTTGGGAACCCTTATATTAAATTAATCCAAAACACAAACCATACCATGGGTTTTGCCCATGGTTTTCGGAAAAGGGAAGAGAAAAAAATTATTTTATAAGGCCAAAGTCCGAACTTCTTAAAATAATAAGGTTTCTTATGTGGAGGTGAGTCACACTCCCGTGGAAATTAATTTAAAAAGGCAAAGTGTTGAATAAGTCTTGAGGGGTCCATTAATACTTTGAAAAATAAGTAAAAAAAACCCAAAATAACATTATTTTAATGGTAAAACATATATTGGCCGAAAATAAAGCTTATAGTATTTTATTACATCATTATTGGGTCATTATGATGTCATAAAACACATTATATATTTAAACGGTATTTAATTTTTACCCAAAAAGTTTACTGTCTCAGAAAATTATGAAAAATTCACCGTTGGATATTTTCGATGTCCTGATTCTAGAAATAACATTTATTTTATCTAAATAATTTTCTAAATATGTTAATTTTCACTTTTAAAATAAAAACATACATTTATCGAAAATTCACGGGTTTTGACAGAAATGGCATTCAAACCTTAATAAAAATTTTAATTGCATTCATAAAATTATAAGATCATTAACATTTAATAAAAATTAATTTAATAATAATATTATTGTTTTATTAAAATATTATTTAATTCAAAAATCCCTTAATTTAATAAAATACGTTTCTTAATTAAATAATAACTAAAAACACCATTTATACTTTAAAAACTATTTACAATGTATAAAAAATGACTAGAAATTATATTCATTATTATATACAAAAATAATGTACATGAACATAGTACTAATTATTTGTTACATAACCCCTTAAAACACCCACATAAGACGTAAGGGTAAGGTGTACGATGGTGACAAACCCTAGGGGTGGCTCAGATAACATCGCTCGAGTGGTAATTTCAATCAACTTCCACTTTTCTCGTAGACGGTCATGTTCGAGCTTGACATGATGAAGCTCAGCTTGGGCTTGGTCAAGGGAGAAGCCCAAAGATTCCACCTCTTTTCCGAGCTCTGAAAAATGGGCTTCGTATGGTGAAATTCTACTGGATGAGGCCATCGCATCTTTTGTCTGAGTAAATTGGATTTGTTAAAGTCTTATATTTATACTAATCATGTGATCAATTTTCCACAGCTATATTAACAACGGTCAGAATTCTTAACATAAAACCAAAGAAGTTGACATCTTATAAAAATAGTTTTCATAAGGAGACATTTAACTAGATCAAGAGGGATTTTTCATTAATGAAACTTTGGGTCATTACAATATTCCCCCCTTAAGAAATTTCGCCCTCAAAATTTTCTTTTTCCCACACTAAAACAAATGTGGGTAACTCAGCTTCATCATATCCTCCAATTCCCAAGTTGCTTCTTCAAACTTGTGGTTTCTCCACAACACCTTGATGAGGGGCATTGTATTATTTCGTAGAACTTTTTCTCTATGATCTAACATCTTCACTGGTTGCTCCTCATAAGAAATATCATCTCCCAATTGTACCACCTCAGAAGAGAGTACATGTGAAGGGTCTGGTATGTACTTCCTTAATAGGGATACATGAAATACATCATGTACTTTGGCCATGGAAAGTGGAAGTGCTAGTCGATAGGCCACAGCCCCGACACGATCAAGAATCTCGAAGGGGCCGATGTACCTTCGACATAACTTCCCTTTACTTCAAAACCTCATGAACTTCCTCCATAGAGATATGCGTAGAAACACCATGTCTCCAACTTTAAACTCAAGGTATCATCGACGATTATCTGCATAACTCTTTTGTCGACTCTAGGATGCCTTGATATGCTACTGAACAGTTTTCACCTTCTCCACCATTTCTTCGACCATTTATGGTCCAAGCAGCTTACGTTCACCGACCTCATCCCAACATGCCGATGTTTTACACCTTTTCCCATATAGGGCTTCATATGGTGCCATTTGGATGCTCGAGTGGAAACTATTGTTATAAGAGAACTCAAACAGAGGAAGATGTTGATCCCATCCTCTTTTAAAGTCCATTGAGAATGCTCTCAACATGTCCTCAAGTGTTTGGATAGTCCGCTTGGATTGGAAATCAGTTTGAGGATTACAGGCCGTACAGAAGTTCAGTTCAGTATTCATAGCATGTTGAAGACTCTTCCAAAACTTAGAGGTGAATCTTGGATCTTGGTCAGACATAATAGATAGTGGTACTCTATGTGACCTTACCACTTCCCCGATATATATCCGTGTCAGTTGACCCAATGAAAAATCCTCCCAAATAACAATGAAGTGTGCAGTCTTTGTAAGATGATCCACAACAACCCAGATTGAATTGTTGCCTTTGGATGTCCTCGGAAGTCCGGTGACAAAGTCCATGGTGATGTTCTCCCATTTCCATTCTGGTATGGGCAATGGTTGCATCATCCCCTTAGACTTTTGCCTCTCTACATTCACTTGCTGACATACCAGACACTTTGATGTATATTCAGCGATCTCATTCTTCATATTATCCCACCAAAAGTTTTCTCGGAGATCTCGATACATCTTTGTGCTCCCTGGGTGAATAGAGAAATTTGAACTATGTGTATCATCCAAAAGTTCCTTCTTCAACTCCGAACTTGATGGAACACATAGTATTTTCCCAAACCACACAATTCCTAATTCATTAACATTAAACTCTGAGGATTTCCCTTTTTTGATAGCTTCCACTTTTCCCTGAATTCTCACATCATCCTTTTGAGAATCCTTTAACCTTTCCAAAAGAGATGGTTGAGCAAACATTTGTGAAAGGATTTATGATTTTCCATTCTCTATGATTCCCATGTCCATCTTCATCAAGTCTAAAAAGATTGTATCCTTCTAAATTCTCATAATTTATAGAATTGTTGGGTCCTTTCTACTCAGGGCATCTGCCACCTTGTTCACTTTCCCAGGGTGGTAATGTATTGAATAGTCATAATCCTTGATGAGCTCTATCCATCTTCTCTGGTGTATATTAAGCTCTTTCTGTGTGAATATATATTTAAGACTCTTGTGGTTAGTATATATCTCACATTTATCTCCATAGAGATAATGCCGCCAGATTTTCAAGGCAAAGATCATCGCCGCCAACTCCAGATCATGTGTTTGATAGTTTCGCTCCTGGATTTTCAACTGCCTTGAGGCATAGGATATCACTTTATCATTCTGCATCATCACACAGCCTAAGCCCTTCTTTTAAGCATCACTGAATACCACAAAAATTTCCCCACTTGTGGGTAAAGTGAGGACGGGCATAGTGATAAGCCTCCTTTTCAACTCCTTGAAGCTTTCTTCACATTCTTCACTCCAAGAAAACTTTACTCCTTTTCGAGTTATCTTGGTAAGAGAGTTGGAAAAACATGAGAAATTCATCACAAATCATCGATAATATCCAGTTAACTCTAAGAAGCTATGGATATCCATTACCAATTTTGGCCTCGACCATCCCTCAATTGCATCTATTTGGGAGGGGTCCACAGATATCCCATTGCTTGTGATGATATGGCCCAAGAATGTGACCTCCTTCAACCAGAACTCACACTTTATGTACTTTTCATAGAGCTTCTCCTTGCGTAAATTCTCTAGTAAAGTTTTTAAATGCTCCTCATGATCCTCCTTGGTTTTGGAGTATATTAGAATATCATCTATAAAGACTACCACAATTTGTCAAGGTAATCTCTAAAGACTCTATTCATCAAGTCCATGAATATTTTTGGAGCATTGGTGAGTCCGAAAGGCATTAATATGAATTCATAGTGCTCGTACCTTGTATGAAAAGTAGTCTTGGGGACATCTTACTTCTTCACCCTTACTTGATAATCTCCCGACCGCAAATCCACCTTGGAGAAGTATTTTTCTCCACATAGCTGATCAAACAAGTCCTCGATTCTTGGGAGAGGATACTTGTTCTTTATCGTGATTTTGTTAAGTTCACAATAATCGATGCAAAGACACATTGACCCATCATTCTATTGTTGTTTCTTTAGCTCTTTAAGATCTACAACAACCATTCTATATGGAGTCTTGGATATTGGTAGCGCCCCAGGTATAAGTTCAATTGAGAACTCAACATCTCTTCTTGGAGGAAGACCAGTCAGTTCCTCGGGAAACACTTAAGCGAATTCCCTCACAATAGGCATTTCTTCAAGGATGGTTTCTTCCTTGGACTCAATCATCTGAGCCAGATACGTGTTCTCATAATGTAGTAATATCCATTCTTGAGATGATGGAGCTAAAGGAGATTCATCTCTCTCCTAACACTTGTAATGAATTGGGGGTCGATTCTCTATATGGAGTGTGATTTCACTCTCCCGACAATTTATGTTGGCTCTATATAAGGAAAGACAATCCATGCCAAGAATTGCATCAAATTCCACCAGAGGGAGTATGACGAGGTTCGCCAGGAAATTCAATTCACAGATTATAATAGGGGAGGACTTATATTCATGGGATGCAATGATTTCCCCATTTTCCATACTCACCGACATCTTTACTTCCATGATTTGTGGTGGTGATGGGATTGTTCTACTAAACTTTCGAGATATAAAAGAATGCGTAGAAAGTGATTCAAAATGTATGTTCGCTATTCTTGAATGAATAACTAGCGTACCTATCTCCACTTTGTTATCGAGGTTCACTTAGACAGAAGTGATGGAAAAAGCTCTTACTTGCTGTCTTGGAGGTTGTTGGTTGCCTCCGATAACCCTTGGATTAGGGCACTAATTTGAAAAATGACCAGGTTCTTTGCATTTGTAGCATTGAACAACGTGTTGAGGTTCAAACAGAGCGTTCCTCTCCTCTGTCGCAGCCGTGGGTCATTCTTGCCGACAGTTAACAGCTAGGTTCCCATCTCTTCCACACCTGAAGCATTTTCTCGTCCCCTTAAGGCAATTTCCAGGGTGCTTCTTTCCGCACATTGGAAATTTGGGTGCTGGATCTTCTTAGCACCATTGGATTTATCCATCAGACCACCAACTGTGAAGTCAACCTTACTCTTCTTGTCCCCATGATACCCCTATGATTCTCTGATCTCCATTTCGACCTTGAGGGAACATCAGACAATTTCCTCGTAGCTGTCGAAGTCACGGATCGCTAATGCTTTCCGCAAGCTTGGCTTCATCCCACCAAAGAAGCTGTCAACCTTTCATTAGGGGGTAACTACAAAGCCGGAAGCATATCGTGCAAGCCTTGTGAAGTTTTCCTCGTACGCTCCAACATATTATTCATCTTTTTTCTTGAGGGAAAGGAAGTCCCTTTCCATCTTAAGCTGGAGGGTGCACGGAAAATATTTATCGAAAAAAATCTTCTGGAAATCCTTCCATTCCCGCGCCTCAATCTCCTCCTCAGGCTTTGTATTTTTGATCAACGTCCACCATTGATCAGCTTCACCCTCCATATGATAAGCATCCAGGAGAACCTTTTATTGATTAGAACAATGAAGGATGGAGAAGATCTTTTCAATAGAGTTTATCTTTTGGTCAGCGATCATGGGATCAGATGATCCACTAATAGTAGGAGGCCTTTGTCTCATGAATCTCTCGATAGCGACTTGTTCTTTCTTAGGGGCGGGGGGGGGGGGGGGTTGAACGTTCCTCTTGACCCGTGTTTCTATTCAAAACTTGAGTTAGCTGAGAGAGAAGCGTGACAAAGTTTGTGATTCCCACTCCCATTGGATTGGGCATCTCATTAGTATTGTCATCACACTGATCTTCAAAACGGTTGTTAGCCCGAGTCCTCCTATCACCAGCCATTGGCTGGAATAAAATGAATGTTAGGGGTAACACATAAAGGGTAATCCAAAGACAAAAGTTGATGACTTATAAATAAACTTTTATTTCCTTAACTCATGAGTATATAGGCTTCAATCTAGGATTTTCATGATTTACTTTCTAACATATATTCATTGGCTAATTTTTTAATTCCCTTAATAAGGGTTCATATAAAGCTTTTGGATTTATCAAAACATATCCCCCGGGAGTGTCATAACCAAGAGTGCAGCAAGGTCCATTTTCGTGCACTAGTTCCCGTTCGAGTCTAGCTCAAAGCGGTGTTTTCGGGGTTTACCCCTAGGATACATCTGTGCCAGAGCCGCCTCTACCTACTCGTATCTAGACATGGATGTATTTGTTTGATAAACCACTTACTCAGTACTTACCAAAACTTAGGGATGTTTTTATTATAACTAGTCTTGTATCTAAGGCTTTACTAGGGTTTTCTAATCCTAATCCCAAAAATAACCAAACCTATCCTCTGATACCAAGTGTGACAACCCTGCTTTTTATTACAAATTAAACATGATTTATTACATAAAACTTCACTTGATACAACAAATAATATCGAGAGGTTTAGTGTATTTGGGGCTTCCGATCATTACATAAAAACTTAAAACATCAAATACAACATCTTTATTGAAAACATACTTTACATGACCACTATATTCCTTCGTACATAGCATTGCATGGGATAACCTGAGGACATGCATAAGAAAAGGGTGAGATATAAAGCCCAGTAAGGGATTACACATTGAATAACATGAGGAGTACAATACATGTTAGACAATAGGCATATCAATAGAGCATAAGAAAAATGTGAACATAAAGGCATGATAAAGCATGATAATCATAACACGGAAATTTGGCAACAACAATTAACATGAAAGTAGCATGAGCCAAAGCCCATTGCACATGGAGCATGAGTAAATCCTCATTGCACAAAAAGCACGAGAAAACCCTCATTTCACTTTAATTATCATGAGTCAACACTCATTTCACATGACGTATCATGATACTATACTTTACCCAATGCATTGGAGCGCTATAAGGGTGCACCCTTCTTATACATTTCATTTGATGCATAAGTGTGCCACATGGATCATAAAACATGGATTCATAAAACATAATAATTTATTCCGTGATAAAGGAATGTGGAATTCATACATGAAACGTTACAATCAATATGTAAATTTGCATAAAGGTGAATACCATTGATGGAGAAATGGGCATGGTATTCACTACACAATGACATTGGCTTAGAAAATCGGTGCAATTTCGGCAGCGTAACAGCGTGACATAAGAATTCATAAAAAAGGTTGATGAGAGAGAAAGGGTTTCCTCATAATATTTACATGTAATGGATAGTAAGGAGGTCATATAGATACATTTTCCAACAATTTTAATGGAATTTAGATTCATGATACCAAAGATTGCTTGAATGTAAAAGAGGAGAGAGAAGTTCCTTTCAGAATTTCGGCATAGTAACGGGTGTACATGGTAGGCATTTAATGAGAGAGAAAGGGTCTCCCATAATTCAAAAATAAAGAGGGTAGTGTGAGGGAGGAGGGAAACCATACCCCAACATTTATAATTGAAATTAAAAGGGCAAAACAACTTAAATAAAATTGGACTAAAATGAGAAAGGAAGAAAAAACCCTTACTTGGAAGTGTGCTTCCAAAGGCTAGAGAGAGGCTTGTGAGAGGCTTCTTGGGAGCTTGGGGAACCTTACGAGGATTCTAGAGAGTTTAGGGCAGAGTTTGGACGAACTTTAAGGGATTTGAGTGAGGAGGAAGTGTGAGCTTGGGTGGGTTTATATAGGAAAGGTGAGAGAATTCTTTATTATTTAGGTTTGGGACCCCTTATATTAAATTAATCCAAACCACAAACCATCCCAGAGTTTTTGCCCATGGTTTTTGGAAAATGGAAGAGGAAAACATTATTTTATAAGTCCAAAGTCCTAACTTCTTAAAATAATAAGTTTTCTTATGTGGAGGTGAGTCACACTCCCATGGAAATTAATTTAAAAAGAAAAAGTGTTGAATAAGTCTTGAGGGGTCCATTAATGCGTTGAAAAATAAGTCAAACAAACCCAAAATAACTTTATTTTAATGGTAAAACATATATTGGACGAACATAAAGCTTATAGTATTTTATTACATCACTATTGGGTCATTATGATGTCATAAAACACATTATATATTTAAACGGTATTTAATTTTTACCCAAAAATTTGTCTGTCTCATAAAATTATGAAAAATTCACCGTTGGATAATTTCGACATCCTGATTCCAGAAATAACATTTATTTTATCTAAATAATTTTCTAAATATGTTAATTTTATCTTTTAAAATAAAAACCGACATTTATAAAAAATTCACGGATTTTGACAGAAATGGATTTCAAACCTTAATAAAAATTTTAATTGCATTCATAAAATTATAAGATCATTTACATTTATTAAAAATTAATTTAATAATAATAATATTATTTTATTAAAATATTATTTAATTCACAAATCCCTTAATTTAATAAAATATATTTCTTAATTAAATAATAACTAAAAACACCATTTGTACTTTAAAAACTATTTACCATGTCTCAAAAATGACTAGAAATTATATTCATTATTATATACAAAAATAATGTACATGAACAAAGTACTACTTATTTGTTACATAACCCCTTAAAATAGCCACATAAGACTTATGGGTAATGTGTGTGATGGTGAAAGACTCTTGGGGTGGCTCGGATAACATCGCTCGAGTGGTAATTTCAAACAACTTCCACTTTTCCCATAGACGGTCACGTTCAAGCCTGACATGATGAAGCTCAGCTTGGGCTTGGTCAAGGGCGAATCCCAAAGATGCCACCTCTTTTCCGAGATCCTACAAATGGGCTTCGTATGGGGAAATTCTACTAGATGAGGCTATCTCTTCTTTTGTCTGAGTAAATTGGATTTGTTAAAGTCCTATATTTATAATAATCATGTGATCACTGTTCAACGACTATATTAACAACGGTCAAAATTCTTAACATAAAACCAAAGGAGTTGACATCTTATAAAAATATTTTTCATAAAGTGACATTTAACTATATCAAGATGGATTTTTCATTAATGAGACTTTGGGTCGTTACAATTATTATGGGGTGTCCTAGGTAATCCCGTCACAAAATACATAGTAACATTATCCCATTTCCACTCAGGAATGGGAAGAGGCTACAAAAGGTGAAACATCTCATCATAAATCTGACTACCTATTTATCTATTATTGACCACCAGTACTATCTATAGAGATCGTGATAAATCATTTTCAAACTAGGAT
Organism: Viscum album; assembly: GCA_963277665.1. Lineage (NCBI taxonomy): Eukaryota > Viridiplantae > Streptophyta > Magnoliopsida > Santalales > Viscaceae > Viscum > Viscum album. The sequence goes on from OY728140.1 coordinate 816,693,115, forward strand.
ATACCGCCCATATCGAAGCATGATATTCTATCATCATATCCTCGTGAAATACTATAGGATCCCATACTCATATAGAGAAAAAGAAGATAATTTCTCATTGCAAGAGACTATATTGATGGTGTCTCCTCACCATATATGTTGTCTCTCATAACTAATCCCTCTAAATTATATTACTTCCCTATCTTGATTTTGTCTAAAATCATGGGTATAACAGATGTCCAAGCCAGATCTACATGTCCCAAAGACTCCTCGACATCTATATGTATGTATAAAAAGAGTTCTATAATCCACCACTCATCGCAAGACTCCCACACTACCTCCATATGTGTATTTGGGGTCAAGGTATTGGTAATAATTTTTCCCTTACCCTGTGTATAATCCAACTCGAAGTTGATAGGCTATAGAGACTCAACCCACCTCTTCTGCTTAAGGTTTAGACCATATTAAGAAAATATTTACTTTAGGATGTTATGGTATGTGTATAATGCAAAACTATCACCCAGAAGTTATTATATCCCACATCTCAGGGATATACCATTTCTACCAACTCCATATCATGAGTATAATAATTCCTCTCATGCGATCTCGGGTATCTAGAGCCATAATCAATCAATTGATCCTCCTACATTAAAAATGATTTGAGTCCAACTTTTGAAGAATCAAAGTACATGGTATAGGATTTAACTAACATCGGTAAACTGAAGATAGGTTCCGGGGTCATCCTTCTTTTCAACTCCAAATAATCTCCCTCACAAGCATCTAACCAATCAAACCTCACCCCATTCATGGTAAACCATGACATCAGTGCTTCCAAATGGGAGAATTCATGGATAAACCACTGATAATAACCTTCGAAACCTACAAATATCTGAGTCACAAATACATTCTTGGGTTTCTCCCAAGATACCATGCCTACAACTTTCTTTGGGTCCACTAACAATCCTACCTCTGAGATGACATTACCCAAGAAGTGCACTTTATCAATCTAGAAACTGCATTTGGATAGCTTGGTGTAAATTCATGGATCTCTAAATTCACTCAAGATGATGTTATGATTTTGGGAATGATTATATGCTAGATGGGAGTACACTAAGATTTCATCGAAAAAATATACTACAATCTAGTCTATATAATGATGAAAGATATGATTCATCAAGTCCATGAATATCTATGTCACATTATTAAAAACAAATAGCGTCATGAAAAACTAACACAAGTCATACATACTCCTAAAAGTAATCCATGGTATGTTTTATTATATCAACCTCAATGGGTGATATCAATATCTTAAATCAATATAATATAAGATATTAACACCACTAAAATGATTGAATAGATCATCGATACATAAAAGGGGATATTGTTATTAACCACTATCTAGTCCAGTATCCCATAATCTGCACATAAGTAAAAATTCCCATCAGGCTTTTTGGAAAAAATAATAAGAGAAACCCTTGAGATGTACTAGGTTACGTGAAAACTTTATCTTATATATATTCCAACTAAATGTTCAACTCATTAAGCTCCACTGGTTTCATTCTATACAACAATATAGAATCTGGTTCTGCTCTTGACACCAACTAGATCATGAAATAGATCTCTTGATTGGCTGGTAAGACCTAAAACTCGTTAGGAAATACATCTTGAAAATGGTTTACCACTAATGGAAAAGAATCATGTTTCATTACACCATTATCCAAAACAAGTCTTACTATCTGAGCCATGAGAAAATCCAATCTACATTGAATTGGTCTTGTTTGACCAGCTTGAACATCCCACTCACCCTTGAGAGAATAACAGCCTCAATCTGAAGATAAAAAGGAAACTCTCCTCTGATAATAGTCAATATGATCCTGGTATAGGAATAACCAATCCATACAAATATTCAAATAAAAACCTATCATTCCTAGAATAAATGGTCCCCATAGGAAATGGTAACCATTGATCTCTAGAGAACATGCTTTGAAATGTTTGATATTATCTAATTGTACTCCCAATGGCGTGTTTATAGTCTAAGAACCATCCAATATTTCCACAAAAAATACCATTTTTTTAAAAAATAGAATATAAAAAGGAATGTGACTCTCATGTATAAAAAAACACAAACCAAGGTAGATGATACAAGAATCATAACTATCAAGGTAGAAGGTACTGCATTAAAAATTGAGAGAGTGGTTTACATAGCATGATGTTGACTTGACCCTATGCCATGGGCTCTATCCCGACTCCCCTGAGATATCCCCTCTTCTCGGTACTTTCATTACTACACTAGGGTTCCATGTCCCCTTCCTCGACCTAGACATCTTGTGGAACTCTTGCTACCTATATTCTGAAGAGTAGTTGAGTCCCTCCCAGACTCCGATACCTATCCTAATCCCTTCCCATTGATCTGATGTGAGAAGTTCCAACAAAACATCTAAAGATGGCCCATCCTCCCTTCAAGTATGGCACTCTAATGTAGGTAATGTATAATGAGATCACTTGTGGTACAAATTAAAAAACACATAGCAATGTAATAGAACAGAGTAATATGATGGCTACCCACTGACTTGACTACTCTTCCAACTATTTCTTTAGAAAAAATCATCATATCAATGCTTCTTTCGACCAGAAGAAGAGCTCCCAGTTCACCCTACAGAAATAGTATAAACGCTGCTCGGGACCTCTCTCAGATTCCCTTCCATGATGATTGCATGATTCATCACATATAAAAAGCTACTCAAATGAAATATCTTCACAAGTTAATTGATCTCATAACGAATCCCATCATGAAAATTTCTCACCATAGAGATCTAAAAAAATGATAAATATGGTGAAAATCATTGTAATACAGTTAAATAATTAGCATAATCCATCAATTTCATGCCCTCCTATGTCAGATTCATGAACTCGCAAGCCTTCTCATCCCTCAGCATCTCTGGATATAAGTGACTCAAGAAATTCAAATCAATGTCCTTAAAAGATAACACCTCCTTCTACCCAGTATTCTCTATAGTGTCCCACCAATGCATGGAAAGTCCATGAAGAATATATGTAGCAAGATTCACCCTCCTATCTGTGGGTTTCTCAAGGTGATTAAAGATTGTATGGACTAACTCAATCCAGAAATTAGTACTTGTGGGCCTTCCGACCCAATGAAAAAATGTAGATGTTTCAGCATAATATATCTCATAAACTTAGACATAAAAGGTATGGTGTGAACAATTTCCCTTTTCATGGATCACATAACCCTTAATAAGTATTATTGAAGTTGAACATCAATTTTCTCCTCATGAGCTATGATAAACTCTAGCTCAGCTATATTATGGGTGTACTGATTGATGCTCTCTTTATTCTCAACTCAAAGAAGATGATGGGGAATTTTATCTACAAGAAAAACATGCTCCTTAAAATACTAGATAAAACAACAAGGTCAACCTCAACAGGTGGAGACAACAAAGAAACACCGCTCTTGGTTTCTATAAACATGGATTACTAGTGTTTTAACATGATATAATAGTTCATTCATTTTATTTATCACATATAATAGGTATATCATTTCTCAACTCATATAGGCAATTATATATCACATGCTATAAATATGTCCCTGCCATGAACAATGCATGTCAAGATATATCATTAGGCTCCTATCATGAGGCATGTATACTCATGTCATGCCATACCATTCCATGAGTATAAATATAAAGAAATAATAACATCACATATCATGTGAATCACCCTAGGTGAAATAATATCAACTGTAATAAGTGAACATTATGAACAAAAATCCCATCCCTGGGAACTCAAACCCCCCATACATTGGTTAACTACTCCCTTGCACAAGCTCATTTCAAAGTCTTTAAACATCTTAGTATCCTTTATATGTTTCCAAAATAGTAAAAAAAATTGAAAATAAAAACCTAAACCTACCTCTAATACCAATTTGTAATGTCACCCAATCTAGAACTGTCTCACATGGCCAAAACAATTTGGTTATGGGACCTCAGGCATGCCTCCCTATATGCCCGAGGTTGCTGAATAACAATATAGGTGTGTAGAATTAGTGGGGATACTATACCTCCTATTTTATAGTTACAATACAGTGGAAATAAATAATAAAAATAAATATTAGGGTAATAGAAATAGCATTAATAGTACAACATATTACTGGGAAATAAAAGGAGGAATCAACAAACCAATAATAATGGATCATGTAATGATATGATGAATTTATCTAAAAATAAAACTAATTATAATACAAATAAATGATCCTTATAACATGAATAAACTCAATAGTCCATGATCCCAAACCCTATGTCAGTCCCATATCCAAACTTCATCCCATCTAGTAAGCCACAAATCAGCAATAAGGACCCTATCCCTTGTCCAAACCTGCATCCATGTAATATTCTCACGTACCAAATAAGAACTTGAATATAGTGTCAGTAAAAATCTATAGGTTGAAACTGTTATGTCTAAAAAAACCATTCTGATAGTGAGTGAATGGAATAAACTGATAAAAAAGTGTATTAATTAATCAATTAACACAATACACAAATCAACCTTCTTCAGAACCATGCCAGAATGTGTCTAATCATGTAGCACAACCACTACAACCATAAACAAAAAACATGTAATAATCAAAAAACTGGGTGGATCCCTATTTATTAGCATTTTGGCCTCTGGGTAGAGCCTTATATATAAGTATTTCAGCATGTGTCTCTGGTCATAAACCACTATATAAGAATTTTATCATGAATCACTGGGCATATCCCACTATATAATCATTTCAACATGTGTCCCTAGGCATTTACCAATATATAAGAATTTCAGAAAGTATCACGGGGAATATCCCACAATATAAGCATTTCAGCATGTCTCACTATGCACAACCTTCTATATAAGCATTTTATCATGTATCACTAGGCATATCTCCCTATATAATAATTTCAGAATCATCTAGAATATCCTTATATATAATCATTACAACATCAAACACAACAAGTCATAATTGTAAGGATATCAAAATATCACATAATAATCCAAAATGGTTAATTATGAAAATTACCATTTCTCTTTTAATTACCCTTTCATATATATATATATATATACCAATTTATCATAAGTCATAATAATATACAATAAGATATTACCAATGTGATTATGTATCAAGAAATAACCTGAAACTCATGTCATGCTAAAAACACATTAATCCATTAGGCAATTTATTATTAATCAAAGGGTTCACTCTAACCATGGGTAACCACAAGACAGGTCGGATTACCATTGAATCTAAATAGATCCAAGGAATAAACCAAACCACGATTTATCATCTTTTATCATTAAATTAATTAATTAAGACATTAAATCATCACATTCATAATATTTCATATTAATTCACAATTAAATAGACCATGGGGTTAGGTTTTGGACCCCCCTACTTTTATATGGAGATCAATGTTGTGCTTCCAACTAGAATCAACAATAATAACAAATGCGTAGAATATTTAAAGAATAAATTAGATCAAACCAAATCAATATCAACCTGATTCCACCACATATTTCAAAACAAAACACTAATTAGATGAAAGAAAGAGGAATAGAGAATATGTCCAAATAAAAACGACCTGCCAAGGATAAAACACCAAACCACGATGTCTTGAGGTGATAAAATAACTCTAGATCCACTAGGAGATGACTAGGGCTTGAGAGGAGGGGATGAAAAAATGGAGGAATAAGAAAATAGGAGTAAAAATGTACTTAAAATCATTAGTTGTGAGAACTACATTGATTTTAATGCTTTTACATCGTGTATTTCTTGATTAATGAGATATAATGAAAGACTCGTCTCCTTGGTTTGATTTCAATCCTTCTTGAACATTACACATCATGTAATAGATTTTTGATGTGTATTCACCTCAAATTATGAACCTAGTTTATGGATTGTGCCTAGGAACAGTTACACGTCATGTAACATATACACGGTATGTAAATTCCCTACAAATAATTTCCATCCTAGCTTCTATAAAGGAGCCCAAACCCCCTCTAAAGACTTCGAAACTCATGGAAAACCCTCTTAAGTCCATCTAAAATATTTATATATGGATTACATTAATTATAAAAAACATACATTCTTAAAGGTTGGGTCATTTTCCACAATAAATTCTCTATGTATCCAAAAAATACCCAACCAACAAGGTTTAAATAGAATGTAAATCCCAACAAAAGATGTTTAATGAAAAAATAAAAGAGGGATATACCTGGAAAACGATGGTATCTTACATCAACCAACTAATAAACTCCACTCCATTACTTTTTGAGTGACCCAATACACTATTATATTATTCCAATAATAACCTAAGGAAATAACCTACCTAAGAAACAATCATCCATAATCTCCTAAGAAAACCACCTTCTTTTCACAAAAAAAGGGTTTCAGGGGATGGTTATACCCAAATAAAACATTTATAAACAACACACTATGGATCTTAATTTACTAGATAAGTCATTGTTCGAGATGTACATGATGATACCCATCATGTTCACTAGGTAATAATCTATATCTACCTGAGAAACCAGTTGATATAGTTTCCAACTTTTTAAGAAAACCTATTATGATCTGTTATCCAAGAACATTCAATCACATGAAATAACTTTATCAACATCATGAACAAAACATACTCCACAAAAAAAGAAATTGTAGGGATACCCCCATATAACAAAGGTGATAAATAAATCTAATTCCACGATAAAATAAAAAACCTAAAGAAAACTACTTAAATCCTTCCATGATTTCTCATACAGGGAGTCCTTTACATTGGAGGTTCCAACCACCATGATATGATCATGAAAATCTAATTTCCATAGCCTCCCAAACCTTAGCCTTTGAAGTCTTAAGCCAATCCATGAATCTATATTTCATACAATAATAACTTGAAGGCCTAATAGGCCCCACTATGAATCATATCAAAGATAGATTTGGTTCACTACCTGATAACTCTACAAAGATTATCATCATTCTCTGTATGCAAGTCGGTATATAAAATAGATCATTTCAATGGTTTAACCATAAGACACCCCTATGAATCATTTATTCAATCATAAATATTCATAGTGAGGAAAATATTTTATCTACACATATAGAATGAATACACAATCACTAACTGAGTAGAATCTAAATTAATATCCATAGGGTTGTATCTACTTTCCACATCAGAGGGGTCTTACTCACATTTGTAGTCAGAATGATCACTAATATAGATAGAACCTACCTCATCCACAAAATTTTAAATCACCTCATGAAACCTATACTAATAAAAAAAATACCAAGGTGGTTAAAATCCATCCTCTTCTCTATTATTTAGTAACTTCAAAAAAATTCCTCTTCCTCCACCATAGGTAAACTAACTCCACTAAAAGGATGAGTTTAATTCCCCGGCTCCAGAAGCTTAGAGTCGATGGATTATTTTAATAAATTGGCATGATTACAAGGAATAAAATCCCAAGGGACCGATCAGTTTAGTAGTCTTGAAGAAACTAGATACATACATGGAACCCATTTTACATTTTGAAAGCAAACAAAATATGATATATAACAAAAGCTAATAAACTACATCCTTGAAAACTCAATAAATGATCTCTTCCCCTTCACCAAGGGAAGGACAAACAAATAAAAAGGGTGAGCTAAAATGCTCACTAAGGGTTAAGAAATACATCAGAAGATAACATTGACATAAACATTAGGCATGGTGAATTACTAAAACACATGCCATTAAAAATAAACTTGAACACCTTATGGAAGGAATAAGATCTGAATAAATAATTCTATAATAAAACATAATCATTGGTATTATATTAGTCAAATAAACACATGAACTATCTATACTTATTTTATAATAATGGAAATGCATATGATGGAATTTATAAAACATACCGTTAGGGCCTCAGTCAAGATGTCTAAAAATGATTAAGGCCTTAGCCAAAACCACAAACATTCATTTTGTCGAGGCCCTGTGCCAAGACCATATTTTATCTCATCAGACCTACCGATGCACCAAGGGGTTATATAAGTCCCCGCCAAACACTTACTAAGTCCAATACATTCCTCATATGTATAGTAAACCTTTTATTCAAAGTGTCCCATACCACTTTGAATAATTAAATGTCACTTATTCAGTGTGTCTCATACCATGTTGAATAATTAAATACTTAATTAAAAAGCCATAAAATTAATCATAAACCATTAAATAAAAAATGGTGGATGATATCATAGGAGATAAACCGCAATGAAGTAAAATATTCAACAATGTTTTTTGACATAGATGAAGATACTTTTAAATGATACCAATGAAAAATCATTGGGGTAAATAATCCTTAAACATTCTAAAGTGTCCCATACCACCTTGAAACATTCAAATCACAATCCCTTATGATATCATTATAATAAAGAGACTCTTGATATGATATAAAAAAAGGAAGTACATACAATACAAGTAAGAATTAAATGGCGAACAAGGAATATATCTCATAAAAGATAAAGTGAGATGAGGACAATCCTTTTTTACTTTGGAAAGAAGAGTCCTTTTGGAAAATCATTTATATTTTCCATGAAATAATATTTTAAACATGAATATCCCCTAAAATAAAAGACTTGGAAATTTAAATTATATTTTAGGCATTAATGATGTCCCACTAAAGTAAAATAATGAAAAAAGAGTTATTAATATTCTTTATAAATAAAACATTTTAGAGCATTTTAAGGAAAGTATTAAAGAGAATTTTAAAGTGAAAAGGAACGTTTGATTTATTCAAACCAGAAATGAACCAATATCATTTTTCATGATAAAATGAGTTTTTCAATAAAAATAATGGTTTATTAAAACAGATTCTTGTGTACACTTGAAAAAGGGGTAAGAATTTGAAAATATCCCTTGAATCGAGTTTGTTTATCGGGAATAATTCTGAAAGATCCTCTTAAGTTGTGTAAATCCTTATAAAATGGGGAAGGATTATGGTTGGTGAAAATATATAAAAAAATAATACATAATTTAGGAGGTGTGAATAATAATACATAAGAATTTCATTGAGGTAATTTAGACAATAAAAGTAACCCGGATGAAAATGGAGGTTCGGGTGGAAAACCCTCATCACTTTGTAATCAATCGATTCAAATGCCCCAAAATTCAGAATATTAAAATGATACATTTAATATAATTATAATAATGAGATTCATGATATGAAACATAAATGGGAAGTATACATACACCATACAAAAGTAATAGTAGTGAATATGGAAAACCTCACAAAAATGGAAGTGAGATGAAGAAACCCCTTACCTTAAGTCTGTATGTGTTCCGATCTTGAACATAAGGTCCTGGAATATGAAATTAGACTTATTAAAAAATTATTTACAAACCTATTAGGCAATTATATATTTTATCATAATTATTTTAAGTTCATTTACTCCCTTATTGATAAGTTATTATATTGAATTTGGTCGTTCTGGAGTGTTCGTTTTCTTTATTTTCATAATCGGTTCACATTCTATTTAGTTGTGGTGTTCATGTGGAATGGATTTAAATATATAAAATTGAAATTAAATTATATTTATGAACATATATAAGTTTTAATGGTCATTTATATCATTTTTTTTACATGTAATGAGGATGAATCATTATATGAAATATTAATGACATTCACTTAGATTATTTTAGCGGTATTTTGATTAATAAGAACTAGTTTGGTCATATGATTTAATATTATGTACATATACTGGTTAATAAATATTAATTAGGTTATAATACATATATTATATTCTTGATAAACCATCAAAATGGTTTTATGATCAGTATTGAAGGATAAACTGATGAACAAAACATCGTCGTCCACGAAGGATACAAATTGGAACCCTATGGACATTGATTTCATTTATAAAAATAAAAGGGAGGGAGTAAGAATATTGATGATGGTTATTCCATTAAAATGATATAATTCCAGTATATAAATGATACATGAGTTATCATGGTCATTTGGACCGAGGAGGTGAGGAGAGAAAAAGAAAATATGTGAACATTAAAATAAAAGAAAAGTTGAGAGATCCCTTATGAAAATTCAGCAACATAATGACGCTGCTTAAAATTTAATAAAATGAATTGATGAGATAAAAAGGGTATCTAATCATATCGACATAAAAAGAATAGTTAGAGTAATAAATAATATCAAACCCCAACATATGATAATGGAAATTCAATGAGATAACATTAAAGAAGTGTTGGCTAAAAGAGGAGGGTGAAAGGTTCCCTTACCTTGTAAAACTACCATATATTCAAGGATTATGGATTTAGAATGAAAGAAAATGAATGGATGAGTGGGTATTTATAGAAAAGAGAGGGAGTTTTTTAATAATTTTAAAGAGACAACTCATTAGTGTTTTTTGAAAAACCATAGGATTGACCATGGTTTTAGCCACTTGGGACACCTCATGTAATATTTTACTGTACATAAGTCAACCAGCCTTTTATTTTAATTATTATTTCATTATGATTTCATTAAAATACCAAAAACTCAGAACTATGTTTTTACTATTCACAAAAAAATCAAGTATTTTAGAAAAGTCCCAAAAATTCACCCTAACCATTTTTTGATGTGTAGAATCCAAAAATAAAATCCATTTTTTGAAAATAATTCTCTAAATATTTTTAATTTAATTTTTTAATAAATTCATAATTTATTCTAAAAAACCACTTTAAAACTACAACACATTATATAAAACCTTGAAAAATTAATCAAGGTCCTGTAAAATTATCATATATTCATAAGAAAATAAAGAAAAAAAATCTGTGATTACATTTTATGAAAATACATTTCCATTTTAAATTATTAAATTAATTATAAAATTGTAATTTAAATATTAATGTTATACAAAAATACCAATACTTATAATATGATATTTTTTCACTTTTAAGATGTCTAAATTGTATTTATATATTCATGGGTGAAGTTTATATTTTTATATGATTTACTATTAATTACTTTTCATTTCTATTCATAAGGTCATGTCACTATTCATAAGGGTATGTTACTATTTACCAAAAATTAAGTTTGTCTTATCAGACTCTAAATATCTTACCAAATGCAACCGTGTATGTTAGTTTTTCAAAATTCAAATCACAAAGGTGGATAAATTATGTTTTCTTGACTAGGTTATAACAAAATGGTGTTTTGAAGGGACTAAGTGTTTCATGCATTCTATAATAAATGTATTTGTAAATTCTTAGGGTGCTACATTATTCCATCCTTACAAAAATTTCATCCTCAAAATTTGAAATTGAACTTCAAAAGTTAATGGTTGATACTTGAAAATTCCCTTGTGGGAAAACCACATCAATAATATAGTTAAAATATTCTATTGATAATAGGAAAGGTAAAAGCATCAATTACGACAAAACAACGCATTCTAATTAGAAAACACAATCAAGGAAGAATAACTAAACCATCATGTAGTGACATTAAACTCTAACACCCATAAAATTGTCAACTTAAACCATTTCGTAAAAGGTTATAAATTACAAAATATAATTATTCAACACATTATAATGAAGGCCTCTAAATTTACAATATGAACTTATCATTAACCCTTAATCAACAAGAAGCATATCTAAAGTTCACATTCCAAACATGTGAATAACATCATCATGTATCCTCTTGAAATATGGTAATAACTTGAATTACAATAAATACCATATCGGAAACACGCATTCCTGTGTATTCTTTATGTAAGACACATGTTGTTGGATATATTCCTTAAATCCAAAAGTGTTGTAAACTCCATCGATGATAGCATAGAACACTTCTCGACAAGTCAATAATCAGTACCAAGGTAGTCAGTACTTATCTGAATCAATAATTTCTTCATCATTATCTCAACATGAGATATATATATTAAGGGTTGTATTTCCCTCAATCATGTGTTTTCTAAAAAGTTTAACTTTAAACTGAATCACTTTTCCTTTGTACCTTTCACCATATGACCTCAAATTCTTAATGAAATAGTACTGCAATACAATCCTTATAAATCTAAAAATCATTAAAACCAGTGCAATACTGATAAAATATTCAAATGACATAATTATTGAATTGGAATATTAATCATTCAACCTCATTTGCGATAGCATCATAACTTGATCATTATCTAAAATCACCATTTGGGGTATATTCCTTTCACGATTGGGAAATTGATTCACATAGTTCCCCATCTCCTTTCAGTTGAAGCATTGTACATTGGAAACCATTTTCATACCCTTACAATCATGAACTTGGTGTCCCTTTTCTCGACACTTATAGCAAACACCCATTCCCTTCAAACATTTACCAAGGTGATTCTTTTCACATTTATCACATGTGGGAAAACTCTTCTTTCATTTCTTCCCTTTATCCCCAAATCTCTCTACCATCCTTTTATTATTTTTCTTCCCTTTAAATCTGCAGGAATCAGAGAAGTATTTACATACCCTATTAACACATGATATTATTTACTCATATGATGAGGATACTTGGGAGACAATCTTTCTTTGAAATGACGGCTTAAGACCACTAGAGATATGATCTTTCTTACTCTTCGCATCATGTTCATTGGTGAGGTTCTCATTTCTTTTTCTAGGCGCCATTTCTAATCAATTCCATATTATATATTAGCTCATAAAATTATGAACTATCTATAACTCTAATCATGGTATAACACATAGCCTATATTTATGCATTGTAAATACTAGAACCATATACTTTGGTTACTTTGGGGGAATAAATCCTTCATAATGCTGGGTAAATAAAATTAGAATTATCCTAAGCATATCCCCCATGAGTTTCAATACCAAGAGTGCATCAAGGCCTGTTGTCATGTACCAGGATACCCCGGGTCAATCTAGAAACTCCTTGTCGGAGTTTTCACTTCTATGTACATTTGTGTCAGAGCCACATCTACCTGTTTGTATCCATATAGGGACATATTTTCCAGAAATATCCATATAATATATTCCTTACCAAAATACCAGGTTTTTATTTTATTCTTATCCTCAAATATTATCTTAGGGATTTATTCCCTAATCAGCGTTTTCTAAATCTAGTTTCCATGTTTGCTACTAAACCTCCTTTGATACAAACTATAACGCCCCGACTCTAGAAGCTCAAAGCCGGTGCATTATTTTAATAAATTATCATGATTACAAGGAATCAAATCCCAATGTACCGATCGGTTTAGTAGTCTTGAAGAAACTAGATACGTACATGGAACCCATTTTACATTTTGAAAGGAAACAAAATATGATACATAACAAAAGCTAATAAACTACATCCTTTAAAACTCAATAAATGATCTCTTATTCTTCAACTGTGGAAGGAAAAACAAATAAAAGCGGTAATCTCTAATGCAAATTAAGGGTTAAGAAATACAATGGAATATAACATACACAAAAACATTAGGCATGGTGAATAACTAAAACACATGCCTTTAAAAATAAACTTGAACACATTATTGCAAGAATAAGAGCTGAATAAATAATTCCATAATAAAACATAATCATGGGTATTATACTAGTCAAATAACCACATGAACTATCCATAATGATTTCATAATGAAGGAAATGCATATACTGGACATTCTAAAACATACTGTCTTGGCCTCGACCAAGACGTCTAAAAATGATTAAGGCCTCGACCAAAACCACAAATATTCATTTTGTCAAGGCCATGTTCCGAGACCATAGTTTTCCTCATGAGACCTATTTATGCACCTAGGGGCTATAGAGGGCTCCACCCAACACTTAATAATTCCAATTAATTCCTCATATGTATAGTAAGTCTTTTATTAAAATTTTTCCATAGCACTTTGAATAATTAAATTTCACTTATTCAATGTGTCCCATACCGCATTGAATAAGTAAATACTTAATTCAAAAGTTATCAATCTAATAATAAATCATTCAATGAAAAATGGTGGATGATATCATAGAAGATAAACCTCAATGAAGTAAAATATTCAACAAAGTTTTTTGACAAAAATGAAGATTATTTTATATGAGACTAATGAAAAATCCTTGAGGGAAATAATCCTTAAACATTCCAAAGTGTCCCATACCACCTTGAAAAATTCAAATCATAATATGTTATAATATAATTAGAATAAAGAGACTCTTGATATGATATAACAAAAGGTAGTACATACACCACATGTAAGAAGTAAATGGTGAACAAGGAATATATCTCATAAAAGATATAGTGAGATGAGAACAATCCTTATTTAATTTGGAAAGAAGAGTCCTCTTGGAAAATCATTTATATTTTCCATGAAATAATATTTTAAACATGAATATCCCATAAAATAAAATACTTGGAAATTTAAATTATATTTTAGGCATAAATGTTGTGCCACTTAATTGAAACCATATAAAAATAGTTCTTAAGTTTCTTTATAAATAAAACATTTTAGAGAATTTAAAGGAAAGTATTAAAGATAATTTTAATGTGAAAATGAATGATAGATTTATTAAAACCATAAATGAACCAATATAATTTTTCATGATAAAATTAGTGTTTTAATAAAAATAATGGTGCCTTAAAACAGATTCTAGTGTACACATGAAAATGGGTAAGAATTTGAAAATGTCCCTTGAGTTGGGTTTGTTTATCATGAATAATTACGAAAGATCCTCTTAAAATGTGTAACTCCTCATAAAATGAGGTAGGATTATGGTTTGTGGGCATATATAGAACACTCACACATGATTTATGAGGAGTGAATAATAATACATAATAATTTCATTGGGTAATTTAGACAATAAAAGTAACCCGAATGAAAATGGAGGTTCGGGTGTAAAACCCTTATCACTTTGTAATCAATTGATTAAAATGCCCCAAAATTAAGAATATTCAAATGATACATTTAATGTCATGATTATAATGATATCCATGATATTAAAAATCAATTTTTAGTATACATACACCATACACAAGTAATTGTAGTGAATATGGAAAATCTTGATAAAATGGAAGTGAGATGAAGAAACACCTTACCTTAAGTCCGAATGTGATCTGATCTTGAACTTAAGGCCAGAGAATATAAAAATGGACTTATTAATAAATTATTTGAGAAACTATTAGGCATGTATTTAGTTTATCATAATTATTTTTAGTTCATTTATTCCCATATTGATGAGTTATTATATTGAATTTCGTCGTTCTGGAGTGTTTTTTTCTTTATTTTCATAATTGGTTCACTTGCTCTTAAGTAGTGGTGTTCAATTGAAATGGATTTAAATCTCCAGAATTGAAATTAAATTATATTTATGAAAATATATAAGTTTTAATGTTCATTTATATCATTTTTTTTACATGTAATGAGGATGAATCATTAGATTAAATATTAATGACATTCACTTAGATTATTTTAGCGGTATTTTGATTATTAGGAACCAGTTTGGTCATATGATTTAAAATTGTGTACATATACTGGTTATTAAATATTAATTAGGTTATAATACATATATTATAGCCTGGATAAACCATAAAAATGGTTTCATGAATAGTATTGAAGGATAAATTGAAGAACAAAACTTTGTCATCCACGAATGTTATAAATTGGAACCTTATGGACGTTGATTTCATTTATAAAAATAAAAGGGAGGAGAATTTTAATTATAGTTCTTCCATTAACATGATATAATTATAGTATATATATGATACTGTATTTATCATGGACATTTGGATCTAGGAGGTGAGGAGAGAAAAAAAGAGATGAACTTGAAAATAAAAAAGAAAAGTTGAGAGATCCCTTATGAAAATTCGACAGCCTAACGGTGATGCTTAAAATTTAATAAAATGAATTGATGAGAGAAAATGGGTACCTCATAATATGGAGATAAAAATGACAGTTAAAGGAATACTTAATATCAAACCCCAACATATTCAAATGGAAATTCAAAGAGATGACATAAAAGAAGTGTTGGCTAAAAGAGGAGGGTAAAAGGTTCCCTTACCTTGTAGTGTAACTCCTAGAACTTGAAGGTTGGGACCTTGGGGGATTAAGGAAACCTTGGGAGGTAAAACCACCAGATCTTAGAGGATGATAGATTTGTAAAGAAAGAAATTGAATGGGTGTGTGGGTATTTATAGAAAAGAGATAGAGTTTTTTAATAATTTCAAAGGGACACCGCATTAGTCGTTTTTGCAAAACCATGGGCTTGCCCATGGTATTTTCCCATAGTTTTAGCCACTTGGGACACCTCATGTCATATGTTACTGTACACATGTTGACCAACTTTTATTTTAATTATTATCTCATTATGATTTCATTAAACTACCGAAAACTCAAAATTGTATTTTTACTATTCACGAAAAATTCAAGTATTTTAGAAAAAACCCAAATAATCATCCTAACCATCTTTAGATGTGTACAATATAAAAATAAAATTAATTTTTTGAAAATAATTCTCTAAATGTTTATAGTTTAATTTTTATATAAAATTATAATTTATTCCAAAAAAACACTTTAAAATTATAACTCATTTTATAGGACCTTGAGGAATTAATCAAGGCCCTATAAACATATCTTGTAATCATGATACAATAAAGTAAAAATTTGTGATTAAATTTTATGACAATACATTTCCTTTTTAAATTATTAAATTAATCAGAAAATTATAATTTAAATATTTATGTCACAGAAAAATACAAATACTTATACTATGATTTTTGTTTCACTTTTATGATGTCTAAATTGTATTTATATATTCATGGGTGAAGTTTTTATTTTTTTTATATGATTTAATATTCATTACTATTCATTACTATTCATAAGGGAATTTTACTATTCATAAGGGTATGTTACAATTTTCCAAAAATTAAGTTTGTCTTATCAGACTCTAAATATCGTACTGAACACAACTGTGTATGCCAGTTTTTCAAAATTCAAATCACAGAGGTGGATAAATATGTTTTCTTGACTAGGTTATAACAAAGTACTGTTTTTAGAGACTCAGTATTTCATGCATTCTATAATAAATTTATTTATAAATTCTTGGGGTGTTACAATCAGTATATAACGCTCAACATCAATGAGGGATTTAGGGATGACTAGGACCTATCCTAATATTCACTGAAACCTACAACTCTTAGAAATATGAAATTAGGTGAATAGAATCTTATTGCATAAAAAACATGAGGTTCTGTGAGGAGATGAACATGAGTTTCACTTCGGTTCACTTTAGTTTTTTCCTGTGCATAAGCATCCACTGAAGAAACTATCCACAACAAAGGTCATTATAAATCCATGATATTCTCCACTAAAAACCTCTTAGAAAACATTTGTATCTATAATAAGTAGATTCCTACATCCATTTTGCATGAAAAATAAATTGAATCCAAAAAACAATTATTGTTGGCTTTAGGTAAAAAATTGACTTGCTCCCATAGCTAGGGTGCACATTGTCTAAGATTTACAATATAAAAATGCTCAATAAGGTGGCTTTGACACCAGTGTAATAACATGAAATCTCAACCAAAACCCGAAGACACTACTCCAATTTTTCTCACAATTCATCAATCTCAAAACACGAATCCATATACCACATCTAGAAAATAGGCTGCAAATCCCACATGCTCTAATGTGTATTGAAACACAGTCATTCCTCCTTATGAAAGGTTCAATGCCCTCTAATGAGAACTATATCCCAAAAAAGAGATGAAACTCTAGCCATGGTAGAGTAGTCTCGCTTTGGGTTTGAGAACTACAACATCCAATAATGGCTCGTAGTTCCATATAATAAGTTCGATACATGAATCAACAACTGATAGTATAAGTATGAACCAAATGAAGTAGTGAGTCCCAAACTTGATATGATCCCCTATCACCCAAAGGAAAAAACTTGAATCATAAGCCCAAGATCCCCCTTTCATCAAAAACATGTTTCATAACCAATCTACTCTTAGTATCATCAAGCCAATAGGAAATATTGTCTGCTCTATGAGAAAAATACTCTTTAATCACAAGGGAAGAGTGGACACCTCAAATCATACTGTGTGAACACCTCTCAACCAAATCTTGGTAGATAATGCCTCATCACTCACTATATGGTGGTGATAGGACCATCCATAGTAATTTTATTATCATAGTCTTGTCTATATTAGTAATCTAGATATTAGTGGGTGAAACCCTACAAATAATAGGTCACACTCACAAGGGTTAAAGAATATCTAGATGAGCTGACAGAATAAGGGCATGAAAGATCACAAATGACCACTATATGATTCTTTTACCAACTTAATTTTACCCCAAAATAAATTTCATAGGGTTTGGAGTTGACTAAAAGTTTTTCAGAGTCCCATGGAAAGGATACATTGGCTACTGCACATATACTAGTTTCTCAGGCTAGTTAACTGCACGAAAGACCCCCTTAACACCATTATCGTATGTTCCCAATCCAATCCTTACATGAATGCTAACTAAAATCACTATTACTAAGACAAAAACCATTTGATACAACTCTAACGCAACCCGACCCACCGATTCCCCACTTAGACAGGTGGTAAGATGAGTGTTCCACCCTAAGATCACCTATAATAGGCCATAGTTTGGTGACTGGCATAGAGTAGGAATGTCACACACATGGTAGGACTTATCCTATAATAGCCTTCAAAAGATACATATCTACAATGAAAAAAACACCAACATTATTAGTAGGATATACATAAAATATGATCTAAACTAAATTTAACATATGCATGATACATCTACTAAAATCCAAAAGATTACCAGTGTGAAAAACATAATCTAAAAATGGGAAAAATACATTCCTTACAACTCAGAAAAGAAAACTAAAAAATAGAAAAGCTGAAGTGGCCATCACTGTAAGTTGGATCTAAACATGAAAAAATCATGGTAACACCAAATCTCTACCAAAGTTACAATCTATAAATACACCAATAATCCACTCTGAACAAGCTACGTTGTCTCCACACCCACAAATCCATCTTCAACATATGAGTCACCTTCACTGACAAAACATGTGTGGGCCCAAGGCCTATGCGGGGGTGAGTATAAACATAATTAATAGGATACCCCCAAAACCATAAAGGTAGAAAGAAAAAGAAATCAAATATATTCATAATATAGAAGGTTCCCAGGAGAAGGATAGTAATGAAAAATAGAAAACCACATCATATCATGATTCCCGACACTAAAGAGTAGCAAAAAAGAGTTAAAGAAGTTTGGTCTAGATATTATCAAACATTAGAGGACATAAGTATGATAATAAGTCCTATTAATCACTGATCCAATCCTTTAAACCACCCCACATGGGTAGTTGGTGGTGCTCATATCACTAAAGAGTCTAAGAAGCCTAAAGTTGATAGCCATCAATAACATCATATCTTAAAGGTAAACCCTAGAGTTATTAGGAATCACATGTATCATATATTTTATCACTAAACAAGACTCTAGTAACCATGATTCCTCTAGAATCCAATAAGGGGAGTCTACTCAACCTTGAAGCTCACTCACCCTCTGAGGTAGAATGTGCTATCTGGGGGTAAGGATAAACCAATATATTACAATAAAATGCTCAATATAGCGACCATGCTTTTCTTACATTACTATTATATAATTTTAAAGATAAAAATATAATAGTCTTACAAAACAAAGATCCAAAGGTTTATTTTCTTGGGAAAATTCGGATCAAACATAAAATTTACATAATAAAACATACACATTATTTAATTCCTTATTTTCTAGCTTCTTAGTGGGTTTTGTTTAATCCTTGGTATAAGTAGTAATCTAAGGATATACATCAAAGAAAGGGGGGGGAGCTAAAATCCCCATAAAAGGAAAGATAATAACATGAATCAATATAACATGGGTGATTATAATTATCATAATCATGACATAAGAATGGGATCATCATCATAATTGTGATTTGAATCATTAGATAAATTCATGTCATGTGGAAATACATAAAAATGAAGCTTCATTTCTTAGTGGTGAAATAACACAAATAGTTATGAAAAACTCTAGCATCATGTTCACAGATAACATATTTGAATCATCATAACATCATCATTGTAAAAAAATCTAGAATCAGGTTCAGGCATTTTGCACATTATCTCACGAGATACCTCACATTACCCAATACATTAGAGCACTATATAATTTTAGTTGCACCCATCACATCATAACATTTACATAATCATGGATTCTACTTGGAACATATATCAAAAGGATATAAAATAACCCATGTAAATGAAATGAGTTTCATAAAAAATTTAGGAAGCATCATTTCATGAATAAAATTTGGGGTTCCTAAGATAAAAATTTAATAACATACTTGGTATAAGAATCATGAATCTGGAGTGAATAAGAAACCTTATCATGAGAAGTAAAAGGTTTTTTTCTTTTATAAAGAAGTGTTATTTTGTAAAAATATTTAAATTTTTCATAAAATAATATTGGAAACATTTATATCCTTGAATATAAAAGTCAAATTAATTTTTAAGAGTATAATATGAAAATTCATACCGTAGAAGATAGAGTAAACCCAAAGAAAAAAATGGGTTTGAGAATCCCCTTACCTTAAGGCTAAATTATTTCATCACATTAATATCCAATATAATAAAATTAGATTAATTAATAACTCAATATATAACCTATTTTAATTTTTTATTGATTCATTATAATTTTATTAAATTTTTTATGTCGATTTTGATGATTTTTAGAGTTCAGTTATATTGTTCTGAGAGTGTTCATTTTCTTGTTTTTCAAGATCAATTCACTTGTATACATGCATGAAAGATCGTGTAAAATGGGAATAATTATCCATAATTGAAATTATATGTTATTAATGAAATTAAAAAATTAAAAATGGTAATATATTTTCTTCTTCCAGATATGAGGATGATTCATTAGATAAAATATTCATGATAATCATTTAGATTAATTTTGGCAGTTTTCAGTCACAATGAACTCGTTTTGTTTTATTATTTAATATTATGTATATAAGATAGTTCCATAACATAAAAAATGTTATAACATAAATTTTACAATTTTTATCAACCATTTTAATGGTTTTATTACCATCCTTCAAGGTTTTAAAAGAAAATGAAAATGCATCGTCCATGATGGTTGTAAATTAACACATCAAGAACAATGATTTCATTATTTTTAGAATAAAAGGGAGAGAAGATGAGGTTTGATGATATATCATTATATTACCATAATAAAATTATATTATATATAAGATAATAGAATTATCATGACATTTTTATAAGGTAATATGAGGATATAATAAGAAAATAAAAGAAAAATGAAAAGTAATTAATAGAAAAAAGAGGATTTTACCTCTTGAATTATTCTCCTTGAGAACCACATTAGAGAGATTGGTTTTGGTCTTTTTTTTTGAGACCAAAGGATCCTGGATGTGGGAGAGGGGATTGGGAATAGTATTGGTCAGAAATTAGACAAGCATAAAGGCTCTAGAGTTGTGAGGAGAAGAGGTGGTGAGGGTGGTATTTATAGGGGAGGAGAGGGGTGTTTTTTTATTATTTTAATAATTAGTTTATTATTTTTTCACAAGAATATGAATAGTTTCAAACGTATCACTAAATATTTTAAAATAATGAATTATAGTTTTTAATTATGGCCCTACACCAACCATACACCATATATGACTCAATAATTTATGCATTTGTTAAATACCATAAATTGCCGTATTTCGGTCTTCACAAAAAAATAAACTATTCTAAAAAAATACAAAAAATTAAACCTTAACATTTTTTATGTGAATAATTCAAAAATTAACTTCATTTTATGAAAATAATTTCTAAATATGATAATTTTCTTAAAAATAAAATCACCAATTACCTAGAAAATACCGATTTTAAAATTATAACTAATTTTATAACATTTTAAAAAATTAAATAAGTTCTAATAAATTTATCTTATAATCATAATACAAATAAAATATTAATTTAAAAATATATTTTATGAAAATAAATTTTCTATTAATTATAAACATATAAATAAACATTTATATTTTATAAAAATACCAACACTTAATTAATAATATGTAAAAACTTTATTTACTTATACAATGACATAATTATATGAAATTATCATTTATAAGATTTATAAATTTTATTTATACTTACATAGATGAGGTTACTATTCTATTGGCCAAATTACTATTCTGAATGGTTAAGTTACTATTCCATCGATATATGTTCCTTAATTTCTAAAAATACCTCTTATTTCATTTATTATTCATTTATAAAGTTTTTAGTGTGATATAAAATTAATTTTATGTGGTTTATACTAGATTTGATAATTATAATATTATAATTTGCATTGATAAAATTTTGTGTTCTTATATTCTTCCTTCCATAAGAATTTCTCCCTAGAAATTTTGTTTTACATTATAATTTGAAAATTGTTGAGGGTAATTATCATTCATCACTTCCTCCAGTTCCCATGTTTCCTCTTTATACGTATGGTTTTACCATAGTACTTTGACCAGGTGAGTAGTCTTGTTGCATATAACTTTATCTCTATAGTCCAAGATCTTCACTAGCTGCTCCTCATAAGATAGATCATTTTCCAACTATACCACCATTAGATTTAGAATATGTGATGGATCTAGTATGTACTTCATTAAGAGGGATACATGGAATACATCATGTACTTGAGACATGGTGGGTGGAAGTTCAATTAAATAGGTCATAGATCTGACATGATCAAGTATCTCGAATTGACCAATGTACCTACGACTCAACATTCCCTTCTTCACCAATCTCATGATTCTCTTCCATAGAGATATAATGAGGAATACGATGTCTCTAACCTCAAACTGTATGTATGGTTAATGATTTTTTTGATATATCTTATGTCAAATTTGGGATTCCTTGATGTGTTGCTGAATTGTTTTTACCTTATTTTCCATTTCTTCAACCATTTCAGGTCCTATCATTTTACGTTCACCGAATTAATCCTATATTGATGGTGTTTTGTATATTTTCCCATAAAGGGATTCATATAGATCCACATAGATGCTTGAGTGGAAATTGTTGTTATAAGAGAGCTTGACCAAAGGTAGATATTTGTCCCATAATCCTTTAAAGTCCATAAAAATGATCTTGACATGCATTCCAGTGTCTTAATTGTATGCTCAAATTGGACATTAGTTTGAGAATGATAATCTATATTGAAGTTCAACTTAGTGTTTAGATCATGTTGGAAACTTTTCTAGAACTTGGAGGTCAATCTCATATATCGATCAGATACAATCGATAGTGTTTCTCCATTCATCTTTACCACTTATCTAATATATATTCGTGCAAGTTGATCCATTGATAATTCCTCTTTATTTGAGATAAAGTGAGTTATCATTGTTAGATGATCCACAATAACCTATATTGCATTGTTTCCTTTAGATGTCTTTGAAATTCGGGTGAAAAAAGACCATGGTGATGTTTTCCCATTTTCATGTTGGTATGGGTAATGGTTTTATCATCCCCTTAGAATTTTTCCTTCCATCCTTCACTTTCTTACATACCAATAACTTTGATGTATATTCAGTGATTTTCTTTTCATATTTTTCTACCAATAGTTCTCTTAGAAATCACAATACATATTTGTGATCCCTCGGTGAATAGATAAGGTTGAGAAACATGTGTTACTCAGAATCTATTTCTTTATATTTGGATTGGATGGTAAATATAGTCCTGAGCTAAATATCATAACTCTTTCCCCATAAATTTTGAACTCTAATTATTTCCACTTTCTCATGGATTCCACCTTCTTCTAAATTTCCGCAACATTTCCTTGAGAATCATTTATTTTCTCTTTGGGGGATGGTTGAGCAATCATTTGTCAAATGATTGATGATATTATTTAGTTAATGATACCCATTTCCATACTTTTCAAATCTAATAATATTTGATCATTCTTAATTCTCATCATTGATAATGTTGTTGGATCCTTTGAACTTAGATCATCTACCACTTTATTTTCCTTAATAGTATAGTAGTGGAATAATCACTCATAATCCTTGATAGGATCTAACCATATTCATTAGCACATATTAAGCTCCTTCTGTGTGAATATATATTTAATTCTATTGTAATCAGTATATATTTCACACTTATCCCCATAGAGATAATGATGCCATATTTTCAACACAAAGATCATGACTGTCAACTCTAAATCATTCATAATATTTTTTTCTCATGAGTTTTCTACTTCCATAAGGAGTAGGAGATCAATTTATCATTTTGAATTAGTACACATCCTAGGACATTATTTAAATAATTTTTGTATACCAAAATGATTTCCTTATTTTTTGAAAGTTTTAGTACTAGGGTGATGATAATCCTCTTGAAGAAGTCTTCACGTTAATTGGTCTAGAAAAACTTTTCTCCCTTATAAGTCATCTTGGTTAGTGGTTTTGACAATCATGGTAATTTCTTCAAAAATCACTGGTTATACCAAGCTAGACCAAGGAAACTATGGTTCTCTATTATATATGTTATCCTTGGAAACTCTTCGATTTCCTTTATCTTGGAAGGGTCAAAAAACATTCTTTTGATGTTGATTACATTCGCAAATAATGATAGTTCCTCTATCCATAAGTCACATTTAATATACTTTGCATAAATTTTCCCACTTTTCAAAGTTATTATCACAATACTATAATTCTCCTCATGTTCCTCCTTTTTGTTGGAGTATATTATAATATGATCTATAAATACTACCACAAAATTGTATAGGTAATATATAGAGAATCTATTCATTAATTCCATGAATTTTTATGGATCATTAGTGAGTTCGAAAGGCATCACTATGAAATCATAGTTTTTTACCTCAATATAACTATATTCTTAGGAATATATTCCTTCCTCACCTTTAATTGGTGATATCCCAACTGAAGTTCCACCTTATAGAAATACTTGGCCCCACACATTTTATCAAAAAATTCCTCTATCCGTGGAATGAGATACTTGTTCATTATTGTGATTTTATTGAGATCAAAATAATCAATGTAGAGGAACATTGATCGATACCTCTTCTTGAAAAAGAGTACTAGTGAATCCCATGGTGAAGTACTCTAGCATATAAAACCTTTGTCCAGATTCTCTTGTAATTCTTCAGTACCTCCAATTTAGTGGTGTCCATTCTATATGGTGTCTTTGATATAGGTTGAGATCCATGAATAAGTTCAATTTAAAACTCAACCTCATGTTCCGGATAAAGACCAAAAAATTCTTCATGGAACACATTTGTGTAGTCCCTCACAATAGGCATTTCGTTGATCATGATTCTCTCATTTGTCTCAGTCATTTGAGCTAGATATGATTGCTTATAAGGCCATAATATCCACACTTGAGACGATGATTCCAAGTGAGATTCATCCTCATTCTTACACTTATACAAAATTGGAGGATGCCTTGGGATGTAAAGAGTTATCCCCCTTTCCTGAAAATTGATGTCGTATTTTTATAAAGATATCAAACAAAGGACCAATATAGCATCAAACTCCACCAAAGGATATAAGACCAGATTTTATGGGATGTAAAATCCAGAAACATTAACTGGGGAGGAGTTAAATACTTGGATGAAATAAATTCCTCGTTTTCTATTCTAAAAAATGACTCAACATCCATATTTTGTGGTGGTGTTTGAATAGTTCTACTAAACTTGAATGATATATAAGAATACATATAACTAGAATCAAATACCATGTTCAATTTTATTAAATGAATAACCAATGTACCTATCACCACAAAATTGTCAATATCCACCATAATAGTAGTGATTACACAATCTTTCCCCTTCTCCTTTGCCTTTGGTGGCTACTGACATTGATTACCCCTAAGAACTAGAGGTTTAGTGCACCGGCTTTCATAGTTCCCTTTATCCCTATAATTGAATCATTAAACAATAGGTGGTTCTATTATTTCTTGGACCACATTTTCCATCTTCCTCATGTCTCTTCAACATTCATGGGCATGGTGGCCTTCTCTCCCACACTTTAAACATTTCCTCGTCCCTTTTAGACAATTCTCATGATTCTTCTCTCTACATTTTTGACATGCGAGTGGTTTAGTTTTCTTTCCACCTTTGTCATTATATCCTCTAGCTTGAAAATCCATGTTTCATTTATTATCAACATAGTCATTAGACCATTCTCCAAAATCCATATCCACCTTGAGATCAAATTGATCAACATCTTTATAACTCCAGAAGTATTTAATTGTTATAGTTTTTTAAGGTGTGGTTTTAAACCACTAAACAGCCTATCTATTTTGTTATCATTGTTGATAAAAAACCTGAGAGTTACCTTGAAATACTTGTTAAGAAATATTTTCTAAAAGTATTCCCACTCTATATCTTCAATTTCATCATTCGTCTTGGTATTATTAATCAAAACCCACCACTGATTGACGTCTCCATCAAAATGGTAAATTGATAATGTGTTATGACCCCAAACCCCAAAATCCAAGAGTCAGTGACTAAAACATAGTGTGTAATGTTTTTATAAAAACATGCTGATAAAAGTACACATCACATTCCATCATAGAGAATATTTTCGGTATAGGTTTTCGAAAACCAGATACAGCTAATACATTTCTTCAAAAGTTTGGTAAAGACATGCTTCATATCGTTGCCATCACATAGGAGTACTCAAACCTTGAAAAATATACTAAACCTATAAAAATAAATCTGAAAATGTATGGTGAAAATTTAAAATGCTCCGTGAGGGGTTTTAAAACAAATTAGTGAAATTCCTTTTTAAAACAAACTTTTAAATAATTACAAATGTTTTCTTAAATGGTAAACAACATATCCAGAAGCAGGTTGTCAACATTTTTTAAAGGATATTTGAAAACATTTTTAGGGAAATATTTCACACTAGAATTTTTACATTTATTTAAAAGCTATAGATAAAACACATATCCAAGTACACATTCATGTTCAACAATTCTTGGAATGCTAAATATAATCTTGAAAAATGATCAAACTAAATTAAAGGTGACATGAAAAGATATAGACACAAATTAAAGCATGAATTAACACTTTCTTAGAATTTGATAAGAAAAAATATCATGATTCACTTAAAACTTAAAATGTAATTCATGAAATGAATTACGTAATATCAAATTCTGTATCAAAATTCTGATAATAGAAGCTACACTTTCCTTATAAAAACATTAAAAGTACATAATTAATTTTTCCTTATGAATTCATTACATTTATAATAAGTAAAATATTCTTAAACAAGGGATATTCTACTAGTTAAATAATTTTATGGTTGGTTAAATATTAATCACATCTTGAAGAAATCAAAATTTCTGACAATCATAAACATTCTGTCAGGTGCTCGTTCCAAGACTATACATAATCATTTTGTCAAGGCCTCGTTCCATGACTATAGTTTGGCTCATGAGACCAACATATGCATTGAGAGGATATAATAGGACTCACCCGTCACATAATCAGTCCAATTAATTCCTCATATGTCTAGTGGTCTTAAATCAAAGTGTCCCATACCACTTTGATCTATTAAATTATGTCATTTATTCTAAGTGTCCCATACCACTTTTAATAATTAATTTATGTCTTTTAATCGAAGTGTTCCATACCACTTCGAATAATTAAATTCTTAATCCATAAGACATTATAAGAGATAAATTTCATTTTTCAATTATGTCCATATTCATAAATGAATCGTGCATTAACCATAATCATTAAACTAAAGACTGCATGGACACATAGACATACATTTGTACAAATGATGATAACTAGTGCACATAAAATAACTATTTTATTGGTTTTTTCCCATAAAATAATATCAATTAAATTAAAAACCCATGTTTCATTGAATTAGACATTTTATATATAAAAATAAATGTTTTTTTTTAATTTAAGAAAGATATCATTCATATTTTCATACACTGATAAATAGAGGAACTAAACTTATTAAATCATAACCTTTAACAACCAATAGCATTCATTATGGCAGATTCATCATGAATTAAAATATAATAAGTATAATTGTAAAACAATTATTTCATGTGATGTATTTATGCATAAGAAGATAATTAAACACATATCACTACATGTGTTTATATATGTATATATAATCATGTGTATTGAATAAAATATTATTATAATTCCCTATCACAGTACTTATAAATTCGGAATGTATACATGTAAAGTCAATTTCATTAACAAGGTGATGTTTTCTTTTATAATTTTTAGGCACAGAATAACAAAAAAGGTCTTTTTATTGTTTTCCAATATAAAATTACAATATGTGTATTGTTTAAAATAATCACCAGGATAATACCATCAAAAAATATTAAATAAATTAAGACATGCATATATGTGATTGTGGTTCCTATACATATATATGTGTGTTTAAAAATTATATAAAACCACATATACACAAATTGTATACATGAGATTTTCACAACCAAAACAAGGTTTGATAAATCCTTATAAATATTGTACACATCAAAAACATTATGAAATAACTAAAATCAGTTTTATGAAAACCTAATTCAGATAATAATTAAAAACTATTTGTATATATATACATATAACTGTATATTCACATATGTGTTTATATGGTATAATTAAACAAAACAATATAGAATCCTTACATTATTTACATGAATTTAATAACATCGTTGAAAAATAAGTTTTCATCATTCGAAAATCATAAAATCCCTATAGGTTTGTTTTATAAATAAACATATATAGTTATATATGTATATATATGTGTGTGTATATATATATGGTTTAATCAAACACAAGGAAAAAATATTCCCTTACATGAAATATAAAAGATCATCATAACAAATTTCATCATTTGAGAAATATGAAATAGAAGAGGTTTAGTATATATATATATATATATATTAACTTATATACACATTTGTATATAAGGGTCAATAAAATCAAAAACCGAACATAAAAAAACCCTTACCTAACTTCAGATGGACAGTAGAGCTGAGTAGAGGTTGGAGAGGAGCTAGGAGGAGAAGAACCTGTAGGGTTAAGGTGCTAGTGTGTGAATAAATAACTGCTTTATACAAACTATATATATATATATAACTTTTTTATACCACGGTTCAATCATAAAAATATCAACAATGAAACCTAATGAAATCCTAATCTAACTATTCAGATAGAAAAAAAAGTGATTAACCCATATCTCAAATGGATTTATTGTTGATAAAATATATATATTTTGTGGAAAAAATGCATGGAAAATGTTTGGTTTAGTATTACAATAACATACCTTGAATACTTGTGCAAAGGAGAACATGGAAAACTTGGTGTGGCGATGGATATGAAGACTCACGGGAGAGGGAAGAATAGTGGGGAGAGCGACGACTACTGGTGGGGTCGCAAGGAAGAAGAAGAAGAAAGGAGGAAGGTGTGGAAAAGAAAGAACGACTCGGATCAATCGAGGCTTATCAGACAGCTGTGGTGAGATCCATTGTTTAAAAAATGAATGCACGGTTTCGATTATCTGAGGATTGATCAGATAGATGTGAGGATACAATGGTTTCCAAAATAGATGAGAAGTCGAGATCAGTTATGGAGTGATTAGACAACCTCGAGGAAAGCTGGGGGGTTTTCAAAGGTTGGGTGGGTGAGATCAACTGCAACTCAATTCAACGGCCCATATTAGATCCCTTGTAAAAATATGTATCCCACATCAAAACAGAGGTAGTTTAGAGACCGCCTTAAATACCTCAGTGCCTCTACCATTCTATAAAAACACAAGAACACACCCTAGGGTCCTTACACACAGTACCCCAACACCCACGGGCCTCATCCCACCCACACGTGTGCTGGTGCGCAAGCTGCCTCTCCCACTACGCGCACCCGACTAGGCCTTATACACAGGCTTGAGCATCCACACTCACCATGCATGCACTGAGCGTGAATCAGCAAGTACCATGCAAGCACTACCTGAGTGGTTCAATGACCTCAGGGTTCTACGTGAGATACCCACTAGACCTTGAGGGCTTGGCCTTCAAGGCCTCACTTGGTTGGGTGGGTACTCAACCAAATTTTTATGAAAACAATACTTCATTTTTATTAAACATAAGAACATATTTAAAATAATTTTTCAAAAATAGAATATATATTATATCATGTAGTTAAACTAAACTCCAAATAACATTGTTTTCATAAATTGAATACATTTGTAGATTTTAATGCATTATAAGTTAAAAATCTAAATAAAAAAATTTAACTTCCATTAAGACATGTCAAAAATTCATTTTAACTCATTCTAAAAGAAAAAGTGTTATATTTTTAAAATCAAAATTTGAAATACATCCTCAATTTGAAACCACATTTTCTTTTAACTAAATATACAACTTTAATAAATTTAAAATACTTAATAATATCTGAAACATATATATTAGTCTATAAAAAATTAGATTATATTTCATTTTTATGAAAATTTATATAAGTATACATAAAGGGTTATTCTTCCAAAACATTACATTTATTTAAAAACATAAATTAACTAAAATATTACTTTCATGTATTCAAAACTCTCAAAGTTGTTAAGGTACTTAAAATAATTAAGATACTTTAAATACTTAGTATATTTAAAATACTTAAAATAGTAAAAATACTTAATATACCCAACGATTATAAAATTGTATGACTGTTATAAAAACCAAATATCATATGAAGACATCAACATCCAACAACAGTCATATTTAACTTCAAGGACTTGTAAATACTTGTTTAGGGTGTTAAAAACTCTAAAAACTAATTTGGTGAAGATGGTGCTCTACATACCCTGGATGATTAGTACGGTTTCCATTTTTCTTTCCATATTTTTTTTTCTTTCTGAAAAAACCAAAGGAATTTCACTATTTTCTTGGTTTGTTTGTAGTGTTTGGTGCTCTCCTGATGATTCTGATCGGTCTCCTAGAATTCATTCTATGTTAGTGTGGGTCTTTTGGCCATATGGAAATGGATGGTTTCAGCATTTCTATTGAATAAAACATGTCTTATTTTTATCTGGCAAGATTTTATTGTAGATGGAACAATTATTAAAAAATAAAAATACTAATACTAATAATTTATCAATATATTGTTATTACAAGAATAAATATGTTCGGGGAATTACATTATCCAACCCTAAAAGAATTATATCCACACAATTCCATCATACTCTTAAGCTTCCCAGCACCATCCCACATACATCACTCTTGATATCCCTACAAAACATTTTTATTAATCATTATTAACTAACAAAAATTTGAATGGAAAAAACTATTTTATTTATACCATCACCAGTTCCATAGGAGTTGGTGATTCATTGTTGTCATGGTGTCCAAGATAGTTCTAAATTCTACAATTTCTTTGGTCCAAACGCACCTTGAGCTGCTAGAATTAAACTCATGTATACAAGGATCGGGCCTCAAGTGAAAATAAAGAGAGTTGAAAATATGATAAATACCAGAGAGGACATGATTCCATTACACTAACCAGACCAAATTATTCTCTAATATTTGTAAATTATAAATCATCCCATATGAACTAAAGTTTTGGAGTTGAATTAGATATTTTGTACGTAGTTCTCTCGCTTCTATAGCTTCCCAAAATTTTCTCAAAGATAGGTACCTTTTAAAAAATGTAAAACACTTGAAGATACCCTTGACATAACTTCCCTGTAATGCATACAATACAAGTTGTGCAAGCACTATGAGGAAGTAAATGAAACCTGACCCCCAGGAGAATTGGAGTACACTAGGAGTGTTGGTACATGATAAAGTCATTTTTAAGACAAACATAGGTTTCCAAATGGGTTGAATACATTAGTACATGACTTTAACATTATTGGTTCTAGTATCTCATTTGGAAGGGACAAGAGATTGGTTTGTGAGTCTCTGCCTTCCATTTGAAAATTTTAATAAAATTTTTTACTCAGTGAAACAAAATATATATTTTTATATTCGGTTTTAATTTTCTATAATTGTCTAAACCTCCGTCTGATACCAACTATGATGACCCCAAAATCCAAAAGCATGGAGTCAGTGCCTAAAAACTGGTGTGTGATTTGTTTTATAAAAACATGCTGATAAAATTACACATCACATTCCATCATAGAGAATTCTTCCGGTTTAGGTTCTAGAAATATGGATATAGCTGATACATTTCTTCAAAATCTTGGAAAATACATGCTTCATATCGTTTCCTTCACATAGGAGTACTCAAATCTTAACAAATTTACTAACCCTATAAAAATAAATTTAATATCATATGTTGATAATTTAAAATTCTCAGTAAGGGGGGTTTAAAACAAATTAATGAAATTCCTTTTTAAAACAACCCTTTAAATAATTACAAACATTTTCTAAAAAGGTAAACAACATTTCCAGAAGCACGTCGTCAACATCTTTCAAAGGTTACTTGAAAAACATTTTAAGGAAATATTTTACACTAGAATTTTTACATTTATTTAAAAGCTACTGATAAAACACAAATCAGAGTACACATACATGTTCAAAAATTCTTTGAATGCTGAATTTAAGTCAGAAAATTGATCAAACTAAATTAAAGGTGACATTCCAAGAAGAAGGTACAAATTAGAACATGAATTAACACTTTATTAGAATTTCATAAGTAAAAATATCATGATTCACTTAACACTTAAAATGAAATTCATGAAATGACAAATGTAATATCAACTTTGGAATCAAAATTCTAAAAATTGAGGCTACACTCTCTTTATAAAAACATTCCAATTACATAATTCATTTCTCCATATTCATTCATTACCATTATCATAAGTAAAATATTATTAACTAAGGGATATTCTACTAGTAGAATAATCCCATGGTTGGTTAAATATTAATAACATATTGAGAAAATGAATAATGCCAAACAATCATAAACATTCTATCAAGGCCTCGTACCAAAACCATACATAATCATTCTATCAAGGTCTCATTATAAGACCATTGTTTGTCTCATGAGACCTGTTGATGCATCGAGAGGCTATAATGGGCCTCACCCTTCACATAATCAGTCCAATGCATTCCTCATATATCTAAATGTCTTAAATCAAAGTGTCTCATAACACTTTTATTTATTAAATTATGTCTTTTATTCAAAGTGTCCCATACCACTTCGAATAATTAATTTATGTATTTTATTATAAGTGTCACATACCACTTCAAATAATTAAATTCTTAATCCATAAGATATTATAAGAGATAAATACCATTTTACAAGTATGTCCATATTCATAAAAGAATCATGCATTAACCATAAGCATTAAACTAAAGGTTGCATGGACACATATACATACATTTGTACATGTGATGATAACTTGTGCACATAAAATAATTATTTGATTGGGTTTGTAACATAAAATAATAACAATTAAATTCAAAACCCCTGTTTCATGGAATTAAAATTTTATATATAAAAATACATGTTTTTTAAATTTAAGATAGATATCATTCATATTTTTCATAAAATAATAAATAGGAGAACTAAACAGATTAAATCATAAACATTGACAAACAATAGAATTAATTGTGGCATATTTATCATGAATTGAAATATAATAAGTATAATTGTAAAAAAATTCTTGTGAGGTATTCATGCCTAAGAAGACAATTAAACACATATCATTGCATGTGTTTATGCGTGTATATATAATCATGTGTGTTGAACAAAATATTATTCCAAACCTCTATCCTAGTACTTATAAATTGGGAATTCATGTATGTAAAGTCAATTACATTAACAAGGAGATGTTTTCATTTATTAATTTTTGGCACACAATAACAAAACAAGGGTGTGTTATTGTTTGAAAATATAAAATTACATCATGTGTATTATTTAAAATCATCACCTAGTTAATACCATAAAAAATTATTAAATAAATTAAGACATGCATATATGTCGTTTTAGTTCTTATACATATATACGTGGGTTTGAAAATTATATAAAACCATATATACATAAAGTGTATTCATGGGATTTGTACAACCAAAAAAGGCTTGATAAATACTTATAAATATTGTACACTTCAAAAACATAATTAAATCACTAAAATTAGTTTTATGAAAACCTAATTCATATTATAATTAAAACCTATATGTATATATATACATATAACCATATATGTGCATTTGTTTTTATATGGTCCAATTAAACAAAACAAAATAGAATCCTTACATGATTTACATGCATTTAAGAACATCATTGAAAAATATGTGTTCATCATTCGAAAGTCATAAAATTGGTATACTTTTGTTTTATAAATAAACATATATATATAGGTATATATATATGTATATATATATGGTTTAATCAAACACAAGGAAAAAATATTCCCTTAAATAAATTATAAAAGATCGTCATAAAATTTTCATCATTCGAGAAATACGAATCAGAAGAGGTTTGGTGTGTGTATATATATATATATTAACATATACACATATATGTATATAAGAGTTAATTGAATCAAATACCAAAAAAATAACCCTTACCTGACATAAATAGGTGGGTAGAGCCGAGTAGATGTTGAAGAGGAATTGGGAGGATAAGTACTCAAAGGGTTAAGGTGAAAGTGTGGGTTTAAATAACTGGTTTATATAAACTATATATATATATAACTTTTATATAACACGGTTCAAATATAAACATATAAAAAATGAAACCTAATGAAATCCTAATCTAACAATTTAGATGGAAAACAAAAACTGTGGTTAACAAATATCTTGAATAGATCAGTTTTTGATTATATATATATATTTTGTGGAAAAACATTCAATGAAAAGGTTCGGTTTAGTATTAAAATAACCTACCTTGAGGACTTGTGGAAAGGAGAGTGTGGACAACCAAGCATAGAGAGGAATAGAAAGATTCACAAGAGAGGGAAGAACAGTAGGGAGCGAGATAGCTACTAGTGCAGTCGTGAGGAAGAAGAAGAAGAAAAGGAGAAGCTGTGGAAAATAATGGACAACTCAGATTGATCGAGGCCAATTGTAAGGTTGTGGAGAGTTCTGCTATTTTAAAAATGAACGGACGATTGTAATTATCTGGGTATTGATCAGATGGGTGTGCGGATACCGTGGTTTTAAAAATAGATGAGAGGTTGATATCAGTCACGGAGTGATTAGATAGTCGTGGGGAAAGCCATGAGTTTTAAAAAGGTTGAGCAGCAGGGATCAGATGCGACTCAATTCAACGGCCTATATTAGATCCCTCATAAAAATTCAGATCCCACATTGAAATGGGTGGTTTTGAGACTTCCTTAAATAACTCAACGCCTCTTCCATTCGCCAAAAACACAAGCACACACTGTGAGGTCCTTACACATGGGTCCCCCACCCCCGTAGGCCTTGGCCCAACCACAGGCGCACTGGTGCATGACCTGCCTCACCCCCTACGTGTTCCCAACTAGGTGTTATACATGGGTTTGAGCATGCACCCTCACCATGCAAGCGCTGAGCACGAATCGACATGCACCATGCATGTGCTGCCTGAGGGTTTCTCTAACCTCATGGTTCTACGTGAGACACCCACAAGACCTTGAGGTATTGTCCTTTAAGGATTCCCTTGGTTGGGTGGGTACTCACCCAAATTTTTATGAAAACAAAACTTCATTTTTTTTCAACAAAAGAACATATTAAGAACAATGTTTCAAAAACAAAATATATATTCTTTCTTGTGGTCAAACTAAACTCCAAATAACATTGTTTTCATAAATTAAATATATTTTTTGATTTTAAATCATCATAAGTTCAAAATATATATAAAAAATTTAAATTCCATTAGGACATGTCATTAATTCATTTTATCTCATTCTAAATGAAAAAGGGTAATATTTTTAAAATCCAAATATGAAATGCATCCTCAATTTGAAACCATATTTTGTTTTAATTAAAAATAACACTTTAATAAATTTAAAACAATTAAAAATATTTGAAACATATATATTTATCTATAAAACAATTGATTATATTTAATTTCCTTTAAAATCTGAATAGGTATACAAAAAGGGGTATTCTTACAAAACATAACATTTACTTAAAAACATACATTCACTAAAATTTTACTTTCAAGAATTCAAACCTATTAAAGTTATTAAGGTACTTAAAATTATTAAGATACTTTAAATAATTATAATATTTAAAATTCTTATATATTTAAAATTCTTAAAATAATCAAAATACTTAATATACCCCATGGTTATAATTTTTTTTAAACATTATAAAAACCAATGGTCGTATAAAGACTTGAATGTCCAAAATCGATCATATTCAACTTCAAGACCTTATAAATTATTTTTTAAGGTGTTACAAACTTCAAAAAACCAATTCTGTGAAGATGGTGATCTACATCCCCTTGATGCTTAGTACAGTTTCCATTGTTCTTTCCATATTTTTTTCATTGTGACAAACCAGATGGACTTTCACTATTTTCTTGGTCTGTTTGTGGTGTTTGGTGGTCTCTCGATGATTTTGATAGGTCTTCTAATGGGCATTCTAGGTTAGTTTGGGTGTTTTGATCTTATGGAAGTGTATGGTTTCAACATTTTTATTGAATAAAACATGTCTTATTTTTATCCCGTAAGCTTTTATTTTAGATGTAACCATTGTTAAACAAAACAAAACAATTATATTAATAATAATTTAACAATATATTATTACTACAAGAATAATTTTTTTGTGGCGTTACATTATCCCCCCCCCCCCTCAAAAGAATTGTGTCCTCACAATTCCATCATACTCTTAAGCTTCCCAGCACCATCCCACAGACATCACTCTTGATGTCCCTACAAAACATTTTTTTAATAATTATTAACTAAAAAACATTGGAATGGAAAACATTATTTTATTTGTACCTTCACCAGTCCCATGGGAGTTGGTGATTCTTCGTTGTCATGGTGTCTAAGGTAGTTATAAATTCTTCGATTTCTTTGGTCCAAATGCACCTTGAGAAGGTAGAATCAAAATCATGTATGCAAGGATCAGAACACTGGTGAAAATAACATGATATGAAAAGCTCAGAAATATCAGAGAGGACATGATTCTTATAGACCAACGAGACCACATTTTTTTCTAAGATTTGAAAACTATAAAGCCTACCATACAAACTAATGTTTATTTGTTGAAATAGAAAAGTTTCACGGAGGTAACCCGCTTTTGTAGCTTCCCAAAAATTTCTCTAAGACAGATACCTTCCAAACATTGTAAAATATTTGAAGAGACCCTCGCCATAACATCCCCTTCATGCATAAAATGAATGTTTTGCATACACTATGAGGAATTAAAAAAAACCTAACCCCCAGAAGAATTGGATTATACTAGGGGTGTTTGACACTTGATATAGTTGTTTTCATGAAAAACGTAGGATTCTGAATGGACCGAATACATTAGTACACGACTTTAACATTATTTTTTCTAGTATATCATCTTAAAGGGACAAGAGATTAGTTTTTGAGTCTCTACCTTCCATTTAAAAAATTTATGAAAAAGTTATACTCAACAAAACATAATATTTTTTTATATTTTGTTCTAATTTTCCAGAATTGTCTAAACCTCCCTATGATACCAACTGTGATGACCCCGAACTCCAAAATCCCGGATTCAGTGCCTAAAACATGGTGTGTAATTTTTTTTATAAAAACATGATGATAAAATAACACATCACATTTCATCATAGAGAATATTTTTGTTTTAGGTTCTGGAATACTAGATATAGTTGATACATTTCTTCAAAATATTGGAAAATACATGCTTCATATTGTTTCCATCACATAAGAGTACTCAAAGCATGAAAAATCTACTAAGCCTGTAAAAATAAATTTGAAAACGTTGGGTGACAATTTAAAATGCTCAGTTGGGGTTTTTAAAACAAATTAACTAAATTCCTTTTTTAAAAAACATTTTAAATAATTAAAAACATTTTATTAAAAGGTAAACAATATATCTAGAATCACGTCATCAACATTTTTCAAAGGTTACTTGAAAACATTTTTAAGGAAATATTTTACACTAGAATTTTTACATTTATTTAAAAGCTATAGAAAAAAACACATATCAGAGTATGCAAACATGTACAATAATGCTTGTAATGCTGAATATAAGACATAAAATTGATCAAACTAAATTAAATGTGTCATGAAAATATGTAGGCACAATTATCACATGAATTAACACTTTATTAGAATTGAATAAGTGACAATATCATGATTCACTTAACACTTAAAATGAAATTCATAAAATGATAGATGTAATATCAACTTCTGTATTAAAATTTTGATAACAGAAGCTACACTTTCCTTATAAAAACTTTCCAAGTACATACTTCAATTCTCCATATGAATTCATTACCATTATCATAAGTAAAATATTCTTAACCAAGGGATATTCTACTAGTAGAGTAATCCCATGGTTGGTTAAATATTAATAACATATTGAGGAAATGTATAATGTTGGACAATCATAAACATTATGTCAAGGCCTCATGATAAGACCATACATAATCATTCTATCAAGGCCTCATGTCAAGACCAAAGTTTGTCTCATTAGACCTGTCGATGCATCAAGAGGCTATAGCGGGCCTCAAACATCACATAATCAGTCTAATACATTCCCCATAAGTCTAAATGTCTTAAATCAAAGTGTCACATACCACTTTGATTTATTATGTTATGTCTTTTATTTGAAGTGTCTGATACCACTTTGAATAATTAATTTAGGTATTTCATTCAAAGTGACCCATACCACGTCGAATAATTAAATTCTTAGTCCATAAGATATTATAAGAGATAAATTCCATTTTTTAATGATGTTCATATTCATAGATGAATCATGCACTAACTATAAGTATTAAACTAAAGACTGAATGGACACATATACATACATTTGTACAAGTGATGATAACTAGTCCACAAAAAATAACCATTTGATTGGGTTTGTCACATAAATTAATAACACTTAAATTAAAAATCCCTATTTCATGGAATTAAACATTTTATATATAAAAATACATCTTTTTTTTAATTTAATATAGTTATCATTCATATTTTCCATACAATGATAAATAAGAAAACTAAACAGATTAAATCATAACCATTAACAACCTATATGATTCATTATGGTAGATTCATCATGAATTGAAATATAATAAGTATAATTGTAAACAAATTATTTCTTGTGAGGTATTCATGCATATGAAGATAATTAAACACAAATCAGCACATGTGTTTATGCATGTGTATATAATCATGTGTATTTAACAAAAGATTATTCCAACCCTCTATCATAGTACTAATAAATTGGTAATGAATGCATGTAAATTCAATTGCATTATCATGGTGATGTTTTCTTTTATAATTTTTATGCACACAATAACAAAACAAGGTTTTGTTATTGTTTGCCAATATAAAATTACATCATGTGTATTGTTTAAAATCATCACCAGGTTAATACCATAAAAACATATTAAATAAATTAAGATATGCATATATTTTATTGTGGTTATTATACATATATATGTGGGTTTGAAAATTATATAAAACCATATATACACAAAGTGTATACAGAGGATTTTCACAACCAAAAAAAGGTTTTATAAATCCTTATAAATATTTTAAACTTCAAAATCATAATTAAATCACTAAAATATATTTTATGAAAACCTAATTCACCTTCTAATTAAAACCTATATGTATATAAACATATAACCGTATATACACATATGTGTTTATATGGTCAAATTAAACAAAACAAAACAGAATCCTTACATTATTTACATGAATTTAAGAACATCGTTGAAAAATAAGTGTTCATCATTCAAAAATCATAAAATATGTATAGGTTTGTTTTATAAATAATCAAATATAAATATATAGGTTTATATATATGTATATATATATATATATGTGGTTTAATCGAACACAAGGAAAAAATAATCCCTTATATGAATTATAAAAGATCATAATTCATGAAATATGAAACAAAAGAGGTTTAGTATCTATATATATATATTAACTCATATAAAAATATGTATATTAAGGGTTAATCAAATAAAAAACCAAACTAAAAAAAGAACCCTTATCTGACTTCAAAAGGAGGGTAGATCAGAGCAGAAGTTGGAGAGGATCTAGGAGGGGAAGAACCTATAGGGTTATGGTTCAAGTGTGGGTTTAAATAACTAGTTTATATAAATGCTATATATATTTAACTTTTATATACCACGGTTCAATCATAAACATATAAACAATTAAACCTAAGGAAATCCTAATATAACTATTCAGACAGAAAATAGAAATCGTGGTTAACCCATATCTTGAATAGATCATTTGTTGATAATATATGTATTTTTTGTAGAAAAACTTGCATGAAAAAGGTTCAGTTCTATATTAAAATAACCTAACTTAAAGACTTTTGGAAAGGATAACGTGGAAAACCGGGAGAAGAGAGGGATATGAAGACTCATGGGAGAGGGAAGAACAGTTGGGAGAGATATGACTACTGGTGTGGTTGTGAGGAAGAAGAATAGGAAAATAAGAAGGTGTGGAAAAGATTGGATGGCTCAGATCCATCGAGGTAGATCGAACGATTGTAGTGAATTCTGCTATTTTAAAAATAAATGGACAGTTCCGATTATCTGAGGATTTATTGGACAACTATGGGGATACCATGATTTTAAAAATAGATGAGCGGTCGAGATTAGTCATGGAGTGATCAGACAACCATGGGGAAATCTGTGAGTTTTAAAAACGTTGAGTGGATGAGATCAGTCGCAACTCGAATCAACATCCCAAATTAGATCCCTCATAAAAATTTGTGTCCCACATCAAACAAGAGGTGATTTCTAGATCACTTTAAATACCATATAGCCTCTTCTATTCTCCAAAAACACAAACACACACCGCGAGGTCCTTACACGCAGGACCCCCACCCTCGCAGGACTCGGCCCACCCACATGCGCACTAGTGCGCGACCTGCCTCACCCTTGCGCGCACCTAACCAAGCCTTATACAGAGGTCTGATCATGCGGCCTTCCCATGACAGTAGTAAGATCTACTCAGAATTCACCTTACATGCATTTCCCTAGGGGTTATCTGACCTCAGGGTTTTATGTGAGACACCCACTAGACCTTGAGGGATTGGCCTTCAAGCTGCCCTTGGTTGGGTGGGTCCTCACCCAAATTGTTAAGAAAACGAAACTTCATTTTTAATAAACATAAGAACATATTTATAATAATGTTTCAAAAATAGAATATATATTATTTCTTATGGTTAAACTAAAAAAATACCATTGTTTTCATAAATTGAATAAATTTTATATTTTAAATCTTCATAAGTTCAAAATCTAAATAAAAAATTTAACTTCCATTAAGACATGATATAAATTCATTTTAACTCATTCTAAAAGAAAAAGTATTGTATTTTTAAAATCCAAATATTAAATACATCCTTAATTTGAGACCATATTTTTTTTAACTAAAGAGAACACTTTATTAAATTTAAAACACTTAAAAATTATTTGAAACATATATATCTCTCTACAAAACAACTAATGATATTTCATTTCTATTAAAAGAAATATAAGTGTACATAAAGGGGTATTCTTCCATAACATTACTTTTACTTAAAAACATACATTAACTAAAATATTACTTTCAAGAATTCAAAACTCTCAAAGTTATTAAGGTCCTTAAAATAATTAAGATACTATAAAAACATAGAATATTTAGAATACTAATATATTTAAAATACTTAAAATAATAAAAATACTTAATACACCCAACAGTTAAAAACTTTTATGACCGTTATAAAAACCAATGGTCATCTAAAGACCTCAATAGCCAAAAATGGTTATATTTAACTTCAAGGCCTTATAAATACTTTTTTAGGGTGTTCCAAACTTCAAAAAACCAGTTTGGTGAAGATGGTGCTCTATAACCCCTGGATGCTCAGTACGGTTGCCTTTATTCTTTCCATATTGTTTTTCATTGTGACAAACCTGAAGGAAATTCACTATTTTATTGGTCTGTTTGTGGTGTTTGGTGGTCTCCCAGTGATTTTGTTAGGTCTCATAATAGGCATTCTAGGTTAGTGTGGGTCTTTTGGCCTTATGGAAATGTAAGGTTTCAACATTTCTATTGAATAAATCATGTCTTATTTTTATCCTTCAAGCTTTTATTTTAGATGGAACCATTATTAAACAAAACATAATAATAATAATAATACAATAATTTATCAAAATATTATTATTACAAGAATAAAAATGTTCAGGGTGTTACAAAATGTCACCTTGTCCATATCAGACTGACTGACTAAAAATTAACTTTTTTATTATCAACACTTTTGAGGAAAAAGTGAGAAACCACAAAGTCCAAACATTACAAGTAATGAAAACCATGAAAGACGATAACCCAGGTCAAAACTACCGGATCTTCCCCTTCCTAGCTATTACATAATGATGACATGCCTTCACATTCACATGAACACTCGGCTAGCTGTCCCATGCTCGGGTGCACAGGCATGGAACCGATGGCAGAGCCATACCCTCTCGAACATCAACATCCGAATGGAATGCAAAGGTGAAAGATACTTTCTTTAAACCTCATCTGAAGCAGAACATGTAGTGTTCTGGTTGAAACACATTCATATAGGAACCCCAAGTAGTGGCTGGTTATACATAAATCACCACTGAACTTATCAAAATGCAGATC
This sequence comes from Viscum album, assembly GCA_963277665.1. Classification (NCBI taxonomy): domain Eukaryota; kingdom Viridiplantae; phylum Streptophyta; class Magnoliopsida; order Santalales; family Viscaceae; genus Viscum; species Viscum album. The sequence goes on from OY728140.1 coordinate 816,735,879, forward strand.
AAAGTTCCAACCAAATAGATAAATGCAGAACCATCCAAAACAACATCTAAGTCATCCAAACAAAATTCATAAGTAAAGAACATCCAAAGCAAACAAGGACATTCTCCATATCAGAATAATGAATCATAGAAAAGATTTTCTCCATTAATTTCACAAAATTTTATGTGACAAGGGGATATGAAGATCCACTAAATGTCGGTGGTCATTGTTGTATTAAAGAATCAATAGCCAATTTCTCCCTATTAGGGGAAGGATAACGTTCCACATTATTCTAGTTATTTTTCATAGATTGAGACAGCTGGGTAAGCATCACCATGAAATTTTGAACTCCACCTCCCAAGGCCTTGGTGATGTCACTTGAGAAATCGTTGCACTATCCCTCACAGAGGTTTTTGGCCTAGTTTCTTTTGGTTCACAACATTTTCTAAAATAGAAAGTGTTTGAACAAAACATAAGTCAATAATTCATGAATTAATAAAATATTACTTTGTTCAATTAACTCTAAATGAATATCTTGTGGTATCCCAATGTTTATAAATTTTTATAAAACAAATATTATAAGGTGATTTCATATACTTAGTCTCATACTGAGGGTTTTCACTAATGTAATTTGATCCTAATTACCAAATTAACTAAAATGTGCTTTGATACCAACTATAACAAAAATACTTTTTTTATATTACTATTACATCATTTCAAAGTTAAACAATATAACCATGTTACAAAACCAGGACCTAAAGGTTTAGTGTCTTGGGAAAACAAGGGAAAAATATATCATTTACAGAATAAAACATAAAAATTATTTAATTTCTTCTTCTATATCTTCTTAGTGGACCACATGTACTCCTTAGTATATGTAGTCACCTGAGGATATACATTAAATAAAGGGGTGGTCTAAAACCCAGTAATAGGATAGATAAGAATATGAATCAGTATAACATGGGTCAGCATAATAATCATCATCATAACATAAGCATGGGATCATAATCATAATCATGAGTGTAATCATTATATAAATGCGTGATATGGGGAAATGCATAAAAATGAAACGTCGTGTCTTAGTGGTAAACTGCCACATATAGTTGTAAATAATGATATCATCATGTTCACACATGACATATGTGCATAATCATAATATCATCATTGTGAACAAATATTACATCATTTTAATGTATATTGAATATTTTATCATGAGATATATCACATTACCCAATGAATTGGGGTGCTATATAATTTTGGGCTCACCTGTCACATCATAACATTTACATAATCATACATGTTACTTAGAACATATATCATTCATGGACATAAAATAACCCATGGAAAGGTAATGGGTTTCATGAGAATTTCATAAAACATAATTTCATTAATAAACTTTGGTATTTCCAAGATCAAAATGGAATAAAATACAATGTATAATAATCATCAATTTTTAGTGAAGTAGAATCATTCTCATGAGAAGTAAAATGGTGTGTTTATTTTATAATGAAGTGTTATTTTGGAAATTTTTTTATTTTTTATAATATTAGATTGAAAATTTTATATCCTTGAAAATAAAAGGGAAATTAATTTTGAAAAAAAAATTATATGAACATTCATATCATGGAAGAGAGAATAACCCAAAGAAAGGAATTGGGTTTGAGAATACCCTACCATAAGTCCAAATGATTTATTTAATTTAATATCCTAGATAATAAAATTAGATTCATTAATTACTAAATATATATCCTATTGAAAATTTATTTTATTATTAAGTTTTTTATGTCCATTATGATGAGTTTTAAAGTTCAATTCCATTGTTCCAAGAGTGTTCGTTTTCTCAGTTTTCATGATCGGTTCACTTGTATACATGCATAGAAGATCATGTAAAATGGGGATAATTATATAGAATTGAAATTATATTTTATTAATTAAATTACATTAGTTTAATTGTTCTTATATATTATTTTTTCAGATATGAGGATGATTCATTAGATAAAATTTTAATGATAATCTTTTACATTAATTTTGGCTGTTTTCGATCACAACGAACTCATTTTGTTTTCTTATTTAATATTATGTATATAAGTTAGTTTTAGAACATAAAAAATGTTATAGAATAAATTTTAAAATCTATATAAACAATTATAATGGTTTAATAACTAGTATTAAAGGTTTTGAATGAAAATGAATGTGCATTATTCATGATGGCGGTAAATCAACACATCACGAACGATGATTTCATTGTTTAGAATAAACGGAAGAGTAGAAGAGGGTTGATGATAGATTATTCCATTAACATAATAAAATTATATTATATATATGTTAATAGAGTTATAATTACACATTTATAAGTAAATTTTAGGTGATAATAAGAAAAGAAAGAAAAATGAAAAGAAATTTAATGAAAAGAAAGAGGTTTTACCTCTTGAATTCTTCTCCTTGAAAACCTCCTTACGAAGATTGGTTTTAGTCTTTTGTTGAGAAAAAAGGATCCTAGACATGGGGTAGGGGTTTGGGAATATTATTAGGAATATATTTGACTAGATTCAAGTCATTTTATTTGCGAGAAGAAGAGGTGTTGAGGGGTAGTATTATAGGAGAGGACATGGGTGTTTTTGATTATTTTATTCATCAGTTCATTATTTTCCCTCAAGACTGTGAATAGTTTGGACCATATAATTAATAATTTTAAATAATTAAGAAGAGTTCTATATTATGTTTTTACATCAACCATACATTATCTATGACCCAATAATTCATGTATTTGTTAAATATCGTAAATTATTGAATTTCTTTATTCACAAAAAATTACACTATTTTAGAAAAATCACAAAAATTAACCATAATAATTTATTGATGTGTAGAATTCAAAAATAAAATATTTTTTATGAAAATATTTTTCTAAATAGTAATATTTTAATTTTTAATTAAAATCATTATTTTCTTGGAAAATACCAATTGTAAAATTATATTAGATTTTATAGCATTTTAAAAAATTAAGTAAGGACTCATAAATTTATCTTATAATAATAATACATGAAAATATTAATTTGTGAATATTTTTTAGGAAAATAAATCTTCTATTAAATCATTATGTTAAATATAAAATTGTAAATAAAAATTTATGTTTTATAAAAACAGTGACACTTATTAATAATTTTCAAAACATTTATTTACTTATACTATGACATAATTATATCATATTAGCATTTATAAGATGCATAAATTTTATTTATAATTTCATAGAATAATATACTAATTTATTGGATAACTTTCTATTCATAATGGTCAAGTTACTATTCTAATGGTCAAGTTACTATTCCATCGATCAAGGCTCCTTAATTTCTAGAAATGCCTATTATTTAATTTATTCTTCATATATAAATTTTTTATTGCATTATAAATGTGATTTTATGTGGTTTATAATTTATGAAATAATTATATTAAGTTAATTTCCAAAGATAAAATTTTGGGTCGTTACACAATATCCCCGAACTATAGCCTAAATCAACCTATGTGGTCATTCCCTCATATGATGTTGGAAGATCCATACCCCATTACTATAGGTGAAATGAAGACTATTGTTAAAGTATACTTGTCCCATACGAGATTTATCAATTGTAAAAATACCAACATTTCATATTGAGGATCTTTACCTTCATACTTTGGGTGAAATATCGATTCTATCTAATTATACAAGTAAATGATTCCAACCCAATAGTTACATGGGAAAATACAAACTCCCCAGGAGGATCCTAATGCCAATGGGTGAAATACCTACTCCACGTAGGAATAATGGGGGGGGGGGGGGGTCTGCATCTAACTAAACTAATCCATGACATGGGGAAGTACACGAAGTGTTCTAGGGTTACATAATAAATTATCCCAAAACAACCACATGACTATGTTTGGTCATCTCCTATGACCTGTCTCATACCAACTACACGATGTGTAGGAGGGTCACATGACGTTCCATGCCAATGGAGGTACTCAACATGTACATCATATACTTGAGCCATGTACTTTTGAGGGAAAACAAGGTGTGTCCTAGGAGACAGGGAATTTTGGCCCACATGGGTCCCTAGGCATTATCTTGTAGTATACATTGAGTTGATTAGGTAGGGGTTACAAAATGTATGGATCAGTCACATGACCATGTGATATTTAACACAATACAAAAACCCCATTTTCATATAAATCAAGTTAAATTAAAAAAACCGAAAGTTTATTCAATGGAAGTTCCCTTCTTATCATTATATAGTATAATCACATGAAATAAAAACACAATGAAAGAATAAGTGTTATGTGACATTTAAACATAATATTGTTAGTTCTGTGATTTTAATTTCAAAAATATAACATACATGATTGCGATCAATAATATGTTTGGAGTCCGATAAGGCAAACTTAATTTTTGGCGAATAGTAACCGACCCTTATGAATAGTAACATTACCCTTAAGAATAGTAATACGACCCTTATGAATATTAAATCATCCAAGTGAATAAGTAAACTTACCAATGAAAGTATAAATAAAATTTATCCATATTATAAGTGACAATATGATATAATTATATCATTGTGTTGGTATTTGTGTGAGTCATGTATATTTAATTACATTTTTTGATTAATTTAATAATCTAAAAGAAAATTTATTTTCATAAAATTTATTCATAAATATTTATTTTTATAAATTATGAAAGTATGATTATTTTAAGAGAGCTTAATTAATTTTTCAAAGTGTTAGAAAGACATTTTTAAATTTAAAATTTTTATTTTTCAATTAATTCATATTTTTAATTAAAAATTTATTTTCACATATTTGTAAAATTATTTTCATAAAATGGAGTTCTTTTTTTGGATTCTACATGTCAAAAATGGTTGGGGTGAATTTTTGGGATTTTTCTGAAATACTTGAATTTTTGGTGAATAGTAAAATACGGCAATTTGTTGTATATATACATTATATGTTAAATACCCTATTTATTGAGTCATGGATGATGTAAGAACCTTGGGTTAAAAAACAAACACATATTAATGTATTTTGTATCAAGAATAAAAACTATTACACATCTTGAGGAAAATAATAAAATAATGAATAAAATAATGGGAAGCCTCTCCTCTCCTCCACTATAAATACCACCCCTCTTTACCTTTTCTCATCACTCCCCTCAATCCTTGTGCCCAGTCCAAATTCTGTTCAAATTCCTCCCTAAGACCCTCTACCACTCCCATCAGCCCTTGGTCTCTTCAGAAGGCAAAATCCTCCCCCTTAAAGAGGTTCTCAAGGAAGATATATTCAAGAGGTAAATTCCTCTTTTCATTTCCTTTATTTTCTTTCAAGATCCATTTTTTTATTTTTTGTTCCTCACCTCCTTTTATCAAAATGTTATGATAAATCTTTTAACTTACATGTAATGTAATTTTGTTATGATAATGGATGAATTCATCATAATCTCTCTTTTCCCCTCCTTTTATACTAGAAATGAAAACACCATCCGAGATGTGTTAATTTATCACATTCAAGGACGACGGGTTTTCAATTTATTTTACCTTCTTAAATTCTGGTCATGAAACCATTTTTATGGTTGATGTAGTATATAATATATGTATTATGTATAATTTAAGGTTCTTAAATATTTTTTACATATGATATTAATTTATAAAGAAAAATGTGTTCAATGTGATCAAAAACAACAAATTAACCAAAATAGTTAACATTAAAGTTGTATATAATGATTCATCTTCACTCCAAATAACCAAATGAATTTTACAACCATGTAATATTATGTATTTTCACAAATAACATAAAAATTAAATTCTCTACAACCATTATAATCTTACATGTTTATCCTTACATGTATGCCAGTAAACCAATCATGAAAACCAATGAAATAAACAATGAAATTAAACCTATTAACCCATCAAAAAAAACCCTGAATTAACTTAATAATGTTATAATAAATAATTTCAATGAATAATTGTTTATATAAATATTAATTAATGAATTTAGTTTGGTTATCTAGGTCATTTAGATCAAGTGAAGGACACCATCAAACTTAAGGTAAGATATTCTACCCAAACCTTATTTATTCATTCAGGTTGATCTATCATTATTTTTACCCAAATGAAGTTATATTTTTTATTTACCTCTTATAAATGCTATGTTTATGCTCCAAAAACATGTATCAAGGTCCATTAATCCTTATATTTGGGTGATATACATATTTTTAAGTGGTTCCCTCCTCAATGCTTCCCAATAAGTAAACCCATTTAAGGGAACTTCCCAAATTCTTATCCAATTTAAAGTGCACTCAATCATTTGTTTTAACACACCATTTTTTTTATAAAATCAGTATTTTTATTATGAAATTATTATTGGTTCACTTATGGTTTTATATAGAATATTACTTCCTTTTCTATTTTAAATGTTCTTTAGTATTTCCCTTAAAACCGCACTAAAATGTTTTAATGCCAACATTTATTAAATACTCTTCTTACATGTTGTCACTTCTGCTTGACTTCACGTACCATGATATATTCTTAATTTACCTTATTAATGTCCATGTATGTTTTAATTCATTTCTTTCATGGTAACTTGTATGATATTCCCATTCATTATGCTTTACGACATGAATATGATACTCATTTCTTTCCATGGGTACCCTTATGTTTATGTATGATTGATTATGTATGATTAATTATGTGGAAAATATATTCATGAAAATTGTAATATGGGTGTTCCTAGATATCACTCTAATGCATTGGGTAAATTTGATTATCATGAGACGTTATGTGCAATGAACTTGGCGGTTAGTCTTGACTCATGCTACTATGTGAAACAGTTTTTGTGGTTAACCTTGACTTGTGCTCCTATATGTGAAATGGGCACTGAATCATGAAAAATTTATGTTTTATGTTACTGACACATTACTATGAATCCATTTTTATATTATCCCATGTTTATATGTTATTATTCCATATGTTCCATTCCTTTTTACATCATTAAGGTATGTCTTCTATCCCATGTGCTAAAGATTTATTCTTATGTTTGTTCCCTTACAGGATTTTTAGCTCATCCCTTTGTTCATTTTATCCTCAGGTTATTCTAGGAAGATGTATGAGCATGATTGGATTTATGAGCTCTTTATGAATACTAAATAAATAAATGATTTATTTATTCCCATGTTTTATGTTTTATGTACCTAGTCTCCCAAGACAACAGACGTTACGATCCTTGGATTCTAATATGATTCTTTATTGTGATTAAAATTATGTAATGATATGTGTAAAAGGCTAGAGTTTCTATATACATGAATTGTTTTATTTTGAAATAAATATGGTTCAATTCGGGTCTACCAACCTAACTTTCTTTTGGTCATGATTTCCTCCATCGTGTCTGCTAGTCTGGTCATAAATCTTACCTTAACGTCTACCTTTGTGTTGACTGAGGTTGAAATCTCACCAGAAGTCAGATTTCATTTGTCCTACATCATAAAAAAGATCACCATCCCGAACTTATTTCCATACATGAATCCATAGTTTGTTATTACAACTTTGGTCATACGATCGCATCATACCATCACCCGGTTAACTTGTTGAGGATCCAATTCCATCCAACATTATTTAAAGTATCAATCTCTCATCATGATTCCATCACTACACACAACACCATTCAATAAATTCATTTATTCTCTTTCACCACCATGTTTTATCATAAACCAAAACCATCCCCATATATGAATCCTCATTGACAAATTCATAGATTCGATTTTTGGGACTGAAAACAAAAAATGCATGAAAATCGGTCCTTGTGAATAGTCAAACCACTGGTCCAAAAAAATGGCCAATGATGAATGTGTAAAGAACGATAAGGGAAAACTACGAAAATACATAAACATGTAATTAAGAAGACCACACACAGCCAGTGTTTGTCTATGGTGGTGAAATCCATGGGGAAAATAAGATAATCACAAGGTTAAAGATCACCAATCTCAAATAATTTTAAAAAAAATCATAAGTTGACAAGGCCATGTGAAATCTAATTATTTTGGATTTAATTTAGAAATATTAAATCCATTTTCATGGAAAGAAAAAAATGGGAACAAACCAATAATAAAAATCCATACCTCAATGGATAATTGGAAAAGTTTTGATCTGATGTAACAATCATAGTTTTTTCATTATCTCCATTGAAATTATGGGTGTCCATGGGTCGGGTTGGGTCGTGTCGTAGGTGGTTTTGGACCTGACCCGTATGAAAAAATTCGGTTCGGGTCGGGTCAGATCATACACCGCATGACCAGATGACCCGACCCAACCTGACCTGTAGGGTCTGGGTTGGGTGATTCATGGACAAAAGGACCACACCCAACCCAAAAATTTGTGGGTTGGGTCAAACCGATCGGGTTGAGTGCTCAGAACCGACCCAACCTGATGGACACACATCCAGACCCGACCTAACCCAAGGATTACAGGCCCGACCCATACCCCACCCACTACCCAGACCAACCCAACCCATACCCCTACTAATACCCTACCCTAACCAACCCCAATCCAATGTAGTTGGTTCCAAAAAAATGCAGCAATGAATGGATTAAAAAAATGTAGAACATAATGGATTAAAAAAATGAAGAAAATAATGGATCCAAAAAAATGCAGCAGATCAGAAATACCCTATTGAGACCCTACCCTAACCAACCCAACCCAATGCAGTTGGATCCAAAAAAAATTGTAGGAAAGAATGGATCCAAAAAATGCAGTAGATCAGATTGGTTCTAATAGAGCATTTCCAAGGAAGCAACTCCAAAAAAAAATCAGGAAAAAAGAATCTATAATTTCAGTTCAGCAGGGGTATGCAATTCCAAAATTATTGATGAGACAAATGCAATTGAAAATGCATCAGCATGATAATAAAAAAATATTACATCACACATAATTTCAATTCAACAGAGAATTGTAACTGAAGAACTTGAATCCTATGAACATCATATATATCAATCAACATTACATTCATGATTTTTTACCCCTAGCACACAACCACAAACATATAATGAAAACCATTAATGTCACAAAGGATTGATAATCCAATTCAACAGGCATGTTTTAGACATAACTTGTATCAACCTAGGTTAGCAAGGCATTGCTCGACATCCCAAAACATCGAAATTTGAATGTCCAACATGCACAAAATTTCTTAAATAGTGAAAACCCTATCATAGCATTCCACACGACCATATGATTTCTCAACATTCCAATAAGAAATCATGGCTTTAAACATTAAACAAAAATGCCTCGTCATTGATCAAATCACCGGATCCAACCACTTCAATTTAAAAGGAAGATTCAAAATCAATGTTACTCAATAGATAATTATAGTGAAGTGAACCACCAATTAGGAGATGTGTGACATCATGGGACTTTTAAGTGTTAGAAAATTGAAAGTGAAAATAAACATAAGAGAATATGTGAATAGACATAAATTCCATGTTTTATTTTGAGGATCAAAACACTCGATAACACAATTATATTAAAATCCAGTCAATTTACCTTCATATACCATGAAAGCAGTCCAAGAACCTTAGCATTGATTCCTACACTTAAATTAAATACTAAAATCAGAATGTATTTTTAGAAGACCAGATATATAATTTCACTGACATTTACATCATATTAAACACTATGTCCATCATAAAAAATTAAGTGAATAATAATGAAAAAACCTTCATTAGATTCCCTAGAAGATAAAGGAACTTTTATTCATGGGAAGCAGTCAATCCTGTTATCCTATGCTCTTATAAAATCAAAAACTATCAAGGTGAAAAAATCAGTAACTTGTAGAAGGAATTCCAGGAGAACATCAAGAGTTGCAATAATAATAAGTAGGTTTCAGTTCAAGTTTTCAGTCTTTTCTTTGGCAAACAGAATTAGAAGTCAATTAAGGTCCACATATCTTAGCACAATAAAGAAATAATACCAGTCGGATAAAATTTTTCCATTGAAATTAATTAATTAAAAGCTATCAAGATGTTGCATAAGAGAGACAAAAAAGGGTAATTTTTTACAAGTTTGTAGTACAGCTACTACGAAGCCTGATGATGTAACTTACAGCCAAGACTAGAAATGGAATAACTTCCACAATAATTAATGTATATTTAACTCCAATAGCACTGAAATACCCAGAAACCCTTGATAGAGAAACCATATCATCACTTTAGTTAGACATGAATAAACCACTGTACAAATATCAACATTTTTCAAAAAATACAAGAGAAATTAATAACCATTTAGCACTATCAAGCATAAAATATTCAAAAACCAAACAAAAGAAACATCCAATTTGAAACACAACAAAACAGGGGAAACTAAAGTAAAATGTAGTGTGAAAGTGCAACCACCATAGCAACACCAATCATTATTTTTAGATAGTGACAATTTGATCATGAGTTGTGGTGGATGATGGAATATCTGAAAATCACAACATAAGAAATAACAGGTCAGTATTTTTGTTTTTCAAATAGAGGTTTATAAATAATAAATGTGAAGCAATAAAAAACATAATTTTTTAATGATACCTGATTCAATCAATTCAACTTCATCCAATTTCTTTTGAATGTCAATTGGTTAAGACTTTCTAAACCAATATTTGGAGAAAATTAACGCCTCAACGGTATTGAGATTCAAACAACTGCGAAATGGATCAAGGACTCGTCCTCCTATACTAAATGCGGACTCTGAAGATATTGTAGTTAACGGAATTGCTAGAATATCTTGAGCAATGCAGGAGAGAACATGATACTTGCATGACTTTCGTTTCCAACAACTTAAAATATCAAATCCATCGAAATAATCCTCACAATCATCAATCTCTAGAATATCTACTGCAATTATTAATGTAATAAGTTTTTTATATATCACATATATTTTTTACATTTTTCATTTCATATTTTAAAGGAATATAAAATTTATTTTTAGTACTAACGCATTGATAAAATTTAGTTAGTGTGAGGCATGGCACCCCACTCCCCTGACCATTCTCTCACTATCGACAGCACCCCTCTCTTAGGGTTTACAGTGTATTTCTTTGATAGCGAGTGCCCCTGATTCTCTCGATACTCTAATTCCTTTATCGTCACTATTTTTCATCTCTATTATGCATTTCACTCTCGTTTCCCCTTCCCCTCTTGGGTTTATGCATCCTGCTTTTGGGACATCGCTCGCCAACTACGGCTGCCCTACCTAACAGATATGTCATGCCTGACCCCACTTTTGGTCCTAGTCGGTGTTCTTCATAGTGGTTTGGGAGGTGATTGTTTTGAGGTGCTTAAGTTTTCTCTATGCCTCCGCTACTGAATCTTGAGGCCTTATTTGGATCAACCTCTTCTCTTGCATCTAGATCTATTACACCAGACTCCATTTCAATCTAATGTAGTGGTTTTCATGGGTGTGTTGAGATTTTTTTTGTTGGGGGTTCACTGTTATTTCATGAATCATGACCTATTTTGGTTCCTTCTCTTCTATTAGGTTTGAACGTTCTTTATCTGGTTTTGTTTTTGGTCTTCTCTATTTTCTAGTGTCTCTATGATCTTGGTAGTTCCATTTAGTCTCAACATCCATTTGGCCTCGTCTTTTTTTAGATCTGTTGGTGGTTTCGATTTCGGTGGCCTTGGGTGTTATGTTTTTATAATGGTTTGGTTTAGTGACATTTTGTATTTCATACTCAATGGAAAAAACAACGTTCGATTGCAATTTTTTAGTTCTACGACTCAGTGTTGTGTTTCAGATCGATGACCATGGAGTTTTGGTTTTAATGGTTCTATTCTGGTTATCTTCCCAAAGGCTAAAGTTGTTATGTTCCAAGTATCAGTGGTGCTTGCATTAATCTGGTGATCAAATGGTTTCACTTAGTAATGTGAAACGGGTGGGCCGGGCTGGGGTGGGCCAAACCCGCATGGGTTTGAGCCCGCGCGGGCTTGTCTGCAAAAGCCCGCATATAATGCGAACACAAAATTTCAAGCCTACCCCTCCCCGCATAAACCAGCTGGTTTCTTGCGAGCTTACCCAAATTTATAAAAAATATTATTTATAATAATTTAAATACTGTATTTTTTATCATTCTTAAAGGTGTTTGAGAGGAAAAATATTAATTAACAATAATTAGAGTTTTAAGAGATGCGATTGAACATTTTTTTGTGGGTTAATGGTGGCATGCGGCAATGCCGATGTGATGGAGAACTATTGCGATAGAAAGTAGGTGAGTGATCGGTGATGGGAAATTAATGATAATATTGGTTGCATGGTGATGTGAACAACTAAACATGTGAATGAATATAGTCTCTCCAGGTAACAATCAATTTTAAAGGAAGCTATTAGTGTTCCACGAGTTTCTATCCTATCCTCTTAATAACTAAATAAAATTTAATAGTAACAAAATTAAACCGACCTAAAAAATATAATGATTATAATAACTCTAATAGAATTGAAACCATGTGCACGGGCAATGAGTTCCATTTTTTGAGAGATGGGTTGACACACCATGTGAAAATGGTTAATAATTACGATATAAATAATATAATATCATATTAAAAAAATATTTATAGGTCTATTTAAAATTCACATGTGAATAAATGGTGAATTAGTATGACCATTACGGTGAGAAATTATATGTCACCGTTTAACCATGATTTTTTTATTAAAAAACTAAAATGTTAAAGAAACATATATTGTAAAAATGATATTTTTTTTTAAATCAGGCCAGCGGGAAATCCCACACCCGCACGGGCTCAACCCACATTGGACCGCACCCGCATGGGATAAACCCTCATTGTCCCGCACTCTAAATGGTAAAAAAATTTAGAGCCGCCCCGCCCCACATCCACCCCATACCCGCAAAGCCCGCGAGCCGCGGGCCTGCTTTGCATCACTAGTTTTAGTGTGCTCAATGCATAAAATCATTAGCTGGTGATGGATTTTGGATTTGAATTTTGAGTTCCGAATATGAATTTCGAATTGGGTTCCCACTTAGCCCTTAAAAGTGGTTTATTCTGAAAATAAAAAAAAATCATTTTGGAGAATGTTTAATTAGTGTGGCAAAATAATTAATAAAATCATTTTTTGCATAATAATATATTTTTCTAAATATTTTCTTTTTATGCACCATGTATTCTATTATATTATAGTTAAATAATGATTTTAATGAAATGTATTGATAATATATAAAATTTAATAAGTCAACATCCATCTAATATTTATTATTAGGAAAATAATAAACTCATTTTATTTTTAGAAAATACATTTTTCCTACAAAAATGACACCATATGCTTGTTTTCATTAAAATTAAATTTTATCAATTTAAAAAAAAACAATAAATAAAATTATTTGAATATTTGTATTAATAATGTTTAAATTTGGTAATAAGTTCGATTAAATTTTTAGGGATAAAAATAATTTGTCGAGATTAAAGTTAATTATCTTGAGGGTTATTTTCAATGAAATGTTTTCATAAAATTTTCACAATTTTTACCGTAAAAAACAAACTTTATATATTTTAAATGATAAATATAATGATCTTTTTAAAAATATAGAAAATATATTAACTCATTTAATTAGTAACTTTATATGAAATAATAATAAGGAATATAAATATTTAAAAATCCATTTTCCTATAAGATTAGGTTTTCATTATATTTTACGCCTCCATTGTAAATTTTATAATTTTAATTTGGAAAAAAATAACTTCATTTTTTTGATTCGGTATAACAATGTTATCTTAGGATGATTTTTTGGGTTTTTTTGATAATATTGATTTTTATGCGAATAATAGAAAACACAATTTTTTCCATGGCTTCTATGAGATCTTTAGAATATAAGAATGACCTAAAAAATTATGGAACCATTTTATTGAAAAATATTTATTTTATAATTAAAATTATAGATTTTTAAAAAATATTATATTTAAATTACATACCTATATTTTACATTTTAAAATGTAAGTTATATTTTTCTCTAAAATCGTATTTAATATGTTATATATTTACTATTTTAGAATTAATTTTTATAAATTTTATAAATTTTATATAATAATATGAATTCCATATTTGTAATTATAAGGTGAAAATTATGTAATAAGAACCATTTTTCTGGCATAAAAATAAATTACTTAGGTAAAAATTGGTTACCATGGTAATAGATAAAATGGTAAAAGGGTTAAAACAAAGGGTAAAATACTTAATGAGTGTTGAAAAAATTTCTCAAAATGAGTGTATGAGGAATTTCATGAAAAGAACTCATATAACCTGCATCAGTTTCCACTTTTGGATCCTCTTTTCTTGAATAATGCACCTCTTATTACAAAAATGTCACTCATCTCACTTATAAAAGGAGTCTTTTTCCACACCACTTTTATTCACACTAAAACCACAATAGTGAAAAAACATATACCCAAATACCTCAAAAAAATGTCTAGACACTTCCTATAGATTCTTGTATCCTCAAAGGGTTTCCCCTTAAAGAATTAATCCAATTTAGAAAGGAGGTATTCCAAGGAGTAATGTAAAAATTCTCAAATTGCTCCTTTTCATTTCTATTTCATTTAGCCTTATTATTATACATTAAATTATATTATACCATATTCAAATAATAACATTTTTATCATTATTATACTTAAATTTTATTATATTGATGGAATTTTATTTATCTACCTTCCACTCTTCTGCTTAGAAAAATAAAAACGCCGTCCTTGCATACATGCAAACTACCGCCTCCATGGAGTGACGTATTTTGTTTTTTTATTACCAAATCATATGGATGATTAAAAAAGAGTATCTAATGAATAAATATGATATTTACAAAATTATTTATATTCCGAAGAGATGAATCAATTTATACCTTCTTTCTATTCTATGTACTTGCGGACTACCGCCTCCATAGAGAGACAAGTTTAATTTTTTATCACCACCCTACATGTATGGTTATAAAATATATTTTATGAATATATATGATATTAATGAATAATATATGTCATGACAATGGTTATTAAAGGATACTGAAAAAAATATCGATCATTATTCCGTAACATATCGATATTGGTAGATTACCTGAAACAAGCTCGATATGAATTTCGTTCTAGCGAACCATGCCCATAGATTCCCTCAAATGAATATGGGTAATTATAAATCATTGAAAAAAATGATTTAAATATATTTTATAATCTATTAATTATGAAATTGGTATCAAAAGAATTTGGTTTGATGTTTCCATAATAAAACTTATGCAGAATGATCAAAATCACTAACAACCTATAATGAAAATAAACATTAACTAACAAATGAATGTATAATAAATGATTATAATTAAAGATTATATATGGTAATATATAAGAAATGGTTTCTTAAACAGGTGATTAATATGGTTATTTTTATGATATAAGAGACTAAAACAGATTCCTAGAAGTTGGGATTAAAGGTAAGGGCCTTCCACATCTCGATTTTATTTCATTAAGACATATGCCATATTCTCCACCTGTTTTTCTCCGGTATATATATTTCCTTATGGATTATTTTTATAACACGTTTTATTAAATTCCAGTGATTTATATTTCCATCATAATTTCCATTTTTAAATAGTTTCTAATTCAAGTTTTTGTAAATTCAAAAGGGGGTTTCTTGACTCAACATCATTTATTAAGTCGTAATGAGTCCTCTTTGACTATGGGCTTACAAGATTGTTTTATTCTATATTATGATGGTATTATATTACTTTTAATCCTTAATTTCTAGGTTATTACAATATAACATCAAAAACATATTATTTTATGGACTTCATTCTTTATAAAATTTAATGATGCTAAGAATAATTCTCATCATATCCAAATGGGATCTTTTTCTTCCATATTTATATTCTCTCTTCCCACCAATTCTATCCTTTTATTATTTTTAAATCCTAATATATATTATTTCTGGTGATCTTCGAATTTCTCTTTACCCCTTTTCAAATAGAAGAATGATGTTGGTTTTAATAAATGAATTTTTAATATTGAAAAGGGTTTTCCTTTCAAGGTTGTATATTTTTTTACATCACTCCATATTTTCTTTTGAAAGTCATGACTTTCTAAAGGATAATTTATGGAGATTTATTACTAACATAATGTTTTAAAAAAATTCAGTACTGGAAATTGGGACTATACTCACAGACCAATACCAATGAATTTCAAAACATTTGGTGTAGGTATTTTATACACAAGCTATAACAAAAGTTTTAAAAACCCATTGGCATAGGCACCTTACACATACCCTATACCAATGGTTTTAAAAAAATCATTAGAATAAGTGAATCTATACCAACGATTTCTTTAAACTGTTGGAATATATTATGAGTGACCAAAGATATACCAACAGTTCATAGAATTTTTTTGGAATATATACTTTTATACCAATAATTTTATAAAACCATTGGTATATAATTCCATACATATGCAGGCCATACCAATGGTTTTAATTAACCATTTGTATAGATTCTGTTGTGAGTATCAGTATTACAAAGACTTGCATGTGATACCAATTGTTGGATTGAAATGTATGTGTAGACGACAAACTACAAGAGGGGGGGGGTGAATTGTATGTTTTAAAACTTTAGTTTTTAACTTTAAAATAATTATGTTTAAACTAATTAAATTCAAAAAACATATTATAAAGAAAAATGTTCTGGCCCTTGGTTCCGATTAAAAAGATATCGTAATCAGGTTGATTTCGATACATATTCCACATATCATATTTAATCGTATTCACAGTATGCTTGGTAAGTATTTCAATCATAGGGTTTATGATAATCAGAGTAAAATAATGATTCTGTCATAAAGAGTATAAGAGCATACCCATAAATTATAATCCGATCAATTACAATAAATAGAATACAGAATAGAAAAATGAATATATAAAACAATTCACTTTCTATTACAATAGAAGTGGAAATTAAATACAAGTAATTGAATACACTTATTTTAACCCAATGAGTAGGGTATCTAATAACCAAGGATAAAGTTTCCTGGATTTATACTTTCAAGAAAGTCTGTCTTACCCACACCAGGGTAAGGCCTCAATATGATTATCTGTTATGGCTCGTCTTCCTATCCCTGAAAACCCTCGATCAAGAAGGTGATCAAAACCTCTCCTATCCTTGGAAGCCATTGATCCACAAAAGATTGGCACCACTTTCTTTCTATCCATGGAATCCCTCAATCTTAATCACAATTATTGGAATTGCATGAAGAAAAACAAAACTCTCGAGAGTAACAAGTATATGGAACAATAAGTTCATGATATGTAAAATTTAGTGTTTTCTCACGTAGAATCAATCTGGAAGAGCTCTCGCAGAGTGTCAAAATTTAGCAGCAATAACCTCGAGCTCTTTCAAATGACTTGATATTTATAGCCCTTCTTCCAAAGATAATCTTAATCTCTAATAGTCAGATTTTCTCTGTTAGTCTTGGAGGGACTTGGACACCTATCACTCTAATGGTTATATTTAAACTAAAAGCATGAAATAACTTTTATTAGAATATAGTAAACAAAATCTTTTTAATTTAAAAGAAAATATTTCCTTAAAATATAGTTTTTTGGGTATGATAACAATGAGTTGAAATGAGTCGGATGATTTTTACTACGAGAGTCGGTACAATTTATATCATTATCAAAATATTTTCAGCATGAAAGACTAGACAATATGTAATATATGAATCGTTCTAGAGTGTACAATATAAATTGTATATGGGATTGTTATGATAATCATGGAATGAATCATTACTACAATACTCTTGAGTACAATTTTTATGATAAGAATCTAGGTAAAATTGTAATAATAAAATATGAATTGACTTTTGTAAAAAAAAGTATGGTAAAAATGATTTGGTCAAAAAAAGAGTTCATAATTGAGTATTTAGAAAAACGAATAAAAAAGGAATAAAAGGAATATAAAAGTCAAAAAGAGACTTTTGACTTAACAATCCTCCAATTTTTTGGAAAGAACAAACCACAATACTTAAATAGAAAATCACTTTGTCAAATTTAATTCGAAAAATGGTTTGAAGAAATTTTTGTATTCAAAAGTAAACACTTATACTTATCACCCCATGAGTTTTAAAACTCTTATGAATAATATATTGAATATGACTAACTCCTCCCTTAGGATAAAAAAATCGATATGGATTGTATTCTCATTCTTTTAGAAAATTTTCATCCCCCTCACTAAAGCTTTCTCCCCCTATATATATCATTCTCCACTTTTATGAAAATTTATTTGACTATCTAAATAATTATCCCCTTTTTTATTTACAAAAAGGAATAGGGAATGTATTTTGATTCTTTATAAAGGGTTGAAGAAACAAAAATATAAGAAGTAATAAATAATTTTATCATGTATAATAAATGAAAGAACATTCATCAAAAAGTTTTGGAAAAAATTCAATCAAGATGTATGTAGATGACAAAAAATTCATTAATGTTTTAAAAAACAATACAAAAAGGGTTCAAAATTTCATTTCTTCTCCTTTTCCTAATACTTCTTTAAGAGGTCTAAGAAAATTGTCTTAATTTTCATGAACTCCATTCTACTATCAATTAGTTTTTCAAGATATTTATGATAAGTCTGTATATTCTCCTCCTATTCTAAAAAAATTTGATCCTAGTTATGATTCAAATATTCATGAGGGAGAAATTTTTCTCCAAGAATATAAATCTTTTCTTATTGAGCCTAGATATTTTTATCATGATCTTCAATTGTCTTTTCTTGTACTTTATACTTGTCATTTATCAAAATAATTTGATTTTTAAGTTCAATTATCTCATCCTTGTAAAAAATCAGATTTGAAACTTATGATTGAATGAAATTAAACTTCTTATTGACTTCATTGACTTCTTTGGACTAGGTTACATCTGGGATTTTTAAAACCTTTCGATTTTTGAGTAGTATATCTAGCCAATCTGTTTAATGAAATAATGACATCATTCACAAGCTTTCATATGCCTTCAATTAAATCTTTATGGACTTTGATACTTTGATCAGTATTATGAGACCCTTTAAAAAAAATTGAAATCCATTCTTTGGTCCTTATTAATTTCTTCAAACACTTTAAAATTGGAATCAATTCAGATCAGTCTTTTTCTTAGAATATTTATTGAATATGTTCATTTTTTGGTTATACACAACCAAATCGATCTTACCTTCTAGCCTCGAGAAATATGGAATTGTCTTCTATATTCTCTTTGGAGACTGAAAAATATACCGATATCTTTTTACTGATATTGTATCATCAGAGTCATTATCTTAATAATAATCAATAATATCTCTAGAATGAGTTATGGAATCATCAAATTCCAATTCCTGGTTGCAATTTTCCTCAGTCCTAGTCTCTTCATTTTTATCTGAAATGTGAAAGACTTTTTCATCTTTAGTACTCCAAGAATATATCTTTGAATACTATACTCCTGTATAAGGTTATTTTCATGAAGTAACTTTTAAATATTTTACTGGTTTTCTATAAAAATGCTATTTTTCTTTCTGATCATAATCCTTTTCAAAGTCACATTCCTTTTAATTTTCATCTTCCTCTTCATTCTCACCTTCCTCATTTTCTTCTTCTTCCTTTTCCTCTTTTACTTTTTCCATTATTTCTTCCTGTTGATTTCTATCTTCCTCTTCATCAAGATACTGATCTATCTCTCTGATTTCAATATCTTCTTGTTCTTCTGAGAATTATTCTTGAATATCCTTGGGTGGAGTTGATTCATCACCAAATTTTTTCTTATTCTTTCCCTCATCTTGGATAGAGGGAGTGATTGTTTCTTCATAAATTTCTTCCCTGATAAAAATTACAACACTCGACATTTCAACACTTTTAAAAAAATTAATAACATCTAAAACATAAAATTCTCTATTTGAACCTCTTATTATTGTCATCATCTTTAAGAGAATCTTGAGTAAAAATTTTTTTGGCAATGGATTCAGCTGGGTAAAGAACAAACTGAGGGTCTCCTTCTTTTATTTTGGGGTTTCTTTTTTCCACTAAGAAAAAACATCATCACTATAAACTTTCCTCTTCTTTGATTTTAAAACAGAATCATACTTTTCTTTGTTTTATTTCTCAGAAACAATCGACACTGATTGTTTTGGAATTCCTTGACTCTCTACAACAACTTCTTTTGAAACAATGACTTCAACATTTTTCTCATATTTCTTTGATTCTAAATCAAAATGAAACTTAAACCATTTTATTATATCATCACTGATCAGTGTGACATTCAGATTACTTGGTGGTGATTTGAATACAAGATTACAAAACATCAAACTTTCAGATATAAACTTAATTAGAATCACTAGAAGAATAATGAACTAATACTTGATTACAATGGACATTAAATTGATTATGGTTACAAAAATATAACCCATTAAATTCCGCTTTATGAAATTAATAAGGTAATCCAAAATAAAAACAATCAAGATTTTTAAAGTTTTCTTATCAACTTTTCAATGAATTAGAAAACCTTGCATCATAAGAGATATAAGACGATTTTCAGATAAGAGATGAGTAGTTTTCCTTTTGTCCTCATGAATCTCAAAAAAAATATTCCTCAACTCTTTTCTTATTAAATGTTCTTTTCTCTTTAGGAAGATTATGGGAGGAAAAACGGTGTCACCCTTTGATGGTACACCAAGAAAAATTATGGATTGTTTTACTGACATAATAATCTCTCTATCTTATATGTGAAAATATACTTTCAATTCACTATCAAACTTTAAAAAACTATAAAATTATTTAAGTCCATCAACCAAAATAGGATCCTGATGGGTGTTGGATTTTTATAATAAAACAGATTCCCATCCTTGAAACTTCATAATCCTTTTCAAATTATAATCATACTAGTAATAAAATCCTTTCTTACTAACATTTCTTGTAATAATTTCATTTCCAAGAAATCTTTTAGAGCAACCAGACCCTTCGCCTTCTGAGAAATGGTGTGAGAGGTTTTAGTTGTTTCTTACATGAGTATGATGAAATACTCGAAACAAGAAAATTTTCGGACTCGACTACTTTAAGGGAGGCAGAACACCAATGCATAAGAAGAGGCAACTCACGTGGGATAGAGTAGGGGGTCTATTTATATAGGGAATGAAAAGTGACCTTTGGGATTCTACGACTCATATTCGATAAAAAAGACACAATAGTTGAAAAAATTGAACTCTTGAGGTTATTATTTTTAAAAAAATATTATCATATTCATCTTGAATTTGATACTTTTTTTAAATAAAATGAAGTACCAAAAAGAAAAATTTAATTGAAAAAGTGTAATAAATAAATCATACCTTTTGGAGTCTTAAGATATATTTATTTGTTTCGATATTTTGTTACTAAAAAAATGAAGTTCAAATATTTTGAGTGACAAAGAATTTCTGAGTACGAAAATACGATTATGAAATTTTTTTGAGTACGAATAAGTTTTAGTACCAAAATATGTGTACGAAAATTTTTTGAGTATGAAAATATGAGTATGAAATTTTTCTTAATATAAAAATTTCTATTTATGAAAATTTTTGAGTAAGAAAATTTTTTAGTTTACTTTTTTTAGTACAAAAATTCCTGTGTATGAAAATTTATGAGTAGAAAAAAAATTTTAGTATAAAAATTTTAAGTACAAAAAATTCTATGTATAGAAATTAATTAGTAAAACAATTTATGAGTTCAAAAAATTGTGATTACAACATTTTTTGTGGTCAAAAATTTTTTAGTATTAAAATTTTTTAGTATGTAAATTTCGGAGTAAAATAATAGAAAAAAATTCAATCATATGTACTCCCTATTTAAAAAGGAGTAACTTAATGTAAAGAGATGGTTTAAATAAGATGTAGATATGAATGATTACTTTACAGTGATCATTCATAGATTCTTTTTAATGTATTAAAATCTATCAGAACGTAACTATTTTGTAAAAATAACAACAAGTTGTTCTTTCATCCCGATACATTGTAAAATTATATCTCTTTAAATTGTGTTATCTATAAGAAAGTGATGCCTAATATCTTTGTATTTTGAACGTGAGTGATGTTCAAAGTTTTTACTTAAATATATGGCACTAGTGTTATCACATATTATTTTATTTTTAGTAAAACCCGTGTCATAATCAGTGAGTGTGTGTTGCATCCACAACACTTGAGCACAACAACTTCCAACTACCATATATTTAGCTTTAGCAGTGGAAATTGATACTGAGTGTTATTTCCTATAGGACCAAGATACTACTGAATCACCTAGGAAATAAAATGTTCCAGGTGTACCTTTTCTATCCATTCCACAACCACCAAATTTAGCATCTGAAAAACTTTTTATATGAAAATAATTTCCAGAAGAATAAAATAGTCTTAAATCCATACTTCCATTTAAATAAAAAAAATTATCTTTAAAAATTTTAAATGGGATTCCTATATATTTTATTTATATCTGGCATAGAAGAATACTTGAAACATTATGTCCGGATGACAAGATATTAAGTATACTAAACTTCCAATCATAACTCTAAAAGTTGTTTGATTTACCTTTTGTCCAGCTTCATCAAGCTCAAGAGTATTTGAGTCACCAATTAGAGTACTAATACTTTGTGTATTATCAAATACATTATTTTCAAGAAGATCTTTAATATAATTATATTGGGATATATAAGTCTCTTCTGGGTTTTGAGAAATCTGACAGCCAAGAAATAATGTTAACTCACCCATCGTACTCATTTGAAACTCAGATTTCATAAGATTCGAAAATGATTCTATTAATGATTTATCAGTTGATCTGAATATAATTTCATCAACATATATTTGAAAAATCAAAACATTTTCTTTTTCATTATTTATAAAAAGAGTTGTAGTATTAGTTTCCTTACCCAAATTGTTTTGTAATGAAAATCCTATTAATATACAATACTTGGCTCTAGGGGATTGTTTAAGTCCATATAAATATTTGGTAAGTTTGAAAACGTATCCCAGATGTTTTATATCTTCAAAATTAGGAGGTTGCTTAAAAAAATTCCCCTTGAAAATATCTATTAAGGAAAGAACACTTCACATACATTTGAAAAAGTTTTAAATTGAATAATGCTGAAAAGGTTAATATAATATAAATAAATTCAAGTCTAGTTATTGTAGCATAGGTTTATTAATAATATATTCCATCTAGTAAATTATTTCCTTTGACAACTAGTCTTTCTTAATTTCTAACAATGTCTCCATTCTCATCACATTTGTTTCTAAAAACCCATTTTACTACAATTACATAGGTTTCTTTAGGTCTTTCAACCAAGGTCCAGACATTATTCCTTTTGAATTCATTTAGATTATATTTAATTACATTAATCCAATAATAATCACCTAAAGCCTAATCAAGACTTTTAAGTTTGAATTGAGAAAGAAATTCGAGATGTTCAAATTCATTTATCAAAGAACCTCTATTCCTTACAGGTTGATTTACATCACTAATTATAGTATCACTATGATGATTGTTAAAAAGCAACTGATTTGGGATTTTTAAAACATGTTCATCAACATATGATAGAAAGTATTTCAGTGTGAATACAACAGAAACAATTTATAGAGTATTCTCTATATTAGAGGGGTCTTCTATCAAAGTTTGATAATCAGTTCTCAAAAACACATTTGAAGATGTTGGTTGGGATTTTTTAAAAACAAAAATGGTCGGTTTAATCAAATTTGACATGTACTGTTTCCTCAATAGTAAAAGTGTTTTTATTAAAATATCTATATGCCTTAGAGGTAGACTAATATCCTAAAAATATACGTTCATCAGATATTGGTGAAAATTTATGGAAATTATCTTTTGTATTCAAAATGAATACTTTGCATCAAAATACTTTTAATTATGAAACTTTTGGTTTTTGGACAGTTCATAACTCACAAGGTGTTTTATTAATAAATGGTCAAATTAAAAGTTTATTTATAGTATATCAAGCAGTACTCATAGATTCGGACTAAAATTGTTTACAAATTGAGTGTCCACTCAACATGGTTCTTGTTATTTATTGAAGAATTCAATTTATTCTATCAACTACACCATTTTTCTAAGGAGTTCTAGGAGTTGAAAAATTATGAGTAATTATTTTCTTAATTCAGAAAGTTTTAAAATAAAAATTTACAAATTCACCATCATGATCACTATGAATAGTTATCAATGGAAGGTTTTTCTTATTTTTTACTTTTTATACAATGTTTTAAAATAAAAATAGGCTTCACATTTATTTTCTAGAAAATAGACCCATGTGTATCTTATATAATCATCAACTAAAAAAATACATAGTACTTGTCTCCAATACATCCAGTTTGCATGGGACCAAATAACTCAATGTGTACTAACTATAAAGAATCAGTTTTTGAGACTTCACTAATTTATTTAAATCTTGACTTATGTTTCATTCCATATTGACAAAGGTCACATTATTTTGAATTATCAAATCTAAGTTCCAATAGATCCTTAACAAGTATTTTCTTAGACAATTTTCATAAGTTCTGAAGGTTACAATGTCCTAAACTTCTATTCCAAAACAAAGAATGATATTCCATTGCACTAAGGCATGATAAGTCTTGGCTCCCAAGGCCTTGTAAGTTAAGTGTGCAAAAAAAATTCAAGCCCATGGGAAGAAATAATGAATTCATCCTTGGAATTGTGTACTACACATTTATCATTCCA
The DNA here is from genome assembly GCA_963277665.1 of Viscum album. Classification (NCBI taxonomy): domain Eukaryota; kingdom Viridiplantae; phylum Streptophyta; class Magnoliopsida; order Santalales; family Viscaceae; genus Viscum; species Viscum album. The sequence goes on from OY728140.1 coordinate 816,760,597, forward strand.
AAAATTCACATGTTAACCTTAATCACATAATTAACTTATGATTATAATGTTATCATTAAGACCCTTTACAAATAAAACATTTGAAATCAAATATTTTCTGAAAAGAACTATATTACCTATACCAACAATATTTCCTTGATCATTGTCTCCGAAGGTAACTCTTCCACCTTTCATTTTATTAATATTTTCAGAGAAGTATTTGTTTTTAATCATATTACAAGAAAATCCAATATCCATGTACCATATATTCTTGTTGTTGGTACTTCCTTTATTTTCCTAAAAATAACACAATTAGACTTTTGGAACCCAATCCTTATTGGGTCTGAAAATGTTAGAAATAAAAATTTTAGTAATCAACATTTGTTTTTGAAAAATAGGCTTTCTGGAACCCCAAAGATTGAATTTTAGTTAAGGAAATTTTTTTATTCCAATTTCCTCCACTTTTACATTTTCTGTAGAAGGGGTAATTTTCAGGAACAAAATAATTTTTACTAAAAAATGGGTTTGAATGAGTATATTACATTCCCAAACTATTACCTTATACAGGGAGTTGTTTGTACATTTCATAAAATCCTTCCTTACTAGTGGTAAAGTTTTTCAATTATTTTTAAAGAAAAAATTTCAGACTTTAGTTTTGTAACTAAATTATTATCCATATTTGTTTTATTTTTGGAAGTGAGATTTGTTTCTAATTTTTTTTTATTAGAAATGACTCTTTCGGAATATTTATAAATCTTATACTTCTCAAAATTAGCTTCCTCATGGTTTTTAGAAATGGAAATAATTTCAAAAAAATTATTATTAATATCTTTTGAAATATCTAATATTTATTTTGTTAAAACATTTATTCTAGAATTTTATTTTTCAGGTTTTTTACTGACTTTACAATTTTAATTTTCAAGAAATTTAGAAAATATAGAGACTTCATCATATGAAGGTAAAATATTATTATCAATGGATAAATATGATTCTTCATCATAGGATATATAATTATTTTCATCAGGATAATTTTCATTTAATGAAATATTTTTTAAATAATCATAAGTGTGTACGTTATCCATAATACATTGAATTTATAAAGTATTCTAGCATAGAGACTAATATTCTTGTGTCGTGAATTTTTATTGTCTGAGGATTCATCAGAATAATATACACCACTAGCACTCCATGAGTCATTAGCTATTAATAATTTCTTTCCTTTTAGCTTGTAATAGTTTTTCTAATTTTTATTAGGATGAATTTCTTTTCTATCTTTATTTTTGAGTTTTGGATAGTCAGGTCTTATATGTATAACTCTTTTACATTCATAATAGGTAAATTCGGAATCTTTCATGCTGTTTTTTCCATGTTAATTTTCTTGTACCAATAATAAAAATACTTTTACCAAAAAAATTCATTCTTTGAGTAATATTGGTTAAATCATTCTCATAATGTTTTGTATCACTTTAGTCTAATTGAGTTATAACATTATTTGTCTCTTTTGAGTTAACAAGATTTTTTTGGAGTCTGATCTTTCATTTGATTTGAAGTAGAAGTAAAAGATACTCCTCAATTATTCTTTTTATCATTCTCAATATCTCTTTTCAGCCTACCTTCATACTATAATAGCGTTCTAAATAAATCATCAAGTGTAATATTTGTAATCTTCTTGGATTCATCAACTACTATTATCTTTGATTCAAATTCATTTGGAATAATATCAATGATATTTTCAATAGTAATTTCATCATCTAATCCTTTTCACCCATAGATTTTTAACTATTCACAATTTTCATGAAACAATGTTGTACCCTAACAAAAATTTCTCCATAATGAAATTTAAAAGCTTGGTAATCTGCTCTTAGAATGGATCTTCTAGTCTCAACAACTTTAGAATTTCCAAAAAGAGTAATTTATAATTTCTTCAAAATACTATTGGCCACTTCACAAGAGGAAATATGAACATATATATTTCTAGTCATATAAAAAATAAAAGTGTTTCATACCTTATAATTCAATTTATATTCATTGTTCTCTTCATTGGCAAAAACTCTAACTTCCTTGTCAAGAATTTTATTGTCGCCAGTCGGCATAACAATGTCATCAACTCCTATGTTGATCACAAAAGTATTCATTCTATGTATCCAATATTAATAATAATTACCATTAAAAATAGGTGGTCTTGTGGGATTTATATTGTCTTTTGAACCAATATTTAGTCCTTCCATATTTAAAACAATACAAAAATTCTTTTTCCAAGATACAAGTTAGTGTAACAAGTATTTATAAACAAAAAGTTTATAATAGAAATATAACTAACTTTCAATAGAGAATAAAATAATCAATATGTAAAAATAGTGGAATCCTCCTCTGGTACCAAATGTGCGTATAAATATTACAAAGGATTGGATATGATACCAATTGTTTAATCTAAATGTATATGTAGAGGAAAAACAACAAGAGGGGGCGGGTGAATTATAAGTTTAAAAACATTTGTTTTTAACCTTAAAAGAATTAAGTTTAAACTAATTAATTTCACAAAAACACTTATAAAGAAAAACATACTATCCCTTGGTTTTTATTAAAAAGATATCTTAATCATGTTGATTATGATATGTATTCCACATGTTATATTTAATAGTATTTATAGTAAGCGTGGTAAGTATAACAATCATAGTGGTTACGATAATCAGAGTAAAATAATGATTCTATCACAAAGTGTATAGAATCTTATTGAGTAACTGAATAATAGTAATCACATAAATCATAATCACAATGTAATTTAAAAGTATCGTAATCAGATTAATTATGAAAAATAGAACACATAATAGAACAATGGATATATAAAACAATTGACTTTATAATACAATAGCACTAGAAATAAAACACAAGTAAATGAATACAATTCTTGTAACCTAAAGAGTAGGGTATCCAATTACCTAGGAACAAGGTCCCTTGATTTATACTTTCATGAAAGTGTATCTTACCCACACCAGGGTAAGCCCTCGATATGATTATTGGATTTGTTCTATCTTCCTATCCTCAGTATACCGTGATCAAGAAGGTGATCGACACCTTTGTCTTCATAGCCTTGGAATCCCTCTATCTACAAAAGATCATCCCCACTCTCTTCTTATCCATAGAATCCCTCAATCGTAATCATAATGATCGATGTCTCATGAATTAAAACAAAACTATTGATATTTACAAGTATATAGAACAAGCAGTTCACAACTTGCAAACTTCAGAGTTTTCACACGTAGTAGAAATTTGGAAGATCTCTCGCAGAGTGTCAAGATTTCTCAGCAATAACCTCAAGCTCTTTCAAATGACCTGGTATTTATTTTCCTTCATCCCAATGGTCATCTTGATCTCCAATGGTTTGATTTTCTCCTCAAATCTTGGAGGTACTTGGACACCTTTCACTTTAATGTTCATATTGAAACTGAAATCATGACATTGTTTTTATTATCATACAATATACAACAACATTTTGATTTAAAAGAAATTTTTTCATTATGATACAATTTTATAGGTATGATTATAATGAGTTGAAATGAGTCTGATAAATTCTATTATGAGAGTCGGTACAATTTATATCATTACAAAAATATTGTTAGTACGAAAGACTGTAAAGTGTGTCCCATATAAATCATTTCTAGTGTGTACGATATAAATTGTATCTGGGATTGTTATTATAATCATGGAATGGATCATTATTATAATACTAATGATTACAATTTTTATCATAAGAACTTTGAAAAAATAGTAATAATAAAATATGAATTTATTTCCATAAAATAAAGTATGATAAACATGATTTGTACAAAAAAGAGTTTGTAATTGAGTATTTCAGAAATAGATTGTGATTTCCAAAAGAAAAGGAATAGAAAAATCAAGAAGATACTTTTGAATTAAAATTTATTATACCAACATATTTTGAAAACTATGGATATATACCTCCACACAAATTCTATCCCACAACCTCCTCCTCCTCCAATTTAACTCTCATCCAGAACCCTCTGAGTGGGTTTCCATTTTATTCACCGTCCATGGTGATCTAAACCCAATTTGTTTTCTATTACATTATTCTTTAACATCAAATTAGTGAGTTCCAAATCAGTCACATATCTTTCTAAGATTCATTTTCATTTTTTACAAGGTATAAAACACTAACATAAATTTTTATTACATCATTCTTCTAGATTCATTAAAAAAAATTAGTTTTGATTATATTTTTTTTAATTTTTTGCATAATCAATCTGATTATTGAGGATGTATTTTTTTTTAATTTGGTCGCCCCCTAATTATATATAAACTAATATTTCCCCATGATGTTTCATGATATTTTATTTGTGTTTTATTGAAAAAAACAATGCGTTGGAAATTGATTATTATCGGTACTCATGGATTGTGGTGCAAGCCATGGTACTTGTTTTCATAGCTTACTGAAAATGAGGCTCTATGAGTTATTATATAAAATAAAAAAATTTATATTACATTAAATCAATTATTAAATATTTTATTTAAACATGAAATTTTCATTTTTATTATATGAATTTATTATTTTGGTACACATAATGATAACTCGTACTTAGGGTGATACATTGGATAATTAAGGGTTTATTCTACCTCTTCGACCCTACTAGGATATGTCACTCTATTACATAGGATTAAAAATATTATACTCATATACTAACTTTTATTGAGGTATTTTTGGATGTGTGCTATAAATTAATCAATATAAGATCTTACATTTAATGAGATATACATCAGATATACATCAAATATGTATATATATATTTTTTACACAATGTATATTAAAGTTTTTATAGATAAAAAACTGATCCATGAATTAATGCATGTAAATATAAAACATTGAGTGTGTGTATAATATTAATATTTTAAAATGTTGAGAAAAATTTAATAAAAAATCAATATAATTTTAAGTATAAGATAAATTTTAATGTTTTCTCACATCATGGCCTTAATAATTGAAATGGGTGGGTCAGGACAATATTGAGCATTGATGGTTTGTCATATGCAAATAATGTTGGATAAAACTTATTCATAGTGATAATTAGGTTAAAAATTCACATATTCCACTTTTTCTTGATGATATAATACATAATACCTTTCAACCATACTAGTTAAAGTGTTGGAGTTTATGTTAAAAAGAGGCGAGTAACAAATATGATTTTCAAAATGTTTCATAAAAATAAATTTTATCTCATGTATGACTATTAGTTTCTAAAAATATGAACTTTTTATCTCAAAATTGAGGTGTATATATTCTTCCAACCTAAATTCAACACCTTTATTATCAACAAAAAGTAATTCTTTATTGGACTATATAAGAATAAACTCAATTTCAGTATAAAAATAAAATTGATAATCTATGTTTTCAACACTAAATATAAAACCTTCCTATTTTTAAAAGATTTTAATTCAATTTAAAAAATCTATTTCAAACTATATAAAAAATAATTACAAAATAAATATCAGTACTAATGAATTTAATTTCAATGAGTTTTTCATGTATCTCAAAATTTTCAAATGCATTACTATGTTCAAATTTATTTCCCTATTCATTTTTTAAATTATATTCTAAAAAAATGTTTCTAATTTAAATTAGTTGAAATAATTTGTTTTAGTTTCCATGACATATGTCTCATAAAATGTTTTAGCGAAATATCAAGTTTTTCATGTTCAATTTCAATTTAAATTTGATAATTATAATTTTTAGTAGTGAAAATACATGAATATTTTTATTAAAATAAAATAAATTAATCTTCTAATGAAACATCAATATTAATAAAAAAATATATAATTTAGGTTAAACATATTCTTATCCATTTTCCACTTTATTTTTATCCAAAAAATTAATTTGATATTATTTCTAGAAGGTGGTTCTCATCACTTCCATTTTTATTTTTTAAATAAATAAATATATAGTATTTAATTCATTCAAGATATGATTTTCAAAAATTAAATTTATCATTTTAGAATATTTTCCAAATATTTATTATATTATGTGTCCCATAAAATCTGATTTTTGGTAAAAATAAAATGTGAAGTTGAATATTATAGTCTTAAAGAAACTTCACATAAATCTAAATTATACTAACAATGTAACTATAATGTGTTGTGGGTTGGTTGAATAAACTTATCCATTTTCACTTAGAAATATTTTCTTCATTATCTTTAACGAAACAAAATAATGGTGTTGAAATTTTATAGTTAAAATAAGATAAATGATTATAAATTTCATGTCTAGAAAGAGTTAGTAATGAAAAATGTAAATCTTATTTAACTCACTTCCATGTATCAGTATAAAATTCTAAATTTAGTAGTGCCTTTAGGTTGAAGTGTAAAAGATAAGGAAATAGATAATATTTTATATATTTTTTTAACTTCTATTGAACTCTCTTCTTCATATGTCAGGGAAGTTTCTTTTACTAATGATTACATAAGAGTTGGTTCCTCTATATTTTCTAAATTAAAATATAGAATGTCCCTATATAATTTACTATGTTCATCAACCAATAGATCAATGATTTGAAACTTTAATATTTAATCATTAAATTCCATGACATCTCTCACAAAATTCTATTTACAACCTGAATCAAAGAGACTTATAATGTTAATAGGAAAAAATGAAACTAATTCTTATAAAGGAACTCGTTTTCCTCATCATAATCGAAATCCATTTTCAAATCTAGTAGAAAATAGTAAAAAATCCAGCAGATTGAAATAAATTCACCGAAACAATGATAAAACAATCAAATATTTATTATAGCAAGTAGGGTATGTGATTGATTAAATTTCACTCCAGAAGAAAGTCACCATGTGGGAATGTCTATATAATATAATAAAACTCTCATTTAAAATAAATGAAAGATCATTTTAAATAATAATTAATCGATATATCCATCCTCATGGTAGTAACTACCAATGATCATTAGATTGATTAAATTATAATTCCAGTAGATTCACTTTACCTCCTAACTGAAAATTCTCCTCCCAAGTGTTTTAATGTCATCTCTAAATCCGGAGAATTTTGATGTACTTATATTCTTTGATCACTTCACTCAAACTCCTATGTTTTGATACATTCTAAATTTAATATTTGTAAAAATATATAGATCCAAAGTTCTCTTATAATGACCGGTTTGGAATATTACACACCTTATGAATTCTTTCATTTATTGTTACATACATTATAAAATTCATAATTTAATATTATAATAATAGATGATATATTCAAATATGATGTCTTTTCCTAGAATATATTGTATCAGGTATTATTCATAAACCATGATCCAATAAGAAATTCATTATGAAACATAAACACTGATTTTGATTTAATCTCAAACAACTAATTTGAAAATGTTGCATCCCAATATAGGCAATCCTTACCCACTATATCCAAGGAAACATCTTGATCATGAGATCATATAAAATGTGGTGGATGTCATTAAACTTGTCAGCAGCCTAGCCCACATAGACTATCAGAAAACATAATAATATCAATCATGAAATCATGAAATCATGACTTTTATCTATATGATTCACACTTCCCTCCATTAAAATCCCAATTTAATCACTAAGGTTCAAATCATGTGTTAATCAGTATGAACCATTCTTAGCAATGCGTTGACTACCACTTCCTTTGTAGTGACCTCTATAGTGACTACATGTACAAGAGATCCTTAGTAAGACATGGTATTGATTACCCCAACAAATACATACATGTTTCTATCCTCAAATCCATTTTATCTCTCAGATACAAATTTTTTATATCCAAAAATTTGTGTATGTAAACTCCCTAAGCCTCTACCTAGCTAGGGGACAACAAGCCACATTGAGGTATCTACATAATTGTTGGAGGAATAAACTCTAAAAAACCTATAATTGACTATCGCAAATCAAAATCGACCATAACATGCATGAATCAAGAAACAAAAGACAAAAAAAGAGTATATATATAATAAAATAATCTACAATATGATGTGAAATGATATAAATGAACTACCAAATGTAACAACACATCCTAAACAGATGTGATATCAAACACTAATGACATATGGGTGTCTATCATAAGAAGATATCTAATCTTCCAACTATCCAAATCATCCATCCATATTTGGGATCCATAATTATAAATTATCCGTATTTCTCAATTTGAATCACCACAATTTGTACAATGCAGAAATTTCCATGCAGCGAAGAGAAAAATACCAGTCAATATAGTAATCCCAAGTAATGAGCCATCCTAATAAACATCTTCTTCCAACATTTGTCATCACAGACTATCACGATGATGCTTGATTAATGAATGTGATTTCATATATGTTCTATTTATTATAAATAGTTCAATGTATTAATTTGTTTCTTGAATTTTCAATATCGAGTGGTACTTGTTTTGGAGTGTGGGTGTGTAATTGTTTTGGGAAAGCTTGTAAGGTTTTACTGGCTAAAAATGTCAACAAAGGCTATAATAAGGATTTTACAAACTATTGGTATATACCTATAAAAAATCTAGTTCATATACCAATGATTTTATTAAACCATTGGTATAAAGTGAATCCATTTATCCTATACCAATGGTTTTATTAAACCATTGGTATATGGTAAAACAATGGTTATAATAAACCATGAGTATAGGGTAAATCTAGACAAACTATACCAACGATTTTTATGTAAACCATTGGTATAGGTCTATACCCAGGAAAAATAATCCAACTGTTTATGGAACCTTGATATAGCATATAAAAATGGTTCCAGGGGTTATACAAATGGTATAATACTATTGGTATATAGTAAATTTCTAAAAGTGTCATCATGATAACTTCTCAAGAATGATATTTTGAAAAGTGACTCATAACTTTTTCTTTTTACGATAATGTTAATATATATTATCAAAAGATAATTTTACATTTCACTTCCATTTTCATCTTTATCTAAAAAATATCTATATCTTATGGAGATACGTTTTATGAATCACCCTCTAAATAACTTTATGAAATACTCCTTATGAGTGACTAAATTTTTGGTATCAACTGTTCTTTTTTTGATATCATGTTATGCGATACCAATTGGAAATGATATGAAAGTCATTTTCATTCCATGTATTTTTTTGCTATGATGAATGATCACTACAAGAAAAGTTGTAATTAGGTGGGTTTTATTTAAACAATGGTTAATGATTAATTATATACCCATGTTTTCATAATTATGGCTATTTAATTATTTTATATGAATATTATAATTTTTTTCTTAAAAAACTCACCCCAATCCTTCCTCCCATTATGATGCAGTCCAACCCTATCATCACCTCTTCATTGTGGTCATAGTGAAACTTGACCCCAGTATCACTTACAATTGCACCACACCACAACCTAAACCTCACTATGCCCATATCTGTGAATCCTGACCTTCCGACACCTATGACCACCCTGAGTCTGTGTGTGCCCCGACAATGTTAATTATATACATATATATCAATATATTTATATATATTATATGTATGTGTCTGTCTATATTATTATATATTAATATATATATATGTTTATATTATTATAATATATATATTAATATATATATATATATATTATATTAAAACATATATATACATAGATATATTATTATATTTATAAAATAAATAAGACATATATATATCATATGTTATTATATATTAATATATATGTTATATTTTAAATATATAAATTAATATATTTTTATTATATATATATATTATTAAATAAATTAACATATGTATAACTAAATATTAATATACTTATATATATATATTAATAATCATTTATTCAATTATTATTAATTTATTTTGATTATGTTTTAATTTTTGTATTGGTATGTTTATATGTATGTATGTATGTATGTATGTATGTATGTATGTATGTGTATATTAGTTTTATATAAATAAAATTTATTTTTGTTTCTATATAATACAATTATATGTGTAATATTATTAATGCACACATATATATAATTTACTAAAATATTATACATATATATATTAATATATAAAAATATTAACGTATTAACACACACACACATATTAATATATAATCTAATACACATACAATAGTATTAATATTTTATAATTAATGAATTATTTACTTATATATATATATATATGAATTTCTACATCTATTATTAATTATTTAATATTAATGATAATTTAGTTATTAATTACTATCAGACTAATTATAATTATGTTTGAAATCATAATTATTAATAGTTAATTTAATTATATATATACATATTTTTTTAATGTTATATAATACTAATATATGAGTACTTTCTATATTTCTCTCTCTCCACACACATACATGTATGTATCTATGTATGTATATAAATATATGAATATGTGTGTGTGCAATATAATATAATAAAATTATTTAATATTATTATATATGTGTGTGTGCACGTGCGTTAGTCTATGTAGACACACACACATGTATATATATATATAATATGTTAGTATATTTGTGTGTGTGTCATCACTACTACAAAAACAGGCATTATCAGCGCTCAAAACAGGATTTAATAGCGCTAAAAAAGAACTGTAATGCTCAATGCAGATGGTGGGGGGGGGTCCCCTTTATCAGTGCTAAAAAGTGGTGATAAAGGTAGAATTTATTAGCGGTAAAAAAGGGCTGATAAAGGCTCCCTTTATCAGCGCTAAAAAAGCGCTGATAAATGTCCTGCCTCTTATAACTTAAAATTCTGCAGCAGCACACCCCAACAAGACCTCTAAAAAAACCAGCATATCAACAAGTATACCCATACAAAATTAACACATAATTTATAAAATAATTACAGTGAGTATACCCATACAACATGTATACCCATACACCATTAACACATAGTTCATAAGTTAATTAAATACATAAATAATTCATTTCAGAATTCAAGGGGTTGGGGGTGTTCCGGGGTTTGGGGTGGCTTTTGAAGGGGGTAGGGGGTGTTCGGGGGGGGGGGGGGGGGGAGTGTCCGGGGGGATGGGGGTGCATGGGGGTATAGGGGTGTTCGGGGGGATAAGGGTGTCCGGGGGGGGTCCATGAGGTTGGGGGTGGGCTTTCCAAGTGGGGTGGGGTGGTGTCCAGGGGGTGGGGGGCTGTCCATGGAGGTGGGGTTGTCCAAGGGTGGGGTGGGGGTGTCCAGGTGGTGGGGTGGTGTCGAGGAGGGGGGGGGGGGGCGTCCATGGGGGTGGGGGCCGTCCATGGGGGTGTCTAGAGAGGTGGGGTGGTGTCTATGGTGTTGGGGGGGGGGGGGGGCTGTCCAGGGGGTGGGGTGGTGTCCAGGGGGAGTTGGGGGGGGGGGGGGGGGGTCCAGGGGGTTGGTGGGACGGTCCAAGCGGGGTAGGGGTGGCTGTCTAGGGGCTGGGGGTGGCTGTCCAAGGGGGTGGGGGTGTCCAGGTGGTGGGGTAGGGGTGCCGTCCAGGGGGTTGGTGGGTGTCCAGGGGGGGTGGGGGTGTCTAGGTGGTGGGGGTGGGGGTGTGTTGTCCATGGGGGTGTCTAGGGTGGGTGGGGTGGTGTCAAGGGGGTTGGGGGCTTTCTAGGGGGTGGGGGTGTCTAGAGGGGTGTGGGGTGTCTAGGGGGTGGGGTGGTGTCCAGAGGGGTGGGGCGGGGTGGGGTGGGGGTCCAGGGGGTTGGTGGGGTTGTCCAAGGGGGGTGGGGTGGTGTCTAGGGGGGGTTAGATTTTCGTACGTCAGTTGTTTTCTTCACTTAAAATTCTATCCATTTTAAACAAAAGAGAGACACTTTGGGTGATATCGAGAACACCGTGCCTCATATTGAGACGAGATTGACTCTTATACGTCACAAATGACCCATTGATAATTCTCCTAAAGTATCAACACAATCTGAGTGCGTTTGGTTGGATTTATGTACATCAGTTGTCGTTTTCACTTAAAAATTTCGTCCATTTTAAACAAAAGAGAGACAATTTGAGTGATACCGGACACACTATGCCTTATATTGAGGTGGGGTTGACTATTACATGTCACAAATGATTCATGTACCATTCCCATAAAGTATCAACACAATCCAAATGTGTTTGGTCATATTTCCGTATGTCAGTTATTGTTTTCACTTAAAATTCTGTCCATTTTAAACAAAAGAGAGACACTTGGAGTGATACCGGCCACATTGTGCCTTGGATTGAGGAAAGGTTGAATCGTACACATCAAAAATGACCCATGGATCATTCCCCTAAAGTATAAACACAATTAAAATGCATTTGGTCAGATTTATGTACGTCAGTTGTTGTTTTCACTTAAAATTTTGTCCATTTTATAAAAAAGAGAGACACTTTGAGTGATACCGGCCACACCATGCCTCAGATTGAGGTGGTATTGACACTTACATGTCCAAAATTCCCCATGTATATTTCCCCTAATGTATCCACACAATCCGAATGTGTTTTTTCATATATGAAGGTATTTTAAAGATTTTACTGGTTTTTCTTATCCAAATCCCCAAGAAAAGTGGTTCATCATTCTTGCATGTTTCGGGTGAATTTCATCTATTAAAATGGGAAAATGACTCATTGAATAAAGGATGTTTTATTTTATAATAATTAAAATTTTCTAGGAACATTTAAATACAAAAATGTTTCATCTTTTGATCCCCTTAACCCCTCTCAAAAATGACTGCCAATTTCACACATTCCCAAGTCAGATCTTCATGATATTTGTGTATAATCTTCCATCAGGTATGTGACCCACTCATTTATGAACTATTATATATTGTTTTGTCAGTATGATGATTTTATACAGTCATAATATTACTACAAAATATATAAATAAAGAATTAATAAATAATATAAATTAAATATTAGTTGTTTTTAAAAATACCTTTTTAGGGATGCAAGTTTGTTGATGAAAAACAATCTATTTCATAAATTTACAAACATAATAACCACAATAATTATCGTTTGTTTGTTTTGGACACTGTAAAAAATTTGATCATTAGGAGAATAAGTAACTTGTGTTGATATGTGTTTGGATAGTGAAATTTTGTTATATATACCCTGATATTTGTCTAGATGTAGTACTTTCTCTCTCCATATTCTTAGCCCCTATCCTTATTCATTTTTTTAGACGATAATGATACACCAACCTATCATAACATAATCCTCAGTGAAAGATAATATAAATTATATTACTGATTTTTAGACCTAAAACGTAGGATGTAGTGTATTACAGATTCTCAAAATCCATCACGTGTTGTCGGTTTGTTGGATATCCTTGCATTAAATCTAGAAAATAAATATTTGGAGTATCCAAGTTCACCATAATTAGCAGCCAATGTTTCCTAAAAACACACAAACTAATATGTAATAAATGAAGTGAAAATATAATTGATATGCTTTAATCGTACAGTTTTACCCCTGCATAATTGGTATTAGGAAGAGTCTGTCATCCATAATCTGGCTTTCAAATGTTTTCAGCAAGTCGTTCACTATTTCATCCTTTTTGATGGATCTTATTTTGTTAGTTGTGTTGGTGTGGTATGAGGACTAACGAGTCCAAATTTTGGCTCATGAGAAAATTCCTTCAACTATTTTTCATATATACATCTTTCAATAATATAAAATGCATTTAGTCATAATTTTCACATTATATCAGTTTCTAGAAAATCAATTGATGAAAATGTACCTCATATATAAATTTACATCTGTGACGCATATCCAACCATATTCCAGGATTTCATTTACATTTTCAGCAGCAACGAAATCTTGAATTTCCTCTCCATATATATTCTTTTTAGAAACCACTATATGACTACTTCCACCTCTTAGCTTTGTATCCACATGAGTATTCAATGCTAGTAAATGTGGATAGAGAACAGGTGGTGTTATTTTGATTTCAGTGGCTATTTGGGATCTGTTGGTTGATAATTTAGATGATTTTGAGCTAACGTTTCTTATCACCCCTTACCTTTCTCCATCTATAATAACATTCATCGGTTCAGACTCTTTTTTCTTTAATTGTTAAAGGTTTAGCTTGAAAAAAAGGAAATAAATACCTCTTTGTCCGCATTTACTCTTACAAGTTGTGATGACCATGCAATGAATGTCCCAATATCCTTTTGGACTGTATGAATATCATCTTCATCAAATGGAATAGGTATCTCTGCATTTGGATCATGAGCTACAGTAATCGTCACTTTCAGATGATCTTTCAGAAGTGGTTTATTATGCAGCTTGTCCTCTAGGATGTTGAACACCATAGCCCTCACTACAAGGTGATAGGTGGGTGTTGAAAGATATAAATCACAGTCATTATCACCCTGTAGAATATCAGTACAGGAAACATCTCAGTTTTGTCTAATTCACATTTCATGGGAACAATTATTAGATTATTGACTACCATGGCTAAGACAGTTCTTTTAGGGGAATGGTTCGCCTCAAAGCTGGTGGGGGTGGGGCGAGATCTTAATGTGCTGGTTGTTCCTGAGTTTTGTCTTCTCCTTGCTTCCCACCCATAAATGTTTTTAGCAACTCTCCCTGCCATTGAAATCGTTCTTCAAGAGTTTCTAGTCTTTCGCTCAATTGTTTCATCTTTTTATCTCTATCATCCGTTTGTTTTTTCTCTCACAATATACTCGGGGTGTCACCCAAGACCCTGCACCTCTAACATGATCGTATTTTTTTGGCCACTTCAAATCTGTTGATAATAGGTCTGTATCCACTACAGGAGTAGTTGATTCCTGTGACTGTCAGATATAGGAAAATAAATAATTATTTTTATGTAATAGAAATTTAAAACAAATATTTTTATCGTGTCATACTTACACATATTTCCCACACTTTTATTGTGTTTTCATCTGCTATCTTCCCTTCCTTATTCACACATGCCTCCTTCCATAACACATGACATGGGACGGAAGTGTCTTTGGATATAGACTCATCAATCTATATATAAATATAGAAAGATAACTATGATGTTTTTTCTTATATCCAAACAATATTACTGTAAATTTAAAATATGTACCATTTTCTTTTCTAGTGAATTGTACCCCATCCTTTCTTAATGATAGAGGTATGTTGGTTTTAGTGCACGTTCCTTATTTTCAGTACTGAGTTGATGTTTCATAAATGAAATATTGACAATAAAAGTGATGAATACATGTATCTTCAAACAACGTATTATCATCCACAATGTACCTAAAACTTATCATCCCCACGGTGGCCAATAAATGCATCCCATGCTTCTTGGGATATCAGTTGAGTGTAGATAAGGGGTAGGTGCGATTTTATTTTACCATTGGAATATTTCAGGTGACATTTTGTTAAAATAGTGTGAAAACCTCGATGAATCATTCCTGCAAGCCTTAGTACATAATTCTTGTGTGAATCATCTACTATAAATATACTCTACAAGAGATTGAGAAGAGTAAGACACTGTTTCATTATTTTATTTTCTAGTAAATTAAAGAAATAATATCATAATGTTACCGTAATTTCTTCCCAGATCACAACCTTCATCTCAGACACAACATGGTTCCATGAATATATGTTAATCAACACACATTTCCGAGTGACAATTCTAATGTAACTACCAAACATAGACTTGTTGGAATTCAAATGTTGGCCTCATGCATTCCATCCGACATCAAATTTTATGCATTTGCTTTTCTCCTTAAGAACTCTGGCTAACACTATCAAACTACGATGCGCCTGTGTTTTCTGCGATATTGGTCCTTCATCCCCGACCATTTCATTGATATCAACATCATTTATATGTTCATCTGAAATGGTAGGAACGTCATGTGATGATGGTTGTTGGACCTCAACCTTTGGAGCATTAATAGGATCAGAAACTTGTTATTTCTTAGCACTGTGAGCAGCCACATCCACAACAGTAGTTGCAGCAACAGCAGTAGGAACAACTAGAGAGACTTGTTCAACCTCGAGATTAGGAGCACCAGAACGTGCAAAAGTCATTATCTACAAAATTGGTTGAACAATTAATTTAGATTACCTAAATTCAAGAATGATAAGATAATAACATGAGATAACAATATCTATATTACAAAAAAATATAACCTGTTTATTGAAGTCTCTTTCTTTTTTTTCAAAGGTTGAAGGGATTTGAAGCCACTATAGATTTTCCAAATCCCTTCATTATGGTCTCCTATAACATATAAAACATCTTGTACATTGGGACCACTAAGAAATTATTGCGACGTACCACTGAAAGGATCGTTCTCAATTGAATTTTTATCAGACCCTTCAATAGTTTTGGACGATAACAGAACAATTGATCACTTTCAGTTTGTGGGATCTGGAACAGAAAATACTTGTACCGCTTTTGATGCCATTATAAACTATTTGTATTTATACCCTTATTTACTAAAATCAACTTTCACAAATCCCAATTCATCTATTTTAACACCACTATTTTTATCAACACATTTTCATTGAAAATTCAGCAACTGGAATGTCGTATAATCCAACTCCCATATTTGTTTGATAATGAAAAAGTATGACATATTTGCATAAATTGGATTTTTGTCCTTACTACCAGAAACATTCATCACTTCATCCACAAGTGTGACTCCACTATTTTTTATGGTACAATCTTCATCATGTTCATCTATACAGAATATATAACCATTAATTATATAACCATTTTAAGATAATACATACACACTTTGTTCGGAGGCTAGCCATCAAAGTCGTTTGGAAATTGAATTTGGATTTTCATCCAACTCCTTAAAAATATGGTTTTGAAGCCATCCTATAAACTGGTGATTATGTGTATTTGATATCCATTTTTCATCCATTGATGGATTCAACTGCCTAATAATTTCTTTGTGGGTTTTAATATATGGAGAAATCTCCCAACTGTTATGCACAATATAAAGGTGGGCCTGCTCCCGATCTGAAATATTGATTGTCATAACATCTCTTCCAGAAATTCCCTCACCCTCAATTCGTCCAGTGTGATGAGATTTCGGGATACCAATGCTTTCCACATCAGATAGGTATTTGTTACAGAATTCAATGGCTTCCTCAAAAATATATCCCTCCACTATACAACCCTCTGGCCGACTTCAATTTTAGATATACACTTTCAAAATCTTCATATACCATTCAATGGGGTACATCTATATATAGTGCAAAGGACCACAAAGTTGAATCTCTATCACCAAGTGAAGCATGAAATGAACCATTATATCAAAAAATATTGGCGGGAAGAACATTTATAATTCACATAATATGATGAAAATTTCTCTTTCCATAGCTGGCAATTTCGTTGGGTCTAAAACTTTTCTACATATATCTTTGAAAAAAGAAAAAAAGTTTTGTTAACGTATGATGAAAATTCTTGGGAAAAATGCAACGTAAAGATATAGGCATTAAATATTACATCAAAACATGTAAGTCATGTGATTTCAAAACATTTAACTTCAAATCACTCATTGAAACAATGTTCTTGATATTTGATGAATACCCCTCTGGAACCTTTACATCATTGAAGAAGTTTCAAAACTGATATCTTTCCCCCCTGGAAAGTTTGTAAGAAGATGGAGAAAGAAACATTCTATTTTTACCCATCATAGGAGCCAACTCTTATCATATTCCCATGTCAACCATGTCTAACCTTACCTTAATTCCATCCTTTGTTTTTCCAGGGGAATTTAGCAACATTCCGATAACACCATCACATACATTTTTTCCACATGTATCACATTAATAAAATCTTTGATGTACAAACAATTACACTATAGTAATTAAGAAAAATCTGATCTCTTTTTCCAACCTATTTTTGTAAGGTTTTTCGAAAATGGTTTACCAAAAACAGTGTTCACAATTTTTACTTTCTCAAACAACTGATCATCTGTTTGTGGAGACGGTGTTGTAGGTTGTTCTGAACTTCCATTGAATGATGTCATCCCAGATTAGTACTTATGCTGATGGGGTAGAAATCTATGATTTCCTAGAAACATAGATTTCGATGAATGTTTCAACATAATTGATTCCATATCTTCTTTTCACACGGGGTAACCTTGAGTCCCTTTAATACTATAGCCTAAAAAATTTCCATAAGAAAGGAAATAATTTATCATCCCATATAACATTTCTCTCAACGTGAAGTATTCAATTTTATAAGTATCATACAACATAACAACTGAACCCAAAAATTATATTAAATCCTCGATCAAAGGAGACAAATAAATAGCAATATTGTTACCTGGTTGTTTTGGTCTTGATATAATCATACATAACATGATGAATTTCCTTTTCATGCATAACTAGGGTGGAAAGTTATAATTTACCAACATAACAGCCCATGTACTGTGAGTGATGGTTTGAAAACCAAAAGGAATCAGTCCATTTGTAGATAATGAAAGACGAAGGATTCTTGACTCTTTTCCAAATTCAGGACACTCATGATCAATTATCTTCCATTGAGGAGAGTCGGCCGGGTGACGTAATTTCTCATCTTTATTTATTTTTTCTGCAAGCCATGACAACTATCTTGTAGTTTCTTCACTTCCATATAGACGCCTAAACCTTAGAATTATTGGAAAGTACCATAAAACATTCATAGGTCTGGATTCATCTTTATTATATAGAGAAGCACCACACTTTGGGAATTCTGTAAGTGATTTTTTCTCCTTGATAAAAATTTTACAGTCTTTCAGGCAGGAATGTATTCTTTCAGAAATCATACCCATTGTGCGTAGCATTTATTTAGCTTCATATGTCCGGTTTGGGAGATCATTATCTTCTAGGAGCATGTCATTCAATAGAGAAAGTATTTCTGTAAAACTGACATCACTCCATCCATTTTCTAATTTCAATGTATACAACTTCAATACAGCTGACAATGCTGTATATTTAGTGCAACCAACATACAATGGCGTCTTTTCAAAACACTTTAACTTCTCAAACAATTTTGGGAAATCACAGAGTTTATCTTCAAATGTACTTGTCATTTCCTCAATAAGATCTTTATCATCATTTAAATCTTTAATCACATCCTCCATATGGTCTTTTTCATTATCCATATTTGTATTCATATCTGATGATCCATAAAACACATTTTTCCCAGCTAGTAGCTACATTCGCTTTTTCTCCGTGTTTATCCCAACATTTATAACTCTGATCTATTCTGTGACATATCAAATTTTATTCCAACACCTCTAGAGTAATTAGTCTAGAATAACAACAGCGTAAACATAGACAAAGGATTTGAGAAGAATTCATTGCGTGATCCTTTGAAAACTTGATGAACTCTTTCACTTTGTTCTCATACTCTATTGTCAATCGATTAGCATCCATCCAATATTTATTCATCTCCATCCTATTTGAATCTCAAATATTAGTATTTATGATTCAATTACACAAAAAAGACTTCCAAATACAGTAGAATAAAACCACTTCCCTATAAAAATAGAGATTAATAGAGCCTAACCATTTCCAATAAATATTTGGAAATCAACCAAACCAGGATAGACCCCCCATCAAAATCAATACAGTTTACAACCACCTTACCAATAGTTCTAGAAATCACCACCCTTGCAGCATAAAATTAAACATCCTTTTAACCACCCCTACCAGCCACCACATTCATAATAAAAAAATCACATTAAATAGCCCAAAATTAGTGACCAAACTCAAATAAAATGAAAATAAGGATACAATTTTGATGAGAAAACTAATATAGTGGATACATTTCCAAACACAAAGGGGTTCATGGGGGAAACAAATAACATAGGTTTATCCAAAATTACTATGAAATATCATAGGTTTTGTTACCCGAATTAACATAATAAATAGAAAATTAAGGTTAGTGAACATAAATTCTATCACGAACATCTAAAGAATATGCAATAACTCTCTCTAACTAACATGGGACTCTAACAAAACCTACCATATACCTAGAAAATAATTGAAAAAATCAGGAAAAATAGTTTCTTGTGCCTATTTATAATAGTACTACAAGAAAAGTATAACGAACATAGATCGTACCTCTAAACACTCTTGAAGACTCTGGGTAAAAAGACTCTAATGATTACAACTATCCGAGATTCTAACCACTAACTCCCCAATATAGGAGTGGTCTACTTAGGGATAGTATTAGTTGAATCAAACCAAAGTTCCATCCACCTCATGCTGCTACCAGATCTCCTCCATCACTTTAGTTCTATACAGACCTTCTTTCTCTAGTTCCTCTGCCTAGGCTATTCGTCGACTACCTCTCTGACTGTAGCATGAATGTTAAGAAAATGCAATGTGATATGTCTATACCTATCACAATAATATTAAATTACTTAGATTAATGGGCTATCCTTGAGGTACCTATTAATGAATTTACCTCCTGAGATGATACTTGCATCACACACCTATTGTGGGTGAGTGTTGCTAACCCTACATCCCAGAAGATAACTACCTTAAAAGATTATGATATCAAATAAAACCATAAACATAATCATAAAACACTAATATATCCATCAAAATCTTAGTATTACATGTTTAATTCACCCAAACCACTAGAGTTCAGTCTATGAATTGGTCAACATAAATTAAGAGATTTAATAAAAAGAGCTGAAATACAATCCAACCAAGTGAAATACATTTAAAATCTACTGAGAATAAATTCACCCCATCACGTAATTGGTTTATCCATAGTGTAGGTGTACTTAAACAAAATCACTTGGCCTACAATCCAAGGTTAGTTCTTTACTAGACCAGCCTCCATTCATAATAACAACCATGATAACCATAATTGGTATTAGGGAAGAATCAATATCTACCCAATGAGGTGCATGGTGTCTCCCCATTTTCCAGAGAAAACCTTCTAGACTAGCATCTTCGAACAACTGGTTATAGTGGTTCACTAAGTTGACACCAACCTTAAATTATCCTTGACATAAAAGAAAAATGTGTGGAATTTACCATTGATTGAAGTCAATAAACATCCCACAATCCTAAAAATAATTAACAACCCTAATACAACTGCTCACATGTTCATACCACTATCTAAACCCAAATTCCTTTTCCAAATAATACCATTAACCTTCCCATGGATGCGCTACTCTAATATTCTCATCTTATGTGGCCCTAGTGCATTAAGATTGGAGGCTACTCCGTGAATCTTGGTTTAATAATAAATGAACCTAATTGGATTATAAGCTCCACTATGAACTGTCTCAAGGAGAGATTCAATTTAAAACACTATAACTTCACAATGACACTCATCATCACTAGTATATGGGTTGATGTATACACCATATCCTTACCAAGAGTTAACCATAAGTCTCTCTTATGAAGCACTCCATAATTCCTCAACATTCATAGGTAATAAAATTATTCTTCTTGCAAACATCACATAAAACCATGCTCACCAACTAAGGGAAATATAACTTAACATCCACAGGGTTGGATACACTTTCTATATTTGAGGGGTCCTAATAACTATCATAAATATAAGTTTCCCCATAAACACAATCACCAACACATCATGACACCCACAAAGTGTAACCAATTAATAATAAGGCAGGTAAAATGAAAAATATTATTTTTCATGAAGGGGTTTACAAAAATAGCACTTTCCCTAGTATAGATAAATCCACTCCACCAGAAGGATGAAGAAAACACACTCAACAATAATAGAATATTAATGTATAACAAGGTCAAGCTTGTGGATTCACAAGAATATCAAACCCTCATACATATGAAACTTGGTGAAAAATAAATTCTAGTTTCAAACATCATAAGAACCCATGGGGAATCATAAAAATGTCATACTATAGTTCAAATCATCTACTAACCAAGTATAGGAATCCACTACGCGTGTTATTTCATGACATATATTGTTAGAACTCTATGTTAGTTAGCATATAATCTAAGGTTGGTGATCATTAGGAAGAATACAAATATCACACTAATGAAAACTAATCTCACAAAACCTATCCACCAAAAATAAACCTAAAAGGAGAAGTGGGAGACTTACCTAGAGTAGATCGCACCCGTGATGGAGGGAGAGAAGAAGCATTGAGTGGTCAGGGATCCTTCTACGCTACGTCGAGAGGGGAAGGCACCACCACCGGAGGGGGAGGTGCACAGGAGGAACCACCACCATTGAGAAATGGAGGAGTAGGGTTCGTAGAGAGTAGGGCCCAGCGGAGAGGACGAGAAGTAGGGATTTTGGGGAGGAGAATCTGTGCAAGGGGTTAGAGGGGGAGGATAAGGAGTAGGGCTAGAGGTGGAGGTCTAGCAAAGAGAAGATCGGGGGGGGGGGGGGTTCATATGGGTACAACATCGTGAGGGGTTGAGGGCCCGATAAACGGTGGATATTGTGCACCCAATTTTATAAAATATGGGACTATGGATTTATCAGTGTTAAAAAGTGCTGAAAAAGGAAATCTTTATCAGTGCTAAAGTTTTATCGCTTATAAAGAGTACTCTTTATAAGCGCTAAAACTTTAGCACTGATAAAGGGATTCTTTATCAGTGCTAAAATTTTAGTGCTGATAAAGAAAGCTTTTATCAGCCCTTTTTTGTTAGCACTGATAAAAGGTGGCACTTACCTTGCCCGTTTTGGTATTCATACATATATATATACTTATAAGTTTATATATATATATTAATTAATATATTTATATATGTATATATATAATTTAATATATACATTATTATAAATTAACACACACACATATATAAATTAATATATATGTATGTATGTAAGTAAAAATTATTATATATATTAGCAATGATTTAAAATGTGAATAAATTAACAATGGTTTAAAACATAGGTAAATTATCCATGTTTTAAAACATAACTAAATTAGCAATGGTTTAAATTGTGGATAAAATAGCCATGCTTTAAAGCATGGATAAATTAAAAATTAGCAAATTTTTAAAATGAAACTAAAAACAAGTTTTATACAGTGGATTAAAATCTTATGGCACACACATGTATGGATGTTGATGGGTTGGGTCCTACATCTCCTTCCAATGCATTGGTTAAATATCTATATTTCATGAGATAAAAATGGGTTGTGAGGTATGATACTCGAGTCACTAATGAGTCGTGAGTTATAATGCTCAAATCACTTAGTGGTCAAATGAAGTAATGCCTTATCCACCATAAAATGGGTCATATGATTTTGATGCTTGAACAACTATGTAATGTTTTCTTATGATTATTTCTGTTCCATAATTCCTTGATATGATTTGTTTCCATGACATGAAGAATTTGTATGCCATATACTTATGATTATGCTCTGTGACTCATGCTTATTATCTCACACTCTTATGTCATTTTACATGTTTGTTCATTTGAGATTACATATTATTCTATCACAACTTATGGATAACTCTAATTGTTCCATGTTATTTTAATAAAATATTTCTAACATGCTCATGTTTTTATCATATTCTTATGATTTAACTCTTAATCACATGTTGAAATTTTTTCCTTTAATGAGCGTTTGATCTTACCTGTATTCTATGTTTCTATTCCCCAGGTTATAAATATGAGTATAATCTATGAGAAGTTAATATGAGTGTCTAGTGTGGTTTGATTATGGAGAAATATTCACAAGTATTTCAAGATATGTTTCTTATGTAGATATTACTCAATACACCAAACCTTCGTCTCTCGGGGTTGCGTGACTATGTGTGAGATGAAATAATTATTCATATAAAATAATTTAAAATGTGAGTTTATTTATCTTAGGTTATTTTGGTTGGAATCAAAACAAGTATGTAATGTTTTTTTAGTACCAAATCTTGGAGTGTGGTTATGGGGTGCCACATTGTAACACCCCGTGATTTTTCTATGTATTTCCCTTTAAATAAAAATTATGTTGAATAGTTTCTTTAACACATGAAACCAAGCTAAAATAAACCAAGATACATTTTATTGAGATAGAATATTAAAATTGAAGACAATCAATAATATACTATGAGAATATAATATGAAACCTCCTTTAAAAAGTATAAGTGGAATAAATATACAAGCAAATAAATATACCACAAATATAAAATCTTTATCCTCATGGCTTCCATGAAGATAATAAACTCAAATTAAACTATATAAATAGGAAAATTAACTATAAATATAATATACATGTTGAGAGAGAAGTAAATGAATACGATGAATGATTTTAATGATGTTTGTAAGGATTTATATAAGACTAAAGTCTAATATATATATATATATAGTCATTACAAATATGGTCATTAGAATTATAGTCATTGGGTATGAATGTATAAAATAGTCCTATTAAAGTTATATAATTTTTAATAAAAATTTGAAAATAAAATAATTCACAAATAATTAATAGTGAAATAAATAGATAATATTTAATTAAAATATTTTATCATATATTTTCAAGTGTTAATAATTATTATTATTAGAATGATTTTATGTATTTAAATAGATATTTTAATATCAATGATTGATAAAATTACATGGTAAGAAGATAATTAATTAATTTTAAAGGTATATGATTATAATCATTTAATGTAAAAAATAAATATTTTTTTTCATATATTTTTTAATTATTGTTTATTTTTATCTTAATAAATTAAATTTATCAATTTTAAAAGATGAATATAATGTAATATTTTAGTGTACAAAAAAATACATTAACACAAATTTCATTAGTAATTGATATGAAATAATATAAAGAACACTTAATTTTAAAAAGCGATTTTATCTAAAAAAAGATTATATATATTTTTTATGTTTTTATTTTATAATTATATTTATCATATTTAAAAAATTAATTAGATTAAATAGAGTCAAAATTTTTAATTAGTACATATAAATTAGGTTATAATGTGAATTTCATTTTAGTCATAATAACAATTCATCAAGGAAAAGATTTAGTTACCATGGTTATAAGGTACTAACCCGGGTGCCACATGCCGCTGCCCCGATCTGGTTCATTATGTGACCTCAACCATGCCTCCCCATATGCTAGAGGAAAATGACTAATAGTGAGGGTCTAATATGTAACATGGGGAGTCTATACACTCATTATCATTCCCGCACAATAATGAAAATCAATATACAGTATAACCAAGAAACTACAGTAATAAAAAATCAACCAAACTACACATGAATAAATCCAAAACAGGGAAAATTAATTTAAACAAAAGAAGTAAATAAGTCATTCCATACAAGAGTTAAGTGTCTAATGAAATCCCAAAATAAATACATAATGAAATCTCCCAAACAGGTCCCAACAACATGTCTGGTTTCCTTGTCCATTCTCCATCTCAAATCCCAACTCATCCATCTAACAAAGGGCTATTTACATTATCCTCACCTAAAAATATGAAGTCTCTTCAAGTTCCAATCAAACATCCTATGTAGGGTATGCATACAACTTAATAGTCCACCACCAACAACATCTGATGTAATATCTTGTCTATAACAAAGCATGCATTTGTATAAATAATAAAGAACAAATGAAATACGTAAATTGGTTTCAAATTATTTATTCCTTAGTCAACCACATCATACCTTCTTCATCCCATGCTGAATTCTAAACCATAAACCATAGGAATATCAAAATTAATTATTTCATGGAATTTCATTAGTCACATTAATAAAAATTTACATTCATAAATTAGGGGCCTAGAGTAGATGTCTGGAGCCCCATGAGTATTTGGAGAATCAATCCCTAACCCACATCTCATTGTTTATATTTACACATTAATATTATTCATGCATCGAGGGCCTAGGGCATCATTTTGGAACCCAATGGGTATTTGAAACATCAGCCCATGGCCTAAAACTCATTGATCTAATTCTCATATATTTATATAAATCATGAATAAGGGGCCTAGATCATCAGTATAAAACCCCATTGGTATCAACATAACGATGATTATTCACTTTTTTAAAAAGTAACAACATGAAAACTTCCCCAAGAGTCCATTTATAAACATTTAAGCACATCATTCATTAACCTCTCACGGTTAAGCCGACCAACCCTTTAATTCCCATTATCAACATGCACCAAGGTTTTAATTCAAAATCCATCAACCTATTATTCCAATTTTTTTACAATTCATAAAACATAATTTCAAGTGTATTGGCACATCCCATGTGTTTCCATCAAGACCATTCTCAAATATCCAATGGTTCTAATGGGATATGTGAAGGGTCTCACAATCACTTGGGAAATAATTCATTATTTTAATTGAAAATTAAATTTTCCAATGTGGTAATGAAATGATAAAACTACAAGAATTAGATCATGTTCAAGAATATGGAAATTATAAATTATAACACCCACCTAAAGATCATTGATGAATGATTTCCAAATTATAATCCTCAATTTGACATAGAATGACCAGATTCACAACGACAAAAGATATCTATGATCAAATACTAGGATCAAGATCCAATGAAACAAGATCCTTAAAATCCTATATCTAAACCATAAAAAATAGCGTAATTCATCCCTCTCAATGTGTTGATAAATATGGAATAGAGAGGAAACATAAACAAGGAATAAAAACCCTTACTAGAGGGCCAATATTTTTTCATCAGAGATTTTTTTTGAAAGGGAAGGAGTTCGAGGAGCCTTGTAACCCTTTATAAGGCCAAAAAAAATTACAGAAATTATATTACATAATAATAGTGTGATTATAGATTTAATCCAGGTGTTATGAAATTTTAATATAATTTTTCAAGGGTTTAAAATCCCACGCACATGGTTTCTGTGACGGGCCACATAGTTTGAAAAACCAGGCACCCCTACTACCTAGGGTGCATAGTTACTTATTAGTGGGTTCACATTTTTCCAAACCATGAAACATGAATGAAAACCCCCTCTGTTTTAGGGTACATTATTTGGGTGAGGGAGGATGAACATTTGGTCAAATTGTGTGCCCCCTTCTAGTGGCTCAAAAGGGGTGTATGATTTCTTAGGGCAAGCCTCATGGTTTTCCCTAATAATACGCCACATGTTCACAACCCCATGGGATTCCATAATTATCCATATTAACTATAAAAAACCCCAAAGAAAACCCCAAATAATATATAACCAAAACAAGGATAAAATAATCCTGAAAAAATGAGCATGAGAAATCTCTAGAAATGTTGGTAACTAATAATCTCCCCACCTTATAACAGCTCATCCCGGAGCTTTACTCCCAAGTATCACTAAGATTGTATGGTGAAAATTTTGATCAACTGAGCCTACATGTATGTTTCCCACTCCCATGATTCCTCCTGAACACAACCATGCTACCACTACACTCGTTCAAATGACAAAATCATTCCCCACAACACTTTCTCACTGCGATCCACAACACAAATCAGATGATCCTCAATGTAAGATTCATCTCCTATCTAAATATAATAAACATAGATCACATGAGAAGGGTCAGGGTGATACTTTCAAAGCTATGAAACATGAAAAAAAATCATTTATAGCACTATACCTCTATGGTAGATCCGATCGATATACTTCCGGTCAAATTCTCTCTAGAATCTAAAATGGTCCAATAAACCTGGCCACCAACTTTCCCTACCCCTAAATCTTTGGGTGACCTAATCTCAATGATACACTAAAGAACAGAATATCTCACAATATAAACTAAAGTGGTTTATGACATCAATAAATATGCGTTATTACCATACATTTTTGAATCAACTAGACCTTCTCCGATGTATCATGCATAAGTCTTGAAGCCAATAACTCTAAATCACCATCCTACATCAATAATAATGGCGATCTTCATGGAATACCATATAGAGACTCATATGGTTTCATCAAAATAGTCACTTGATAACTGTTATTATAGAAAAAATCAACCAACACTAAGTGTTTATCCCAAGACCCACCAAAATATAAGATGCATTCCCTCATCATGTCCTCAATAACCTAAATAGTAGACTCAGATTGTCTGTATATATGTGGGTGAAAATTCATACTTAGAAACACTTGGGTACCCAACACCTTTTGTAATAATTTCCAGAATAATAAAGTAAAGAATGAATCATAATCTAAAACTATGATTTATGACACCCCATACAAATGAACTATCTATCAGTCATAAAATTCAACCAATTCATCAACTTTAATAATATTTTTTATCAGAAACAAATTGGCTAATTTTGTCAATCGGTACAAAATCACCCATATAGAATCACTCTTATGAGTTTTTCTCAAAATACCCACCACGAAGTCCATGGTAATTTCATCCCACTTCCATTATAGAATTGGAAACAACAAATCACCAGGTCATTGATACTCAACCTTCAATTGCTGATCGGTGTAACATTATGTCATGAACCCTGTAATTTTCTTTTTTATGGATCTATACCAATACTATCTCTGAAGATCACAATATATATTTTTCAAACTAGGGTGCGCCTTGCATTTCGAGGCATGAAAATCATGAATCATTTCTTCATGCATACATATAGGCAAAACAACATGTAACCAAGAGTTGATGATCTCACCATCATCTATAGTCTATTCAGAAGGTTAATCCCCTCATTCTAGGATTTCCCTCAAGTCCAAACACTTTATATCTTCATAATTCATTTCCTTGATATGGCTCAAAACTATGGACTCAACAAATAAATACACAAGTTTCATATGCTCCTATGTTTATTGAACCTCTATATGCATCTATACAAACAAATCCATCATTTAAAAACATAGAACTAGGCCCATGAAATTTTTGAGTCTATGTATTTTAACTCAAAGAGTCAATAACATTTTTCCCTTCCCTATTGTATATGATAGCTCAAAATCAAACCACTATATATACTCAACCCATATCCACTATTATTGATTAAAATATATCTATGTAAATATGCATTTTATGCTTTTATGGTTGGTATACATAGAAAAAGTTTCACCTAAAAGGTAATTCCAGCAACACATTAAGGTATAAACCACTATAACCTACTCAAGATCATACATAAGATAATTTTATTCATGAGACATAAAAATTGATGATCCATACGAAAAACTAGATCTAAATTCATTAACACTACACCAATTACCATTCTGTACATGTCAAACATCATGGTATACTATTCTCTTAGCTTGTGTATGATCAAAATCAATGTGGTTGTCAACGCTTCTTCAACTCCTGGAAAGCATTTTCACATGCACCATACCATTCAAACTTGATACCCATATTAGTAAAACCTAAAAGAGGTGATTTTAAATAATAGAATTAAGGAATAAATCTATGAAAATAGCTCATGAAAACTAGAAATATTTAGATATAAAAAACATTCTTGGGATTCTCCCAATAAAAAATGCCCAAACATTCTATGGGTCCACCGACAGACCTTCCTCTGAGATGATGTGACCCGAGAAATGTACTCTGTCAAACCATAACTGAAACTTAGATAGATTTTTGTATAGAAGACTCACTCCTAGTGTACTTGAGATGATTTCAATATGTTGGTCATGATTGTCACAAGTCATGTAGTACACCAAGATGTATTCCATAAAACTACCACAAACTGATCTATGTACTGATGAACTATTTAGTTAATTAAGGAAATAAAAATAGAAAGATCATTCATCAACCTGAACGACATCACAACATACTCATATTTTTTATACTAACTTCTGAAATAAATCTGCAGTATATCATATGGTCCAACTATCAACTAATGATAACCCAATATCAATTCAAACTTTTAGAACACACCAGATCTTCTCAACTAGTGAAAGAGAACATTGATATGTGAAAGGGAATGATGGTTCTCAACAATAACAGGGTTTAACTTCAAGTAATTGACACATGAACACATCATCCCATCATCATTCTTAGAAAACAAAACTTGCTAACTCCAAGGTGACATACTCGGAAGGATAAATCCCTTATCCATGAATTCTTCCACCAGATTCTTAATCTATTAAATCTATGTTGGTTCCATTATGTAAGGTGGAAGGGAATGCGGTTCATCTCCCATCACAAGATCAATTGTGAGATAAAAATATATGTCAGGTGTCATCCTTACAAATTCCTCAAGAAAAACATTTAAAAATGGCCACCACAGGTGAAAAAACACTTTGTTTCACTCCCTCATCATCCAACAAAAGACTTGAAACCAAGACAGTGATATCCCCTAGTTTTTGATGAACTATACCTAAAAGAACTCTCTAGATATCTCCTTATCCATGATGAACATAACATTCACCCTTAGGATATGTAAATGTCACTCTCATATGGTAAAAATTTACGTTGTGTCGGTATGATACTAGTCAGTAATTACCCAAAATAAAGTCAAAACGTGACATGTTGAGTATGTAAAGATCCCAATGGAAATGAAACTCACCAGCCTTGAAGAAAAAAACCATATATTGATAGATATCCCTCGACTACACTCCCAATGGTGTGTAGATCTTCACAAACCCAATCAAAAACTCCACCACCAGACTCAAATTGTTTACAAGATGATAAGTTACAAAAGAGTGAGAGGATACTATATCAAATAAAGTCATAGAAAGCATAAAATCTACTAGAATAGTATCTTTAAATATCAATGGTCCAACCATGATATTAAAAATTCTAGGATGAATTTCATGAAAGTATCTTATCCCTCTTCCCTGTGTTTCAACCTATGTCCCCTAACCTACATTACTTTGCTGATTTGGGTTCTCTTTCCCTAAAGTGCCACATCCACCACCTTGAATATAATGACCTGGAAATTACATGATTTCTTTAAATACATGGGAATTTTAGGAGTCTGCGGTTTCTGACGGAACCTGATTCCAAGTCCTGATGTGCCCAGAATCATTTTCTGATGTTTTGTTTGCGTACGTTCAGTAAACGTATGAGCAGGATTTTCTATCATTTGAACCGATGCTTAGAATTGAAATCTAAGGACACCAGTGAACTCACAACGTCAGAATTATCTTAAGGAGGCCTTTACAGCAGTTGCGTTTCATTGTGAATGGAAGTTATAAATTGGGGTTACTAATTAAAATAAAAATGTGTATGTAACACATTTTTATTTGAAAGGTGGTTAAAGTATCTAAGTGGAGGTTAGGGGTGGGGCCCACCACACCCTAACCTCCATTGGGAGGATATAACAAGGGGTGGGTCCCACTAGTTTGAACTCCCCTTAAACCCCCATGTAACTTATATTAAATTTTGGAGAGGCTTTTAAACTTATAACTCTCTCAATTTAATTTTGGAAACTCTCCACCTCCCACCTTCTCTCATTAATGTGCCAACACCATAAAATTAATTAATTAAGATCCCTTAATTAGTTGATTAATTTGATTTATTTTGAATGCATGTCAAGGAAAGCTATTAATTTGTGGTTGGCACATATTGTTTTTGGGAACTTGGTGGAATTAGGAGGACATCACCATCTTCAGCGAAGAACACGAGGAACTTCATCTTCTTCCTTCTTTGATCGGGGTAAGAAAGTGAGGCGACGCCCGTGAAGAATGCCTGTCTTCCTTCCTCTTCCTTCATGTCAAGGGAGAAGACGCCGTCTGCAAAGAACGCTGCCAACGACTACGTCATTCCCTGTTATGTTGATAGAACGACGTCCGTCTTCCGCGAAACCGTCTTCCGTGACTTCGACAACATTATTTGAATTTAGGTAGGGGGAATTTGGATTATTTATTTTTACGTAATAATTGTATCCACGAACTTCGAAAATTATTTTGGAATAATGGTGGCCAAAATGTTATCACCTAACCCGGAGGGCGTGGGCCGAACGAACATGGCCCGACGACCCTCTGTTAATTCTTGTTTGCGTTGATAATGGAGGTGGAGCCGGTAGGGCGCGGTGCCATTGCACCGCGCTGAAGGAAGGAGTCCACAGCCATGCAGGTCATGGCGGTCGGAAGAGGCAATGACGACCGGAGGCAGCGGTGACCGGAGGCGGCGGCCACATGGAGGAGACGCGGCCCGTAAATGCGGGCCGCTCGGCGGGCGAACCGGCCTGCCGCCTGCCGGCCGGGCTGAAGGACCACGGCGCCGCATGGAAGAGAATCGTGGCCCGCTGTGGGGGCCGCGTGCACCGGGCCGAACCATCCGGTTATGGCCGGCCTGGCAGAACCGGTCGGCTATGGATGGCCGGGTAGGAGGGGTGGCGCCGCCGGGCGAATCGAACCGGCCCACACCGCGGGTCGGGTCTGCGGGAGGGTCGCGCCCCACCGGGTCGGGCCGACCCCCAACCGGGTCGGACCCGCCGAGCCGGGTCCGTGGATGGGCCGCCATCCACCAGGTCGGGCCGAACCCTAGCCAGGTCAGACCCGCCAAATCGGGGTCGGGCCAACCCACCAGCCCACTGGGCATGACGGGTCGGGCCCGTTTCACTTAAATGTGAATAACTCCTAGACCGCACGTCCAATCGACGTGCCGTTTATGGCACTGGGATCCTCACGACAGGACGGTCCATTTTTGATACTCTAAGTGAGTTTTAGACAACTTTGGAAAATATCCGGGTTTGGATCGAGCGTAAATCCAACCGGGCCCCTGGAAAGGAAAAGCCAATAACTCTCGGACCGAGCGTCTGATTGACGCGCCGTTTTTGCGTTGGGTTTCTTTTGATGAGACGGAACTTCGGGATACATCAACTCATAACTTCGTGATAGTTGATGTATCAAACCCTTTGCTCGAGGAGTGGACCCTTCTGGAATTGAGCATGCTATTTACGGGAACCCTAGAGATGGTTGTGACTGTGACGACTACTATACTGGAATACTCTATGGGTTTGACGACGATGACTACTGTACCAGAATCCTATGTGGGTTTGATAGTTCTGATTCATGTTCTTGTATCTTGTGTGGGTCTGAAATAATAGCTGGTCTTGTATCCTGTGTGGGTCCGATAGATCAGATGAATTATAGCTGGTCCTGTATCCTGTGCGGGTCTGACAGCTTAGACGAGATAGCTGGTTATGTATCATGTGTGGGTCCGACAGCTTAGCTGATTTTGTATCATGTGTGGGTATGACAGCTTAGATGATCAAGTAACTACATCTAATCATCTATATCTCTCTACTATTGTGTCATACCTATGTGATATGAGTCTTGTCTTTCAATCATTATCACTAATGTGATTGACTTTACTTCCTGTGTGGACTGGGTTGTTATTGGGCTCGAGAGTTGGATTCATGGTGGGACTCGTAACTTAGGTATATGTATGGGAATATACGTAAGTAGGGTTGGTTGATACTTCGTGATTTTATCTTTCTACTGTGGTTTATCCTTTGTGGATTCTGGGAGACCTTCGGGGGTCTCAGGGTCCCCTACTAAGTATTGTTATACACACCCCTGCACGAGCTATGCCCGCACATCGTTGTGTTGTTTGAAGACGACGGACATCACTGATCGTGGCAGAGATTTGTAGAGCTGGACGGTACCCAGAGGTGGACCACTTGGCGAGACGTACTCGGAGCGGACGGACGTACCTGGGGTGCTGAGGAGGCCATATTTACCCACCCTTCAGGTGGGATTCCCAGATGATGACTCAGTAGTTTCTATTTACCTTTCTATAGTTGTACTAGCTTTACAGTTGTTGTACTTTACTATTGGGATTGTATTTCCAGACCCTTTCATTTAACACTTACTTTTGTATACAGTTTTACTTAGTGATTACTATCAGTTGCGTACTCTACTGCTTGTGTTCAGGCTGTGTGTGTGTTACAGGTTAAAAGGAAACGACTACCTTTTTTTATAGGGATTACGCCTTTGGTGCTAGTCGCCATCCCCTGGACTATGGTAGGTGGTCTTAGGTCAGTCCCGACATGATCCCCGAGGACGGATCGTGACATATTGGTATCAGAGGAGTTGGTTCTACTGTATAACTTGGACTCTAATTCTTTTAACGGTAATAGTGTTATGTGTTTTGGGTGGGATTATCAGTTTAGAGAAATTGGTGTTGGTGTGGAGACTGACGTATCCATACACTAGGACTCTGACTTCTGATTTCTGACTCAGTACACGAAAACACTGATTGCGTGTGTGTTTCCTTTGAAAGGTTTTCTTCGTGATTACTTTGTGCCAGCTCACCACGTATACTGTTTTAACTGTGACGCACCTGTTCCCTTTCTAGATGGCCCCACTAAGGTAGCCATCTAGGGTTACGAGTTTCGTATGATATGGTAGCCCACCGAGCGACGAGGCCTCGATGCAGGGCCCCATCACTTCGGAGGTACCAACAGTACCATTACCCGCTGGGCCATCGATATGAGCAGCTCCAGCAGCAGAGATTGCACGCCTCCTGAGTACGTTGCACGAGTTCCAGTGCTAGAGGCTGCCCAAGTTCTGGGGAGAGACAGACCCATAGGCAGCTGAGGATTGGCTGGAGGCTGTGGTGAGAGTTTTCAGAATGGTATGGACACCAGCTGACCTCCTGGTGATCCTTGCTGCGAGTCACCTACATGCAGCGACATGCAGATAGTAGAGCCTGATGCTCCAGGTGCCTGATGAGGCATCATTACCCTGGACAGACTTCGAGAGTCTCTACTGCTCAGAGTTTGTTCCATCCACCCTTCGTACAGTGCGGATTCAGGAGTTACTTCATCTGCAACAGGGCAACATGACAGTAGCTCAGTACTCTGCAAGGTTCACCAACCTCTCGCGCTACTCCAGAAATATGGTATGAGACCTGTTCTTAAGGGACCAGACCTTCGAGAAGGGATTCTAGCAAGAGATTAGGGCTTCAACGATTCCCCTCAGCAGTCCGACACAGGCGGGGGTGCTGGAGCGATCCCTTCTAGTGGAGAGATTCCTCACTGAGCAGTCACCAGTGGAGAGACCCTCCACAGGGCGACACGTAGCGGAGTCTTCTGCATCTGGAAGTAGATAGATGATACAGAGGTCCGAGCGGACCAGGCCATCAGGTGGGAATCCCCATAATATGGGTTTGATTGTGCAGGGAATATGAGACAAAGCCAGCTATACGAGGAGCAAGCAGTGCTATGCATGTGGCGAGCAGGGACACATGGCTTGAGAATGCCCGACCCGCCATACAGATGAGCAGAAGAGGTAGAGGTTCGGCCATGGTGGTCCATAGGGAGCAGGCAGACGTGGAAGATGAGCTAGATGAGTAGTGTGTGGTGGATGATGTTTTGAGGCTCTACCACCACCACCACTAGGAGGTCCACCCCGACCATAGGGAGCTGGCGGACAGAGGTGGGCTCAGCTCCAGGCAGTCGAGACATACGACCACGGCGCACCTGAGATGATTCGAGGTACTATCTGTGTCTACTCCACCCTTTCCGCAGTACTTATAGACACAAGTGAAAGTCATTATTTTATTTCCACTTCCCTCATTCGGTGCTCGGAGATTCCAACGGAGTTGTTGGATCAATCCTTACTGCTCGAGACTCCTACAGGAGCAGACTAGATGATTACGCACTAGTATCGGCAGTGTGAGATTACTCTAGGAGGTGAGAGTTTTGGCTGGGATCTTCTTGTTGCGGCATCGAGGCCTTACGACGTCATCTTCGGTATGGACTGGTTATGCAATGTTCATGCTCAGATTTACTGTATTAGGTGCAATGTGTGGTGTATCTGCACGGATGGAACCAGGTTCACCTTCACCGGTGAGAAGGGAGCCTTTTCAGTACATGATGGACTTACGTAGAGGAGGGGGCAGCTAATAACACATCAATTCACTAGTCTCATACTCGGAGTGGTTGATGTGCGGAGTCCGAGTTTTCCTATTGTGGTGGATCAGTACGTGGATGTTTTTTCCGGACGATGTTCCCGGACTACCTCCTCGCAAAGGGGTATACTTCTACATTGACCTATACCCCAGGACAACACCGATATCTACTCCAGCATATCTAATGTCTCCCACCGTGCTTTGTGAGCTGCAGGTATAGCTGGAGGACTTGTAAGGGAAGGGATTTATCTGACCCAGTGTTTTAACCTGGGTATCACCGATTTTGTTTGCCAAGAAGGCAAATAGGAACTTGTGACTATGTGTCGAGTATCTTTACCAGAATCCAGTGACCGTGAAGAACAAGTACCCACTCCCGAGGATTTATGACCTCTTTGATCAGCTAAAGGGATAACAATGGTTCTCAAAGATAGACCTTAGGTCAGGCTATCACCAGCTCAGAGTTCGAGACGAGGATGTGCAGAAGATGTCCTTCAGGTGTCGGTATGGCTAATACGAGTTCTTGTTTATGACCTTCGGCATAACCAACTCTCCAGCAATGTTCATGAGTATAATGTAAAAGATCATCCATCCTTACCTCGGTCGTTTTGTCATAGTCTTCATCGATCACGTATTGATTTACTCAACTACTGAGGAGGAGCATGCCTACCAATTGCGGGTAGTACTGGATACACTCTGAGAGGACCAGCTTTATGGTAATCTCTCGAAGTTTAAGTTCTGGATTTGAGAGGTTCAGTTTCTAGGACACGTCATCTCAGAGGCTAGAGCTGCAGTTGATCCAGTGAAGATCGAGAAAGTACTTGCTTTGGAGCCACCCAAGTGTTTGACGGAGGTGCTGAGTTTTTTGGGACTGGCTGGGTACTATCGGATATTTGTGCCAGACTTCTCCAGAGTTGCAGCACCGCATTCAACATTGATGAAAAAGGGGAAACCCTTCATCTGTTCAGATAGATGCCAGCAAATCTGTCAGGAGCTGAGGCAGAGGTTGACCGATACGCCCATCTTGAGGCTACCATAGGAGGGCGTAGGGTACGTAGTTTACTGCAACGCATCAGGTACCGGACTCGGGTGTGTCCTGATGAAGAAGCGAGAAGTGGGCGCATATGGTTCATGGCAGTTGAGACAACCTGAGAAGAACTATGCTACATGTGACCTGGAGTTAGCAGTAGTGGTCTTCGCCTTGAAGATGTGGCGGCACTATCTTATTGGAGAGCGTTTTACAGTATACTCTGACCACCAGAGTCTCAGTTATATCTTCTCACAAAATGACATGAACCTAAGAGAGCGACGATGGCTTGAGTTCTTCCTGGATTATGGAATCAAGATAGTCTATACTCCTAGGAAGGGGAATGTTGTAGTAGATTCTCTCAGCAAAAGATAAGGCACTCAGCTGCTAGGAGAGGCAACAGAGCAGCTAGCTACATTTAGATATTCTTTGTGGATAGAGATGGAGAAGCCTTTCTACAGTCTCTCACAGTCACTCCTCCACTTCTTCAGCGAGTCAGAGAGGCACAACGTGGAGATGTTAATTGTGAGATGTGGCGTGCTCAGATATCCTTAGGGCAAGCACCTGATTGGTTTTTTGTAGGCGAGGAGCACATCATCCTTTTCAGAGGACGTACCATGGTACCAGTTGCACTAAAGAATGAGGTGTTGAGGGAGTTCCACACTACCCTTCAAGAGGTACATCCAGGAGTCAGAAGATGTATTAGGAGCTCAGATGACAACACTGGTGGCCGAGTTTGAAGAAGGCGGTAGCAGAGTTTGTTTCACGATGTCTCACTTGTCAGTAAGTGAAGGCGGAGCACCAGGTACCAGCAGGCTTGGTAAAACCCTTTGAAGTCCAAGAGTGGAAGTGGGATGTGATATCCATCGATTTCATGATGGGACATCCATGTAAATCCAGAGGAAACAACTCTATCTGGGTGATCGTAGACCGACTTACCAAGTCGGACCACTTCCTACCAATCAGAGAGAATGGCTCAGTAGAGAGATTAAGATGATTCTACATTCAAGAGATTCTATGGCTTCATGGCGTGCCATCAAATATCATCTCTGATCAAGATGCTCATTTCACTTCCCCTCTATGGAAGGGGTTACATGAGGCTTTTGGGATGCAGCTTTACTTGAGAACTGCCTTCCATCCACAGATAGATGGTCAGACTGAGAGGACCATTCGGACTCTCGAGGATATGCTCCATGCATGTGTCCTCGACTTTGGTCATAGCTGGGAGGATCACTTACCCTTGGTGGAGTTTGCATACAACAACAGCTACCACTCCACCATCGGGATGGCACCTTACGAGGCACTATACGGCCGGCCTTTCAGATCATCTCTGTGCTTGACTAACCCAGGGGAGTCAGCACTTGTAGTACCATAGATAGTTCAGGATATAACGGAGAAGGTGCAGATCATCCAGGAGTGGATGAAGACTACACATAGCAGACAAAATTCCTATGCTGATAAGAGATAGAGACCACTGGAGTTCGAGGATGGCGACCACGTCTTCATATGAGTCTCACCTCGATGAGGTCTACGGAGATTTGGCCAGGGCGGTAAGTTATCTCCGCAATTTATTGGACCATTTCAGGTCCTTAGAAGAGTAGGCGAGGTGGATTACCGCATGACACTTCCACCTCAGTTGCATCGGGTGCATGACATCTTCCATGTATCTCAGCCGAGGAGATATGTGCATGACCCATCCCATATCATCGACCATGGGGATTTGGACATCAATGACGGGGAAACATTCACGAAGGTTCTGGTGGAGATTGAGGATTGAAAAGAGCGGGTCCTATGAGGACGGTCGATTTCTCTATTGCGTATTTGTTGGCAGCACGAGAACCTCCAGAAGAGCACATGGGAGCGGGAGGCTCAGATGCGTGCTCAGTACCCCCATGTGTTTCCTTAGTGTGAGTTATAGTATATGGGGACGTGCAGCCCTGAGGTGGGGATAATTTAAAGACTTGGAAATTCCTTGGGAATTTTTTTAAATACACGAGAATTTTATGAGTCCGCAGTTTCTGATGGCACTTGATTCCATGTCCCAGTGTGCACGAAATCATTTTCTGAAGTTTTTTTGGGTACGTTCCGTAGACGTACGAGTGGGATTTTCTATTTTTTTAACCGATGCTCAGAATTGAAATCCAAGGACACCGGTGAACTCGCAGGTGGTATTCTCTTAAGGAGGCCTTTAACGCAGTTGCGTTTCAACGTTAATGGAAGTTATAAATTGGGGTTACTAATTAAAATTAAAAATAAAATAAAAATGTGTGTGTAACACATTTTTATTTGAATGGTAGTTAAAGTATCTAAGTGGAGGTTAGGGGTGGGGCCCACCACACACTAACCTCCCTTGGGAGGATATAACTAGGGTTGGGGCCCACTAGTTTAAACTCCCCTTAAACCCCCATGTAACTTATAATAAATTGTGGAGAGAATTTTAAACTTCTAACTCTCTCAATTTAATTTTGAAAACTCTCCACCTTCCACCTTCTCTCATTAATGTGCCAACACCATCAAAATAATTAATTAAGCTCCCTCAATTAATTGATTAATTTGATTTATTTTTAATGCATGTCAAGAATAAAAATAATATCCAAAGCTATTATTTTGGGGTTGGCACATATTGTTTTGGGGAACTTAGTGGAATTGGGAGGACATCATCCTCTCCAGCGAAGAACACGAGAAACTTCATCTTCTTCCTTCTTCGATCGGGGCAATAAAGTGAGGTGACGCCCGTGAAGAACACCCATCTTCCTTCCCCTTCCTCTGCATCAAGGGAGAAGACATCATCCGAAAAGAACGCTGCCAACGACTACATCATTCCCTCCGATGTTGACCGAACGACGTCCGTCTTTCGCGAAACCATCTTTCACGACATCGACATCGTTCTTTGAATCAAGGTAGGGGGAATTTGGATTATTTCTTTTAATGTAAGAATTGTATCCACAAACTTCGACGTTTATTTTGGAATGATGGTGGCCAAAATGTTATCACCTAACACTGAGGGCGTGGGACGAACGAACATGGCCCGATGAACCTTTGTTGATTCTTGTTTTCATTGAAAATGGAGGCAGATTGGGTAGGGTGCGGTGTTGTCGCACCGTGCCGAAGGAAGGAGGCCGCAACCATGCAGGCTGTGGCGGTCGAAAGAGGTGACGATGACCAGAGGCGGCGTCGACCGAAGGTGGGGGCCGCGCGACGACCACGTGGAGGAAAACAGCGGTTCGCATCTGTAGGCTGCTCGGGCTGAAGAACCGGCTGACTATTGTTGTCCGGGCTGGTGGACTGCATCACCTGCAGGTGCAGCGTGGAGGAGACATGGCCTGCAACCGCGGGCTACTCGGCAGGCGAACCGGCCGGCCGCCTGCTGGCCGGGTTGACGGACAGCGGTGCTGCTCGGCGCCGCGCGAAAGAGAACCGCAGCCCGCTGTGCGTGCCAGGATTTTTGGGATGAACTAGTTGACTACGGCCATCCGGGCAGGAGGGACGGTGCCGCTTGGTGCCACGGGGCAAACCGAACCGGACCGCTGTGCGGGCCGGGTTCGCGGGTGGGCCTTGCCCCACTGGGTCGGGCCGACCCCCCAGCCGGGTTGGATCTATCGGGCCAGGTCCGTGGGTGGTCCGCGCTCCACCAGGCTGGGCTGACCCCAAGCCTAGTTAGACCTGCCGAACTGGGTAGGGCTGACCAGCTAGCCCACTGGGCTTGACGGGCTAGGCCTGTTTCACTTAAATGTGAATAACTCATAGACCGCGCGTCCGATCGATGCACCATATGTGGAACTAGGATCCTCATGAAGGGATGATCCATTTGAGATACTCTAAGTGAGGTTTGGACAACTTTGGATAACTTATGGGTTTGGATCGAGCGTAAATCCAACCGGGCCCTTAGAACGGAAAAGCCAATAACTCTCAGACTGGGCGTCTGATTGACGCGCCGTCTGTCGTGTTGGGTCTCTTTTAATGAGAACAAACTTCGGGATACATCAACTCAGGACTCCGTGATAGTTGATGCATCGAACCATTTGCTCGAGGAGTGTACCCTCCTGGAATCGAGCATGTTGTGTGCGGGAACCCTAGAGCTGGTTGGGACTACGACGACAACTATAATGGAATCCTCCATGGGTTCGACGACGATGAATACTGTATCGGAATCCTGTGTGGGTTCGACAGTTCTGACTTATGTTGCTATATCCTGTGTGGTCTTATAGAATAACTGGTCTTGTATCCTATGTGGGTCCGAAAACTTAGAGGAGATAGCTGGTCCTGTATCTAGTTTGGGTCCGACAGCTTAGCTGGTCCTGTATCTTGTGTGGGTCTGATAGATTAGATGATCCTGTAACTATATCTGATCATCTATATGTCTCTACAATTGTGGCGTACCTGTGTGAGCTGAGTCTTGTCTTTTAATCATTATCATTGATGTGATTGACTTTACTTCCTGTGTGGACTGGGTTGTTATTGGGATAGAGAGTTGGAGTCGGGCAGTGACTGGAAACTTAGGTATATGTATGGGCATATACCGATGTAGGGTGGGTTGATACTTCATGATTGTATCTTTATACTATGGTTTATCCTGTTTGGATTATGGGAGACCTTCTGGGGTCTCGGGGTCCCCTACTGAGTATCATTATACTCACCCTTTCACGGGATATGCCCGCATATCGTTGTGTTGGTTGCAGATGACGGAAAACACTGATCCGGGAAGAGAGTTATAGAGATGGACAATACTCGGAGGTGGAACACTTGGTGAGACGTACTCGAAGTGGACGAATGGACCTGGGGTGTTGAGGAGGCCATATGTACCCACCCTTTATGTGGGATTCCCAGAGGAAGACTCAGTAGTTTCTGTCTACCTTCCTGCAGTTGTACTAGCTTTATAGTTGTTGTACTTTATTGTTGGGCTTGTATTTCTAACCCCTTTCCTTTCAACACTTACTTTTGTATACAGTTTTATTTAGTGATTACTTTCAGTTTCTTACTTTGCTGCTTGTGTTCAGGATGTGTGTGTGTTACAGGTTAAATGGAAATGCCTTTCCTTTTTTATAGGGATTACGCCTTTAGTGCAAGTCGCCAGTCCCTGGCCAATGGAAGGAAGGCTTGGGGTAGTCACGACATGGGCCCCGAGGATGGGTTGTGACATTGAACCCCACAACCAATAGAACTCCAACTACCTGAATAGTATGGTGTAGAAAACCACATTGTTGTACTGTATTTTGGTCATGCTACTCCATCACTACCAATCTATTGAGGGTTCCTATAGAACTATTATAGATAACCTATATTTCCATATGCTCAAAACTCTACTAGTGGTTGAGGAAATTGGTTCTGAAAGTGAACCATTTGTTTGTACTGATGAAAATGAACTTGAGTATTAACCTGGGTAACTAATAATTACCTCAAGACACTATAAATTCTATTTATATATTTTAAATTCTCATAGAGATGCTTCCTACGCTCATAATATGTACCTCCTAGTCATCAAGTAGAAACCTCATATCCTCTACTAGAGGCCTCCTTTAGTTTCCCCTAAAAAATGAGAGCATAATTCACTACATCAGCAAACTTCTTCAATCAGAATATGTTAACCTAGGACTTAATCTAATATTTAAGTTCATATTGAAAACATATGGCCATAGTTTCATCATCCCATACTAGTGCAATGACAAAGCACTGAAAGTAAGTGAAGAAACTAGTATAGTCCATCACAGAAATTCTTATATAGCTCAACCGCATAAACACTACCACTTTCTCCTTTGTGTCTCTAGGTAAATGTGTTCCTGGAATTTATCATGAAATCCTTTCCATACCATTCCCTCTAACTGGTCATCCCATTCCTGAATATCTCACCAACAATTCACATGACCTTGTAACATATATCCATCCAACTTAACTCTCTTCTCAGTAGAAGTCCATAAATGGTGAAGAATTTTTCTGATGGAGTCAATCTAGAACTCAGTTGCCTTAGGTCCACCCTCTCCATTGAAAGTCATAGGGTGATAACACTAGAACACCCTAGTTAGATCAGACATATTCTACATAGCCCACCGTAGGTGTCTTTCCATAAACTATAAAAATTAAGAAAAGGCCAAAAAAAAAACTACTCTCTCAACCATTCACTTAGAACTACTAAGTCCTCTAGTTCAACTACTGGAGGTATATTTATATCAATGTCCTCCTTTCATCCTACCAATAAACATCTTTATGGGTGAAAGTATCTACAATTCTAAACACATGTCCTAGTACACGTAAAATGTTATTAACACATTTAATGGGATGGATTCAAAAAAATCACTAATAGATATTCCCTCATACTCCACCACACTATCAAAACTGATGTAATATGACTACCATCAACCATATCTCACTTGGGTTATGGATAACATAGTGTAAAACCCTTCCATATTTCGATTTTCTCATTAGATAACCATTTTATCCATTTAAAATTACCATAGTTTATACTATTTATAATTATAAATTCCTTATTAGGTTCCATTTTAATTTAAAATAATATAATAAATAAAATCATTTTTCATTTTTCATAACCCACTCATAACATAAGTTTCCTTGAATTCCTCAAATGATGCATGTCACAATAAATACCGAGTGCCTAGAATGATGCATGTAAACAAAAATATCATTCCCTATTGGGCCATGAGGAAAAAATTATAAAAATAATATCATCATAGATAAAGTTAATCTCCCAAGTTGAAATAACATTCAACTGTAAGAACAAACATCAAGAATAATGATCCATCCCTAGGTACATGGGGTTTTTACCTCACATGAGTTCGCTACTCCCATGAACGAGCTCATTAACATGGCCTAACTGATCCAAGTATCCTATTTTACATTCCCAAATGACAAAAAAAACTAAAAATAAAGTAAAACCCCTTTTATATCACTTTGTAACATCCCAAACCGGGTTTCACATTCTAGTTCCCCAATTTGGTTCCTTACATGCCCTCAAG
This sequence comes from Viscum album, assembly GCA_963277665.1. NCBI lineage: Eukaryota > Viridiplantae > Streptophyta > Magnoliopsida > Santalales > Viscaceae > Viscum > Viscum album. Next base: position 816,804,190 of record OY728140.1, read on the forward strand.
CATTCATCCTCATATACCGGAGGCTTATAACTAGTAGTGAGGTTCTAATACGTAATGTGGGGAAACTATACCCTCTTTATTAAAGTAAAAAAAATTGTGGAAATGAATATGAAATATAACCAAGATACTTAAATAATCAATAATCAACCAAACAACACATGAATAAATCCAAAATAGGGAAAATGACCATAAAACAAAACATTAAATATATCATGACATAAAAGTGTCAATATTCTACTGAAGAAACCCAAATATAGACACACTAGAATCTCCCAAGAAGGTCATGACAACTTATTATCTTCCCTCATCCCAACTCAGACATCTAACATAGGGATCCTTCCCTTATCACAACTTGCAAATAAAAAGTCTATTCAGGCCCCAATTAGGCGACATGAGTAGGGTGTGAATACAACTTAGTAGGCCACCACTAATGGCATCTAAAGAAATATCCACTATATTATAGTGTCTGTATTTATATAAAGCATAAAGAAAAAATAACAAAAGTAAACATGTTTCACAATATTTATTCTTTAGTCAACCACATCATACATTCTTCGGCTTGTGTTGGAGTCTGAACCATACACTATAAGAATATCCCAATTCTTTTTTTCATGGAATTTCATTATTCACTTTAATAAAAATTTACATTCATGCATCAGGAGCCCAGAGTAGTAGTCTGTAACCCCATGGGTATTTGGAGCATTAATCCTTGATGCGCAACACATTATTCAAATTCACACATATATATTAATCATGCACTGGGTGACTAGAGCATCAGTATGGTACCTCATGGGTTTTTTGAGAATCATTCCCTGACATAAAAATAAATAATCACATTCTCACATATTTATATAAATCATGAATCGGAGGCCTAGAGCATCAATCTGGTACCCCAAGAGTATTTGTAGCATCAATCCTTAACCCATAACTAATTGTTCACATTATCATACAAAATTCACAACAAAGTGCACCATTTCATTTATCAACATAACCATGGTTCTTCACATTTATCATAATGAAAAACATGAACAATTTCCCCATTAATTCATTTATCAACATTTAATTTCAGTTTACATTAACACTTTAAGGTTAAGCCAAACAAACCTTTAATTCCCATTATCAACATAAAAAGAGGATTTAATTCAGAATCCATAAACCAATTATTCCACTTTGTTCTAAAATTCATTAATCATTATTTCAAGTGTATTGAATCACTACATGGGTTTCCATAAATCCTAGTCTCAAATATCTAACAAGTCCACTGTGATTCATGAAGGGTCTCACAATCACATGGGAAATAATTCATTATTTCAATTTAAAATTAAATTTACCAGCTTGGAAATGAAATAATAAAACTATAATAAGAGATCATATTCATGACTATGGGAATTACAAATTATACCACAAACCTCAAGATCGTTGATGAACTCTTGCCAAACTGTAATCCTCAGTTTGATGTAGAAGGACTGGATTCACAACGGCGGAGGATATCTTGGATCAAAACATAAGATCAAGATCCAATGAAACAAGATCCATAAAAACCAAGATCTAAACCATAAACAATAGAGGGATTCATCCCCTTAAAAGGATATATAGGATCCTTTAACAAGGAAGATAAACACTTACAGAAGAGCCAATATTCTTCCACCGAACCATTGATTCCAAAAATAAGGAGTTCAAGGAGTCTTGGAACCCACTCTAGATCCTCCAAAAATAATGGAAATCATATTAGGTAAAAATAGGGTGATTAGAAATATAAAATGGGGGTTTGGGATTTTTTTTAAAATAAATTTTCTGTTATTTCAAATCTTGAACGTACAGTTTCCTAAATGGGCCACACGGTTTAAAAACTGTTTTCATAACCTTGCACCCCTACTATTTGGGGTGCACAATTACTCTTAAGTGGGCACATCATTTTCCAAACTGTGTTCCAACCATACAAACCCCTTCTGTCTAAGGGTTCATGTTTTGGGCGAGGGAGGCCATATGGTTTGGTCAAACCATGTACCCCAATATAGTGGATTACAAAGGGGTGCACAATTTCCTAGGGAAAAACTAATGGTCTTACCTAACCATAAACTAACTATACACATCCCCATGAGCTTCCAAAATTATTAAAATTCACTCAAAATAGCTCCAAACCAATAACCAACCAAGATACAAATAAAAAGGGTAAAAGAATACCTGGACAACAAGCATGAGACATCTACAGAAAGGTTGAGATCTTATAATCTCCCCACCTTATAGCAGGTAATCCTTAAGATATACTCCATAGTATTGCCTAGACTATGCGGTGAAAAGGATAGGCCACTGGGTCCATATGTCATATTACCTCTACAATTTTTCCTCGTGAACATGACCATGCTTCCACACCACTCAGAACAATGAAACAATCTTTTCCCACAAAACTCTCTCAATGCAATCCACAACATGAATCAAATGCTCATTAAAGGATGCATTAGCTTCAAGATCAACATAATCCACATCAATCACATGAAAAGGGTCAGGGTGATAAAGTAGAAGCTATTAAACATTAAAAACGTGGTCCATATTACTATACCTATGTGATAGATCCAATTGGTACACCACCAATCCGATTCTCTCCATAGTCTCAAACAGCCTCCCAAACCTAGGCACCAACATGACCTGCCCCTAAATCCTACGATGACCCAATCTTGGTGAAACCTGAAGGAACAAACTATCCCCCATTTTAAACTCAAGAGGTTGATGAAATAAATCGACATATGTCTTATGTCTACTCTATATCATAGCCATACATTTTTGAATCAATTGGACATGCTATGATGACTCCTATATGAGACTTGATCCCAACAACTCTGAATCACCTACCTATATCCCCCATAATTATGATATCCATGGACTACCATAGAGAACATAATATGGTTCCATCAAAATAGATTTCTAATAACTGTTGTTATAGGAAAACCCAAACAGCACTAAGTGTTTCTATATTGATCTACTAAAATCTAGGACACATTCTCTCTGCATGTCCTCAAGAACCTGAATAGTATTCTTAGATTTATCATCTATCTGTGGGTGAAAATATGTACTTATAAACCCCTAGGTACCCATTAACTTTTTCAATCATTACAATAAGCATGAAGTAAATCACATATCACAATATGAAACTTTGATTCAATGAACCCCATGCAGATAGACTATCTCTTGGATATACAATTCACCAAACAAATCAACTGTCTAAGTCTCTCATATCAGCAAGAAATGGGATACTTTAATCAAAATATCCACAATAACCCATATAGAATCACTATTTTGAGGCATCCTTAAAAGACCCACTGTATATAATCAAACCATATCCACTGTTAGAGATTAAAATATAACTATAGAAAGATACACTTTATGCTTTTTTGGTTGGTATACATAGTAAGATTATCACCTAAAAGGTAATTATAGCAACACGTTGAGGAATAAAACACAATAACTAACTCAATATCATACATAGGATAATTTTATTCACGTGACATCAACATTGATGATCCATATGAAAAAACTCGATCTACATGCATTAACACTATCCCAATTACAATTCCCTATTCAAACCTTAAAGTGGTGATTTTAAATAAGATAATTCATGAATAAATCTAGGAAAATAACTCACAAAACCTAGAATGATTCAGATATAAAAACAATTCTTGAGATTCTCCCAATAAAAAATTCCTAAACTTTCTATGAGTCCACCGACACACCTTCCTATGAGATGATGTGACCCAAGAAATGTACTCTGTCAAACCATAATTGAAACATAGATAGATTATTGTATAGATGAATCTCTCTTAGTGTACTCAAGATGATTTCAAGATGTTGGTCATGACTGTCACAAGTCCTACAGTACACCAACATTTCTTCCATAAAACTACTACAATCCAATCTATGTACTGATGAACTATTCAGTTCATTAAGAACATAAAAATAGGTGGATCATTCATCAACCTGAACGACATCACAACATAATCGTATTGTCTATAATAACTTCCAAAATCAATATGCGGTATATCATAAGGTCCAACTATCAACTAATGATAACCTAATATCAATTCAAACTTTGAGAACACACCATATCCTCTCAACTAGTCAAATAGAAAATTGATACGTGGAAGGGGATAATGGTACCCAACAATAATATAGTTTAACTTCAAGTAATTGACACATAAACACATCATCCTATCATCTTTATTAGAAAACAAAACCAGAAAAACCCAAGGTGACATACTAAGAAGGATAAATACCTTATCCATCAATTCTTCCAGCAAAGTCTTAAGATCCTAAAGCTATGTTGGTTCTATTATGTAAGGTGGAAGGAAATCTGGTTCATCTCCCATCACGAGATCAATTGTGATCTCAAAATATGTCTCAGGGGGCATTGTTAATAATTCCTCAATAAAAAAACCCTAAAAATGGCCACCATAGGTGAAAAACACTTTTTTTTACTCCCTCACCATCCAACAAAAGACTTGCAACCTAGGCAGTGAGCTCCCCCAGTTGTTGATGTACTATACCTAAAATAACTCTCTGGATATATTTTTATCCCTGATGAAAATAACATTCACCCTTATGATATGTAAATTTCACTCTCTTATGGTAAAAATTGATGTGGTCTCGGTATGATACCAGTCTTTACTTTCCCAAAATAAAGTAAAAACCAGACTTGTTGAGTATGTAATGATCCCAATGGAAATGATAATCACCAACCTTGAAGAAACAAACCTTATATGGACAGATTTCCTTCTACTGCACTCTCAATGGTGTGTAGATTGTCATAAACCCACTCAAAAACTCCACCATCAAGCTCAAATTGTTTACAAGTCGAGAAGTTATTAAAGAGTGAGAGGATCCTATATAAAAAAAGTTATTGCAAGAAAAAACTCTACAAGAAGAGTTTATCTAACTATCGATGGTCCAACCTTGATATTAATATGTCTTGGATGAATTGCATGAAACTATCTTATCCCTCTTCCCTGTGTTGCAACCTAAGTCCCCTAACCAACATTACTTTGCTGATATGGGTGCTCTTTCCCTGAAGTTCCACATCCACCACCATGACCCCCACAACCAGTAGAACTCCAACTACCTGACTTGTATGGTGTAGAAAACTCCATTCCTATACTTTAGTTTTCTTATGATCCTCCATCACTACCCATATATCAATGGTTCCTCTAGAATTGTTGTTGATAACCTATATTTCCATAAGATCGATACTCTACAAGTGTTTGAGGAAACTGGTTATGAAAGTGAACCATCTGACTATACTGAGGATAGAGCACTTGAGTATTGACCTAGGTAACTAATAATTACCTCAATCCACTATAAATTCTATTTATCTAGTCAAAATTCTCATAGAGATGCTTCCTACGCTTATAAAATGTACATCTAGGACTTTTCCTCCACTAAAACCCTCCTTCAGGTTCCCCTAAAAATGAGAGCCTAATTCACTACATCAGCAAACATCTTCAATCAGAATATGTTAACCTAGGACTTAATCTGATATTTAAGTCCATATTGAATACATATGGCCATAGTTTCTTCATCCAATACTAGTTCTATGACAGAGCTCTACAAGTCAATGAAGCAACTAGTATAGTCCATCACATAAATTCTTCTATATGTCAACCACATAAACACTACCACTCTCTCATTCCTGAGTGTCTCTAGGTAAAAGTTTTCCCAGAAATTATCATGAAATACTTTCCATACCATTTCCTCTAACTAGTCATCCTGATCCTGAATATCCCACCAACACTTCACTTGACCTTATAACATATATCCATCCAACTTAACTATCTTTTTAGTAGGAGTCTCAAAATGGTGAAGAATTTTTATGATGGACTCAATATAGAACTCAGTTGCCTTAGGTACACCCTCTTTGATGAAATTCATAGGGTGATAACACTAGAGCAGCCTGGTTAGATCAAACATATTCTTCATAGCCCACCCTAGGTGTCTTTCCATGAACTAGAAAAAGTAATCAATGTTCGCACAAAAATGCTCTCTCGACCATTCACTTAGAACTATGGGGGACTCTAGTTCCACTATTAGAGGTATATTTCTATCCATTTCCTCATTTAATCCTACCAATAAACTTTGTTATGGGGTCTTGTATCTATAATTCCAAACACATGTCCATGTACACATAAAATGTGATTAACACATTTAATGAGATGGATTCACAAAAATCACTAAAAAATATTCCCCCATACTCCACCACACAGTCAAAACTGATGTAATATCACTACCCTAAACCATGTCTCACTTGGGTTATGGCTAAAATAGTGTAAAACCCTTCCATATTTTTATTTTTTTCATTAGATAACCATTTTATCTATTTCAAATTTCCACAGTTACTTTTATTTTTATTTATCAATTCCTTATCAGGTACCATTTTAATTTAAAATAATCTAATAAATAAAATCATTTTTCATTTTTCATAACCCACTCATAACTTAGTTTTCTGTGAATTGCTCAAATGAGGCATGTCACAATAAATCCTGAGTGCCTAGAATGATGAAAGTAAACACAACTCTCATTCCATATCAGTACATGAGGAAAATATTATAAAAATAATATAATCATAAATAAAGTTAATCTCATAAGGTGAAATTACATTCAACTATAATAATAAACCTAAAGAAAAATGATCCATCCTTAGGTACTTGGGTTTCCCCCCTCACATGGGTTAGCTACTCTCATGAACAAGCTCATGAATGTGGACTGTCTCATCCAAGTATCCTATTTTAATTTACCAAATAACAAAACATCTCAAAATAAAGTAAAACCCCTTTTATATCACTTTGTAACATCCCAAACCGGGTTCCACATTCCAGTACCCCAATTTGGTTTGTTACATGGCCTCAAGCATTCATCCTCATATACCAGAGGCTTAGGACTTGTAGTGAGGTTATAATATGTAATTTTAGGAAACTATACTCACTTTATTAAAGTAAAAAAATCATGGAAATCAATATGAAATATACCCAAGATACATAAATAATCAAGAATCAACCGAAAAACACACGAATAAATCCAAAATAGAGAAAATGACCATAAAAAAACATTAAATATACCATGACATAAAAGATTCAATATTATAATGAAGAACCCAAAATAAAGACACAATAGAATCTCCAAAGAAGGTCATGACAACATGTTTGGTTACCCCATCCAAACTCATAAATCTAACATAAGAATATTTCCCTTATCACAACCTGCAAATATAAAGTCTATTTAGGCCCCAATTAGGTGACAAGAGTAGTGTGTGAATAAAACTTGGTAGGCCACCAAAAACGAAATCTAAAGAAATATCCACTATATAATAGTCTATGTAGATATATAAATAATAAATAACAAATAACAAAAGTAAAAATGTTTTAAATTATTTATTCTTTAGTCAACCACATCATACTTTCTTCTGCTTGTGTTGGAGTCTGAACCATACAACATAGGAACATGACAATTCATTCATTCATGGTATTTCATTATTCACTTTAATTAAAATTTACATTTATGCATCAAGGGACCAGAGTAGTCGTCTATAACCCCATGGGTATTTAGATTATCAATCCTTGATGCACAACACATTATTCATATTCACACATATATATTATTCATGAACTGGGTGACAAGAGCATCAGTCTAGTACCTCATGGGTTTTTGGAGCATTAGTCCATGGCATATAAATCAATAATCAAATTCTCATATATTTATATAAATCATGAATCGGGGGCCTACAGCATCCGTATGGCACCCCAAGAGTATTTGGAGCATCAGTCCCTAACCTATAACTAATTTTTCACGTTATCATAAAATATTCACAACACAGTGCACCGTTTCATTTATCAACATAACCATGGTTCTTAACATTTATTATAATGAAAAACAAAAACAATTTTCCCATTAATCCATTAATCAAAATTTAATTTCACTGTTCATTAACACTTCAATTTTAAGCCAAACAAACCTTAATTTCCCATTATCAACATGAAAAAGGGTTTAATTCAAAATACATAAATCCATTATTCCCCTTTTTTCTAAAATTCATTAATCATTATTTCAAGTGTATTGGAACACCACATGGGTTTCCATAAATCCTAGTCTCAAATCTCTAACAAGTCCACTGAGATTCATGAAGGGTCTCACAATCACATGGGAAATAATTCATTATTTTAATTTAAAATGAAATTTACCAACATGGAAATGAAATAATAAAACTATTATAACCAGGTCATTTTCAAGACTATGAGAATTACACATTATACCACAAACCTCAAGATTTTTGATGAACTATTTCTAAACTGTAATCCTCAATTTGATGTAGAATGACTAGATTCATAATGGTGGAGGAGATATATGATCAAAACCAAAGATCAAGAATCAATGAAACAAGATCCATAAAAACCTAGATCTAAACCATAAAAAATAGAGTAAATCATCCCTCTATAAGGGGAGATAAGGACAAGATATATAGGATCCTTAAACAAGGAAGATAAACACTTATTGGCGAGACAATTTTCTTCCACTGAACCATTGATTCCAAAAATAAGGATTTCAAGGAGTCTTGGAATCCACTCTAGAGCCTCCAAAAATGACAGAAATCATATTAGGTCAAAATAGGGTGACTAGAGATATAAAATGGGGGTTTGGGATTTTTTTAAAATAAATTTTTAGGGGTTTAAAATTCAGAATGCACGGTTTCCTCGATGATCCACATGATCTGAAAAAATATTTTTCATAACCGTGCACCCATATTGTTTGGGGTGCACATTTACTCTTAAGTGGGCACATCATTTTCCAAACTGTGTTCCAACCATAAAAACCCTCTCTGTCTAAGGGTTCATGTTTTGGGGGAGGGAGGCCATATGTTTTGTTCAAACCATGTACCCCCTTCTAGTGGCTTACAAAGGGGTTCACAATTTCCTACGGAAAACCTAATGGTCTTCCCTAACCATACACCAAATATGCACATCCCCATGAGCTTGCAAAAGTATTACAATTCACTCAAAATAGACCCAAATCAACAACCAACCAAGATATAACTGAAAAAAGGGTAAAATAATACCTGAAAAACAAGCATGAGACATCTCCAGAAAGGTAAGGATCTTATAATCTCCCCTCCTTATACCGGGTCATCTTTGAGTTATACTCCCAAGTATTTTTGAGACTATGAGGTAAAATGGTTAGGCCATTGGGCCCGCATGTAGGTGAAAAGGTTATTCCATTGGACCTGCATGTCAACTTACCTCTACAATGTTTCCTCTTGAACACGACCATGCTTCCACTCTACTCAGACCAATGAAACAATCATTACCCACAACACCCTCTCACTGCGATCCACAACATGAATCAGATGCTCTTTAAAGGATGCATTATCTTCAAGCTGAAAATAATCAACATAAATCACATTAAAAGGGTAAAGGTGATATTGTAGAAGCTAATAAACATTAAAAACATGGTCTATATTAGTATACCTTTGTGAAGGATCCAATTTGTACACCACTAGTCCAATTCTCTCCACAATGTCAAACAACCTGACAAACCTACGCTCTAACTTGACCATCCCCTGAATCCTACGACGACCCAATCTTGGTGAAACCTGAAGGGAAAAACTATAACCCATTTTAAACTCAAGAGGTTGATGAAATCAATCAACATAAGGCTTTTGTATACTCTATATCATAGCCATACATTTCTGAATCAACTGGACATGCTATGATGTCTCCTATATGAGACTTGATCCCAAAAAATTTGACTCACCTAACTCCATCCAACATAATTATGAAGTCCATGGACTTCCATAGAGAGCCTCATATTGTTCCATCTAAATAGATTCCTAATAACTGTTGTTATAGGAAAACACAACCTTCACTAAGTGTTTCTCTGAAGATCTACCAAAATCTCAGACGCATTCTCTCTGCAAGTCCTCAAGAACCTAAATAGTATTCTTAGATTTACAATTTTTATGTGGGTGAAAATATGTAATTAGAAACCCCTGGGTACCCAACAACTTTTTCAATCATTACAAGAATCATGAATTAAATCACATATCACGATATGAAACTATTATTCATTGAACCTCGTTCAAATAGACTATCTCTTGGATATACAATTAATCCAATAGATCAACTGTAAAAGTCTCTCATATCACTAAGAAATTGGATACTTTCATCAACCTATCCATAATAACCCATATAGAATCACTATTTTGAGGCATCCTCAAAAGACCCACCATGAATTCCATGGTAACTCCATCCCACTTTTATTTTGGAATGGTAAAAAGATGTATCAAACCACAAGGTCATTGATGGTTGAACTTCACCTACTAATAGATGTAACATCATTTCACGAACCCTGCAATTTCATTTTTCATACCCGAACACCAATAACACCGCTAAAGATTGTGGTACATCTTGGTCAAACTATGGTGTACCACTCACTTAGAGGCATGAAACTCATACATCACCTCCTCACACATACACGTAGGCACAAAAAGATGGCCCCGGACATAGATGATATAATCCTCATCTATAGTCCAATCGAAAGGTGAACCCCCACCTTAATGGATTTCTCTCAAGGAAAAACACTTCAGATTATCATACATCGTTTCTGTGATTTGGATCAGAAGTGTGGACTCAATGGATAAAGACAGCAGATTCATATGATCCTAGATTTCATGAACCTATATATGCATACCAGCCAACATATCCATCATTTTCTACTCAGAACTAGACTCATAAACTATCAATGTCTATGTATTTTGGATTAAAGTGTCAACAAATTTTTTCCCTTCCCTGTTGTATAGGATAGATCAAAATCAAATGACTTCATATACTCAACCCATCTTCTCTATAAAAGATTCAAATATCACAGTGAAAATATGTGCTTTAAGATTTTGAAGTTAGTATACTGTGATAATGTTATATTAAAAATGTAATACCACAAAAAAGATAAGGTACAAAATACTATATCCAACTCAAGATCATGGATAAGATAATTTCATTCATGTGCCTCAACTGTCATGGTCCATACACAAAAACCCAATATCCTTGCATCAACACTACCCCAATTCCAATTCTAGACAAATCAAAAAACACTTTATACTCCTCACCCATCTCGGGTAGGATCAAAATCAGTGCAGTAGTAAAATTCTTCTTCAACTCTTGGAAAGCATTCTCAGATGCTCTAGACCATTCAAAATTGACAACCTTATTAGTCAAACCCAAAAGTGGTTCTTATAAATGGAAAAAGTCCTAGATAAATCTCCAATAGTAACCCTCAAAACCCATAAATATTCATATATATAAAAATTATTGGCTTTCTCCCAAGAAATAATTGTTTGATCTATGGGTCCACCAACACACCTTCCTAAAACTTGATGTTCCCCATGAAATATAATCCGAAAATCCACAATTGACAATTACATATCTTGGAATATATATGATGATATCTCAGAGTCCTTGGAATGATGTCAAATTGCTGGGCATGATCATCATCTGTCTTGGAGTACACAAAGACTTCATCCAAAAAATAACCACAAACTAATCCAGGTATGGATGGAATACTTGGTTCATCAAGAACATAAACCTAGTTGGAGCTTTTTCAGCCCAAACAGTATCCCAACATACTCTTATATTCCATACCTGCTTCTAAAAGTAGTCTGTGTTATATCAGAAGGTATAAATCTCAACTTATGATACCCCAATATCATGTCAATCTGGTAGAATACACAAGCTCATCTCAACTGGTCAAAGATATAATAGATACATGGAAGATGATATCAGTTCTTAACTTTCATCACGTTCATCTTTCAGTAATCGACACACAAATTCAACACACCATCAACCTTATTAACTGAAAAACCTGGAGAACCCCAAGGTGATGTACTCAGGAAAAATATATCCCTCATCCATCAATTCTTACAGTTGAGACTTGAGATCCTAAATATATGTTGGTTCCATTATTTAAGGTGGAATGGAAAATGGTTTGGTTCACAAATTGAGCTCAATTATGAGTACACCATCTTTATTAGGTGAAATCCCTAAGTAGACCTCAGGAAAACACAATGAAACCAGTCCACCACTGGTGGAAAGGCACTTTGTTTAATACCCCCGTCATCTAAAAAAGACTTGAAACCTATGTGGTGGTCTCCCCCAGTTGCTGATGAACTAGCCCTACACAACCTATTTGAATATCCTATTCTCCACAATGAACATAACTGTCACCCTCAGGAGATATAAAGGTCAGTATACTATGGTAAAAATTGATGTGGTCTCAGTATGATACTAGCTATTCCATAACCAAAATAAATTTAAAACCTAGCATGTTGAGCATATAAAGTTCCCAAAGGAAACAATACTCACTGAACTTGAAGAGAACCCCTTGAATAGATAAATGTACCTCAACCACAATCACAATGATGTGTCAATAATCCTAAATCAACTCATATACCCCACCATTAGACTAAATAATTCACAATTTGAGTAGATAAAAAAGATTAAGAGGCTCTTGTATCAAATAAAGTGGTTGAATGTATAGAATATACAATAATAATACCAATGACTATTGATGGTCCAACCTTTCTATCAATAAGTTCTAGATGAAATGAATGAGAATTTTATGTCCCTATACCCTGTGATATATTCAAAGTCCACTGAGCTACACTACCCTTCTAATATGGGTTGTCTTTCCATTAAGTACCACATTTTCAACCTAGACTTCCATGACCAATAGAACTCAAAATGCCCGACTGGTATGGTGTAGAATACCCCCTTATCATACTATGGTTTTGTCTAACTCCTCCATAACTACCCATATGTTGTGGGTTCATAAAAATACATTATAGATACCCCATATTTCAATAATCATGGCACTCTACCAATGTTCGGGGACACTAGTTACGATAGTGACCAATACTACCACACTAATGGAAAAACACTCAAGTATTTCCCTAGGTAACTAAAATTCCCCCTAGAACTCGACTTTCCAATGATCTGGTTAACATTCTCATAGAGATTCTTTCTACCCTCAGAATACATACCTTTAGATCATCCAATAGAAACCACCTATCCTATACTAGAATATTTTTTCAGGTTCCCCTTAGAAACGAGAGCCCGATTCACCACATTAGAAAAAATTATTCAATTGGAAGTTGTTAAACTGGGACATAATTTAATAGCCCAAAATTTTATTTTACGTATATTTTTAAATTTAATTTCTTCAACAACATTTGATTCACACAACACAAATCTTAAATTAACAATGTATAAAATTAAATATCATTATTTTAAAATGACCATTATAACCTAGCCATTAAATCAGTGGGAATGAATAGTATTATCCAAATTATAAAATTTATATATATTATATTTCATCAAATGTTTTTATATTCATCCAAATGATATTATAAGCATAAGATAATAATCAATCCAATTTTACGCATTAAAAGACTATATTTTTCTAACGGTAGTTTTACTGCCTTTTAATGGGGAACTTGTTGTAAAACTATATTCTGAAACTTTTATAAATTATATTGAATAAAATAAAATTTATTTTTAAAAATGGAATGTAAAAATTGGTTTAGGGTGAAATTTTGGTATTTTTCTGAAAATATTTATTTTCTAGTGAATAGTGAAAAATCACGATTTCTATAAAACTGTCATTTTAGTTATATTAACAGTCTATTTATAATTTGAATAGTAAATCATATATGAAATTATACATAAAATTTATTTATATTATTTATTAAAATATAATATATTTTTATCATGGAATAAGTAAATAATTTGTTTGAAAATGATAAATTAATTATTTGTATTTTTGTGAAATATAAATGTATATTCACAATTTTATAACTAAAATAATTATTTACAAGAAAAATTATTTTCATTAAATTTATTGATAAATTAATTTATTTTATGATTATAATATAGTTTTATGAGACCATAACTAATTTTTGAAAGTGTTATAAAATCTGTTATAATTTTAAAATCTGTATTTTTTGAATAAATGATGGTTTTATTTAAAAATTAAATTTATGCTAATTATAAAATTATTTTCATAAAATGGAGTTCATTTTTGAACTCTATTGGTCAAAAAATGGTTTGAGTGAATTTTTAGGATTTTTCTAAAATAGTAGAATTTTTTGTGAATAGTGAAATACACAATTTACCGTATTTAATAAATATACAAATTATTGAGTCATAGATAATGTATGGATGATATAATAACATAATATCAAACTATAAATCATTATTTTATTTTATTTTGTGATAATTGTAAAACTATTCATAGTATTTATCTAAAATAATTAACAAATGAATAAAATATTCAAAAAACCCTCATCTCCTCCACTATAAATACCACCACTCACCACCTCTTATCCTAACACCAAAAAAGCCTTGAATATTGTCCAATTTTTCCCAAATACCTATCTCAATCCTTTATCCCATGTTCTGGTCTTTTCGATCTCACCCAAAATACAATTTCAATGTTCCTTAAGGAGGTTCTCAAACATAAGAATTCAAGAGGTAAAACTCTTAATCATTCTTTTTTATATTCTTTCCATTTTATTTTCTTTTAGTATAATTCCCTAAAATCCTCTATCCCAACATTCATGATAAATCCATTATCTAATACATACTATAATTTTATTATTGCAATGGAAAATCCACCATCAAATCTCTTATTCTTTTCTTTTTTATTTTAAAGATGAAAACATCATCTGTGTGGTGCCGATTCACCACCTTTGTGGATGACATGTTTTCATTTTTAAATTATTCCTTCAAGGATGGTTATAAAACAATTTTTTTATTAAACAAAACATTAATATGCGTATTAAAAAATATTCAATGTTTTGGAACCAGTATATATACATAATATTAATTAATGAAACAAAACTAGTTTGTGATGATCGAAAATCCACCAAAATTATATAAATGATTATCACTAACGTCTTATATAATGATTCTTTCTCCCCTAAAATAATAAAATAACTTATATAACCATTTAATATTATTTAAGATCATTAATAAAATATAATTTCAATTCTAGAAAATAATTTTCATTTTACATGATCTTCTACATGTGTATAAAAGTAAACAGATCATGAAAACCAATGAAATGAATGCTCCCGAACACTAAAATTGTATTTTATAAGTCATAAAAAGTACATAAATGAACATAATAAGATTATAATAAATAAAATACATGTATAAAATTTTATTAATTAATTATTTAATGGATTTAATTTTATTATCCACGACATGAATATCATGTTACAACACATTTAGACATAGGGTAAGGGTTTTCTCATCTCACATTTATTTTCGTGATATATGGATTATTCACCAAAATTTCTTATGTGTGGTGTACATATATTACCCATTTATGTATCATATCATGAATATCACTATCTTCATGGATTACATTTCATATTTTATGATCATTAATTTTATGGGCATATAGATTGGCTCTTTGCAACGTGATAAGGGTTTCTTCCCGAACCTCTATTTTTCGTTTGGTTACATTTTCTCTATCATTACCCCAATGTAATTATTATTTATATTTATATAATTCTATTAAATAATGTTTATATGTTCCAAACTCAAGTATTCAAATCATCTCATCTATAATTGACGTGGATGTAAATGTTTTATAAGGTTCCCTTTTCAATTCCCCTCGATAAGCAAGCCTGACTAAAGGGTACTTCCCAATTACTTACCCACATTCAAGTACACTTTATACTACATTTTCCAAAACCAATATTTTTCTAAAATCACCCATCTTTCTATAGAAAATCATCTTATCTCATTTTTTTGTTTTATGTATCCAATTATGCCTTTCCCTTTTAAAGGAATCTCATATTTTCCCTAAAACATCACCAAAGTGGTTCATTTCTAATGTTTCTTAAAGACTATTTTTATATGTTTTTGCTTCAGTTGAACATCCTTTCTACCTCAAATATAATTTCATTTTACTTACCTTTTCTTTTCTGGTATATTCATATTTACAATATGATTTCATGATAAATAAAAAATATTTTCCAAAAGAACTCTTCTTTTCAAAGTAAAAGGATATTTCTATCAAGAAATTTTCAATGATACTATTAGAGTATTTTATCAATGATTATGATTAAAATATTTAAATGTGGTTTGAGATAATTTAATTAAAATATATATTTTTAAATCTATTATTTGACATGTGAGGAATGCATTGGACTTAGTAAGTGATGGGTGAGGCCTTCTATAGACCCTCGACGCATTGGTAGGTCTCATGAGACAAACTAGACCGAGTTTGGACAAGGTATTACCAATTTATATAAAATTATTAGATGTGGAATTGATGTTATGTTTATTATTTATGATATTATGAATTATCTCATTTTAATATTAGTTATTGATATCTCATGTGATTATTCAACTAGTAGAATATCCATGGTTAAGTTTCATTCTCATGTGATTATTTTTATGGAATTATTTATTAATATTTTATTCCTTTTATATTATGCTAAAAATAATGTTTTAATGAAATGTTTATTTAGTTATTCACCATGCCTTACTGTTTATGTTTATTTTTGATATCTTATAATATATTGATTACACTTACTGAGAATCTGATATATCTACTTTCTTATGTTTTATTTTTTCCCTAGGATGCAAAGATGTGTATTATGAATGAATTTC
The DNA here is from genome assembly GCA_963277665.1 of Viscum album. Taxonomy (NCBI): domain Eukaryota; kingdom Viridiplantae; phylum Streptophyta; class Magnoliopsida; order Santalales; family Viscaceae; genus Viscum; species Viscum album. The sequence goes on from OY728140.1 coordinate 816,820,899, forward strand.
ATGGATAATATAAGAGTTTATTGGTGTTTAATATAGAGTTACTTGGTTCTTTTTATTTTAGGTTTTAATGTAACAATTATGTATGTATATCATTTTCCATATATACTAAACTATTCATTCCTTTGGAAGGAAACTTCCTTGTTTATTATACCGATGTAATTAAGTAAGGCACATTATTCGAGCTATTGTGGTTGCGGTATTTACAATTGGTATCAAAGGAATTTTAGTAGAAACCATGGAAAATAGATTTAGAAAAAACAGATTTGGGAAAATAACATTGATATAGACATTGAGTGTAATAATAGAATAAAATCCTTGAATTTTTGTAAGGTAGAGATTATGTGGGTCATCCTAGAAATACATCCATTTCTAGATATTACAAATGGACATGGTTTCGACACATATGTACCTAAGAGTACCAACTCTAAAAAGGTACATCTGTCCTGACTTGATGTAACCCAGTACATAACAACCGGCCTTACTGTGCACCTAGTTTGACAATCCTAGGGGATATTCTAAGGATGATGCATATTTTCTTTATAAACCATTATGAAGTATTTAATAGTAAATATTTCCCCAAAGAAACCATGTTTATGATCAAGAGATTAGCTATACATATATATATTTTTTAATTTATGTTAGGTATTTCACTAGTTCTGGGATTATACATTATGTTTCATATTGTTATGATCTAATATAGTGCATGTCATTGTTTAGAAATGGTGACCAGTGGAAGGAATGTGAATTCCAACAGTGCACAAAATCCAATGAGTAAGAATGATCATTTCTTCAATGGGTTTTAGCCAGTCTTTTGAAGGGAAGTAGTCTCCAAAATATTCTCATTATATGAGAATATAATGTCATGTTCTAACAAGATAGAGAAATAATTACCCATGTATTATAGATTAAAAGGGTAGCAAGAGAAGAAGAGGAAATCTGGGAGAAAGGAATATAAAGGGAAGAAGGTAAGGAAGTATTTTTTCACTTGTGATATTTGTGGAAGGAAACACCTTGGTATATGCTTAATTGGAAAAATATTTTTCTTCATGTATAGAGAAAAAGGCAACTGTGCTTATGATTTTAATTAAAGGAAATAATTTTACAATGTTTAGTGCTTAAATTACAAGGATATGGGGCACTATGAAAATAAATGTCTCAAGTGTCAAATTAATTGTAATGGCCCGGACCTCTCTGGCCCATTCCTTTGTCAAAAAGAGGGTCTTGAAGTGTTCTGGAGGGTAAAATGGACTTTTCCCACATTTTTTCAGAATTTTGAAACTACACGCCCTGTAGTGTGAGTACACGCTGTGTACCCCCTCTTCGGGTATACCCCATGTTGAAGGTCGTGTCCTTACCGTGTGAAATAATTGGGTACACGAAGTGTACCCCAAACTACATGTTGCGTAGTCCCCCCCCCACGTACGCGTTACCCTCAAACCGTGTGTTGACCAGTCAACTGTCGTGTGCCATGTGGGAGCCGTGTCCTTAGCCTGTGAAATAAATTATTACTCACCATGTAGCCAATACTACACGCCGTGTAGTCCCTCCCCGCGTACGCGTTACCCTCAAACCATGTGTTGACCAGTCAACGGCCACGTACCGCGTTGAAGGCCGTGTTGGAAGCCACGTGGGGGCCATGTGAAATGGCCAAGTACACGCCATGTACCATAAAATACATGTTGTGTACTTTTGTTTTTCATGCCTATAAAATGAGGGGTCCCCTATTCCTTTTCAACACACCCCTCTCTTCCCCTTTCCTTTGAGCCGAGCTCTCCCAAGAGACTCAAAGGCTACTTTTTCTTCCCTAACTTCTTCATGCGAGCTCCGATTTACGATCCGTCAGTGGCCACGAGATCGTAACGACAAGGAGAAACTTCTAACCTTGGATCTGTTGTCTTTCATTCGAACTTTCCCTCCTAGATTCCACCCGAGGAGGTTTTTCCGGGTTTTGACAAAAGTGATGTACGCCGACAGACGTCTTATAAAGTTGATACAGGGGAGCATTGTGATCAGAACCTATTGAGGTAGGGATCTTTCCTTCATCTCTCTAATTTTGTGCATCATGCGGGGTGGTTACCCTCTTGATTTTCATGAGAACCGGTTGAACCATTAAACGAAGATAATAACTGGTTAAAGAACGGGGATGGTGAAGTTGTTATGTTTATCTTTGTATATCCTGTGATTTTATGTTGTGAATTGAATAGGCTTATGCCTACTGAAAATCAAGGTCGTTGGGGGCCTTTTATTGTGCAATTAAATGTTGCCCTATCTTTCTATACCATTCTGTGGATGGAACTTTGTTGAATGTGGAATTTGGATAATCACGTAAAGTTGGCTGATTTAAAATCTGAAACCCTTGTGTGATCACCCCGATTGAACAAAAAGGAATTATGAACATGTGGGTGTTTTCTTGGATACGTGGAATGTGATAGAGGTGTTATGTGGGTTGTTGTGGATCAGGTGAGCAGTAGGGCTACAGTTGGATTGGTTGTGGGTTGGTGTGAATACTATGTTGGTGATGGGAAGCGGGGCTGTGATAAATGGTATTAAAGGGGTGATGATGTACGGTGTGGTTGTGGTTATGGTGGCAGGCAGCGGGGATGTAGGGTTGGGTTGAATGTGAACGAATTATGGGTTGTAAATAATAAATAAAAAGTGGAAGAGTTAGTAATTGTGGGGAATGTTAATGGAATGGGAATGTTAATCAATGGGTTGGTTGGTTATCAAAAAGGGACTTGTTGTGCTGCTTGTTTTTTCCTAACATGATTTGTGGATGGAAGGGATTTTCTTTACCAACGATCGATGTGTTTGGTTGTAGATAGTTTCCCAATAGTTAAGGAACTAATAAACTGGTTCTCTTGAAACTTGAAAACTTAAATGGGGTTTCAGGATTGTTTATTGTATGTAAGCTTCATAGTAGCAGTGCCGAGGCACGTGCTCAGTTCTCTAATTAGAAGCCATAGGTTGGGATGAGTGTTTGGTATATATATATATATATATCTGTATCTTTGTGTTTCATCTCACCCCACCCATGTTGAGCACTTAGTGCCAAACACTCCCATTTCATGGGAGAGGGTGTTTTCCCCTTAGTTACTAGCTCTTTCCTGCTCCTTCTTTGTAACGACCCAATGTTTTTCAATGGAAAATTCCCTTCTTATATTTATGTCATAAAAACCCAAAATAATGAACTACGAAGTGATAAGTTACCTTTAAATATAATTTTGTCACCCCTATGTATGGAATTTTAAAAATCTGACATACACGGTGGTGTTCAAGATAGAATTTAGAGTCTAATGAAACAAAAATAATTTTTGGTGAATAGTAACCTACCCTTATGAATAGTAACCTACCCTTATGAATAGTAATATAACCCTTATGAATAGTAAATAAGAGTATCATTACCTATGAATAATAAAATAAAATTTAGACAACTTAGAAAGTGACAATTTGACCTTAGTAAATGTTTTTGGTATTTTATAAGTCATAAATAATTAATTATAATTAATTAATTAATTTAAAAGAAGATTTATTCCCCTGAAATGTATTAATAAACTATTGAATAAATTTAAAATAGTTTTTAGATAATTTTATAAGACCCTACGTAATTTTTGAAAGAACTACAAATTCAGTTTTAATTTTAAAAACTGTTTTTTTAAGTAAATTATGATTTTAATAAATATTAAAATAATAATATTTAGAAAATTATTTTTAAAAAATGGACTTCATTTTTGGATTATACATGTCGAAAAATGGTTGGGGTAAAGTTTTGTGATTTTTCTGAGATACATGAATTTTTGGTAAATAGTAGAATACATTAATTTACCATATAAATACATTTTAATTAAAACCCACTATTTCTGACATCACAAGTGATGTAAGCACCCAAATCCAGAACTCACATGTCTTATTTACTATTATTATTCATCCAAGACTCACTATTCCTTGTCTTAGGTGAAATTAATAAACTAAACAATTTTATATTAAGGAAACCCCTCTCCCCTCCACTATAAAAGACACCCTTCACTCCCTCTTTTCATCACACCTCTCATGCTCTAAGCCTTCTCTGAACTCTGCCCAAACACCTTCCCTAGCCCCTCCCCCACGTCCAAAAGTAGCTGGTATCATAAAAATACCGAGCCTAGCTTCCTTAAGGAGGTTCTCAATAGGAAGATTCTAAAGGTAATTTCTCTCCCTATTCTCCTTTAATTTCCTTTCAAGTTCAAGTTCATTTCTTGATGTCTCCCTACCTATCTTCATCCAATTTTTTTTGTAACTCCAGTATTATACATATAATGTTATTTTATGATTATAATGGTATATTATATCACCCACACCCTTTCCCTCTCCCTTTTATTTTATTAAAGAGAACGTTGTTCATGTGGTGTTAATTTATCACCTTAAAAAACAACATGCTCTCTTCTTCCATTTCTACCTTAATATCTGGTCATTAAACAATTTTTATTATTGAAACAGAATATTTTATATATATTATGTTCTATTGTATGTTTTGGAAATAGCCTATGGCCAAATTACTATGTAAAAGTTAAAACGAGTTCGTTGTGATCCAATAACCGCTCAAATTAACCCAAATAATCTTCATTTAATTCTTATCTAATGATTACTCCACATGGATCTAATATAACTCATTATAAAATCATTCAAGATTATGTAATATAATTAATAACATGTAATATCAGTTCTGGATATTTACCCATGATCTACCCAGACATCAATTTAAGAATACAAGTGGACCGCTCAAGAAAACCATGAAAATGAACATCCCCGATCAATGTTTTTAAACTCTATAAGTCATCCAAAGGAACATAATTTGAAATAATGAAACCAGAATGAACCCTATTAATGTATAAAAGGTTCTGGAATTTCTAATTAATGAATATAATGTCATTATACTGGACATTAAAGAGAAGGAGTCATTCGAGTACAAGGTAAGGGGAAATCTCGAACCCAATTTTCTTCCTTTGGGTTCTCCCTCTTTCACTCCATTTTTGATATGGTTACTTCTCAAAGATCATTTGTTCATCATTTCCTTTACTTTTCTGGGATATACATGTTTGTCACTGGTTTTTATGTCCATCAAAATGTTTTCCAAAAGAACTCTTCTTTCATGATCTCACCTTTTACCTCTCATTCAAGGTTGATGGTTCTTGTATCATGTATGCTGTTCCCTCTTTCTTTTGGGAACCAAAAGCTTTTGAATGTGTCATTATGAGATGAAACCAATTCCTTTCCATGGGTTATTTATTTACATGTTTTATATGTGTTCTACGTGGCAAGCATGATAATGATAATGTTATGATGTGATGGGTGCACCCGGAATTATATAGCGCAATATGAATGTTTAAATGTGACAAGTGTGCCCAGAATTATATAGTGCTCCAATGCATTGGGTAAAGTGATGAATCTAAAATGTTAAATGATGTGTGAACAAGATTCTGGCTTTGTTCACAAGTATGTGTGGTAGTTAACCACTAAGACATGATGTTTCATTTTTATGCATTTCCACATTTCATGTTTATTGTTTATGATCCTCTCATGTTAATGATCTTTTGCCTATGTCATGATTATGCTCACCCCATGATGTATTGTTCTTATCTATCCTCTTACTGGGCTTTTAGCTCACCGCTTTTTATTTATATCCTCAGGTGTCTACATGTACTAAGGAGAGGAAAAGTGCCAATAAGAAGCAATAGAAGAAGAAATTAAATGAATGTTTATGCTTAAAGTTGTATTTGTTATGTATGGTCCTAGTTTGCCCAAGAAACTAAACCTCTGGATCCTCCATGTGTAATACTATTATGTTGTTTATCTTTAAAATTATGTAATAGTAATGTAAGAAAAGGCCGGGTCATTATAGTTGGTATTAGAGGAAAGGTTTAGTTAATTTGGGAATTAGGATTAGTAAACCCTAGAGAAAACCTCTAGCATAAGAATAAGTACAAACACATACACAAGAACATTTACCTAGGGATCCCATATGTTATGTTTTTGGTATAATTGTTTAAATGAATAAGTTATTCATGAATTGTTTACTTATGTTTTGTTATATCCTTTTCTATTTTAGAAAATGGTGGGAACCGGGAGAAATCAGGCCAACAACTCTTGCAAGGGCCAATGCAACGATTTCCTGAACGACATCCCCAATGATTTGGGAGGTGGAGTTCACAACTTCATGGCGATCCTTACCCAATTATCTCAGTTTATGAATAATGTCCATAATAACGGGGAACATCATCCTTCACCAAAGAGGGAGAAACTAGCTATCTAATGTTTTATGCGGCAGCGACCACCGACGTTTTGTGGATATTATGATCCAGTAGTTGCGGAACAGTGGGTCAACTCCATGGAGAAGATATTTTCTATTCTTCATTGTTCTGAGACGGAGAAGGTGACTCTAGCCGTTTATCGTCTAGATGGAGAAGCTGATCAATGGTGGGCTTTGATTAAGAACACCAAGCCAAGGGTGGAAATTGAAGAGATGGAATGGGAAGACTTTAAGATAATGTTTCTTAATAAGTACTTCCCAAGAACTCTTTGCACTAAGATGGAGAGAGAATTCATAGATCTGAAGCAAAAATAAGGAGAATCTATCACAAACTATGAAGAAAATTTCACAAGGCTCACAAGGTATGCTTCGGGTTTTGTAATCAACAATGATATCAAAATTGATAGATTCTTTAGTGGATTAAAACCACATCTTCAAAAGGCTCTTGCAATTCAAGACTTTGGGAGTTATGAAGAAGTTGTTTGGTGTTCTCTAAAAGTGGAGATAGTGTTTAGAGAATGGTATCATGGCTATGGTGATAAGAAAAGAAAGATGGAGTTTCAAGCCGGGGGATCTAATGACAATTGTGGGAAGAAAACACAACGACCCACATGCCAAAAATGTGGGAATTTTCACAATGGGAACTGCCTCAAAGGGACGTGGAAATGATTCAAGTGTGGGAAAGAAGGAAACCTTGATCACGAGTGTCGAAAAGACATGAAAAGGAAGGATAATGTAGCTGATGAAAGGAGAGAACCACTTGTGGTTCAATGCTACAACTGTAGGGAGCTAGGGAAATATTCAAACCAGTGCACTAAACCTCGAGTTCTCGAGGGTAATCAGCGCCAACAACCACCAAAGCCAAAGGATCAAGGGAAGACTTATGCCATCACTACTGCGGAGGTGGAACATGATAATGAAGTCATACAAGGTACACTTCCTATTCATTCAAGAAAGGAAAAAGTCTTGTTTGATTCTGGTTCTACGCATTCCTTTATATCTTGCAAGTTTTCTAGAACTATAGAATCGAAGCCCCGGAACCATGAAGTAGAGATATCTGTAAAAACACTAAGTGTTTCAATCATTGCAACCCAAGTGTTTGACTCTTCTCTTATAGTCATATGTGGGAATATTCTTCCAAAAAATCTCGTAATACTTCCCTTGGTGGAATTTGACGCTATAATGGGAATGGATTGGCTCTCGTTATATAGACCACATATCAACTATCAGGAAAAGGAAATATATTTTCATATTCCAAACCATCCCATGCTCCTCTACAAATGCAAGGAAGATCATGAATCTCCTTTGAGAAATCCTTCAATGGTTTGGTTGTTGATTCCCTATGAAGAAGCATACCTCTCCCAAATGATTGAATTGAAGGAAAGTTCTATCCTTGAGGAAATTCCCATCATAAGGGAATATGACAATGTATTTCCCGAAGAGTTACCCAGAATTCCCCCGGATCGTGAGGTGGAGTTATCAATTGAACTCATACCTGGAGCTACTCCTATCTCGAAGTGCCCCTATAGGATGACTCCTATCGAACTAGAGGAGTTAAAGAAGAAGCTGCAAGAGCATTTGGAAAAAGGGTTCATATGCCCTAGTGCATCACCTTGGGGTGAGCCAGTGCTCTTTGTGAAGAAGAAGGATGGAACCATGCGGCTGTGTATCGATTATCGGGAACTCAAAAATATCACCATAAAGAACAGGTATCCTCTCAAAAGGATTGATGACTTGTTTGATCAGTTAAGAGGAGCTCAATACTTCTCAAAGGTGGATCTTAGTTCTGGATATCTTCTGGTGAAGGTGAAGAAGGAAGATATTCAGAAGACTGCCTTCCATACAAGGTATGGGCCCTATGAGTTTTTGGTGATTCCCTTTGGACTTACTAATGCCCCTGAAATATTCTTGGATTTGATGAATAGAGTCTTTAGACATTACCTCGACAAATTTGTGGTAGTGATTATCAATGATATTCTCATCTACTCCAAGAGAAAGGAGGAATATGAAGAACATCTAAGTCTTGTGTTGGAGACATTGATAAAGGATAAGTTGTACACCAAGTTCAGCAAGTGTGACTTTTGGATGAATCAAGTCACGTTCTTGGGACATGTGATCACAAGTGAGGTAATTTCTGTGGATCCTTCAAAGAAAAAGGCAATTGAGGAATGGCCCAGGCCCTATAGTGTCATAGAAATCCATAGTTTTCTTGGATTAGCTGGGTACTATCGACGTTTTGTGAGAAAATTTTCACGATTGTCAAGCCTACTAACTAAGTTAACAAGGAAAGGGGTAAAGTATGTCTGGACGGATGAATGTGAGGGAATCTTCAGGGAGCTAAAGAGAAGGCTGATCACTGCACCTATATTCACACTACCGAAAAGTTGAGAAAGTTTTGTGATATACAGCGATGCTTCAATGAAAGGCTTGGGTTGTGTACTCATGAAAAATGATAATGTGATAGTCTACACCTCATGACCGTTGAAGATCCAGGAGCAGAACTACCCGACACATGATCTAGAGCTGGAAGCCGTGATTTTTGCCTTGAAAATCTGGCGGCACTACCTTTATGGCGAGAAGTGTGACATATACACCGACCACAAGAGCCTAAAGTATATATTCACACAAAAAGAGCTCAACATGCGTCAAAGGAGATGGTTAGAGATAATCAAGTATTATTATTGCTCTATTCACTATCATCCTGGGAAGGCGAACAAGGTAGTCAATGCTCTAAGCAGGAAATAACCTGCTACTCTATCCATGTTGAGGATTGAAAAAGACCCTATCTTCATGGATATGCAAAGGATGGATTTGTGAATCATAAGGGTAGGGGATAAATCATACCTTTCCCAAATGATTGTGCAACCATCCATCCAACAGAAGATTAAGGAAGCACAAAGGGATGATGTGGAGATACAAAAGAGGGTGAATTCAGTAAAGGGGAGCTGCAAGAGTTCTATATCGACGATGATGGTGTGATTCGGTTTGGAACACGACTTTGTGTGCCTTTATCACGTGGGATAAAGAAGGAGCTATTGGATAATGCACATAGCTCAATTTTCTCTATCCATACTGGAAGTACCAAGATGTATCGTGATCTCCGAGAGCACTTCTGGTGGGATAACATGAAGAAGGAGATTGTGGAATATATATTAAGGTGCGTGGTATGTCAGCAAGTTAAAGCTGAGCGGAAAAAGTCCAAAGGTATGATGCAGCCATTTTCTATACCCACGTGGAAATGGGAAAATGTTACTATGGACTTTGTCGCGGGTCTCCCGAAAACATCAAAGGGACATAATGCGATATGGGTTGTGGTTGATCGACTCACCAAGACTGCCCATTTTATCGCTATTCAGGAGGACCTCTCACTTGATCAACTTGCAAGGATATATGTGAAGGAAGTAGTGATATTGCACGATGTTCCACTCTCGATTGTCTCTGATCGTGATCCAAGGTTCACATCTAAGTTCTGGAGGAGCCTTTAACATGCTTTGAGTACTGAATTAAATTTCAGCACGGCCTATCACCCCCAAACTGATGGCCAGTTTGAAAGGACTATTCATACACTTGAAGATATGCTAAGAGCCTACTCTCTGGAATTCAAAGGTGGTTGGGATCAGCATCTCCCATTGGTTGAGTTCTCATACAACAATAGATTCCACTCGAGTATTCAGATGGCTCCGTATGAATCTCTTTATGGGAAGCGATGTAGAACTCCAACCTATTGGGATGGAGTTGGAGAACGAAAGCTACTTGGTCCCGATCTTGTTCAAGAGATGACAAAGAAGGTTCAAGTCATCCAGAAACAAATCAAAGCTGCTCAAAGTCGGAAAAAGAGCTATGCTGACAACCGTCGAAGGGACTTGGAGTTCGACGTAGGAGATAAAGTCTTCCTTCGAATATCTCCATGGAAGAGAGTCATGCGATTCGGGAAGAAAGGGAAGCTAAGCCCAAGGTACAATGGCCCCTTCGAGATCCTTGACCGCATATGAGTTGTGGCCTATCTTCTGGAACTTCCACCGAATATGGCTCATGTCCATGATGTGTTTCATGTATCACTACTGATGAAGTACACACTAGACCCCTCACATGTACTAAACTCAGAGGTGGTACAGTTGGAAGATGATCTCTCCTATGAGGAGCAGCTGGTAAAAATTCTGGACCGAAGTGATAAGGTTCTACGCAACAAGACAACCCGCCTTGTCAAACTGTTGTGGAGGAACCATAAGTTTGAGGAAGCAACTCGGGAACCAGAAGAGGCAATGAAGGATAAGTACCCTCACCTGTTTGTGTAAAGTGAAATTTCGGGGGTGAAATTTCTTAAGGGGGGAAGAATGTAACGACCCAAAGTTTTTCAATGGAAAATTCCCTTCGTATATTTATGTCATAAAAACACAAAATAATGAACTAAAAAGTGATAAGTGACCTTTAAACATAATTTTGTCACCCCTATGTTTGGAATTTTAAAAATCCGATATACACGGTTGTGTTCAAGATAGTTTTTAGAGTCTAATGAAACAAAAATAATTTTTGGTGAATAGTAAACTACCATTATGAATAGTAACCAACCCTTAGGAATAGTAATATGACCCTTATGAATAGTAAATAAGAGTAACATTACCTATGAATAATAAAATAAAATTTAGACAACTTAGAAAGTGACAATTTGACCTTAGTAAACGTTTTTGGTATTTTATAAGTCAAAAATAATTAATTATAATTAATTAATTAATTTAAAAGAATATTTATTCCCCTAAAATGTACTAATAAATTATTGATTCAATTTCTAATAGTTTTTAGATAACTTTATAAGACCCTACGTAATTTTTGAAAGAACTACAAAATCAGTTTTAATTTTAAAAACTGTTTTTATGTAAATTATGATTTTATTTAAATATTAAATTAATAATATTTAGAAAATTATTTTTGAAAAATGGACTTCATTTTTGGATTCTACACTTCGAAAAATGGTTGGGGTAATGTTTTGGGATTTTTCTGAGATACTTGAATTTTTGGTGAATAGTAGAATACATTAATTTACCATATAAATACATTTTAATTAAAACCCACTATTCTTGACATCACAAGTGATGTAAGCACCCAAATCCAGAACTCACATGTCTTATTTACTATTCTTAGCCATCCAAGACTCACTATTCCTTGTCTTAGGTGAAATTAATAAACTAAACAATTTTATATTAAGCAAACCCCTCTCCCCTCCACTATAAAAGCCACCCTTCACTCCCTCTTTTCCTCACACCTCTCAAGCTCCAAGCCTTCTCTAAACTCTACCCAAACACCTTCCCTAGCCCCCCCCCCCCCACGTCCAAAATCATCTGCTCTCATCCAAAGACCAAGACTAGCTTCTTTAACGAGGTTCTCAAGAGGAAGATTCTAAAGGTAATTTCTCTCCCTATTCTCCTTTAATTTCCTTTCAAGTTCAAGTTTCTTTCTTGATCTCTCCCTACCTATCTTCATCCAAATTGTTTTTTAACTCCATTATTATACATATAATGTAATTTTATGATTCTAATGGTATATTATATCACCCCACATCCTTTCCCTCTCCCTTTTATTTTATTAAAGAGAACGTTGTTCATGTGGTGTTAATTTATCACCTTCAAAAACAACATGCTCTCTTCTTCCATTTCTACCTTCAGATCTGGTCACTAAACCATTTTTATGGTTGAAACAGAATATTTTATATATATTATGTTCTATTTTAAGTTCTGGAAATATCCTATGACCAAATTACTAAGTAAAAGTTAAAACGAGTTCGTTGTGATCCAAAAACCGCTCAAATTAACCCAAATAATCATCATTTAATTCTTATCTAATGATTCATCCACATGGATCTAATATAACTCATTATAAAATCATTCAAGCTTCTGTTATATCATTAATAACATGTAATATCAGTTCTGTATATTTACCCATGATCTACCAAAACATCAATTTAAGAATACAAGTGGACCGCTCAAGAAAACCATGAAAATGAACATCCCCGATCAATATTTTTAAACTCTATAAGTCATCCAAAGGAACATAATATGAAATAATGAAACCATAATGAAACCTATTAATGTATAAAAGGTTCTGGAATTTCTAATTAATGAATATAATGTCATTATAAAAGACATTAAAGAGAAGGAGGCATTCGATTACAAGGTAAGGGGAAATCTCGAACCCAATTTTCTTCCTTCGGGTTCTCCCTCTTTCACTCCATTTTTTATATGGTTACTCCTCAAAGATCATTTTTTCATCATTTACTTTACTTTTCTGGGATATACATGTTTTTCACTGGTTTTTATGTCCATCAAAATGTTTTCCAAAAGAACTCTTCTTTCAAGATCTCTCCTTTTACCTCTCATTCAAGGTTGATGGTTCTTGTATCATGTATGTTGTTCCCTGTTTCTTTTGGGAACCCAAAGCTTATGAATGTGTTATTATGAGATGAAACCAATTCCTTTCCATGGGTTATTTATTTACATGTTTGATATGTTTTCTATGTGGATATCATGATAATGATAATGTTATGATGTGACGGGTGCGCCTAGAATTATATAGCGCAATATGAATGTTTAAATGTGATGGGTGTGCCCGGAATTATATAGCTCTCCAATGTATTGGGTAAAGTGATGAATCTCATGAGTAAATGTGAAATTATGTGTGAACAAGATGCTAGATTTTTTCACAAGTATGTGTGGTAGTTAACCACTAAGAGATGATGTTTCATTTTTATGCATTGCCACATTTCAAGTTTATTGTTTATGCTCCTCTCATGTTCATGATCTTTTTCCTATGTCATGATTATTCTCACCCCATGATGTATTGTTCTTATCTATCTTCTTACTAGGATTTTAGAACACCCCTTTTTATGTATATCCTCAGGTTGCTACATGTAATAAGAAGAGTAAAAGTTCCAATAAGAATAAATAGTATAAGAAATTAAATGAATGTCTATGATTAAAGTTGTATTTGTTATGTATGGTCCTAGTTTTCCCAAGACACTAAACCTATGGATCCTCCATGTGTAATACTATTATGTTTTTTATCTTTGAAATGATGTAATAGTAATGTAAGAAAAGGTTGGGTCACTATATTCTTCCCTAGGTTGTGATGGCTTGAGACGACCTTACACCCAAGACTATTCGGGTAGGTTTCGATTGGGGTGGTTTAGCCCAAGACTCTTCGGGAAAGTTTTACTATTTCCAAAGAACCTTTGGGATGAGGCCCAGGTGTGTGTAGGTAGGATACGTGGTTGTGAGGCCCAGGTGTGTGCAGGTGGGATACGTGGTTGTGAGGCCCAGGTGTGTGCGGGCGGGATACGTCATTGTGAGGCCCAGGTGTGTGCGGGTGGGATACGTGGTTGTGAGGCCCAGGTGTGTGCGGGTAGGATACGTCGTTGTGAGGTGAAAGTGTGTGTGGCCGGGAAGAGTGTTGTAGCGCCAGGACGTTCGCTGTAAGGAAGAGTAGCTAGCTAGTGGGGTGAAAAGGTACGGGGTACCCAATACTCTTGTTCTTTTATACTACTACCTGTTGTGATTGTGTTTTGGTGAGTGTAGATGGTGAGGTTGGGTGGATATAATTCCTTTCTAGGTTTCTTCTATTGTTCTCAAGGGACAATAGGATGTCTCCCCACTTGTGTACGAGCGCATTAGGTTTCCCTACTGAGTATACCTATATTCTCACCCTATGTTTACTTTCAAGTTTCCAGGAGGACTTCCCGGGCCGTGCGGGACCCTACTAGTCAGGACAGTCGGAGTTGCTGCATTTTTCTGTACTTGTTTATTTTGGTATTGTACTTTTCAGCTTTCTTGCACTTGTACCTTGTTTCAGAACTATTTAAACATGCATGTGGGATTGGTTTGGGTTTATTTCTATACACTTTTTCTTTTCCTTTTTGGTGGTTGACTTGTCCTATTTCTCGATCTTAAATAATAAAAAGGGAAATTCCTCCCATATTTGTGAAAAATCATACCCTTGGTGCTACTCGCCACCCTGGGGCCTACTGGAGGCAGGACTCGGGGGGTCATTATCTCTCTTTCACCATTTCCAGCTCAGGAGGGGAATCTTTGGTGGGAGGGGGTCATGACAGAATGGTATCAGAGGTGATGGTTGAGAGATAGGATGGAGTCTGGAGTTAGGCTCAATGAGGATTGCATGGGATGGTAGGGAAACAGTGTTGGTTAATCTTGGTGCGTGACATAGTCCATGGAAGACCGGCTAGGACACAAGATTTTAGAGCCCCCCCGTGATCCGATGCAAGGACTCTGAGACTACTGAACGACCAAGTGAGACTACATTGATTGCAGGGTAGAGACCCTAGGTAAGGTACATGCATCATCATGATTGTGTTTTACTTGATTTGGGTGTTCTGGGAAAGAAATTGAATAAAATGATAAAACGAAACCCTGCAAAATTTCCTTACTACTTGGGCTTAGGTGATCTTGGTTTACCGTACAACTATGGCACATGGACGTCATCCCTGGGTGACTCAGACGGTGGAGGCCCAGTAGATCCAGGCAGTCGATCAGTTGAGGATTGACCGATAGGAGGAAGATAGCCAGTGGCAGAAGACTCTCCATTCTTTCCAGCGACGACCCCTCAAGAAGTACGAGGGTAGTACTTTAGATACAGAGACGGAGGGGAGGCTTGAGGAGCTAGGGATCGCTTTTACCTTGATCCGTGCTCCGAGGGAGTACTGGGTTCCCCTAGCAGTCAGTCATCTGAGAGGTGCGGCGCGACAGTGGTGGACGCTCTACCTCAAAGAGAGGATAGAGGCAGAGGTTCTGTGGGCTGAATTTGAGAAGGAATTTTGAGAGGAATTACTTTCTTCCATGATCAAGGCGGATAAGCGGCTGGAGTTACTCTCCATCCAGCAGGGGAGTATGTTTGTACGAGAGTTGGGGATCATGTTCAAGGATTTCCTACGCTTTTCTCCGAATATATTTCCGGATGAGGACTCTCTGGTGAGATGTTTAGAGGAGGCACTTCATCCTTCGCTCCAGTATGCTTTCACCACCTTGACCCTTCCAACGTACTTGGTGGTACAGAAGAAGACAGAGGTTTTAGAGAGGATGAACTCACTGGGAGGTGCACCATGTGAGGGGTTTCAACCAGGTTTGTCGAAGGGGAAGGTAGTCAGTAGAAGGTCTCCTGTGATGGGACCCTCCAGGTTCAGGCCAGTGGGGAACATGCCCCCGCAGTTCCAGTTCAGATCTTCAGGTCCTCGTACCTTTTCCACGAGCCCAGGACTGAAGTGTTTTCTTGTGGAGGTTTCGAGCACATTCAGAGTCAGTTCCCGACCTAAGCTCAGTACGGTGGAGGTGGGCAGGTTCAGTGCCCACCTCAGCAGCACCAGTTGTCGGTGAGGCCCTTTCAGCAGCAGCAGGACCATGATCCTCTGAGGGCAGACTTTGCGATAGGAGGCCGACATCAGGGTGCTCCTCAGGGACCTCGACCAGGGTGTGGTCGGGGAGGTGGACGACATCAGAGAGGAAGAGGTTCTGGGTGTGGACAGTTGAATGCAGTAGAGTTGGAAGCTCCAGCAGGACTAGAGGTGGTATAAGGTAGGATTTGTTTGTTCAGAACTCTCGTTTCTGCTTTGTTCGATTTAGGAGCATCGCACTCCTTTGTTGCACCTGGTCTATCCCACACTTTGGGACTAGACGTAGAGAGTCTTTCCTTACCACTAGTGCTGAGTAAACCAGTTGGAGGCCAGCCCAGTGTATCTTGTCTTTTCCGGGGATATGGGCTGATGTTGGGACCACATCGATATAGTGGGGATATTCGTTTTCTACAGATGCAGCCATATGATGTCATCCTAGGCACTGACTGGTTGTTTTCTATTAGTTCCATTATCGACTGCTTCTAGAGAAGAGTCATGTTCTCTGACATGGAAGGGCAGCATGTAGATTTTGTTGGTGAGAGGAACTATCAGGTGGGAAGCCGGCGTGTGGAGACTCTCCTTTATTTGTTAGGAGGGTTATCAGTGGTTCCAGCTGATATAGAGATGGTGGATGTCCCAGAGGTTGTTGGGGAATTCCTCGATTTTTTTCTCGAGGAGGTTGTGACTCTACCCCCCCAATGTGATGTTATATTTGGGATAGACTTACAGCCTGGTGCCCATCTAATTTCAATGGTCCCTTATCGGATGGCACCTTTAGAGTTGCGGGAGTTTCGGATTCAGATTGATGATCTGATGGAGAAGGGTTTTGTTCGACCCATCGTGTCTCCATGGGGTGCTCCAGTTTTGTTCGTAAAGAAGGTAGATGGTGGCATCAGGATATCCATAGACTACCGAAGGTTGAATAAGGTAACGGTCAAGAACCTTTACCCCCTTCCATGGATAGATGATCTCTTCGACCAGCTGAGGGGAGAAGGTTGGTTTTCTAAGATTGATCTATGATCGGTATATCATCAACTGAGGGTGAAGGATAGTGAAATCTCGAAGACTGCTTTCAGGTGCAGGTATGTGCACTTTGAGTTTGTAGTGATTCTGTTTGGAGTTACGAATGCACCAGCTGTGTTCATGGGACTTATGAACTTTGTCTTCCGAGAGTTTCTGGACTGTTTTGTCGTTGTGTTTATCAATGACATCCTGATCTACTCAAGATCATAGGAGGAGAATTTTGAGCATCTCAGGGCAGTCTTGTAAGTCCTTCGACACCACCAGCTTTATGGGAAATTGTCGAACTGTAAGTTCTTGACGCAATAAGTACACTTCGTTGGGCACGTGGTGTCTCATCATGGAGTGTCAGTGGACTCGTCGAAGGTGGAGGAAGTTATTTCTTGGGCAGCACCCAAGAGCATAGAAGAAGTTCATAGTTTCGTAGGGTTTGCAGGTTACTATCGGAGGTTCATTTTGGACTTCTCTCGAGTTGCTGCTCCATTGAAATCTTTGACTAGGAAGAACCAGGTCTTCCTATGGACCGAGCAGTGCCAGAAGGCTTTCGACTACCTGAAGGAGAAGTTGGTTAGTGCTCCCGTATTCAGGTTTCCAGAGGAAGGGTTATTGTATGAGGTGTTTTGTGATGCTTCTGTCCTTGGTCTGGGGTGCGTGCTGATGCAGAAGAAGGGAGTGATCTGTTATGGGTCTAGGAATTTGCGCCCTCACGAGTGTAACTATGCCACCCATGACCTGGAGCTTATAGTAATAGTGTTCGCACTGAAGTTGTGGTGACATTACAACTTTGGGGAGTGCTTTGTGGTCTTCTCAGATCACAAGAGCATGTGTTATATCTTCTCTCAGCGTGACCTGAACATACGGCAGAGGAGATGGGTCGAGTTCCTCCAAGACTATGACTTCGACATCTCTTACACTGAAGGTAAGGGAAACATTTTGGCTGATTCCCCGAGCAGGAAGTCGCATAAGGAAGTGGTTCAGGAATCCACTGATGCTTGGAAAGAGATGGGAGAGTTGGCTGCCTTGCACTTGGATGCCAGTGTAGAAGGTGTTAGAGGCTGTTTGTTTCAAATGACGGTGCAGTCCTCTTTGTTGAAGCAGGTGGAAGAGTCTCAGTGGGGGGACTCCGAGGCAGAAGTAATGCGGGATTGTGTCGATCAGGGAAACGCTCCAGAGGGATGGTCAGAGGAAAGCTGAAAGCGGATGCATTTCCATGTAAGGTTGTTTGTTCCGGAGGCGATGCATGAGGTAGTTCTCTGTGACTTCCATAGCTCAGCCTTGGCGGTACATCCAAGAGTTTAAAAAATGTACCGAGGCCTGAGGGAACAGTTTTGGTGGCCCGGGGTGAAAGGGGTAGTGGCAGAGTTTGTGGCTAAATGCCTAGTGTGTCAGCAAGTGAAGGCTGAACACCGTGTTCCCAGTGGTTTGTTGCATCCTTTAGATGTCCCCGAGTGGAAGTGGGATGACATCTCAATGGACTTCGTCATGGGACTACCCAAAGCTCAGGGTGGTTTTGATTCTATCTACGTAGTGGTCGATCGTCTGATGAAATCAGCTCACTTCTTAGCAATTAAGGATTCGGGCCCGGTGAGTACCTTAGCAAATAGGTACGTAGAGGAGGTGGTGCGTTTTCATGAGTTCCGAAGACTATCATCTCAGATCGGGATACTCGGTTTACCTCATGAGTCTGGAGGGTGTTACAGTATGATTTTGGCACCCATCTACGGCTTAGCACTGCTTTCCACCCCCAGATCGATGGGAAGATAGAGCAAACTATGCAGACGTTGGAGGACATGCTACGAGCATGCGTTCTAGATTTCAGAGGATCATGGGTACGACACTTGCCTTTATGAGATTTTGCCTACAACAACAGCTTCCACTATACTATTTTCATGGCACCATTTGGGGCTTTGTATGGAAGACCATGTCATTCACCCATTTGCTGGGTAGAGGTTGGTGAGATAGGTGCTCTTGGGCTAGAGGTAGTGCAGAGCACCACAGAGATTGTCCAGCTTGTACGTGAGAGGATGAAAGTGGCTCAAGACCAACAGAAGTCTTATTCTGATCACCGAAGGAGGCCCTTGGAGATTGAGGTGGGATATCATGTGTTCTTGAAGGTTTCCCCTAGACGGGGGCAGCAGAGGTTTGGGAAGGGGAGTAAGCTCTCCCCTAGGTTCATTGGACCTTTTGAGGTGCTGAGGCGAGTCAGCGAGGTGGCATATCAGCTTGCCCTGCCACCTTAGTTGGAGAAGGTTCATGACGTCTTCCACGTCTCTCAGATTCGTTGGTACTTACACGAATACTCTCATGTTATCGACTAGGGAGAGTTAGATATGGGAGATGACATGACCTTCGAGGAATGACCAGTCAGAATTGAAGATCGTAAAGAGAAGGTGCTCTGTGGACGAACCATTCCCTTGGTTCATGTGTTGTGGAGGCATGGTAGCCTCAATGAGAGCACATGGGAGTGGGATACCTAGATGCACGCTCAGTAACTGGAGTTGTTTTTACTTGTGATTGCTTTGTTCTTCTAAGATTTGATTTGATGTTATACCGTGTACCTTTGATATATGGAATGCTTGGCTTGTCGGTTATGAGACCTTTTGTTTCCTTGTTCTCCAGAAGTGTGTAACATATCCGGGAATGTGGGGAAGGTAAAAACCAGATCCTTAATCGAGACGCATTAACGCAGATGCGCTTGAACCCGTGTAGGCGAGTCAGTGCCACCTAAAGAGGATAATATCTCGACATAGGAAATGGAATTTTTCCAAAACCACGTGTTCGGGCAGTGTGTGGGTTGTGTGGTGTTGGGGGTAGTGTGAGTTGAAAAATCATAATGTATGGAAGTGGGGAGACCAGATTGTTAATCGAGATGCATTAATGAGGATGCGATTAAACCCGTCCAGGCGAGTCAGTGCCGCCTAAAGCGGATAATATCTCAACATAGGAGAAGGAATTCCTAACACCTATAATTAGGGTTGATGGTTGGGTTCTTGTTATAACGAGGGCCATATGAGGCATCTTGTCGGGTTCCTCTGGGTTGGCTTTTGAATTCTCGGGGACGAGAATGTTTTAAGAGATATCTAATGTAATGGATCAGACCTCTCCGGCCCATTACTTTGTCAAAAAGAGGGTCTTGAAGTGTTATGGAGGGTAAAATGGACTTTTCCCACATTTTTTCAGAATTTTGAAACTACACGCCAAGTAGTGTGAGTACACGCCATGTACCCCCTCACCGGGTATACCCCGTGTTGAAGGACGTGTCCTTACCATGTGAAATAATTGGGTACATGCCATGTACCCCAAACTACACGCAGTGTAGTCCCTCCCTGCGTACATGTTACCCTCAAACCGTGTGTTGACCAGTCCATGGCCGTGTGCCATGTGGGAGTCGTGTCCTTACCATGTGAAATAAATTAGTACACGCCGTTTAGTCCCTCCCCGCGTACACGTTACCCTCAAACCGTGTGTTGACCAGTCAACGGCCGCGTACCGCGTTGAAGGCCGTGTTGGAAGCCGCGTGGTGGCCGCGTAAAATGGCCAAGTACACACCGTGTACCATAAAGTACACATCGTGTACTTTTGTTTTTGACGCCAATAAAAGGAGGGGTCCCCTCCTCATTTTCAACACACCCCTCTCCTCCCCTTTCCTCTGAGCAGAGCTCTCCCAAGAGACTCGAAGGCTCCATTTTCATCCATAACTTCTTCGTCCGAGCTCCGATTTATGATCTGTCAGCGGCCATGGGATTGTAACGAGGAGGCGGAACTTCTGAGCTTGGATCCGTTGCCTTTCCTTCAACCTTTCCTTCCCAGATTCCACCCGAGGAGGTTTGGTCGGGTTTTGACAGAAGTGACAGACACCGACGAATGTCTTCTAAAGTTGATATGGGGGAGCGTTGTGATCCGAACCTGTTGAGGTAGGGATCTTACCTTCGTCTATCTAATTTTGTGTATCATGCAGGGTGGGTACCCTCTTGTTTTTCATGAGAACCAGTTGAACCATTAAACGAAGATAATAACTGGTTAAATAAAGGGGATGGTGAATTTGTTATGTTTATCTTTGTATATCCTATAATATTATGTTGTGAATTGAATAGGCTTATGCCTACTGAAAATCCCGGTCATTGGGTATAGCATCCCACCATTTTATAACATAAACTTTCATTACATTACACAAAACTGAGGATATTTAAGGTCTAGTGTCTTGGAAACCAGGAACATAATACATGAAAACAACATAAAACATTCTTCTTAAACACTTGAAAGGCTTCTCCTTAAGTTCATCCTAGGTTCATTACTGCATCTCATAACCTGGGAACATACATCAAAATAAAGGGTGAGCAGATGGCCCAGTAAGGGAAACAAGAGGAACATTTTACATGTGAACTTGAGATACTTCAATAAGGACATGAAAAGAACTTTAAGACATGAGAAAGAAATCATGAGGCATTTCATAATAAAAATAACATTTTCCATAACTTGAAGATGTGGCTAAATCATTTAATATAGACAATCATGAACATATCACCAAGGTCCATCCCTAAGGTGTCATTTGAAAATTACCAAGGTTATTCACCAAGGTATCGTGAAAATTGTAATCTCTAGTGGTTACATCATTACCCAATCCATTGTAGCGCAGTCAGGGAGAAACCTTAAATTTTCATTTATTATCATGTGATCCACATATATCATCATCAAACATTTCATAAATAACCCACATAGCATAAAATAAATGGGTTTCATTTCATAATCATAACGTTTAAAAAACTGCTTTAAAGACATGATCTTTACGGCACTTTAAACCCACGGAAGGGAAAGTGGGTCTCATGTATGTAAATCCCAGAATTTAAAATAGAACATTTTGATATATATGTGAATACCCTTGTAGAAATAATAGCTTTGAGTATTCACTTTATAACATAAAAAAAATTTGAGAAAAGAGAGAGAGGCATTTTGAGACGAAAATTCTGCAGCATAACGACTATGTTTCGGGGTTTTAGAAAACATTGAAAAGAGAGAGGACATGGGTCACCCACTCATAAATGATCCATAAAACAGTAAGGGTACAAAATAAGAAAGATATATGGACATGGTAATGAAATTTGAAGCACATACCATTTGAAATGAAAAACATGGAAGGAAGACAAAAATTAGATTTCTGTTATGAAAATTCGGCAGCCTAACAGCGTCACTTAAACTTCAATAAAAATAATTGACAAGATCAAATAGGGTCCCTCATCATATGATCATAAGAGATCAGTATGATAGATATAGAGATCATACCCCATCATAAAAAAGGAACTTGAAAGACTTGAAATGAAAATTGAACTTGAAAAATGAAAAGGGTGAAAGAATCCCTTAAAAATTCGGCAGCCTAACGGCGTCACTTAAACATTCATAAAACGAAATTATGAGAGTAAGAGGGGATCTCTCATCATATAAAAATGAAAAGGGAAGTAAGAGGAATATAGAAGAACATCCTCTCACATAATAACATTGAGCATAAAATGAATGACATAAAAAGGATTACATGAAAAGAAAGAGAGAGGTCAGATCCCTTACCTTAAAATGTGACTCTTGAAACTCAAAGGTTTGGACCTTGAGGGCTTGGGGGAACCTTGGGAGGACTCCTTGGGTGGTAAGGATACCTGAACTTTGTTGGGGGAGAGTTGGGAGTGAAAACTAAAGGAGGAAAGGGTGGGTATTTATAGGGAAAGTGAGGAAACAAGGCAATAATGGCCAAGGGACACCTCACTAGTGGTTTTGGAAAAACCATGGGCTTGCCCATGGTATTTGCCAATGGTATTGGCCACTTGGGACACCTCATACCTTATCTTACTATTAATAATTCGACCATATTGAATATATACCTAATACATCATTTAATTATGTCATTAAACACCCATAACTTAAAAACTATATTTTCACTATTCATCAAAAATCCAACTTTCTCAGAATATTCCCAAAATTTCACCTTAAACCAAATATCAATGCTATGATTTCAAAAATGAAATCCATTTTATAAAAATAATTTTCTAAATATTTTTAATTTAATTTTTAAATAAAAACACTATTCATCGAAAATTCATTTTTTTCAGAAAAATCCCCAAAAATTACCTTAACATAATATCGATGCTCTGTGTTAAAAAATAAAGTCATTTTTATAAAAATAATTTTCTAATTATTTTTAATTAAATTTTTAATTAAAAAACACTATTCATCCGGAAAAACTAATACTTGACTAACAATTTATGAAACCGTTATTTACCCATTTTATTGAATCACATTACTTAATCTAGGTGTCCAAATTATATTAAAACTTTCTTTGAGTGAAATTACTAATCCATTTGGTCACATTACTAATCCTAAGCGTAAAATCACTATTCATAATTTACTATTCATCAAAAATTAAGTTGATCTTATTAGACTCCAAATTCCTTACTGAACACTTTTGTAGAAGACCATTTTTTGAAAATCATTACACCTCATTAGTTATTTAGGGTTTACATAAATGTTTTAAAATATCCTTTTTTCAAAAATTCATCAATAAAATATATCCTAAAATTATCTGGACAAAAGAAAATCCACAAACATCACTAAATGATGATATCTCAAATTATTCACCGAAAGGATTACACAAAGAAGCTAGGGTCTCATCACATATCCCCTTATAAAACCGGCATAGGACCTAAGTGTAAGGTGTGCTATGGTGAGAGAATCTATGGGAGGCTCAGATAACATTTCCCTATTAGTAATCTCTACTAACTTGAACATCTCTCGTAGGCGTTTCCATTCAAGCTTGACACGCTGGAGTTCGGCTTGGGCTTGGTCCAAAGCGAAGCCCACAGATGCTACCTCCTTCCCAAGCTCTGATAAGTGGGATTCATAAGGGTCGAGTCTACTAGATGAAGCCATCGAATCCTCTTTCTGCATTAACCATTAACATCTTATTAAATATTTAATAGTAAGTTAATATAATACTCAAAAATATTGGGTCGTTACATTCTCCCCCCCTTAAGAAATTTCGTCCCCGAAATTTACACTTGAGGCCTAGTCCAAAAGGTGAGGGTACTTTTGCTTTATTGTTTCCTTAGGCTCCCAAGTCGCTTCTTCATATTTATGATTCCTCCACAACACTTTCACAAGGTGGGTAGTCTTGTTTCGTAGGACCTTGTCTCTACGGTCCAAGATCTCCACTGGCTGCTCCTCATAAGAGAGGTCATGTTCCAGTTGTACCACCTCTGGGTTCAGTACATACGAAGGGTCAGGTATGTACTTCCTCAAGAGAGATACATGGAAGACATCATGAACTTGAGCTAGGTTTGGTGGAAGTGCTAGACGATAGGACACTGCTCCTATGCGATCAAGGATTTCATAGGGGCCAATGTACCTAGGGCTGAGCTTCCATTTCTTCCCAAACCGCATGACTCTCTTCCATGGAGAAATTCGAAGGAAGACTTTGTCACCAACACCAAACTCCAAGTCCCTTCGACGATTGTCAGCATAGCTCTTCTGCCAACTCTGAGCTGCCTTTATGTGTTGTTGGATGGCATGAACCTATTCCGTCATCTCTTGCACGAGATCGGGCCCAAGAAGCTTCCTCTCACCAGTTTCATCCCAACAAGTAGGAGTTCTACACCGCTTTCCATACAAAGCTTCATAGGGTTCCATCTGAATACTCGCATGGAAGCTGTTGTTATAGGAGAACTCCACTAATGGGAGGTTCTGATCCCATCCACCCTTAAATTCCATTGAGCGTAATCTCAACATGTCTTCGAGTGTCTGAATAGTCCTTTCATATTGACCATCAGTTTGAGGATGATAGGCCGTACGAAAATTCAATTCAGTATTCAGAGCATGTTGAAGACTTCTCCAGAATTTTGATGTGAATCTTGGGTCATGATCAGATACGATGGATAGTGGTACCCCATGCAGCCTTACCACTTCCTTCATGTATATCTTGGCAAGATGATCCAGAGAGAAATCTTCCCGAATAGAGATAAAATGGGCTGTCTTGGTGAGACGGTCCACAATAACCCATATCGCATTGTTTCCTTTGGATGTTTTTGGGAGACCAGTTACAAAGTCCATAGTGATATTATCCCACTTCCATACTAGTATGGGTAGCGGTTGTAATACCCCCTTAGGAAGTTGTCGTTCTGCCTTTACTTGCTGACACACCAGGCACCTTGTAGTGTAATCAGCAATCTCCCTCTTCATGTTATCCCACCAATAATGATCACGAAGGTCTCTATACATCTTAGTGCTTCCTGGATGTTTAGAGAAAGTAGAGCTATGAGCTTCATCCATCAGTTATTTCGTTATCTCCGCAATAGATGGAACACATAATCTTGTACGAAATTTCAATACACCTTCTTGATCAATACTGAAATCAGGGAACTTCCCATCCTTTACAGCCTCCAACTTCTCCTACAGCAAAGGATCTTCTTTTTGAGCATTCTTGATCTTCTCTAGTAATGAAGGTTGAGAAATCATTTGGGATAGGGTTGATGATGTCCCTTTCCTTATAATTCCCATGTCCAATTTTACTAGATCTTTAATCAAGGGATCCCCTAGGATCCTCATTGTTTCCAGAACAACAGGATCTTTCCTACTTAACGCATCCGCGACTTTGTTTGCTCTTCCAGGGTGATAATGAATTGAACAATCATAGTCTTTAATAATCTCCAACCATCTCCTTTGTCTCATGTTCAATTCTTTCTGGGTGAAAATATACTTTAGACTTTGGTGGTCAGTGTATATATCACATTTCTCCCCATAAAGATAGTGCCTCCATATCTTTAGAGAAAAAACAACTGCCGCCAGCTCTAGATCATACGTAGGATAATTCTGCTCATGAATCTTCAACTGTCGAGATGCATAATCAATTACCTTGTCATTTTGAATGAGGACGCACCCAAGCCCTTTCAGAGATGCATCGCTAAAAATAACGAATCCTTCTCCGATAGAGGGTAGTGTTAACACAGGTGCAGTAACCAATCTCTTCTTCAGCTCTTGGAAACATTCCTCGCATTCCTTTGTCCAGATGAACTTAACCTCTTTTCGAGTCAACTTGGTTAGTGGATTAGAAAGTCGTGAAAAGTTTTTCACAAACCTCCTATAATATCCCTCTAAACCAAGGAAACTACGAATCTCAATTACTGTTGTGGGTTGAGGCCACTCCTCCACAACCATTTTCTTTGCAGGGTCAACCGAGATTCCTTCATTGGTTACGATGTGCCCCAAGAAAGCCACTTGCTGTAACCAAAACTCACACTTGCTGAACTTCCCAAAGAGCCTCTCCTTCCACAGAGTTTTCAATATAACCCTTACATGATCTTCATGCTCCTCACGATTTTTTGAATATATCAAAATATCATCAATAAAAACTTCCACAAAGTTATCAAGGTAGTCCTTAAATACTCTATTCATCAAATCTATGAAAATAGCAGGAGCATTAGTCAAGCCGAAAGGAATAACATTAAACTCATAATGCCCTTATCTTGATCGGAAGACAGTCTTTGGAATATCTTCCTTCTTCACCCTCAGTTGATGATAACTAGACCGAAGGTCAATCTTATAGAACAATTGAGCCCCACTAAGTTGGTCAAATAAATCATCAATTCTTGGAAGAGGGTATCTGTTCTTCACTGTGATCCTGTTCAGTTCTCTATAATCAATGCATAGCCGCATTGATCCATCCTTCTTCTTCACAAAGAGAACTGGTGCCCCCCAAGTAGACACACTCGGTCGGATAAACCCCTTCTCCAACAAGTCTTGGAGTTGTTTCTTTAACTCTTCTAGCTCCAAATTTTCCATTCTATATGGAGTCTTTGATATCGGTTGAGACCCAGGTACAAGTTCAATGGAGAACTCTACCTCTCTTTCTGGGGGAGGTCCAGGTAACTCCTCAGGAAATACATCCTTGTATTCCTGAACAATCGGAACATCTTCTATTTTTATGCTCCCTTTTCCTTCATCATAATCACCGATTAACTCCATAAAGAAAGCTATAGGAGGTGCTTCTAGATAGGGATCAGTTCGGGATATCTCTCCTTGGAAGATAACTGTAGGTCGTTTATTCAAGACTACTGAGATTTCCTTACTTCTGCATTTGATCTTAGCATTATACTTTGAGAGCCAGTCCATCCCTAGTATAATGTTGAATTCCAACATGGGAATGACTACTAGATTTGAGATAAGATTGTGCTCACTAAAGTAAACACTAGAGTCTCTAAACACTGTTGATGCATGGATAATCCCACTTGGAGTCTTGACTGACAACTCTACCTCTAGCAGTTCGGGGATTGATTCTATATTCCTTGAAAACTTGGAGGAAATAAAGGAATGCGTAGAACCAGAATCAAATAAAGTACTTGCTAGTTTTGAGAGTACAACAAGAGTACCTGCTACCACATCATTCGGAACTTCAACTTCAGTTATTGTGATAGTGAAAGCACGACCTTGCTCCCTTGGCCTCTGCTGAGGTTGACGGTGATTCCCCTCCACCGCCCTCAGATTTGGACATTGATTAGAAAAGTTCCCAAGCTGTCCACACTTGAAGCATGTGACTTCGGGTAGGGCCAGAACCATCTTTCCTCTGTCGTTAGTGTTGGGAAGTTGAGGCTTCACATCACTACGACAATTCCGATAAATATGGCCTTCTTTTCCACACCTATAGCACTTACCACTTCCAATCAAGCGGTTCCCCGAATGCTTCTTCCCACATTTATTGCATGTGGCATGTTCCATATGCTTTCCACCTCTTTCCTGATCAAAACTTCTTCCCAGGCTTGGTTATAGAGTTCTCTTCTTCCCATTATATTTGTGAGACCACTGTGTCTCCCCAAACTCTAGTTCAACTTTCATGGCACTTCGAACTATTTCTTCATAGCTATCATAGTCCATGTTGGCTAGATTCTTCCGCAGATGAGGTCGTAGTCCACCAAAGAATCTATCAAACTTCCCATTAGGATCCATGACAAAGCTTGAGGTATAACAGGAAAGCCTTGTGAAGTTCATCTCATAGGTTCCATCTGATTCATTCTCCTTTTGCTTCAGCTCGAGAAATTCTTTCTCCATTACCGTTCTCATCGAACGAGGGAAATACTTATTAAATAATATTACCGGGAACTCTTCCCACTCCATAGCTTCCATCTCTCCTCATGGCTTCGTGTGTTTGATCAGTGACCACCACTGATCAGCATCTCCCTCTAGGCGGTAAACAGCAACGGTGACTTTTTCTTGTTCCGAACAATGAAGTACAGAAAAGATCTTTTCAATGGAGCTTATCCATTGTTCCGCAACCAATGGGTCAGTAGATCCACTGAATGTTGGTGGTCGTTGACGCATGAAGGTCTCAACAGAAAGTTGTTCCCTTCGTGGTGAGGTCGGCCTCTTAGCTTGATTCAAGTTATTACTCATAACTTGAGTCAGTTGGTTCATCATTCGCATGAATGTTTCCATTCCGGCTTCCATCGGAGGGCCGTCAGCACATGGTGCATTGCGGTCACCATCGGCACAGTTCCTCCTATTTCCCGCCATTTTCTAAAAGAATAAAACCTTATTCAGAAACTTATTTCATTTAGGGATCTTTTAACTAAGACTTCATGCTTAGACAATTGCACTTTTTTATAATTCCTTCATAATGATTCATAAAAAGCTTGTGATTAACCAAACATATCCACCGGGAGTGTCGTAACCAAGAGTGCAGCAAGTACCGTTATCGTGCACCAGTTCCCGTTCGAGTCTAGCTCAAAGAAGTGTTTTCGGGTTTTACCCCTCTGTACATCTGTGCCAGAGCTGCCTCTACCTGCTCGTATCTAGACATTGATGTATCTGTTTGATAAACCACTTACTCAATACTTACCAAAATACCAGGAAGTTTTCCTATTTTTAAACTTTTCTATAGGGATCTTCCTAAAGTTTTTATATCCTAATTTCCACAAATAACTAAACCATCATTTGATACCAACTATAGCATCCCGCCATCTTATAACATAAAGTTTCATTACATTACACAAAACTGAGGATCTTTAAGGTCTAGTGTCTTGGAAACCAGGAACATAATACATGAAAACAACATAAAACATTCTTATTAAACACTTGAAAGGCTTCTCCTTAAGTTCATCCCAGGTTCATTACTGCATATCATAACCTGGGAACATACATCAAAAGAAAGGGTGAGCAGAAGGCCCAGTAATGGAAACAAGAGGAACATTTTACATGTGAACTTGAGATACTTCAATAAGGACATGAAAAGAATTTTAAGGCATGAGAAAGAAATCACGAGGCATTTCATAATAAAAATAACATTTTCCATAACTTGAATATTTGGCTACATAATTTAACATAGAAAATCATGAACATATCACCATGGTCCATCCCCAAGGTGTCATTTGAAAATTACCAAGGTTATTCACCAAGGTATCGTGAAAATTGTAATCTCTAGTGGTTACATCATTACCCAATGCATTGGAGCGCTATCAGGGCACACCCTTAAATTTGCATTTATTATCATGTGAGCCACATATATCATCATCAAAAATTTCATAAATAACCCACATAGCATAAAATAAATGGGTTTCATTTCATAATCATAACGTTTTAAAAACTGCTTTAAAGACATGATCTTTACGACACTTTAAACCGACGGAAGGGAAAGTGGGTCTCATGTATGTAAATCCCAGAATTTAAAATAGAACATTTTGATATATATGTGAATACCCTTGTAGAAATAAGAGCTTTGAGTATTCCCTTTATAAAATAAAATAATTTTGAGAAAAGAGAGAGAGGCATTTTGAGACCAAAATTCTGCAGCATAACGGCTATGTTTCGGGGTTTTAGAAAACATTGAAAAGAGAGGAGACATGGGTCACCCACTCATAAATGATCCAAAAAACAGTAAGGGTATAGAATAAGAAGGATATATGGACATGGTAATGAAATTTGAAGGACATACCATTTGAAATGAAAAACATGGAAGGAAGACAAAAATTAGATTTCTCTTATGAAAATTCGGCAGCCTAACGGCGTCACTTAAACTTCAATAAAAAGAATTGACAAGATCAAATAGGGTCCCTCATCATATGATCATAAGAGATCAGTATTATAGATATAGATATCATACCCCATCATAAAAAAGGAACTTGAAAGACTTAAAATGAAAATCGAACTTGAAAAATGAAAAGGGTGAAAGAATCCCTTAAAAATTCGACAGCCTAACTGCGTCACTTAAACATTCATAAAACGAAATGATGAGAGGAAGAGGGGATCTATCATCATATAAACATGAAAAGGGAATTAAGAGGAATATAAAAGAACATCCTCTCACATAAGAACATGGAGCATAAAAGGAATGACATAAAAAGGATTACATGAAAAGAAAGAGAGAGGTCAGATCCCTTACCTTAAAACGTGACTCTTGAAACTCAAAGGTTTGGACCTTGAGGGCATGGGGGCACCTTGGGAGGACTCCTTGGGAGGTAAGGAGACCAGAACTTCGTTGGGGGAGAGTTGGGAGTGAAAACTAAAGGAGGAAACGATGGGTATTTATAGGGAAAGTGAGGGGACAAGGCAATAATGGCCAAGGGACACCTCACTAGTGGTTTTGGAAAAACCATGGGCTTGCCCATGGTATTTGCCCATGGTATTGGCCACTTGGGAAACCTCATACCTTATCTTACTATTCATAATTCGACCATATTTAATATATACCTAATACATCATTTAATGATTTCATTAAACACCCATAACTTAAAAACTATATTTTCACTATTCATCAAAAATCCAACTTTCTCAGAATAATCCCAAAATTTCACCTTAACCAAATATCAATGCTCTGATTTCAAAAATGAAATCCATTTTATAAAATTAATTTTCTAAATATTTTTAATTTAATTTTTAAATAAAAACACTATTCATCGAAAATTCATTTTTTTCAGAAAAATCCCCAAAAATTACCTTAACATAATATCGATGCTCTGAGTTCAAAAATAAAGTCCTTTTTATAAAAATAATTTTCTAATTATTTTTAATTAAATTTTTAATTAAAAAACACTATTCATCCGGAAAAACTAATACTTGACTAACAATTTATGAAACCGTTATTTACCAATTTTATTGAATCACATTTCTTAATCTAGGTGTCCAAATTATATTAAAACTTTAATTGAGTGAAATTACTAATCCATTTGGTCACATTACTAATCCTAAGCGTAAAATCACTATTCATAATTTACTATTCATCAAAAATTAAGTTGATCTTATTAGACTCCAAATTCCTTACTGAACACCTTTGTAGAAGACCATTTTTTGAAAATCATTACACATCATTAGTTATTTAGGGTTTACATAAATGTTTTAAAATATCCCTTTTTCAAAAATTCATCAATAAAATATATCCTAAAATTATCCGGACAAAAGAAAATCCACAAACATCGCTAAAGGGTGATATCTCAAATTATTCACCTGAAAGGATTACACAAGGAAGCTAGGGTTTCATCACATAGCCCCTTAAAACACCGGCATAAGACCTAAGTGTAAGGTGTGATATGGTGAGAGAATCTGAGGGAGGCTCAGATAACATTGCCCTAGTAGTAATCTCTACTAACTTGAACTTCTCCCGTAGGCGTTTCCGTTCAAGCTTGACATGCTGGAGTTCGGCTTGGGCTTGGTCCAAAGCAAAGCCCACAGATGCTACCTCCTTCCCAAGCTCTGATAAGTGGGCTTCATAAGGGTCGAGTCTACTGGAGGAATCCATCAACTCCTCTTTCTGCATTAACCATTAACATCTTATTAAATCATTAAGAGTAATTTAATATACTACTCAAAAATATTGGGTCATTACATTGGGGGCCTTTGCTTGCGCAATTAAATGTTGCGCTATCTTTCTAGACCATTTTGTGGATGGAAATTTGTTGAATGTGGAATTTGGATAATCACGTAATGTTGGATAATTTAAAATATGAAACCCTTGTATGATCATCCCGGTTGAACAAAATGGAATAATGAATATGTGGGTTTTGTCTTGGATATGTGGCATGCGATGTGGGTGTTTTGTGGGTTGTTTTGGATCGGGTGAGCAGTGGGGATGCGGTTGGCTTTGTTGTGGGTTGGTGTGAATACTATGTTGGCGATGGGCAGCAGGGCTGCGATAAATGGTATTAAAGGGGTGATGATGTACGGTGTGGTTGTGGTTATGGTTGTTGGCAGTGGGGCTACAGGGTTGGGTTGAATGTTAATGAACTATGGGTTGTAAATAACAAATAAAAAGTGGAAGAGTTAATAATGGTGGGGAATGGTAATGGAACAAGAATGTTAATCATTGGGTTGGTCGGTTATTAGAAAGGGACTTGTTGTGCTGCTTTTTTTTTCCAAACATGATTTTTTAATGGTAGGGATATGCTTTACGAATGATCGATGGGTTTATTTGTGGATAGTTTTCCAGTAGTTAAGGAACTAATAAACTGGTTCTGTTGAAACATGAAAACTTAAATGGGGTTCAGATTGTTTGTTGTATGTGTGGTTCGTAGTAGTAGTGCCAAGGCACGTGCTCAGTTCTCTAATTAGAAGCCATAGGTTGGGATGAGTGTTTGGTATATATATATATATCTGTATCTTTTTGTTTTATTTCACCCCACCCATGTTGAGAACTTAGTGTTGAACACTCCCATTTCATGGGAGAGGGTGTTTTCCCCTTAGTTACTAGCTCCTTCCGGATCCTTCTTCCCTAGGCTTTGATGGCTTGAGGCGACCTTACACCCAAGACTCTTCGGGTAGGTTTCGATTGGGGTAGTTTAGCCCAAGAATCTTCAGGAAGGTTTTACTATTTCCCAAGAACCTTCGTGATGAGGCCCAGGTGTGTGCGGGTGGGATACGTGGTTGTGAGGCATAAGTGTGTGCAGGCGGGATATGTGGTTGTGAGGCCCAGGTGTGTGTGGGCGGGACACGTCGTTGTGAGGCCCAGGAGTGTGTGGGTGGGATAGGTGGTTGTGAGGCCCAGGTGTGTACGTGCGGGATATGTAGTTGTGAGGCCTAGGTGTGTGCGGGCAGGAAGAGTGTGGTAGCGTCAGGACGTTCACCGTTTGGAAGAGAAGCTAGCTAGTGGGGGAAATGGTGTGGGGTACCCAATACTCTTGTTCATATATACTACTACCTGTTGTGTTTGTGTTTTGGTGAGTGTGGCTAGTGAGGTGGGGTGGATAAAATTCCTTTCTAGGTTTCTTTTGTTGTTCTCACGGGACATTAGGATATCTCCCCACTTGTTCGCGAGAGCTTTAGGTTTCCCTACTGAGTGTACCTATATGCTCAGACTATGTTTACTTTCAGGTTTCCAAGAGGACTACCAGATCCATGCGGGACCCTACTAGTCGGGACAGTTGGAGTTGCTGCAGTTTTCTGTACTTGTTTCTTTTGGTATTGTACATTTGAGCTTTCTTTTACTTGTACCTTGTTTCAGAACTATTTAAACATGCATGTGGGATTGGTTTGGGTTTATTTCTATACACTTTTTCTTTTCCTTTTTAGAGGTTGACTTGTCCTATTTCCCATTCTTAAATAATAAAAAGGGTAATACCTCCCGTATTTGTGAAAACTCATACCCTTGGTGCTAATCGCCACCCCAGGGCCTACTAGAGGTGGGACTCAGGGGGTCATTATCTCCCTTTCACCATTGCCAGCTCAGGAGGGGCATCTTTGGTGGGAGGGGGTCGTGACATGAATATACAAAAAAGAGGATAATAGATCATGTTCAATCTTATGCTACTACTATAGATTAATATTAACGACTAATATGCTTGTTTTTAGAATACATAATTATATTATTTGAGTATTTTATCAGTAGTTATTTGGTTATAAGAATCATGAGATATATAAGGATTACACCGCAGTACTTATTCTTTAAGTAATTGGAAGCATGTAATGAATAACACCAGCAATTAAGTGAAGTGTTTATTTGTAGAATGATCTTCTTGAAAACACATTACTTGAGAAATATAACCCAAAATATGTGCTTTATGTTGAGATAATATTAAATAGATGTTTACAGGATATTATTGGTGACCATGAAGGTGGTTATTGATAGGATGGTTTATGTTATGTTAGAATTATTAGATGTTTGGATTTAAGGACAACTTGAGATTTTAGTCTTGGAAGCATGCATGTTTCATAAACGATTAAAGAATGGCGAGGTATTCATTTATTTGTCATGTGAAAATAACGATAATATCATTTGAGGAAAATTATATTATGTTTATTTTGGAAGTTTAGTGACCTTCCTTCTAAATTTTTGTTCGTTGGATGCAGACATACATGTTTTAGATGATTCTTAAGATTAACTACTTATGGAATGAATCAAGATAAACTTTTAATTTTTTTGTTCATTAATAACATATTCTAACCATTTTGGTTTCAATAAACATTATCATATGATTCATTAAAAGAGATTCAGGTGTAAAAAATTAATCCTGAAAATTCATTTCTAGGTGTAAGGGATGAAGTGAAAATAGATCAAAGTAGAACCAAGGTATGAGATTATGTTTATAAATAGAAAAGTAATCAAGTGTGTATATTTTCTCTGTTGATTATATGAATATTAAAAGAATCCCTCTACTCTAGGAAAATTATTTTGGAACAAAAAAAACAGCGATTTAATTTTATTTCTAGTAAATCAAAGGTATTTTAACTGATAAAAAATTTAAATCTTTGTGATGGTTAATTTTCTAATGACCAAGATATATGAACCCAGGTTTTTAGAAAGGGCCTAAATCTCGACCCTGTTTGAATTTTTGACTTCTTTATGAGAAAACCAGAGGAAATGGGTAGTTTCGGGAAATTTCCATACTACACGCCATGTACTTTAATTACAAACCCAGTATATGTTAAGCGAGTGACCAACCATGTGCTCGCAGAGTACATGTCGTGTGATGACCGTGTATAAATTTCTTACTACAAGGCATGTAGTTTTAGACATGTCGTGTACCCCTGGACCCTGTGGAGGCCATACTTGGCGTGTAGGCCTATTGGATGGGGAGAATTGCTTTGACCAAGTACACGCCGTGTTCTTCTTGGACACACCATGCAGTATGACCATGTGTAAGGGATATACATGGTGTGTAGGCCTATTGGCCGGGTAGATTTGTATAAACCAAGTACACGCCGTGTCCCTCCTGGACACGCCGTGTAGTCTGGATGTGTATGAGGGATATACATGTCCTGTGGGTACGTCGGAGAGGAAGGGAAGAAAAACAAAATACACGACATGTACCCCTAGGTACACGCTGTGTACTCATGTCGGTAGGTTCGATAAAGTAAGTTAGAAGAATTCCATCCACCAAATGAACAGTTAAATGACATACACGGCGTGTAGTCTTAAAGAACATGCCATGTAGTTTCTTTTTTTGCGTTAAAATGTGCAGTAGCCTCATATTGAGGAAAAACCTCATATGTGTCACCCGGTTTTGTGAACCAAGCCATCCAGACCTTAATTCTCTCCCTGGATCATCATTCGAAGTCTGATTCAATCTCTAATAGATGCGTTGAAACCCCCTCGGTAAGGCCTCGATTCCTCTTGAGCCGTTTTGTCTGATTTTTGTTTTAGAATAAGTTATTTGGGTTTGAGCGGTTTTTAATATTTTGTAGATGTAGAGACCCAAATTTTGACATACATGAACATTACATTACTTTTTCGGAATACATAATACATCACAAAACAAACACCCAATGACCATATTAGCTTAGTGTCTTTGAAAACTCGAAACATATTCTTCTAATCATGGTGAAAGATCTTTAAAATCTACCATAAAGATATTCATATTTTTCCTACCTAAAACCTTCCTTTATATCATGGGGGAAAAGAAAACATAAAAAGGGTGATCTCAAATGCTTAGTAATGGTAAACATGGAAACATAAAACAATCCCTAAAAATTTGAACGTAAAAACATGAACGTAAAACATAAAAATCATGAGTAATGACATAAATCTTGACAATGCATAAGGCATAGATCATAAAGGAACATTAATCAGGATGAATAACATGGGAACAAAACATGGAATTGTGGAAAACCATTATGCACATGATATGATTTCCATAGTAGCCAAGGAATTGCTGCCTAGACCATCACAGTAGACAAAGTCCCTTACTGAATCGAGTTCACTCCTCGTTCTAGTCCTGTATCACTGAACCGGATTAACCTGCCATTCGAGCCATGTCTATCTCATGAGATATAAATATTTACCCAATGTATTGGAGGGAGATATAGGTCCCACCCATCTCATAATGAAATCATTCCTACTTGTGACACAAAATAAACATAAATCATTCATCATAACCCAAAGAATAAAATGGGTTTCATAAACATCATCCCATCATAATGTAATCCATATAAAACAAATGGATATCATTTCATCAAAAGGATAATCAAACCATGTAAATAATAGATACATTCTACTTGAAACATAGTCATACTAAATAATGTCATCTTAGATGGAAAATAATTTTGATAAAACACTTGAAATGAATTCTTGAAGAAAATATCCTTTCTTTTTCAAAATCATTTTCTTTTCACAGAATTCCAGTCAATTCTAAAATATAAGGATTATGTTTAAAATAATCATGAAATCTTGTAGAGGAAGCATCATGAAAATTAGGCGTAATGAAACTGTAAATTTTTTTTCATGCTGTATAAGTTAAAAAAACATTCTCCTCTTACTTTTGCCGGAAAAGTAAAAACAGTTCCTCGTATGGTAAACAAAAGAAAGATTCCTTCCATAACACAATGTAAAATTCAAAGAGGGGTAAAAAGGAATTTAAACATACATGGAAGAATATTAGAAACTTTATGAAAAACATTTTTATGTAAATGGATGAAAAATATAACCTCAGTAAATACTTACATATAAGCAATCTTGGATAAAAATAAGATTTGCAAAATTATCCCTCACCTTAGGTCCAATTTCTTCCATATGTTTCTGAGACTCCTGTATAGTGGGTTTAAACATATTATTATCTTATAAAATAATCATAATAATATTTATGATATCATATATGATTCAAATATGACTTTATATTAACCGTTCATTTGTCAATTCCATGTTAAAGAAGAGTGTTGGGTAAAATCGTTTCAATTATCGTACGTGTTTAGACTTATTGTTCTTGATATTATTATTACTTATATCATGATTTACTTACTTATAGAATGTAAATAATGATTTATATATCATATATATTCAGTATATATATATAATAGATAGATAAATGAAATGAAATACACCATTCATGGAGACGGTAGGTCATACGTACGCATGAACGCTGTTTTCCGTTCCTTGTTGACCTGAATGGAAGTAAGTAGATGACACACACACACATATATATATATATGAATAAATAAAGTAGATTTATTATTTCATATATTTCATTATTATTCATTATATATACTTTATAATCATTCTTGAAAGGTTAACATGGAGAATGAATCTCATCGTGTCATGGAGACGGTAATCCTTGCATACGCACAATCGATGATATCGTTCCCATAATTATTGAATGGAATTAGAGTGGATGAAATAATATATCAGAACTTGTATCATGTTTTAATAATCATATAAAGTTATTATTACACCATTATACACATCCAAGTAAGGTTGTGGTAGAAAAACATATTACACCATGGCGTGGAGACGGTATTCCGTACGTACGCACGCGCGGTGATTTTGTTTTTTGTAGGACAGATTGAAGGTGAAATAGGGTTGTTTCATATTTTTAATAAAATATAAGTATATAATTAATACTTATGTTATTAATTTATAATGAAACAACTAAATAATAGGAATTAGAAGAAGAAAGAAACTTGAAAGAATCGATAGAAGAGATTACCTCTTCTTCGATGTTCCTCTTTTAAACTTCCTCTTAGGGAACTAGAGTTGGTCTTTTCAGAATACAAGAACCTCTATGATATAACTAGAGTGGTTTAGAAGATAAATTGGCCAGGTTTGGCCTAACTTTAAGTCTCAAAATTGTGTAAAGAGGAGAGGGAGGAGGTGCCCTTTTATAAGAGGGGTGAAGGGCACCTTCAGAAAAACTTAAAATATTATTTGATAATAAATTCATATTTGGTTTATAATCGCTCCAAAGTGACTTATTTAGTGGATAGGGTGGTGATGGGTCTAAATAATCTCAACCAATAGGTTTTATACAAGTTTAGGTTACCATTTTAACATTATCATTTAGATTTAACTCTAAGTTAAATAATTTACCTTTTACCGTGTTTTCTTGTATTCTAACACTATATGGTTAATAAACATACTATAAACTGGCAATAGAACCCCAATTGGTTCATTAATGTCATATATAGTTTTAAGTCTTTGGACCGATCATTAGATTATTTGGACCATTATATCAATTAATAATATAATATTTGTTTTAAAAACTCTTCTTTGTCAATTTTGACACTATTTGGTATTTTGTTTTCTCTAAATTCATAACAGAATTATTAATTTGAAAAAAAATTCATTTAACCAACCCTAATATGTTATATTAACCTATATAATTATTTTAATCCATAAAAAGTCTCAAATTTCATTTATTTGGGTATTTATAATATCAATTATGTTAATATTTCATTAATAAGGTAATTACTACATCATCATTGTGTCATAAATAAATTAAATTATTTAAGGTCTAAAAAATATAAATAAAATAAAATTATGTAGGAAATCTTTTTATATTTCTAATTAATATTTATAGTAGAATTTAACTTATGTATAACCCTATATTAAAAATGTTTTAATTATTAAACATAGATTTTAACCCTTTTAACTCTTCTTTAAATAAAATAATAATAAGTGTCCTAATCTAATCCGAGTGGACCTAAAGGGTAATATTTTATTACTATGGTTGTTTTTGGTATAATTACACTTATCCAACAGAATTATGACATGTGTTAGGGTAATAATAATATCATTTTCTCCCATAATTACCCTATTCACTTTTAACCATGGTAAATAAAAGTAAACGTTACTATTCACCAAAATTATTTTTTCTTATTGAACACATTTTACTCCTTGATATTAACTGTGTCTCTTTTATTTTCAAAATTCAACTCACAGAAGCGGTAAAATTATGTTTTATGTACAATTGCAAATGCTCCTAGGAGGTGGGTAAAAGACGGTAAAAAGTTCTATAAAATGTTTATATATCTATATTATTATAAAATGATTCCAATGAATTACATTGAACTTATATAGGTATTATGTATCTATTTTTACATAAAATAAATTTAAATAAAATAAATTATTATTTAAATAAAAAGTTGTTTTTAACCAATAACTTAGTGTTTTCACTATTCATAAAAAATTGATAGTTTTCAGAAAAATACCAAAAATTCACCCTAGGATAATTTCGATATTCTGAATCCAAAAATGAAGTCCAATTTTAATGTTAAAATTTATAAAATTTCAAAAAGTGGGTATTACTATTCATAATGGCTAGTTTAAATAATATTTTAATAACATATCTCTCTTTAGTGAAAATCAATATTGCGTACAACACACGCTATCGAGGAAGGTTGTGATTGTGTGTAATGCAAGCCAAGTCAGGGTTGCGTGTAGTGCAATATTCCTTTTTTGTTGTGTATAATAGTATCCAAACGTCTTTCATTTATACATTGAATATATATATATACACTCAATGTTTCATAGAATAACTTCTATAAAACAAACTTGAAATTGTGTGTAACACGATCCAAGAATAGTGTTTCATATACTGCAAGATAATATGGTGTTGCGTATAGCGCAAGATAATCTTGGTGTAGCATAAAACACAAGACATCAAATAAATTAAAAATAATAAATCTCATAAAATCTTGGGGTGTTACATTCTACCCCCTTAAAAAGAATTTCTCCCTCGAAATTCGTCGGGGTTATAAATAATTTACTAATTGAATGTTTCTTTAATAGAAACCCACATCGTAAAAAGGAATACTGAATCATAATTTTAAAAAGGAACATTAGAAACATAACAAATAACCAAAGTAACTAATCCCTAGGTTTCCTCATAGGATAATATAGGTGAAAATATAGATATGGAAGAGAAATCTAACCATCAAGTTCTGATAGAGTGTGGTAGAGAACATGGCTATGAAAAATACAACATTCACAAAGCCATAAATTTGTGATGATCTAAGGTACCATCTGATTCATCGGATATGAAGGTACTAGGAAAACATTTTTGGTTTTCAATATCATTTCCCTAAAGTTGAAAATTTTGAATTAGAAGAAATACTTACTTGATTTTGGTACAATCTCATTGTTGGTCGTTCCATGAAATATTTCCAAATTATATATTAAATAAATGAAGTTGAATTTTTTATTCGTGAAGTGTTAGCAGATCATGTGATAGAATGATGGGTCATTCCATCTGTCTCAAATGAAAGGTTAGAAAAAGTTATCAAATATACATAAGTCCATCTATGGTGAGGTTAATCATGTATGATTCCAAAAATGGACTTATACTTCATATATCATACCACTTAATAAAATAAAACTAGTTTCTACTAACCATGGACTTTCTATATGCCAGAGGTAGGCAATAAAGGCTTGTCGCACTTCGGTTGGGGGTTCGATTCCCGCAATCTTGTCTGACATGACGAGTTGTCTCCCATCCTGCATGTTGTCCCTTTTTCTAAAACTACACTATTATAACATTCCGGAAATAATATCGAAAAAAATTTCTATCCTTTAACAATACTATATGATGTCCAACATAATACATTCAAATCTTTAGGATTATCCAAAATACATATGTTTAATCTCATAGTATAAAGAAAACGATTACTTGAAAGGTCACATAACAAGAACGTGAATACCATCATTTATCCCCTATATATCATAAAATATATCTTATTGGTCACATTCCAAACATATGAATACCTTAAACATGTATTCTTTTGAATCATGAATTACCATAGAAACTTAGTGAAAACATGAATTCTATCAAATGTTAACTCTTTCCACATACCAAAATCCCAAAATTTCTATATACTCAAACCATGATATCACTCTGCCCTTATATCAGTCATGAGGTCATGAATAATTTCAAAAATTTAATTTTCTCCTTTTCCCTTTATTATGCACGTATTATCTACTTTCCAAAATCACTTTTCATGGTTATCATTACCATTCAACATATAATTTCAAATACTTTAGGAAAAACAATAGTGTAGCAATCCTTATATGTTTCTTTATTCCATAGTACCATACATTATTCTTGATAAAGATTCAATCATTCCACTACCTTCTTAAACCATTGACTAAGCTTCGTCGGTTTATTCATCTACACGACTTTCATCTCATATATCATTTGTAGTCTCTTCATAATTATCAATATAAACACTACCCATATGACCATGCTGATTCTCTTCATGAGATTTTCTTTTATGTAATCTATTTGCATAATGCTCGTAAATTCTACATTTAAAACATTTAATTGTTGTTGATGTCTTATAAATACCCTTATCCTTTTCCATTGTGTTAAGTGGTCCTTTTCCTTTGAAATTAGAAGCTTTGTGTCATTCTTTTCCACACCCAACGCATCTTCCAGTTCTTTTAAAACATTCTCCTTGATGCCTCTTACCAAATGATTTACATGAGGGAAATTGAACATTTTTTCCTCTATGATCATCAGGAAACACCATCGCTCTCTTATTAGTTGAGTCAAGAAACTTACCAAAGTTGTGATTATTGATTATATTATGAGATTGCTGATTAGGCATAATAACGATGTTTGGACTTCCAAATCTGGTTTCACTTGGTTTCTCATGAATAATATCGTTCCATTGTCCATCATATTCTTCATTAACATGAATCCTCCTATTTCCTGCCATTTCTTAAAACCCAAAAAGAATAGTATGAAAGGAAAAAATCGTACTAGAAAAACAACACAATCAAGGGGAAGTACTTTTAATTTCTAACATATTAGTTTTAGTCCTAGGTTATTCATGATCGTTATCATAATTCTTGTATTGTAACCTATACTTTATACTTAACCTTACCTACATCCCTAGACATACCTTAGAAATATCTCTAGGGATCTCGCTAAAGTTCTCACATCCTAGTTTCCAATGGTTGAATAAACCTTCACTCTGATACCAAATGTAGAGACCCAAAGTTTGATATACATGGACATTACATTACATTTGCGGAATATATAATATATCAAAAAACAAATGCCCAATGACTGTATTATTTTAGTGTCTTTGGAAACTCAGAACATAATCTTCTAATCATGGTGAAGGATCTTCAACATATCCCATAAATATCTTCTTTTTTTCCTACCTAAAACCTTCTTTTATATCATGGGGGAAAAGAAAACATAAAAAGGGTGAGCTCAAATGCTCAGTAAGGGTAAAAATGGAAACATAAAACAATCCCTAAACATTTGAACATAAGAATATGAACATAAAACATAAAAAATCATGAGTAATGACATAAATCTTGACAATGCATAAGGCATAGATCATAAAGGAACATTAATCATGATAAATAAAATGGGAACAAAACATCAAATTATGGCAAACCATTAAGCACATGATA
This sequence comes from Viscum album, assembly GCA_963277665.1. NCBI lineage: Eukaryota > Viridiplantae > Streptophyta > Magnoliopsida > Santalales > Viscaceae > Viscum > Viscum album. The sequence goes on from OY728140.1 coordinate 816,863,178, forward strand.
TGATTTCCACAATAGCCAAGGCATTATTGCCAAGACCATTATAGTGGAAAAAGTCCCTTACAGAATCGAGTTCAATCATCGTTCCAGTCCTTGATCACAGAACCGGATTAACCTGTCATGCCAGCCATGTCTATCTCATGATATATAAATGTTTACCCAATTCATTGGAGGGAGATATAGGTCCCACCCATCCCATAATGAAATGATTCTTACTTTTTCCACAAAATAAACATAAATCATTCATCATAACCCAAAGAATAAAATGGGTTTCATAAACATTATCCCATCATAATGTAATCCATAAAAAATGGATATAATTTCATCATAAGAAGAATAAAACCATGTAAATAATTCAGACATTATACTTGAAACATTTTCATACTAGATAAAGTCATCTTAGATGGAAAATAGTTTTGATAAAACACTTGAAATGAATTATTGAGGAAAATATCCTTTCTTTTTCAAAATAATTTTATTTTAACAAAATTCCATTCAATTTTAAAATAAAAGTATTTTGTTAAAAATAATAATGAAATATTTTATAGGAAGCTTCATGAAAATTAGGCTTTATGAAACTGTAAAAATCCATTCATGCCGTATAAGTTAAAAAATTTCTCCTTGTACTTTTGCCGAAGATGTCAAAAAAGTTCCTTCTATGGTAAACAAAAGAAATATTCATTACATAACAAAATGTAAACAGGGGTAAAAATGAATTTAAAAATACATGGAAGAATATTAAACACTTTATGAAAAACATTTTTATGGACATGGATGAAAAATATAACCCCATTAAATTCTTACGTATAAGCAGTCTCAGATAAAAATGAGATTTGCAAAATTACCCATTACCTTATGTCCAATTTCTTTCATATGTGTCTGAGAATCCTATACAGTGGGTTTAAACAAATTATTATCTTTTAAAAGAATTATAATAATATTTATGATATCATATATGATTCACTTATGACTTTATATTAACCGTTCATTTGTCAATTCCATGTTAAAGCAATGTTTTGGGTAAAATCATTTCATTTATCGTATGTGTTTGGACTTGTTGTTATTGATATTATTATTACTTATTTCAGGATTTAATTACTTCCAAAATGTAAATCATGATTTATATATCATATATTTTTAGTATATATATATTTATAATAGATAGATAAATGAAATGAAATACACCGTTCATGGAGACGGTAGGCCGTACGTATGAATGAATGCTATTTTCTTTTCCTTATTGACTGTAATAGAAGTAAGTAGATGACATATATATATACATAAGTACAGTAGATTTATTATGTCATATATTTCATTATTATTCATTTTATATACTTTATAATCAGTCTTGAATGGCTAACATGGAGAATGAATCTCATCACGTCATGGAGACGGTAATCCGTGTGTACGCACGAGCGATGATATCATTCCCATAATTATTGAAGGAAATTGGAGTGGATGATATAATATCTCAGAACTTGTATCATGTTATAATAATCATATATAGTAATTCTTTACACCATTATACCCATCCATGTAAGTTGGTGGTAGAAAAACATATTACACAATGGCGTGGAGATGGTATTCCGTACGTACGCACGCACGCACATGATTTTGTTTTTTGTAGGATAGATATAAGGTGAAATAGGGTTGTTTCATATTTATAATAAAATATCAGTATATAATTAATACTAATGTTATTACTTTTTAATTAAAAAACTAAAGAATAAGAAGTATAAGGAGAAAGAAACTTGAAAGAATCGGTAGAAGAGATTACCTCTTCTTCAACGTGCCTCTTTTAAACTTCCTCTTAGCGAAATAGAGTTGGTCTTTTGAGTAGAACAGAACCTCTATGATATAACTATAGAGGATGAGAAGAGAAAATTACAGGGGTTGGAAGATCTTGAAGGCTCAAATATGTGTAAAGAGGATAGGGAGGAGGTTCCCTTTTATAAGAGGGGCAAGGGGCACCTTAGAAAAAACTTAAAATATTATTTTTTAATAAATTCATATTCGGTTTATAATGGCTCCAATGTGACTTCTTTCAAGGATAGGGTGTGTATGGTTCTCAATCCTATCGACTAATAGGTTTTAGACAATTTTAGGTTTCCATTTTAACCTTATCATTTAGATTTAACTCTTAGTTAAATAATTTAACTTTTACCATGTCTTCTTATATTGTTAGAATATATGGTTAATAAACATACTATAAACTACCAATCAAACCCCAATTGTTTCATTAATGTCATATATATTATTATATACGTCCTTTGGCTGATCCTTAGATTTTTAGGACCAATATATCAATTAATAATATAATTTTGTCTAAAAACTCTTTTATGTCAATTTTGACTCTATTTGGTATTTTGTTTTCTCTAAATTTATAACAACATTATTAATTCAAAAACAATCCATCTAACCAACCCTAATATGTTATATTAACATATAAAATTAGTTTAATTCATAAAAAGTCTCAAATTACTTTTAGTTGTGTATTTCTACTATCAATTATGTTAATATTTCATTAATAAGGTAATTACTGCATCATCATTGTGTCATAAATAAATTAAATTATTTAATATATAAAAAATATAAATAAAATACCATTATGTAGGAAATATTTTTATATTTCTAATGAATATTTATAGTCGAATTTATCTTATGTATATCCCTCTATTAAAAATGTTTTAATTATTAAGCATTGATTTTAACTATTTTAACTCTTCTTTAAATAAAATAATAATAAGTTTCCTAATCTAATCTAAGGGGACCTAAAGGGTAATATTTTATTCCTAATGTTGTTTTTGGTTGAATTACACTTATCCAATAGAATTAGGACATGTGTTAGGGTAATAATAATATCATTTTTACCCTTAATTACCCTATTTACTTTTAACCGTGGTAAATAAAAGTAAAAAGTTACTATTCACCAAAAATTATTTTTATCTTATTGAACCACATTTTACTCCTTAATATTAACAGTGTCTCTCGTATTTTTGATATTCAACTCACAAAATCTGTAAAATTATGTTTTATGTACAATTGCAAATGTTCCTTGGAGGTTGGTAAAAGACGGTAAAAAGTTCAATAAAATTTTTATATATCTATATTATTATAAAATGACTCCAATTAATTACATTGAACTTATATAGGTATTATTTATATATTTTTATCTGAAATAAATTTAAATAAAATAAATTATTATTTAAATAAAAAGTTGGTTTTAACCAATGACTCAGTATTTTTACTATTCATAAAAAATTAACAGTTTTTAGAAAAATACCAAAAATTTACCCTAGGATAATTTTGATATTCCGAATCCAAAAATAAAGTCAATTATGGAAGATATAATTTATATAATTTCAAAAGTGGGTATTACTGTTTATAATGTCTAGTTTATATAATATTTTAATAACATATCATTGTTTAGTGAAAATCGGTATTGCGTACAACACATGCTATCGAGAAAGGTCGCGATTGTGTGTAATGCAAGCCAAGTCAGGGTTGCGTGTAGTGCCAGATTCCTCTTTTTTTTGTATAATAGAATCCAACCATATTTCATTTATACATTGAATATATATATATACACACTCAATGTTGCGTAGAATAACTTCTATCAAACGATCTTGAAATTGTGTGCAACACGATCCAAGAATAGTGTTGCATATACTGCAAGCTAATATGGTGTTGTGTATAGCGCAAGATAATCTTGGTGTAGCATACAACACAAGAAATAAAATAAATTAAAAATAATTCTTCTCATAAAATCTTGGGGTGTTATAGTAGATCTAATACATTTTAGCCCAAATTGGAGCCTGTTACCGAAAGAGTAGCATCGTACGAGTCTTCGGTAGGTGGTGCATACCACTTTTTCTGTTTTTGTGGTCTTTTGGGTGACGTGGCCTTTGGCCCATTTTTAGGTATTTTTAGCGGGACACGTTTTATCTGCTATTTCATATCGAATTGATTGTTGGACCAATGAGATACCTTTGGGTATGCCATGTTACCAGTTTTTCTTGAGTGGGGCCGGGTGAGGGGTCGTTTCTCATCGGGGGCTTTTTGGCTGGGGGATTCCAAAATGGTTTAAATTGCAATATTAATGTTTTAAACTGTTTAGATTAATTTATTTAAGACAGCTGTTAATTGTTAGAGGCATTCAAGACCTCAATGTTGTTGAATGATAACCGTTGGGTTAGGGAAATTCTACCATTTGAATGTTTTTTTTGTTTATGTGTCATGTTTAAATTTGTTATATATGAAATTTCGGAATTGCACGTGCTGGTCCCTTTGGGTAGTGTTGGGCATGGCTTGGATATTCATGCATGATGATGATCACTGATTGGGCTTGGCCTGGGTTACGTTGGGTGGTTCTGACCATGGGATTGGGTGTCATGGATGTCGATTTGAGGTAGGATAACTGTCAGGTTGGGCATGGACGGGGTTACTGTGATGGCGATGCCATCAGACTTGAGCAACATGGTCGCAGGGACACAAGGTGTCAGAGGTGTTGTGGCTTGGGTACTATTTTGTTGATTACCTCTCACCTAGAAACTTTGTGTAGTGTGTAAACATCGATACTCCATGATGAGGTGGTTTAACCACTCGTGTTGGTAGAGGCCCCCGTTAATTGCAGTTTAGGTAATTTTGGTTGGGGGTAATTTCCGTAGGAATCCACGTGTGATGTGAGGAGCCTTCAGGTGATAAAATTGAGGCTATTGGGTTGGGGGCAGAGGTTCTTAGTTATTTGAGGGCAGATATCACTGTCCCTCCATGTAAATTTTATTTGAGGGTAGACATCGATGTCCCTCCGGTTACATTATTTGAGGGAAGATATCACTGTCCCTCCAGTTTCTTATTGACGAAAGGTATCAATGTTTTTTCAGGAAACTTCTTGGGGTGTTCCTTTGGGACGTCGGTACTTGAGACACGCGGTGTCAGGGGGCATATGGTGCTGAGGTACATGATGGAGATTCCAGCGTTGCCCGAAGCAGGTGACACTCCGTGGTGGATGCTGAGCACCAATGGTGTTAGTGTTTATTTGTGCATTGTACTGTTTTACTTCTTTCCTTATAAATGCATGTCTGCTTAAACAATTATATTAGGTACACACCATTAGGTGGTATCCTACTGAGATGTGTCTCACACCCTGCATGGGACCTTTGGGATGCGTGTAGACTTTATGGATTGACGTGCAAGAAAGAGGACAACTTCACGAGCTGGGCTGCGTTATTTGTTACATGGAGATGGTATGGACCTTGAGGTCTTACCTAGCTGGAGTAACTCTGTTTTGTTTTCTTTACTTGTATCATCATGATTACTTGTTTGTAGCTACTTTTGGTTAGCCATTGGCACCCCTCTTGTTTAGTGACATTCTATGGATGCATGTTTGGTTTGTTTAACAGTTACCATTGATTAGAATACTATTGTGTTTACTTTCCACCACTGTTGTTTATATTTATTCCTTATGCTATTTATTGATATTGAATCTGCTTCCGCTCTGCGGGTCTGGTTCGAGTATGTTGAGTCTTTTATTCCACTGCATCTCTACTGTTATACTTGGACCAGTACCATTATTTTTATCCGCTGAGAGGGTATAGCCTCCCCAATATACCTATCCGAACCTCGCTGCTAGTTGGAATCCTTTGGCATTCAGGGAGGTGAACCTAAGGTAGTAGCACCCAACCCGTCTAGCACTGTTTGGGTGGCTATTCGGTTCCGGGTCATTACAAAGTGGTATCAGAGGAGTTCTTGATAGGGATTTAGTAGCAGTGTTTTACTAGCTACTAATGAGATTGAGACTTCTCTTTTATTTCTAGCGGTTTTACTATTTGGGATATAGTATACTGGAGATATATTGTTACTGGAATTGGGTTTCTAGCTTGTGCTTGGGTGCCTGCAGCCCCAGGTATGAGGGATAGACCAAGATTCCATGGGTGGGAATTGTTGGTTTCTTTTTTTCTTAGATTACAGTTGATATGATTTCCACCTCAGTGGCTCACTTGGTGTGTGATTTTATTGATTGTGATATGTGACCCTTAACTGGTGCAGTAAGGGATTAGTGGACCTTGGCTCAGTATGTTAAGACTTGTTTTCTTGGGTTTTGATTGAAACATTTTTAGGGTATTTCAATTTCATAACTGCACGTATGCTTTGTGAAGTGATAATGCCATGTGAATAAAGATCAATTGCCCTGCTTGTATGCTCTGAAATATGAATAGGTGAAATTCCTGATAGAATTTCTTGTCGTTGCAATGTGTATTACATGATTTATATACTTTTAGAATTTCATGTGGAAGGGTATTTGGGTCTGGATCTTGTACGACCAGACAGGTAGCATTGGTTGAGGTGATTTTGATCACTAGGATCGGGTGACTCGGTCATCAGTTTGAGGCAACGCTAGTTGTTGGGACGGGAATGGCCCAAGGTAGTTTTGATAATTGGTCCTGATAGGGGCGGGTAAAGAGGCGATGAGGACGGGATACTGTGGGGTATGGATTTCGGCGGGAGAGAGTAAGGGTAGTATTTATGTACTTAATTTTACTTCTTTCTTATCTACATTGAATATATATTGCTATGTATATATATGGGCTGTCTGACCATTTCTGGTATTCATTGGGTTCCTTTTTGGGCGACTCAGATGGAGAATCAGATGGGAAATGATACAGTGCCGCAGGTGCAGGATCAGGTTCAGGATTCAGTACAGGCAGAGCATGAGCCGAAGGTACAGTCTCAGGGACAGGATCAGGTCCCAAATTCAGTACAGGCAAGATAGAAGTCGACTTTGGCATCATTTGGGCCATGGCTCAATGAGCAGCTTTGATCTAGTCTGGTGTGGGTCTTGCAGGGGATCAACAGAGGCACACATGGCTCAGATCTGTCTATGGAATATCTGGCACAGGAGTTCCAGTCACATCACCCGCCGCTTTTTCATGGTGAGGGTGGTCCGCAGGCGGTTGAGAACTGGATAGAGAGTATGAAAATGATCTTTGAGCATCTCGAGACACCTCCAGGGTATAGGGTCAAGCTGGCGACGTTCATGTTGAGAGGACCGGTGAAGAATTGGTGGGATGTACAGGTTCATGTTTGTAGGCACAAGGGACTGACATGGAAGGACTTCTAGGGAAGGTTCTTTGAGCACTTTTACCTAGAGACATTGAGGGCAGAGAGATATCAGGAGTTCTTGAGTCTTCAGAAGGGAGACATGTCCATCATGGACTATGAAACCACTTTCACTGAGCTGTCTCACATTGTACCTGACATGGTAAGCAATGACACAGCTAGGGTGAGGCGCTTCGAGGATGGATTACGACACAACATTCAGGTTCAGCTGAATATCTTCAAACTGGGTTCTTTTTCAGAGGCAATGAATCAGGCGCTCATAGCAGAGGGAAACCAGAGGGATAGGCCCTAGGTGGGTCAGACGACAGCTTCAGGTGAGGGTTCAGACAGTAGGAAGTGAGGACCAGATGAGTTCCAACAGGGCAGTCAGGCTAGGGATTCAACTATACCACATCGTGGCAGTTATTTAGTGATTTTCTTTCAGTGTGGAAAACCGGGACATGTTCGGACTCAGTGCAATAGGCCTCTTAAGGAGTGTCGGGCATGTGGATAGGTCGGGTATTTGGAGAGATTTTGCAGGCAGCCTTCTCAGACAGCAGGCAGGTAGGGACCAGGACAGACAGTGGCATCTGGAGTTGGTTTAGGTTCAGTACCATGAGAGGGTAGCCGATTTTCAGCTGCATGTGGCAAACGTGATAGAGACAGAGGGATCCAGCTGAGGGGTCAGTGGCTGGTGATTAGAGCAGTACTGCAAAGAGGTCATGCATCAATAAGCTGTACTTCAGGCCAGGTGCACGCTGTGGAGCTACCAGAGGCTGAGCAGGCTAGTGAGCCGACGACGGTTAGTGGTACACCATGGGTGTGGCCGTGATTCCATGTTCCCTTTTTGGCATAACCTGTAATGGCATTTCTGTTTTGAGTGCATGAGGTGCACATGATCTATGTGGACTGACTAGATCCTAGTCAGTGGGATTGGCACCATTTCAGGTGCGTGACATATATATAGATATATATGTGGGATGCGTAGCATTCGTGGCATCGAGGATGCGAGTTACTTGTGGTGTCGTGGGCACCGGGGCATCGAGGATACTTGTTTCTTGATGTGTCGTGGGAATCAGGGCATCAAGGATGTAGTTTACTTGAGGTTTTAGGCACCAAGACCTCGTATAGGTGAACACCGATGTGGTGCAGGATGCATTGGGTGTTGGGAATGACACAAGTGTACCAATGAGGCGCATGAGTGAAGATGAATCGCGAAAGGAATATGCATTAGGGAAATAGGTTAGTAAACCTTGTTTGCTTTGAGTTTTGTAGGGTTGAGACCGGGTTAGGCTATTCCTAAGGTGGGGATCCCCTTTGACGAAATTAGCTGGGACCTTTGAGATTGGGGAAGTCCAGGTTACTTTGACCAAGGTGGTATGTTCTGTTTCATATCTAGGTTTTGTTTGATAGCTTGGGGAAGAGCTATGTTAAGGTAGATATATTGTAAGAACCCAGGTTTTTAGAACAGGTCAAAATCCAGAACCTGTTTGAATTTTTGACTGGTTTTTGAGGAACTGGAGGAAATGGGCAGTTTCTGGAAATTTCTATACTACACGTCGTGTACTCTATGTACACATCGTGTATATATTTAGCAATTGACCAGCAATGTGCTCGCAGAGTACATGCCGTGTGATGACCGTGTAGAAATTTCTTAGTACATGACATGTATTTTTAGACACGCAATGTACCCCTAGACCGTGTGGAGGCCATACATGGGGTGTAGGCCTGTTGGCCGGGGAGAATCGCTTTGACCAAGTACACACCGTGTTCTTCTTGGACATGCCGTGCAGTCTGACCGTGTATAAGGGATATACATGGCGTGTAGGCCTATTGTCCGGGTAGATTTGTTTAAACCAAGAACACACCGTGTCCCTCCTAGACACGCCGTGTAGTCTGGCTGTGTAGGAGGGATATACATGGTGTGTGGGTAAGTTGGCAAGGAAGGGAAGAAGAACGACGTACACGCCGTGTAACCCTAGGTACACGCTGTGTACTCATGTCAGCAGGTTCGGGAAAGAAAGTCGGCATAATTCCAGCTGCCAAATGAACAGTTAAATGACATACAGGGCATGTAGTCCTAAAGTACACACCCTGTAGTTTCTTTTTTTGCATTAAAATGGGCAGTAGCCTCGTATTGAGACAAAAACTCATATGTGTCACCCGGTTTCATGAGAGAAGTCAGCCAAACCATAATTATATCCCCGGATCTTCGTCCGAAGTCTGATTCAATTGCCGATAGATGCGTTGGAACCCCCTCAGTAAGGCCTCGATTCATCTTAAGCCATTTTGTCTGATTTTTGTTGTAGATAGAGTTATAGGGGGTTGAGTGGTTTTGAATCTTTTGTAGATCTACAACATTTTTTTCCAAAAAAGAGGTTTTTACTATAGGAATAGCATCGTACAAGTCACATGTAGGTGGTGCATACCTCTTTTTGCGTTTTGGTGGTCTTTTGGGTGATGCGGCCTTCGGCGCGTTTTTAGGTATTTTGAGCGGGACCCGTTTTATCTACTGTTTCATATTTAATTGATTTTTGGACTTATGAGATGCCTTTGGGTATGCCATGTTACCAGTTTTTCTTGAGCAGGGCCGGGTGAGGGGCCGTTGCTCATCGGGGCATTTTGGACGGGGAATGCCAAAATGGTTTAAATTGAAATATTAATGTTTTAAAATGTTAAGATTAATTTATTTAAGCCTTTTGTAATTTGTTAGACGCAATAATGACCTCGGTGTTGTTGACTAATAACCGTTGGGTTAGGGAAATTCTAATGTTTGAATGTTTTGATAGTTTATATGTCCTGTTTAAATTTTCTATATATGAAATTGCTGAATTGCACATGCTGGACCCTTTGGGTTGTGTTGGGATTGACCCGGATATTCATGTGTGATGCTGATCACAGGTTGGTCTTGGACCGGGTTACGTTGGGGGGTTCTGACCATGATATTGGGTTTCATGGATGTCGGTTTGAGGTAGGATAACTGTCAGGTGGGGCATGGCCTGGGTTACTGTGATGGCGATGCCATCAGACTTGAGCGACATGGTCGCAGGGACACGAGGTGTCAGAGGTGTTGTGGCTTGGGTACTATTTTGGTGATTACCACTCACCATAAACATTGAGTAGTGTGCACATAGAGATACTCTGTGATGAGGTGGTTTGACCACATGTGTGGGTAAAGGCCCCTGTTAGTTGCGGTTTAGGTACTTTTGGTTGGGGGTGATTGTCGTAAGAAGCCACGTGGGAGGTGAGGACCCTTTAGGGGATAGCATTGAGGATATCGGGTTGGGGGCAGAGTCTCGGCGTTATTTGAGGATATATATCATTGTCCCTCTAGGTACTTTTTATTTGAGGGTAGACATCACTGTCCCTCCGGTTACATTATTTGAGGGAATATATCACTGTCCCTATAGTATCTTATTGAGGATAGGTATCGTTGTTCCTCAGGGTTACTTCTAGGGGCATCACTTCGGGATGTCGGTACCTGAGACACGTGGTGTCGGGGGGCATATGGTGTCGGGGTACATGACCGAGATTCCGGCGTTGGCTGAAGCAGGTGACACTTCGTGGTGGCTTCTGAGCACCAGTGGAGATAATGTTTATTTTTCATTGTATTGTTTTACTACTTTCTTTATAAATGCATGACTGCTTAAACAATTATATTTGGTACGCACCATTGGGTGGTATCCTACTGAGATGTGTCTCACACCCTGCATGGGCCCTTCGAGACACGTGCAGGCATTATTGATTTATGTGCAGGAAAGAGGCCAGCATTTGGAGCTGGGATGCGTTAGTTGTTACATGGAGATGGTATGGAACATGAGGTCTTACCTAGATGGAGTTACTCTATTTTGTTTTCTTTACTTGTATCAGCATGCTTACTTGTTTGTAGCTACTGTTGGTTAGCCATCGGAACCCCTCTTGTTTAGTGACTTACTATGGGTGCATGTTTGGTTTTTTTAGTAGTTACCATTGATTATCATGCTGGTGTGTTTGCTTTCTTATGTTGTTGTTTACATTTATTGCTTCTGCTGTTTATTAATATTGAATGTGCTTCCATTATGCGGGTCTGGTTTGAGTCTATTTAGTCTTTTATTCTACTGCATCTCTACTGTTATAATTAGACCAGTACCATTATTTTTAACCTCATAGAGGGTATAGCCTCCCCACTGTACCTATCAGACCCTCGCTGCTAGTTGGAAGCCTTTGGCATTCAGGGAGGTACACCTAAGGTAGTAGCACCCGACCCATTTAGCACTGTTTGGGTGGCTGTTTCGGGTTCGGGTCATTACACATGTTCTCTATAACTCTCTATCATAACATGATCATTATATTAGTCTTCAATGTCCGTATTTTCACATTATACTAATATTATCCTAATTGATGACCTAGTTTTTTTGGTAACCTCTACATTTCCCTTTCCCTTTTTAAAGGTTATTTTTTTAACCCCACTTCAAATGTGGGTTTCCCACAAAGGAATTTTAAAGTACCAACCTTTGATTTTTTTGAAGTACAATTTCAAATTGAGAGGAAAAAATTTATTAAATGAGGGGAGAATGTAAAACCCCAAAATTTTATGGTATGTATATTTTTAAATTTAATTTCTTTGACAACATATGTTTCACACAACACCAAGCTTAAACAAACAATGACATACAATTAAATATCATTATTTTAAAACGACCATTACAACCTACCCGTTAAATTAGTAGGAATGAATAGTATTATCCAAAATATGAAAATTATATATAATATAATTAATAATTTTTTTTACGTTAATTCGAATGATATTATACGTATAATATAAGAATGAATAAAATTTTATGCGTTAAAAGGCTATATTTTTCTAAAGGTGGTTTTATCGTCTTTTAATGGAACAATAATTTTAAAACTATATTTTGATACTTTTATAAAATATATTGAACAAAATAAACATTATTTTTAAAATTAAAATGTCAAATTTAGTTTAGGGTAAAATTTTAGTATTTATCTGGAAATATTTATTTTCTAGTGAATAGTAAAAAAATCTCGATTTCTAAAAAACTTTCTTTTTCATTATATTTATAGTCTATTTATGATTTTATTAGTAACTTAACCTATAAGATTATACATAAAAATTAGGATATAATATGAATGAAAATATAATATATTTTTATCATGTAATAAATAATGAAATATTTTGAAAATGATAAATTAAGTATTGATATTATAGTGAAACATAAATGTTTATTCAAAATTTTATAACAAAAAAAATTATTAAAACGGAAAATTAATTTCATAAAATATATTTATAAATTAATATTTTATTGTATTATTATTATGATTTAATTTTATTAGACCTTAATTAATTTTTAAAAGTGTTATAAAATGATTTCTAATTTTAAAATCGATATTTTTCAAATAAATAATGATTTTATTTAAAAATTAAATTTCTGATATTTACAAAATTATTTTCATAAAATGGAGTTAGTTATTGCATTTTAAATGTCGAAAAAATTGTAGGGTGAATTTTTGGGATTTTTATAATGTATTGAATTTTTGGCGAATAGTGAAATATGGTAATTTACCGTATTTAATAAATACATTAAATATTGAGTCATAAATGATGTATGGATAATTTAAGCCCATAATATCATATGATAATTAACTATTTTAATAAATTTAATGATAATTATCAAACTATTCATAGTCTTTAGCAAAAATAATAAACAAATGAATAAAATAATAAAAAACAAACCTCTCCTCCACTATAAATACCACCCCTGACAACTTGTTCTCCTCAAACCAAAAAAGCCATGAATATTGTCCAATTTCTACCCAATAACTGTCCAAAACCTTCCACCCCTTGTTAATGTATTTCCATTCTCACTGAAAATACCATATCAAAGTTACTTAATGAGATTCTTGAGGAGAAGAATCTAGGATGTAAAACCATTAATCCTTCCCTTTTTTTTATTTTGTTATCATTAACTCAACTCTTATGTCAAAAAATTAATGAAAACTATAGTATCTTATATATACTATAATGTTATTATGTCAATGGAAAATCCACCATCAGGTGTCTCCTTCTCTTTTTATTTTAAAGATGAAAAATCATCTGTGAGGTGCTGATTTACCGCCTTCATGGATGATGTGTTTTCATTTTTCGATTACATCTTCAAGGATGGTCATAAAACTATATTTATGGTTAAATCAGACCTTAATATGAGTAATACAACTTATTTAATACTTTTTTGAAATTTTATATATACATAATATTAATTAATGAAACAAAAATAGTTTTTGATGATTGAAAAACTTCCAAAATAATCTAAACGATTATCACTAACATATTATCTAATGATCCATCCTCACACAAAATAACCAAATGGATTATATAACCATTTAATCTTATATAATATCATTAATAACACATAATTAATATTCAATAAAACTATTTTCATTTTACATGATCTTCTATATGTGTATAAAAGTAAACAAATATTGAACACCCATGAAACAAACCCTCCAGAATGATAAAATTGAATTATATAACTCATTAGAAATAAAATAAATAAACATAATGAGATTATAATAAATAAAATAAATTTATTAAAATTAATTAATTAATTAATTAATGTATTTAATATGATTATTTAGGACATTAAGATCACATGCAGAACACATTCAGACATAAGATAAGAGTTTTTTCCTCTCACATTTATTTCTATGAGATATACCTTATTCATAACTATTTATTATGTGTGGTGTATTTATACTACCCATTGATGTATCATATCATAAATATCATTATATTAATGGTATTCAATGTTTTATTTTATGTCCATTAATTTTATGGGGCATATGGTTTGACTATTTGCAAAGTGGTAAGGTTTCTTCCCGAACCTCTATTTTTCATTTGGGATATATTTTATCTCTCTTTAACCCAATTTAATTCTTTATTATTTTTATATAATTATATTAAGTTAGTTTTATATGTTCAAAAATCAATTATTCATATCATTTCATCTTTATTTAATGGGGGATCACATGTTTTAGAAGGTTCCCTTTTTCAATTCCTTCTGATATGCAAGCTAGAATAAAGGGTACTTCCCAATTTATTACCCACTTTCAAGTACACTACACAATATGTTTTAAGAAAAAATATTTTTATAAAATCACTCATGTTTTTAGGTAAAAATATCTTAGATCATTTATGTTTTTATGAAAACCATTATGCCTTTCCATATTTAAAGAATCTGGCTCATTTCTAAAGTTTCTTAAAAACTCTATTTACACGTTTTCACTTCAATTGAACATCATTTATACCTCAAACATAATTTCATTTTCCATACCTTTTTTTTTCTGGTATATTCATGTATAAAATCATGTTTTATTACAAATAAAAAATATTTTCCAAAATAACTCTTCTTTTCAAAGTTAAGGATATTTCTCTCAAGAATTTATCAATGATTTTATAATAGTATTATCATATATGATTATGATTCAAATATTTCAATGTGGTTTGTAAAAATTTGATTTAAATATATATTTTTAAATTGATAATTTTAAATATAAGGAATTCGTTAGACTTTGTATGTGACGGGCATAGACCTCTATAGCCCCTCGATGCATCAGTAGGTATCATGAGACAATCTAAATTGGGTTTTGGCCGAGGCCTTACCCATTTATGTATAGTTATTGGACTATGCATTGATGGTATGTTTGTTATGTCCATCATTATAAATTCCCTAATTATGATATTAGTAATTGATATACTATGTGATTATTCTACAAGTATAAAATCCATGGTTAAGTTTCATTCTCATGTGATTATTTATACAGAATTATTTATTTAGCTTTTATCCCTTCCATATTATGATCAATATTTTGTTTTAATGGAATTTGTTTTTAGTTATTCACTATGATTTATTCATTATATTTATTTTTAATAGCTTCCACTGTATTGTTTACCCTTACTGAGCATCTAATCTTACCCATTTCTTATGATTTATTTTCTCCCAGGATGTGAAGATGTGTATTATAATTGAATTTACGAGATAATATAGAAGTTTATTAGTGTTTTTTATGGAGTTAATTTGTTTTTTAAAGTTATAATTTAATAATTATGTTTGTATATCATTTATCAATTCTACTAAACTATCCCATACTTCAGGATGAAACTTCCTTATTCGTTATACGAATATAATCATGTTAGGAACCTGCTCCGGGATACTGGGGTTTGTTTCATTACACTCAATACCACATTTATTTATATCCCAAAAATGTCTCTTTGCAGTTGCCTCATCCCATACTAGTGATGGTACAAAGTACTAAAATTCAGTGAAGCAGCAAACATAGTCCCTCATGAACATGCTTCCCAGGTTCAACCACATAAACACTACCGCCCCTCCTTCCTATATGTATCTGGATAAAAGTGTTCCTGAAATTTATCCTAAAAGTCCTTCCATACCATACCCTCTAACTAATCAACCCGACCTTGAATACCCCACCAAATATTTACTAGAACTCATAAAATATATGTAGACAACTTGAATCTCTTCTCAATATGAGTCTTTAAATGGTCAATAATCATAACTCAGCTACCTCAGGTCCACCATATCTGGGGAAAGTTAGAGGGTGCTGTCATCAGAACTCCCAGGCCAAATCAGACATATTTTTCACAGTCCGCCATGGGTATTATTCCATTAGTTATATAAAGTGAAAAAATTTGTCATTGAAATGCTATCCCGACCATTCACTTGGAACAATTGAGGCCTCTAGTTCCACTATTGGAGGTACATTTCCAGCTATTCACTCCTATCCTCCTACCAAAAAAAGTCATCATGGGGGCATGTCTCTACAATTACAAACACATGTATTTTGACACATAACACATAATTAACATATATAACAATAGGTATTCACATAAATCGATAATAATTTATCCCTCATACTCCCACAAATAATCAAAACCGAGGCATTATCACCATCTTCAACCATCTCTCACTGGGTTTATGGATAAAATAGTGTAAAACACTTCCATATTACAAAGTTTCTACTTAAAAAACCATTTTCCCATTTAAAATAACCACATTTATCATCATTTACGATTATTAATTCCTAATTATGCAACCTTTAATTTTAAAATACTAAAATAATGAAAATAAGTTTTATTTTCCCTAACCCACTCATAACTTTTTTTCCGTACGTGCCTAAAATGATGCATGTCACAAAAAATCATGAGTTTGCAGAATGATGCATGTATACTTAACTATCATGCCATACTGGGACATGAGGAAAATATTAGAAAAAAATAACATCACATAGTAAGTGAATCACCTAAGGTGAATAAAATTCAACTATAATAGAAAACATAAAGAACAGCAATCCCACCCTAGGTACTTCGGTGTCCCCCCACACATAGGTTATCTACTCCCATTAATGAGCTCATAAAGAGGGATTGAAACATCCTAGTATCATGTATACTATTACCAAATAATAAGTAAATTGAAAATAAAATAAAAACACATTAATATAACTTTGTAACATCCTGAACTGGGTGCTACATGCTGGTGCCCCGATCCAGTTTGTTACATGAACTCAGGCACACCTCCTCACATGCCAGAGGTTGCTAACTAGAAGAAATGGTAATATGTTACCTAGGGGTAATATACCCACTTTATCAAAGCATAAAAATAGTATAAATAAATACTCATTATAACCAAGATAATATAATAATCAATAATCAACCAAAAAACACATGAATAAATCCAAAACATGGAAAAATGACCATAAACCAAAGCTGTAAATATGTCATTCTATACAAGTGTAAGGTATCTAATGAAAACCACCCAAAAAAAGACACACTGTCATCTACTAATTGGTTCTTGACAACATGTATGGTTCCCTCATCTATGCTCTATCCAGAATCCCTACTCATCCATCTAACATAGGTCTCATGCTCGTATCATAAAATGGAAATATTAAGTCTTTCGGGTACCAATCAGGAGGTCTAATTAGGGTGTGATTACAACATAGTAGGCCTCCAAAAATGACTAATGAAATATCTATTCTAAAATAGTTTATGTTGTTTTATAAAGAATAAATAAAAAATGAAAAAAGTAAACAAGTATCAAATTATTTATTATTTAGTCAACCACATCATACCTGTCTCATCCTATGCCAGATTCTAAACCATATACCATAGGAATATCACAAATAATTATTTCATGGTCTTTCATCACTCTCTTTATTAACAATTTAGATTCATGAATAGGGGGGCCTAGAGTAATTGTCTGACACCCCATGGGTATTTGGCAAATCAGTCCCTGATGCACACCTCATTGTTCACATTCACATATAGATATTATTCATGAATCAGGGGCCTAGAGAACTAGTCTAGAACCCCATGGGTATTTGGAGCATCATTCTGTAACCCAAAAATCAGTGATCAAATTATTAGTATGGCACCCTATGGGTATCTAGAGCATCAATCCCTAACCTAGAAATAATTGTTCATGTTATCATAAAACATTTACAACACAATGAACCATTTAACTTATCAAAAAAACCATGGTTCATCACTTTTATTTCATGGAACAACATAAATAAATTCCCCATTAATCCATTTATCAACATTTAATTACACCATTCATTAACCCATAAATGTTAATCCAATTAACCTTTTAATTCCCATTATCAACATGAAAAAGGGTTTAATTCAAAATCCATCAATCTATGATTCACCAATTTTTACAATTCATAAATTATAATTTCATGTGTATTGGAACACCCCATGGGTTTCCATCATGATTCATCTCAAATATCCAATGGGTCCAACGAGATCTGTGAAGGGTCTCACAATCACATGGGAAGCAATTCGTTATTTCAATTTCAAATGAAATTAAACAATGAGTAATGAAATGATAAAACTAAAAGCAAAATATCCTAATAAACATAATGGGAATTATAAATTATACCACCTACCTCAAGATCATTAAAAAACTGTTTCAAAAATGTAAACCTTAATTCGATGTAGAATGGAAGAATTTGTAATGATTGAGGAGATCTAGTATAAAATACTAAGATCAAGATCTATTGAAACAAGAACCATCAAAATCTAGATATAAACAATCAATAACAGAGTAATTTATCCCTCTTAAATGGGAGAGAAGGAAGGTAAAGATATTAATTTTAAAAAATGAATGGGAAATCATACCATGGATCCAATTGCCTTCCATCAGACATTAGATTCGCAAAGTAATGAATTTGGGGAGCCTTGGAACCCTCTATAGAGCCTAAAAAATATGGAAATAATATTAGGTTTAAATTGGGTGATTAGTGATATAAATGGGGGTTTATTTTTTTTAAATTAATTATTGGCGGTTTAAAATCCTGTGCACACGGTTAGCTAGACAAGCCACATTGTTTGACAAACCATGCACCCTAACAATGATCCCCAACTATCAGGGGTGCACAGTTACTCCTAAGTGATTGAAATTTTTTAGAAAAATTGCAACCACCATGAACACCCCATTTTAACTAATGTGAATAGATTTGGGGAGGGAGGACACACATTTTGGGTAAACCTTGTTTCCCCTTCTAGAGGCTTACAAAGGGGTGCATAATTTCCTTGGGAAAACCACATTTTTTACCCTAAACATAATCCAACTTTACACAACCCCATGGGATTCCAAAATTATCAAAATTAACTTGAAATAAACCTAAAGAAATACCTAATAACAATATAACCAAAAAAGTGTAAAAGAATACCTAAAAAAACCACGACGAGGCATCTCTAGAAAGGTCGGGATCTTACAATGGTAAAGGTAAAAAGGGTTAAACTAAGTGAGTAAGAATTAAAATATCATGAATCCTTACCTAAAAATTGTATATATAAAAGGATTCAGAACCGATCTTCATTATTTTACACTTTTTATATACTTTCCATGTTAAAATTGAAACCTTACACATTAGGCAATGAGTAATTATGAAAATTCCACTCAAAAATCACCTATAAAAGGAACCCTCACCCACCTCTTCGAAAAAAAAATTTCTTTAAAAATTATATTAAATTCCGACCCATTTTTTCTTTCTAAAAACGTCTTATATATTTAGTAGACTCTAGTTCAAATAAGGAATCCTAAATCTTTCATTCCATGGGAACCCGTATTGAGAAGAAGAGAATTCATTGTAGATGTTAAAAAACTTTTCTGGAAGTGGAGAGTAAACATAATGGTTTATTTTCCAATATCACATTGAAATTGACATTGTTTACGTTAAAACTAAACTTTATTTTATCTATAAAACCCAACATATTTTATTCTCCTATGTTTAATTCCAGGTTTTACATGTCTTAGTATAATTTCACCTCCCTTTGGTTCAAAATTAATCTGGAAGGATGTTTGTAAGTGGATCCAACCTTGTCGCTTATTTTTTGTTGGGAATAATTATCCTTCATGTATATATTCTTTTTTACAGATTTACATACATATAAATCTATGATTTGTTAAGTTATTTTTCAATAGAATTTAATTTATTTACAAAACAAATCTTCTTTTATCATTTTTGGTATGATCGTTTTCTACAAACATTGACTTTATTTTAAAAACTGTGAAAATAATATTCCATTTTAATGTTTACTTCATGAACTAATTTTCCCAAAATCCTATTAAATTTTATTTAAAAGGATTATTTTTCAAGTTATCATGGTTTTCCAAATAAATTATTGTTACCATTTTCTTGAGAACTATTTTATTTTAATTTTTTTATCAAAATTAAAAGATATTTCTTTTGATTTTTTCAAAGAAAGTGCCTAATGTTTTTATAAACTTTATTCCCATTTATTTCAATGTACTTTATTTTTTATAATTATCTATTAGGGATATTATCAAACGATATCATACAAATTTTTCTGATGAATGTATTATGATAATGTATTCGGGATGTTTTTATTGAATTCATTTCTTTCTCACATGTTAATTAAGATATGATTGAATTATTCTTGTTTTCAAGTTCATGTGGAACACATATGTATAATATATCACTATGTGATGGGTGGGTATGTTATATATATCTAATTAATTAGGTAAAGTTTTATATCTCATGATATAGTGACATTGTGTGTGGACATGATTGTGGGTAGCTATGTTCACATGTTTTTTCATGGACAGAATGTAGGTAGAAATGTTCACAAGTTTGTCTATGGACCTGATTTCAGGTATCCATGTTCACAATTTAATGTTTGTAAATGATTTAAGATATCCATTTTCACTAGCTTGTGCATGTTCATAATTACAGGTAGCTATTTTTACAAGTTTTTGTGTGGACATGATTACATGTAGCTATGTTCACAAGTACGCGTGTGAATATGATTGTGATTGACTATGTTTAAAATGTTATGATGTTTGATTCTTATTTATATACTAAATTATTTTACATATGTTATGTTTTCATGTATTGTTATTATATACATATGTTTCTAATTTTATAAATCTAATTTATGGTGTTATTACAAAATACTTACGCCATTAACTTTAAAACTCTGAACATAAACATTACATATTATAGTGTTTTTGAACTAGAATTAAAATTCATGGATATTTTAAATTTATTGTTTTAGATAATTAGGAAAAATTCTTACAAACTAAACTCATACATTATAAGTGGACACTTTTATAAAATATCAATTTTTTTCACTGAAGGAAAAACATAAAAAATAGGGTTTCTTTTAATTATCAATGTTCAAAATTTTCTCCTTGATATCATCTTTTCCTTTATTATCCATTAAATTCTGTAAATTCAATTTTAAACTTTGAATGAGTTCAAAATCTCAGTAAGGGATAAAGAAATAAAGGAAATAATTATTTTAGAACATATAATGTTTACCTTTATATTAAAATTTATTTATAAATATGAAAACTAATTCAAATGAAAAAAACAAAAAAATTTCTCAAAGAAAATAATTAAAACCCATTTCAAGAAATTAAAACTAATTTTGGTGAGTTAGAGGATAATATACAGAAAACCATTTTTAAACCCGTTCAATTAGAATAACCATATAACCAACATCCAATTAAGCTATTACGAGCTTACACGATGCTATCTGGTCCACCCCATGTTAAACAATAATGGTCTTTCCTGGCACTATCTAGGACCCCCATGTTAAGCTATAATGGGATTTCCTGACACTATCTGGTATACCCCATGTTAAGCTATAACAGGATTTCCTGGTACTATCTGGGCCACCCCATGTATAAGCTATATCGAGATCACTAGTTTACTATAATTTTAACGTACCACATCATTAATAAAACACTTTCATCATAAATCCCTTTCAAAAACTCTTTTAATACCATAAAAAAACACATTCATATAAAAATAAAAATTTCTTCTAAAAACAATTTCCAATACCAAAAAAACATTTTCATTGAAAAATAATTTTAAATACCAAATTAACCAAAAAGATAAATATAATTTTTCATTTAATTAAACATGAAATATTTCAAAGGAAAATAAAATTAAAATAATGGGCATGATAGCATAAAATTCATTATCATCATACACATTAATAATAGAATATTATTTTTGTCATTTGTCAAAATGTTTTATATAAAAATACTTAAAAAAATTACTTTTTGAATTTTTTTGAATGAAATAAAAAAATAGAAATAAAATTTCATATATTATCCTGTTATATCCTTATAAATAAATATGTAAAATAATATCATGAATATTGATATGGAGAAAAAGATTTGATAATTAAATATTGAAACACTCTAGGTGTCCCATACCACATTTAAAATTTAAATAATAATATTCATGAATTAATTCATTTAAAAAATAATTAATTAACATGATTGTATATAAATTATGGATATTAAATGTCAGAGTAGCTGTTTATACACCTTATAAAAGAATAAAGGTTCATACCATCAAGAAATAACTCAATGAACGTAGATTGAGATGGAATCCCTTCCCTTGATTCTAACTCGTCATGTATGTTTTTAGCTTCTTGAATAATAAACATCGGTTAATTATTTACTTTCATGAGAAAATTTATTATTTTTATTATTGATTTTATATAACATGTTAGAATTTTATAACAATTAGTTAATTATTTAGGTTTATGTTGGATGTTTTGACAATATTCAGTACTTGATTCCAAAATGACTTTGGTATGGTGTTAATAGTCAAGTTGGTCATTAGTTTATTATCTACAGAATAATATTAATGATATGGATATAATTTTTATATATAAATTATACTTTTAAATCAAACCATTAACTATGGTTATGAAAAATGAACTATATTATAATCATAGTGACGGTATGTCGTACGTATGCATGAGTAACATTTTTATTTTTGCAATGATAATTATGGAAAGAAGGTAAGTATTATTTTATATTTATAGAATAATCATTATATAATTAATATCATATTAATAATTAAAATCTTCTTATATATACCATCCATGTGATATGATGATGAAAATCAAATCGCACCGATTCATGGAGGTGATAGTTTAAACATACGCATGAATGACAATATCATTTTCATGTGTATAGAAAGGTAAGATGGTAAATGATTTATTATTCATTTAATAATGATAAATATTCAATGAATATCTTATATAAATAATACCTCCATCATTATAACTAGTCTTGATATATGGTGATGAAAAATAAAATTATATCTGTTCGTGTAGGTGATAATTCACAACTACACATGTACACACGAAAAAATAATTATTTTTTCATTAACATAATAACATATTAGTATATTGAGGGTTATGGATTTATTATTTCATCATGGTTGAAAGATTTATTAAGGATTTTTATGAATAAATAAAATATAAATACTTAATTAAAAATAATACCTCTTCTTTGAATGATCTCCTTTGATTAACACTTTAACACATATAGGGGAGTTTAATGCATACAATAAGGGATATAGAGTTTGGGGACGAATTATAGGGAGGTATTTGGGTAGATCTTGGTGAACCAAATATGATTTTAAGTGTAAATAAAAGAGAATAATGGGTTCCCCTTTATAAGAGAGGGGAGACACACTCTTGGAATTCTTAAAAATATAAAAATATAATATGCCCTATTCTAGAGAAAAATACTAAAAAATGTCCTATAAATTAATATTGGAAGACATTTTAGACCATATATTATCCACTTTGTTACTATTTTACATTTTTATTATTTTTAAATAACTTAGTAATATATTAATTCAATAAAATATTTTTATTGTCAAATTTGATACTATTTATTTAATTTGACTTCAAATACATCATGACAAAGTGGTAATTCGAATATAATTAATTCAAAAGATTATAATCTATCTTATAGATCTATAAAATTATTTATACACATGAAATAATCCAAAATATATCAAAATTAATATTATTAATATCAATTATTTTATTTTTCTTTTAATTAAATAGTTATAGTTTTAGTATTGAAGAAAATTTTAAGGTAATTATATAGTTTATAAATATTAAAAATAAATTTTAATAATAAAAATAATCTAATTTATTAAAAAGTTGAAATTTATATTCATTCATATCTTTATTTTTTCTTTATGTGGACACATAAAATATATTAAATACAAAGAGTCTGACATTTTGAAACTATCTTTGACTTAAATAATATATAAGTTATTTTCATGGAAAAGTGTCCATTAAACAACTCCAATTCGATATTAAGGTGATAAGGGTATAATATTCTTAATAAAATATTGTTTACATAAGTTTAGGTCACATTATTACCCTTATCGTTTGGTTTTGACCCTTATTTAATCCCTTTAACTCTTACTGTGACAATATATGTTTTTACACGTTGAAGGTTAATATAGTTAATATAACCTGAAAAACGGACCATAAATGTTACATGGATAAAATTTTATTCATTATCCCATTAATTTGGATGAATTTTATATATTTATACTATTAATATCATTTAAATAAAAATTATTTAATTTAAACATTACTAATGTCAATTTGGACATTATTCATTATTTTTTAGTATACAAAACTCAAAACAACAAGATAAATTCAAAACAATATTTATAAAACATCATTAACATGTAAAATTCATCAATAAAATTATTTTATTACATTAAATCTCTCAAATGATATTTATTTTAACGTTTTTAATATCATTTATTTGATAATTCCATTCATTAAACAAATATTGCATCATCATTGTATGACTATTTAAGGTAATTATTTTATAACTAAAAATTATAAATAAATTACAATGATTTAGATAATAATTTTATATTTAATAATAATATTTATAGTTGACCATTTCACTTATATAACTCCACATTAAAAATATTTATCTTATTAAAAATAAAATGTATGACAAAATTGACTTTCTTTTAAATATAATATTATAAAGGTTATATTCTCATACAAAATACATAAATGGTATCATAACCTATCCTATAATTATTAAGGATTAAATATAATCATTTAATAAAATTATTAATAGTTTTAGTGTACTTTTATAATATTTATAATATTATTTTTATCCTTAATTACCCGATTTACCCTTAATAGTGGTATTTTTTTACTAAAGTTATTATTAATATTGTCAAGAAATAAGTGGGAAATATTTAATAAATTTGGACCTTTATATTTTAAATATGGAATACATTTTTCAAAATTCATATTATATAAATTTCAAAAACTAATTAAAAATTAATTCCATTGATGGAATGAAAAAACATGTTTTTAAAGTAAAAACGTTCAAAAGTTCACAAAGTATTTATATCAAACATTTATGTGAAATTGATTATAATGACCTAAATTGTTTTAAATTATATAAAATTTACATATATATACTTTAAAACTATTCAAAAATATAAATTTACACTTTAAATAAATTTGATGAAAAAGTAGTTTTCAATTAAAATGCTTTAATTTTTCATTATTCGTTAAAATATAAAACTTATAAGAGAAATAAAAAAATTTATACCAAAGTAAATTTTGACACTCCTATTTCAAATATAAATTATATTTTTTTAAAATAGAACTTATAAAAATTTCAAAAACTTCATTTAAAACAAGTACATAATTAAAAGGCGACAAAACTATTTTTTTAAATAGTTCTTTTATGAGTAAAAATTGGATTTGTTCTTATATCATGTATAAAAAATATATAAGATTGATTTTAAAAATTATATTGAATAATATATAGATATATATATCATTAATAAAATCTGAATATATTTATTTTTTTATTTATTGTTATAAAATACACTTGTACATATTTAAATAGTTTTTTTAGAAAAAACATTTTCTTTAAAAAACTCAGGATGTTACATGACTCATGGTTTATGATATATGTTTCAATGGGAAATATTATATTATTTTATTATAATGTATCATTATTATTTTCTCATACAACATGATCATCTCATTTTCACTTATGTTAATTGATTTTTATCTCTTATGTTTACCTTTAGTGAAAATACAATCTCACCCTTTTTATTTGTTTTTATTATTTTTTCTGGAGAAGAAATGATATGAGGGGGTCAATTTACTTTTAAAAATTAAAGCGATAAAATAAAAGGATAATTAAAAATGACATAGAAATAATAAAACAATGAATTATGTTAAGAAATAAATAACAAATTTAATAAATGTTAAAATGTTAATAAAAAAGTAGTTTAAGCACAAAAATGATAATATCAAACTTTTGAAATTATATATATAGATATTGAATCTGTAATATGTAAAAAAATAAATTTCATATACAATTTGATAAATATTTCAGTGTTAGCACACAAGATAAACCTATGTCTCCACCAATCCAGTAGAGAGATATGTATTTTTAAGATCTTTCATTGGTTTTAATGGTGACATAAGAACAAAAAATTTCTTTTTTTAATGAATTCCCAAGAACCAATTCCTATGATTTTAATGTATACCTAAGAACCAAACTTTTGTTGATTTAAATAAGGAGCCAAGAACCGATGGTAGAGGGTGGGAGGAGAAGAGATGATTTTTTAGGTGAAAATATATTGCAATGTTGGTCTTCTATCTCTATTTAAGTATAGATACAATTGAGAGATATAGAGATAGAGGAAAATGTGATATTATTTTATGTTTTCAAAAGAATATTGATGCTTTTAGAGGAGTTCTTAGAGAAATATAGATATTGCATTTCTTTATTAAAGTGTATAATTATTGAACAAGTATTTTTTTCAATTTTTAAGATCCAAGCACTCTTGAAACTATATTTATAGATTATAAAACATAAAGGAAAATTATATAATTATTCATTTATATTTAGGGCATTAAATATGTGAACAAATCCATTTTACCACCACAGATTCAACCTCATACTAATAGTCTTAACAAAACTGGATACCTAGTAGCCACCATCGGGTAACTACTGGTCCACATAGAAGCTACTAATACTAGAAATAATCCATCAGCTTACCAGTACACCTCCACTGGTTAGATGATTGACTTATGGAGGATGAGTGGAATTTTTTTATACAACCGGCTATCCGGTGGCACTACATCAGCTAGTTTATGTTTCCTATAAGTGGGAGAACACCTGCTTGTCCCTCTATATTCCTTCAATGGTATTCTATGTAACTTTGAACTTTCTTCCATGAATTTAAATTATCTATCACTAATTCAACAGATCTTCAATTCATTTATTTGTATTACCCATGATCCTTAATATTCAATAAATTTTTTATTTTAAAAATACATATTGGATTCCAAAAAGGTGAAACTAAATGCACTGAAATGAAATGTTATATACACAGAAGAGTGTTTTTTATCATTAAAAAACTACTATGAGAGTAAAAAATATCCACCTTTTTGATGATCATAATCACTTGATATAAAAATAAAGATAAGGAATAGGGAAAAGGTAAAAATTAAGAAGTTACCAAAAATATATGAAATAATTTCATCCCGTTTTTGATATTATGAAACAGAGTTACAACCTTGATAAAACACAATTTCAAAGCATGCATTCTATTATATTTTTTCCTATATCTAAAAACATTAGCACACTTTGAGGTTATCAAAAATAAACATACAAATAATTATGGTTATATAAATTTTATAATATGAAAGATATAAAAGATAATTTCAAAACATCCTTAAAGAAACATATATAACATTATCTAACTACCCCATAAGAAAAGTAAGACATAATAAAGCAAGAGGATTTTTAAACATTCATGATTCTATATATAAAGGGATAAGAATAATTAAACATGAAAATCCATGTAGATAATATGAATTATGATCATTCTCAAGAAAATAACAAACAAGAATAAAAACACCTTTAAAAATAAAAACCTTTGAAAGAAAGAATTTTTGAAACATATGTAAAGGTATTAAAAGAATTAAAAAGTATTTGAAAATAATTAAGCAGATAATCCCAGGAGATAATCATTTCAAACATGATTTTAAAAAAATATTTTCAAGATAGAACATTATTAGAAAAAGGAAAATCAATAAGAACATTATTAGATAAGGGAATAAATGAAAATAGATCATTAAAACAACACCCTTTATATAAAACAAATAGAGGTTATAAAAAAAGACACATCTTGAATTTAAAAACACTTAAAACTCCATGAATTTTCCTTTTAACAGAAAATTTATTTGAGATGGATCAACTATATTGTTACCTTTATTATATATACTCCATTTTATAGATCAATTAATATTTGTGGAAAATACCTATAAAAAAGTTAAAATAATTTTTTTGTTACCATTTTGGTTCTAACATTTTTTAGCAAATAAACAATTTAAAGGCGCAATAATTTTTGGTCGAATAAGATTGAATAATAAGGATTTGGGAACCCATTTTTTTCATTTTTGAGTAATATTAGAACAAATTTTTATACTATTAATTATTATATATGTATCTTTTTTATAATCATATTTATAAATCATATTCTTAAATTCTCAATAA
The DNA here is from genome assembly GCA_963277665.1 of Viscum album. Lineage (NCBI taxonomy): Eukaryota > Viridiplantae > Streptophyta > Magnoliopsida > Santalales > Viscaceae > Viscum > Viscum album. The sequence continues at coordinate 816,891,212 of OY728140.1, forward strand.
TATTTACAATTGTTTTTGAAAAATAACTTTCACAAAAGAATTTCTTTTTAAAGAGCCTGCATTATTAGAAAAACCAAATCCATGAGTATTTATTTTAAAACATTTAGAACCAAGGATCATGTTTAGATTTTATCCGCATTGGGTGATTTTTGAAATAGATATTTTTCATATCCATTATTTCAAATTTGAAAAATTCAACATCTGGTCAATTTTTTAATTTCAAAAATCAAATCATATTTTTTTAATAAAAGATAATTTTAATTTAAAAATTTATTTTTATCCTTTAGAACATGTTTATACTTATTTTAAATATCTTTATATAATTAAAATTCGGATGAAAACCACTTTTTAGTTGATCTCAAGTGTATATTATGTCTTCATAGATTAGGTGTCTTGAAGAAGAGGAATAATAAGAGGAAGATGTGGTAAAATGTTAAAAATTTAAATTGATACTTAACCCAACATTCCCCATGAGATATTTTAGACTTTATTCACTCAAGGAGGATGAGTCACTCCAAGTTGAAACATTAATAGCTTTCTTACCTTTCTTATTTTTATTAAACTTATTTTGGTATATTGGATACAATTGTATAATATGATCTTTTTTGTTTCATTCATAACATGTCACAATAAAAGCTTCAATTTTAAGTTTCTATTTTTCATGATGGGATTATTTTTTCTTATAATTCATAAACTAGTTTCCTATTTTAATAAGTATGTAAATTTTACCTTCATCACTTGTGTCACTTTTTAAAGAATTATCTTCTTTGATTGGTATAAACGCTAGATTCTTCTTGGTTTCCTTGGATTTTATTACTTATTTTATCACTTTTCATTTGACAATGATATCATATGTCATTAGATATAAAATTTGTTATTCAACCACTATATTTTTAATGTCCAATACTTCTTGGGTCACCATCACTTTAAGATCCCACAAACTATGAAAAAACCATAATATTTTTTTATGAGAATTTCTGTGGAAAAATCATCACCAAGAGATTTTCTAACATTGAAATTATTTGTAAATATACTAAACATGATTGTTATAAATTCATTATAATGAGTGGAGAAAATTTTAAAATATTGATATTATATATCCAATCAAGCATCTCTTACTTTATTTGTACCTTCATGCATGACTTCAATTAATTCGATATTTCATAACTATTTTATAAGAAGAAACATGCTTAAATTCAAAACCACAATGTAATTGATTCATATATATTTCATTAATTTCTAATTTTCTAATATCATTGGGAGTCCACATTTCTTCATATTATTTAAATGGAATATAATTATGCATTACCATTTTCCAAATAGGGTAACTAATAATTCTAAGAAAGGTTGACATTAAATTTTTCCAATAAGAATAATTGGTTCCATAAAAAATATAAGAAAATAAGATTCCATAATAAAAATATTGAGCTTTGAAATAAATTAATATTGGAAAACATAAATTATTTTTTGAAAACTAAATTTTAAAAATAAATATTTTCTGAAAAAACCACTCCATTGATACCAATTTTTGGTCAAAGAATAAACCGAAATATGGGTGAATTTCCTTATGAAAATTAAAGTGATAAATGAAATGTAAAATTAAAAATGATATTGATATAATAAATTGGTTAATTCAATTAAGTGATAAATTATAAAATTTGATACGTATTAAAATTTTAATATCATGGTAGATTAATCATAGAAACAATCATATCAATTTTACGAAATTAGGCATATTGGTATTGAATTATTCAATGTGAAAAAATATAGAAAGAGAGAAAAAAAATTGATAAGAAGTTTGACAATATCACAAAAGGTGGCCCCATATATCCACACATCAATCAGATAGATATATATTATCAATAAATTCCCTTAGTTTTAATAGAGTCCCAATAACCAAAATCTTCTTTGTTCTAATGGAGACCTAAGAACCACTTTCCTCAATTTTAACAGAAACTAAATAATCAACAATTCCTCGGTTTTAATGAATATCAAATAACTAATGGTAGAAGGTGGGATGAGAAGAGACTATTTTATTTGAAAAAAATCAGTTTCAATTTAGAAATAACATCTTTATTGGATGATATATATAATTGTGATTGATATAGAGAGAGAGAGAGTGAAAGGTGAGCCCTATTAAGGTTTGAAAAATAAGGTTAGATCTTTGGGAGGAGGGATTGGACAAAGCTAGAGTTGTTAAGTCCTGATTCAAGAAGAGAGTTGTTGCACAAGTATACTATGTTAACTTTTGATATCCAAGCACACATGATCCTCTATTTATGGTCTCTATAACTTAAAATTATATTTTTTAATTCTTTGGGTTGATATGGGATATTAAAGAGTTATAAGGATCCATTTTTTACCATAATAAATGCATCCTTGTACTACCATCTCCAATGCCACCACATACCCTGTAGCCACCAATGGATAACTGGTGACCAACCTGGAAGATAATGTTGCTTAAAATATTTCATCGGCTAGTTGGTGAACCTCCACCGATTGGCCAGTGGACTTCTAGAGGATAAAGGGCATTCTTTCCATACCACCGACTAGCTGATGCTACCTGCAAGTTAGAGAACACTACCTTGGCCCTCTATATTACTTTAAAGGTATTATATGAAACTTTTAACTTCTATAAATGTATTTAACTCATCAATTAATACATTAATATATCTTTAATAACTTCATTTGGGTTACCCATGATCATCAATATTACATCACATGGTTCTTTTAAAAACATTAATTAGATTCTAAAAAATTCATAACTGAGAATCACTCAACTGAAAATGTTAGATAAATAGGAGAGTGTTTATGATAATTAAAATAAATCTACAAGATTCAACACATTCCCCAATATATGAAGAAAAGTGTGACTTGTGTCATGTAAAGAAGGGAGTATAGTGTGGTGAAATTATAGGGAAATGGTTATAATATTGTAAAATAAATTATTTATTTATCTAACAACTAATGATAACAAACCTTTTTGTTATGGGTTTTTTTTTGGGAATTTATAAAATGTAAGGTTTAAATTATGATAATGATGTAAAATATATGTTTTTTATGCTTGGGCCTCTCACTCATATGTGTAAAGTTTAAATTTTATCATAAAATCTAGGTGTGTGGGTTTGGGGAACCTCAATAGGTATTATATTGGGGTTTAGTTATTTGTGGGGATTAAGCTAAGAAGTATAAGAGAACCCAACTTAAAGACACCTATGTTGAAATTAATATTTCACATGATAAAATGAAGGTGTCATAATTTAGGACATATAAGAATTTATTTCCTTTATTATATGTTTTATTACTCTAGTTATAATTATTTTAAACTCAAATAACCTTTTTTAACAAAAGGATGGAACTAGGAGGAACCAAGTTAAAAGGGGAGTGATGGACTATATGATTTTCCTAATTAGAAACCAAATGAGATGGTAAAAAAAGTAAAAACCTTTCTATAAATTATAACTTAGGTTATAAATAATAAATTAAACCATGTTGATCACTTGAACCACCAAATGAGAAACATGATATTGAGTCTTTCAGGCATCAATATCCACCCTTCTTTACTGGGTCTTATGATCAAAAAATTTATGATAAGTAGATCAAAATAATAAAAAATATATTTCATATTCTCCAAAACCCATAGGATGAAAATTTTATTTTTTATATTAATCATTTTGAAGGTGAGGAAAATACCTGGTGGACCCTCATTAAAAATAAGAGGCTAAAGGAATAATTTGAATGAATGTAATGGTAAGAGTATAAGAAAATATTCTTCACATAATATGTTACCCAAAATATTCATATTAAAGTTGAGTGATAATTCATTGAATTAAATAAAAAGGAGGATGAATTTATTGGTTCATGTGAATAAAAATTTAAAAACTCACATGGTATGTATCTAGTTTTTTTACACTGAATATAAGATCGACCATATTTTTAGTGACCTGAAACCAAGTCTTTAAAAGGAATTATCCATAAGGAAAATTGGTTTCTATGAAGAAACAAGTCGATGTAAACGTAAGATGGAAATAAAAACGAGATATTGAAATCATGCTCATGAATTCGGTGATAAGAAAAGAAAAATATAGTTTTGTGAAAACTCAACTGATAAGTCACATGAAGGAAAAAAAATAAATCACATGCATGCCTACAATGTGGGAAGAAGAACCCAAAAAATTACTAGAAAGAAAAAGGAAAATTTTGCAAGTGTGGAAGGATTTATGATCAAGTTTTTTATTTTTTAAGATAGATAATGAGGTTATGAATACAGTGGATGGTATAAAGGTCCCAACTAATGCACCAACCAAAATTCAATGCATCAATTTCAAGGAATTTGGGAATTATTAAAATAGATTCCCCATTCCAAGGGTTAATGAGGACAATAAACAACTGCAACCTCCAAGACCAAGGGAATAAGGAAGAGCCTATGTGATCCCTATCATTAAAGTAGGTCATGATAATGAAGTAGTGAATGATACACTTATCTTCCACTTATTATCCAAAAATATCTTATTTAATTTTATTTTTTCAAATTCTTTTATATCATACCAGTTTTTTAAGAATATTGATTCACCAATTTGATCATTGGATATTAATTTATCATTGAAAAAACCTAGAGTTTAAATGATTTTATTCAAGATATATAACTATTTTCTAATTTAAGTCTATGATAAGAAACATCCTATAAATCTAGTTCTTTTTGTATTTGTATAATTTGATTATATTTTAGGCATGGATTGACTCTCACTACATATATCCCATAACAATTGTTTAGATCGAGGATTATCATTCATATCCCAAATCATCCCATAATCAAATATCAAATCAAGTATAATAATAGATTCCATTTGGAAAAAAAATTCATTTATATGGGTCTTTATAAACAATAATGAGGAATACTTGGTTCAATATGAATATGTGTATGTATTTCACAATACATTAACTATTATTCAATAAAAAATTTCATTTGAGTTTTCAATTAAACTCAAACCAGATTATTTTCACATATCAAAGACTGTCAATTGAATAAAACTTATTGAATTTGTAGAATTGAATAAGTAACTTCAATAAAATCTAGATAAGGGATTTATATGCCAAAGTGACTCACCATAGGGTATACTAGCTATATTTTTCTATAAGGATGAATTAATACACCTTTGTGTTGATTATAAAGAACATAATAAAATAAAAATTTTAAAAAGTATCTTCTACCCTATATTGATAATTTTTTTATCAAATTTGAGAAGATCAGTACTTTTCAAAGATTTACCTTCAATAAAAATATCATCAATTAAGGGTGAAAAGGGATGATATACCCAATATATCCTTTCAAACAATATATGAACACTATGAATTCATACTAATGCATTCTGATTTACAAATTACCTCAGTATCTTCATGGATGTAATGAACAAAGTCTCTAGAGATTAACTAAGAAAATTAGACTAGTCTTAATAAATGATATTATCATATATTGTAAGCTAAAGTAAGAGTATGAAGATAATTTTAGGATTGTGAAAAATACCTTGAGAAAGGATAAATTATATACCAAATTCATCTTGTGGGAATTATAGCAATGGAGAGTATGATTCTCAGGGTCATGTAATTAAAAGTGATACTATATCTATAGAGCATTCAAAGATAGATGTAATTAAAGAATATTACAGAACAACCACTTTAATAGATATCCATAGTTTTCTTATATTGGATAGATACTATCGAAGCTTTTTAAAAAATTTCATAGGCCTATAAATTCCATTAACCGAGTTGACTCAGTAGGGAGTTAATTTCCTTTAGATAGAGGAATGTATTGAAAATATCAAAAATCCTACAAGAAGTTTGGTCACTACACTTGTACTCACATTACCCTATAGTGAAGAAGGATTTATGATATAAAATGATACATCAAAGAATGTATTGGGATATTTTCTCATACAAAATGACATAATGGTAACCTATGCCACACTTCAATTTAAAGTGCATGAGGAAAATTAACCTATGGATGTTTTTGAGTTAAAAGTAATTATATTTACATTAAATATGTGGTGGAATTATATTTATGTTGAAAAGTGTGAAATATATACAGATCATAAGATCTTAAAGTTTAAATTTACATAGAAGGATTTTAACATGCACCAAAGCAGATGTTTGGAATTGGTCAAGGACTATTAGTGATGAATACATTACCACTCTAGGAATAAAAACATGGTGGTTGATTTTATGAGAAGGAAGGATAATTCTACCTTATCCATGATAAGGATTAAAAGAATCCTAATACTCATGGATTTTTAAAAGATAGAACTTCAACTGATAAGGGAATATAATTAATCATATATTTCCTAAAATAATTCTCATTCATCCATGCATGTGAAGATATAGGAATAATATAAAAAAGATATAGAGCTATAGAAAAATTCAAGAAATATTATGAAGTATAACTTTGAAAATAATGGAATTATAAGATTAAAGAAACAAATATTTGTCCCTTCAATAACATAATTGGATAGAGTGATATTGGTGGACCCACATAGGTCATAATTTTCTATCCATCATAAAACAACAATTATGTATGTAGATATCAAGGATCATTTCAAGTAGGACAACATTAAGAGGGATATTTTAGAGTATATATATCGATGCTTGGTATGTTAGTAAGTAAAGTCTTACAGATAGACGTATAAGGGTATGAAATAAAAATTACTCATACCTATATTTATGTGAGATAAAATCAATATATATTTCATTAAGGTGTTTACCAATAATTCCAATGTCCATAATTCCATTTGGGATTTAGTTTATCTCCTTACGAAGGTAGAAAATCCCATTTATTTTTAAAAATATTTCTCACTAGATCAACTCATCAATTTATACATAAAGTAAATGATAGGTTTGTATTATTAAATTATTTCAATAATATATGATTAATATACGAGGTTTACCTCGATGTTTTTGATGATTTATTAATAGGAATTAGATACTGAATTGAGCTTCAAAATTGCTTATCATACATAGATTTATGGAAATTCTGAAAGGACCATTCAAACACTATTGGATATGTTGGTATACCAATTAATAGATTTTAAAGGAGGTTGGGATCAAAAACTTCCCATTTTAGATCCATCATATAACAACGATTTACATTCTAGAATTTAAATGCCACTATATGAGGCTCTGTATAGGAAGAGGTTCAAAACTCCAACATGTTAGGAAGATGTTATAATGATTATGTTTTCAGAAATATATCTTTATGAAGAATTTTTTTAGAAGATTCAAACCATTCAACAACCCATTAACACTAAAAAAATTCTATAGAAGATATAAAATGATAATCATTAAGAATATTTAGAGTTTGAAGTTGGAGATAAGGTATTCCTTTGAATATCACCTCAGAAGAGAGTTATGATATTTAAGAAGAATATAAAGTTAATCCCTAGATACATTGGACCTTTCTAAATAATTGATCATGTGGGGATGATATCCTACCACCTTGAACTTCCATAGAACCTTTCCCAAGTTCATGGTGTGTCCCATGTATCACTTTTAAGGAAGTAAATACTTAACCATACATATGTACTAAAATTGATTTTTATACCACTAGAACGTGATATATCTTATGAGGATCAACTGATAGAAATATTCGATAATAGAGATAATATACTATGAAACAAGACTACTCATTTGGTTAAAGTTCTATTGAGAAATAAAAATTTTACAGTAGAAACTTTTGTAACAAAATATATAATGTGGTATAAGATCACTCATTTTTTTCTTCAATGTAATGAAATTTTATGGGTGAAATTATTTTAAGGGGGTAGAATGTAACTCCCCATGACTTAACTATATATTTCTATTTAAATAGATATTATTTTGAGTAGGTTATTTCACACACAACACAAAACTAAAATTGACAAAAATATATTTTATTAAGATAAAATATTAAAATTTAAAATAAATATTAATAAATCATGAGAATATAATATGAATAATCATTAATAAATGTATAAGTGGAATAAATCCAGAAGTTAATAAAAATTCCATGAACATAAAATATTTATCACTATGATTTTCAATAAAGATCACAACCCTTATTTCCTCTATAAAAATAAAGAAAATAATTAAAAATATAATAGACATGTTAATAGGGATGTAAATGAATAATATGAATGATTTTTTTGGTGAATGTAAGACTATATACAGGAATGTAATCTGACTATTATATATAAAGCCATTTAATATATGGTTGTTGGATATATAGTGATTAGAAATATAGTCATTGAAAATATGGTAATTAGATATGAATGTCAATAATAAGGATATTAAGGATGTATGATTTTTAATACTAGATTGAAAATATTGCAAGTCACAAATAATAAATAATGAAACAAAGAGATGATATTTAGTTAAAATAGTTTATAATATATTTTCATGTGTTACTCATTATTATTATTTTTTTATAAAATAATGATTTAATTTTTTTTAAATACATGTTTTAATATCAAATATTTATAAAATTACATTATAAATAGATAAATAAGTAATTTTGATGGGATATAGTTAATATCATTTAACTTTAAAAAGAGATATTTTTAAAAGAAATATTATTTTAATTGTTTTTTTATTTTTGTCTTAAAAAATTAAATTGATCACTTTTAAATTATGAATATAATGTAATGTTTCAATTTATAAACATATATATTAAAAATAATTTAATTATAAATTTATATAAAATAATATTAAGAACACTAATTTTTTAAAAATTTATTTTTACATAAAAGAAGATTTTTCTTATATATTTTATGTTTGCATTTAAAAGAAAAATTTCTTATATTTGGAAATTGATATATACTAAATAGATTATAAATTTTTAATAATCACTTTGAAATTAGTTAATAAGGTCAATTTCATTTTTAGGCGCAAAAATATGTTACCGATGTAAAAATTGAGTATCCATGGAAAAGGTAAAATAAGATAAAAAAGGTTAAACAAAGTGAAATATGATTAAAGTATCATGAAACTGACGTCATCTGGGAACCCATTGGAAGAATATGGTTTTTGTATTTAAAAAATTTCATCTCCAATCAATATTACTACATCGTATTTGGTGATGTGCATCCTAGTATGAAAGGTCATGAATCTTGTGTGAATTGGTCTATGCACAAAATAAAATCAAATCGTAACCTCGATTAATTTGAAGGCGTGTTCTAAAACCACTAATATTCAGAGACCATTACTCAAGGGAACTAAATTATAATCCATTTATATCTTCCACATTCAATTAATTTTTTTGGTAACATTGATCATTTATATTTAGGTGCTATCATGAATATCTAAAAATGCCTTTGATGCCCCGACGATCACCACTATATCCATCATTTGATCTATAAAGTAGAACTCTAATCAATTACTCAAATCAATATATCATATCTATAGGATGTGGGAGATATGAGAGAGAGGCTCTCAAATTTTTCTAGTGAATTGAAATGTGAATGAAAGCCTCCTCTTCCTTATATAGTGTAGCATATAATACCTGAAATTGGTACCCGACTCCTAAATATGTATTAACCATGAAATAAGATATAAATAAAATGTTATGACTAACTTAATGAGTCATAAATATCATTTTTATTTTTATCACTTAATTGTAATATAATTAAATATATTTCAAGATAAAATCAATCCATTAACTCAACTCATCATTCCTGTAAAATAATAAATGAACATTGAACATTAAAATGATATTATTCCATTAAATATTTTCTCATGTATTCACTTAACATCTTGTGAATAATTTTAATAAATAAAACCAATACCAAATATTTAAAAATGAATAATATGAATTGATTTATTTCATGGAAATATTTAAAACTTAGATATTTACCTGGTTCTTGTAGCGAGGCCCACTTTTTCATAAACTTCTATTCATTAGAATATGTCATAATTTCTAATACACTATGTGTGCAACCCTATAGTAACTTATCTAAATAGAAATTAATTTTATTAACAAAATAGGAATAGAATCTAGAAATCCATTATGTCCCCTAAGGAGCTAAGGAAAACTAATAATAATGACAAAATTTTCCTATAAACACACGTCGTGTAATATAATATCTTTGTCTCACAATATCTCATAAAATAAGACACACACATTATGTAATCATCCATTATCACTTTATTATTCATTGCCTTACTGAACAGACTTACCTTTTTCTACCATGGCCATGGATTTAGTGAATGTACCACTATCATGATCAACTAGGTTTGATATATTACTTCCTTTCAGAAGTGAAAAATTCCATCTTTATTATTCAATCACTGTCATACCACCAATGACGTACCAAATATAAGGAACATTTACCTGAAATAAAGGTCATGGTTTAAATATTTCATCAATGTATATAATCAAATAGTATACACAAATAATAACCACAAGTTAAGAAACCATTACCCGTGTCAGTATATCGGAACTACAAATTAAACCTGAAACTTGTGGTGTTACTATTATTTGGTTATTCCTCTTGATCTCATATACTAGAGATCACTAATTGTGAAATACATGACAAGAATAATCAATTCTTATGATCCCTCAACACCTGATAGTTACACATCACCTGTATTTTTCAAAATGATATTTCTAGACTATATGACATATGTTTAAACTTATTATCATGGTATCTCTATGTTCTCATTATTACAAGGGAACTTTTATAACATTTTGATATAAAAATAAATCTATGGAAACTACCATGTAAATAGTGTAAAAATAAATATCAACACTATTATGATAAGTATAAATCATAAATAACTCACTATATACATGATATGGTAATCAAAATGAATTATTCAAGTTGGGTCTGGGGAATCCACTTTTAAAATAGAAACCTTATATATAAATTATGTGGATAAGAGGATTAATGATCCATATCTATTAATTTCTACTATGTATCTACATTAAAAAATAAAATGACAACCTTAAACATTATGGAAAGAGTATTTCTGAAAATTAAACTAAAAAATTGCCTATAAAAGGACACCTCCTCCACCCCTTCCAAACTACTCTTTTACTTTGAAACTATCTTGAATACCTACCCATTTCTACTCTAATAAACCAATCTTAGAAACATGGTAGCATCTAGTTTCAAGAAGGATTCCCAAATACTTTAATCTAAAATAAATTATATCAATAAGGAGAGAATTCATCAAAGTGGGTATTGCACATTCATAGAATTCTAGAGTAAAGGTAAGGGTTTATTTTCCAATTTCAATTTAATATCTAAAATTATTATATTTAAAATTTTATTAGGAGGAATTTTATATTATTTATCTCTAAAAACCCATCAATTTTATTCTCCTATGTTTATTTTTGAGATTTAAATGTATTATTACCATTTCCCCTCCCTTGGATTCAAAGTTCAACATGAAGGATGTTTATAAGTGGATTCAACCATATCTCTTATTTTTGTTTAGGAAAAATTCTCCTCCATTCCCATATTGATTATATTGTTTTATATATGTATTTATCTCTACTTGTATGATGTATTAAGGTCTTTTTCAAAGGACCTATCTTTCTTTATAAAATAATTATTCTTTTAATGTTTTTGTTATAATCTTTTTCTATAAAATTTGACCATATTTACACAAGTGTGAAAATAATTTTCCTTTTTAACATTTTTTTGTATGAATTCCTTTCCCCACATTTTATTCATTTTTACAAGGTTTACATTCCAAGTTTTCATGTATTTATAAATAAATATCTAGTCCCATTGTTTTAAAAATTATTTTATTTTAAAATAAATGTGATCAAACATAAAGGATATTTATTCTTATTTTTCAAAGTAATTTTACAAATATATTATAAGGGGTTTTTTCATCTATGTAAACATCATTTAATGTTTATTATGATTCAATAGGGATATAATCTAATGATACCATCCACCTATTTCCTATGGATGACTTATGATAATGTATTATAGAAGTTCTCATGGGACCCATTTCATTCACATGGGTTAATTAGGAAATGATGGAATTATAAATGATTTCATGTTCAGGTGGAACACTTATGTATATTATATCACTTTGTGATGGGTGGGATTTCTATATTCTTTCAATACATTGGTTATGTTTTTATATATCATGAGATAATGATGTTATGTGTGTACATGATTATAGATAGTTATTTTCAAATGTTTTTGCGTAGATCTGTTTATGGGTAGATTTTTTCATAAGTTATTTGTATGGAAATGATTGTAGGTATCTATATTCCCATGTTTGTGTGTGGAAATTATTGTGGGTAGATATTCTCACATGTGTGTGTGCATACATTATTGTGGGTAACAATGTTCACAAGTTTGTGTGTGGACATTATTGTGGATATATGTGTTCACAATGTAATGATTTTATATTCTTATATATATGTCACATTCTTATGCCTATGTAATGTTTTCATGGGTCGTGATTATTTACTAATGTATGCACTTTCATATATATAATTTATGAATATATGCCAATGACCTTATACCGCGAATCATTATTTATGATATATGTTTTACTAGGTAAGATTTTCTTATATTAAATCCATGTATCTTGATTAAGTCCTTACTCTCACAAGATAATGTTATTATTACTTATGATATTGGATTTTTTATCTCTTATATTTACCATCATTTATCATCTAATATCACCCCTTTCTTATGTTTCTATTCCCTATGATACCATGAATAGTGTAACATAAGATATGTTTAGAAGGGAGTTCAGCGTGGAGTGACTATATGAAATATTCAAAATGTTATAAAAGAATTTTTAATGTATTTGGTATCCAATAACAAAAAACCGTTGGGTTATGGAATTGTGTGTCAATTTATGAGTGCAATGTTTAAATTATGAAAATGATATAAAATATATGTGTGTTATGAATGGTTTATCTCACTTGGTATCAAATCATATGTATAAAGTATGTATTTTAGTACTATATTTTCGAGTATGAGTCTGGGTAACTTTAAAAATCTGGTTGGTATATCACAACACATATTTTGGAAGTGGATAAGTAGTCATGGGGTGTCTCACAACACACTACACTCAAGATAAAGTATCATGATGGTGGATCATGAAATATTCACTGAAATAAATCATGAATTTAAGGGGTGGATCAAACCAAACCAAAATCAAAAGTGAATTAATCCTAGTTATGAAACCCCCTAACCCTAGATACCTAGATTCAGTGCATTACTGCAAAACATTGGAATGATACAAGGAATCATGTCCCGAAAGACAGATCAATTTAGTATCCTTGTAAGTACTAGATACATACATAAGTTTTACATTACATCATGAAATAAAACAACAAAAAAATTGTGTCCCCTTTGAACACTCTTATATCCCTTTGCCTATTCTTGATGGTTAATTAGAATATACTTCTTTGAATCCTGGTAAAAATAAAACATAAGAAAGGGGTGAGCTCAGATTCTCAGTAAGGATAACAATATAGCGAAAACTATCACAAATAAGAATAAACATTTAAGGAAATGTATAAGACTAAATTCCAAGCATTTTAAACTTAAACTTCAGTATAATATGGAAAAGATAAATCAAATAATTCTATTTACTAATTCACATGGATATTCTACTAGTCGAATAATCACATGTAATATCAATTTCCAATCTCATAATGATGGAATGCAATATGCCAGACATCATAACCACATAGTCGAGGCCTCATGAAAAGACTAAAAATAAGATTTTTTCAAGGCCCTGTGCCAAGAAACTAGATTGTCTCATGATACCTACTAATTCATCGAGGAGCTATAGAGGGATCCACCAATCACTTACTAAGACCAATGCATTCCTCATATGAAAAGGATAAAACATAATATAAACATTCATATTAAAATTAACATATGAAATGTTAATACATTAACAGTAAACCATGAATGGTAAAAAAATAAAACATCCACAGTCAAACATATCGCAAAACTTTCAATAAAATATGGAAGATTGTATCATAATAAATTAACTTCAAACAAATGTAAAATCCATCAAAATATGTTGACATAGATGAAATCAAAAATATTTGAGAGAAATATATCTTTCTATCTTCAAATAATTTAAAAGTCACATAATTATAAAATAAAACATTTATATTGAAAATATTCTTATAATATTATAAGGTAAGCTTCAAAGGTGTTATAATGGCAGAAAATAGCTGTAATCACCGTATAAGTTTTAAAAAACATTCTTTGCTTAATTTTGTGGAAATGTCATAAATGACCTTGTTTGGAAAATGATGGAAAGATTCCTTTATAAAAATTTTATAAAAAGTAAAAAAAGGGTATAAATGACTTTAATCCATATTCTAGGAAATAGTAAAAATGTTTTGAAATACATTTTTAAGAAACAAAGATGTGGATGATAAAGAGGACCTAGTAGATACTCACTATTCCGTATTTCCTTGAAACATGTGTTCTAGATTTAATAATCACTGATTTTAGGTGGTTTCCATTGGATTTATTCATGGAACTAGAAACTTCCAATAGTTATTTATCTAAAGAGGAGCTGCTTTACAAAGTCATACATTCATTAATTTTTGAACTTTATGATACATAAGAATGTACATTGGTCGAGAGGATGGGAGGTTAGAATCATCACACCCTTTTGGGGGGAATTATTGTCTAATTTGGGAATCTCTTTGTAAAATTAAAATATTTTCATGAATTATTATGAATTCACCTAGTATATCATAACTATACCTTGGATTTTATAATCACATATTAACATGTGTACAACATTAGAATCATCGGTATGTATTAAAGGTTCTTCGTTAATAGAAATATCCATATTTATTCCAGGTTTTCTATTAATGGTATCCTCTAATATACTGATTACAGATTTTTTTAATCATTGTTGTGATGATACTGGTTTTTAAGCCACTCAGTGGGGCACTCGGGAATTTATTTTCATCCAGGGAGAAGAAGGTTTGTTTTGATCTTGGGATTGTGCCCATAAAATGGGCTACATACGTATCCTTTTTAATGGAATCAGAACCATCGTAGTTTGGTGTCACTTAATTGGACACATCATAACTTTTAAGGTCATGTGATAAAGACCTTTAAGTGAAAATGTTCTTAGTCAAAACTTTGTGTGGGACTTACGCTGAAGCAAACTGATGAACTTGGAAAGGATATAAGTTTCGAAGTAGGATCAGATCCTATTGGGAATATGGCCTGAGGAAAACAGGGATAATTTGAAGTGTTGGGTTTGAACTTCAATGAGGCTTCCAACGTATCCCATATGGATGGGAATCAAATCCCATGTAATTCGATATGTCTCGTAGGAGAGTATGGTCCTTTGAGAGAGATGAGTTTGGGCTTATTTCCTGAAAAATGATGCCTTGTTGATTTGAGGATCGAATTTGTGGATTATTTACTAAAGAGGATTCCCAAATTGGGGGAATTAGGGTTGGATTCCTGAGGAGGATATCCAGTGATCTTGAGCTCTGAATGAGCTTCCTACATATCTTGATTTGAACAGGAATCAGAGTTTCGTAGTTCTTTCCAATGAGTTTTTTGCACATGTTATAACCATCACGTATCTCTAAGCCCACGTGAGTCATGATCGGTGTGAGAAACAAGGTGATGTGAATGACTCAACAAATGAATTCACACTTCCAAAATTTTCCTCCATTCTAATGGAAGAGGGCGCGTCGACTATGGAAGAGCGTGAGGTGACGAACCTTCCCTCTGTTCTATTTACATTGGACAAGGGTCCAATGTAAAGAAGAATGGGTGAAGGTGAGGGGCTTATACAAGGATGGCTGCCCTATTTGAGATTGGTTAGGTATTACTCCTACAGAGGATTCCCATTTGAGGTTTGGTTGGGGCTTAATCTTATGGAGGATTCCCATTTGATATTGCATGGGGATTACTTCTTAATAGGATTCCCCTTTGGAATTTTTTGGGGATTACTACTAAGGAGGATGAAAATTTTAGGTTTAACTGGAAAATAAGTTAGGTGATGAGGTTTGAGGAGTTTCTTGAGGATTGTATCTACTCAAGGTACTCAAGGAATCTATAAGGAGAGTTCAAAATCATAACATGAGAAAGGAACCAAGAGGAGTAAGTCGAATCAAGGCACTTCGTTGAGTGTGATAGAGTGTCTCAGATCATGTTATTCTAAGGTTGGAAGTATGGACGCATAAAAGGTGGAATGGAAAATGTCTTGATTGGATCCAAAACGATTGTGGTGTGACTCTTCATTTTTCATGGGGGTCAGTGATAGAAATCAGGGGTGTGGGGGGCGCAGCCCCCGGAATATGGATCTGTGTGGTCATGCAGGTGCTCCACCAAGGTGCCTCGCATAGGTGCTTCATTTACCTCCCCCACGGAAGTACTCGGCACAGGTGTGGTGGGCAAGTGATCAGCGTAGGTGCGCCACATAGGTGCTCTGTGTAGGTGCTTCACGCTGGTGCATCGCATAGGTGATCCACGCTAGTGCATTGCGCAGGTTCTCTATGCTAGTGAATCACATAGGTGCTCCGCGTAGGTGCTTTGTGTAGGTTCTCTATGTAGGTGCTCCGTGCAGGTGTGTCACCCAGGTTCCCTGTACTACTCATGTGTTCTAGTCCTTTATGGGACTTTTAACCATGTTTCCCCATTTAATTCCCTCTTCTCTCATGTTTTCAAGAGCTACCTAAGATAATTTGGGGGATCTTGGTGAAATAGCTACTCAATGGGAGGTTTGGGACTTCTTCCATCTTTTTCCATCTCTGAAATGGGGAGGCCAAGGGTCCTATTTATAGGGAATGAGGGGACCTGGTCGAAGAGAGTTTATCTGTGTAGTTCCTCCACGTAGTTCCTCCGTATAGGGGTGTAGAATTTACTCTTCCGCACAGGTCTTTCACGCAGGTCCTCTGCATAGGTCCTCCGCATAGGTCCTCTGTGAATGTCCCTCTCGTAGGTCCCTTTGTGAAATTTTATCTGTCTTTCGAGTGCGATAAATTTTGATCCATAAGCCTGTTTGGTCTCCGTGACTAGTCAAATCGAAGGTCTTGAAGATATCTACACTTATAGATATGGTAAATACACCAAGTCCTCTCAAATTAAACTCATAAATTTAATTTAATGTGTTGAAACCTTTTCACCATTGATCTTGGAAATCCACTCCCTATATTAGGATAGGGATATCATTCCACTTATCCATCGGGTATGGAGTATTATTTCAGCACATAGAAATCCAGCCTGAATCTTCTTCCTTCATGTTGAAAAAAACATCTTTACCCATACTTAACAAATTTTTTTGTCTATGTGATAATCATATCTTCACTCTATGGAAATGTTCATGGAACACATTTCACGGTGTCAACAGTCACGTATAAACAACCTCGGAAAATGAAGAGATTGTAGAATTAACCCTTGAATTGAACTATTCTTTAGTTGAGGGTAATTTAACCTCCTATATAATAGTAAAATAATTGTTATTAAATTATACAAGAACCAAATACATAAATATTATGTCATATATGATCTTATAATATTGATATGTTTAAAATATTTCGGTAGTATCATTGTTTCGGGTGTTAATTGATTTGTTTTCCTTTATATGTTTTGTTGCATAAGTCAAGTTGGTTATGGATAGGATGTATTTTATTCATATCATGAATTGTATTAAGTTCTTAAACATTATTTTTGATAATAAAATGAAAATTATTCTTTAATGATTATGATGGGGAATGAATCTCATCGCGTTTGTGGATACGGTAATCCGTACATACGCACGAGCATAAATAACATTCTATTGATGGTGAAATAATATGTAATTGGATAGTATATCATATATACAGAATCATTAACATGTTATATTTATTATTTATATCAATTATACTCATTATTATACCCATACAAATAATGAAGTGTTGAATAACAAACTACACCATGACGTAGAGATGGTAAGCCATATGTACACACGTTTGGTGACTTTGTCATTCATAGGATGGATAGAATAATGAATATAGTTGTACCATATTTATAATAAAATAACAATAAGTATAAGGTTCTGGAGTTATTATTTTGGTATGGAAACAACAAATAATTAGGAAGTGGGAGAAGAAAAGAATATTGAAATAGGTGATGCAATTATTACCTCTTCTTCAGGTGATTCCTTTTGATTTGATCAAAATGGGTCCTTAGGTTGGATTATGATCAAATTAAGGCCTCTAGGATGAATTGAGGTTAATTGGGAGGATATTTGAGTAGGTTTTTGATGAGACAAATGGGTTTGGATGTTTGATTTTAAGAGAAGGGGAAGTACCCTTTTATAAGAGAGGTGAGGGTCACATTAGGAAAAGATTGAAATAATAATTTATTATATAATCATATTCTGTTTATAATGGCTCCAAAAAAATTTATTTCCAGGATAAGGTGGGACTGGGTCTAAAAACTATATACCAATATGTTTTAGAGAGTTTTATGTCACCATATTAACCTTATATTTTATATTTAACTCTTAGTTAAATAGTTTAACTTTTACCATGTATTCATGTATTATTATAATAAATGGTTAATAAACTCACTATACAAAGTCAGGAGAACCCCAAGTGGTTCATTATTGATATATATAACCTTTTCTAAGTACTTTGGACTAACTATAGATTTTTAGGAATATTATATCAATTAATAATATGGTATTTTTTTAAAAACTCATTTATGTCAATTTTGACACTATTTAGTATTTGTTTTTGTGTAAGTCATCACAACTATATAACTTCAAAAAAAATTTATTTAACCAACCCTAAAATTTCATATTAACCTATAAAATTAGTTTAATTCATCAAAAGTCTCAATTTAACTATATTTGGATATTTATAATATCAATTATTTTAATCATTCATTAATAAGGTTATTACTGCATCATCATTGTGTAATAAATAAATTTAATTATTTAATGTTTAAAATTTATGAATATAATACTATTATATATGAAATATTTTTAGATTTATAATGAATATTTATATCTGAATTTATCTTATATATAACCCAATATTAAAAATGTTTTAGTTATTAAACCTTGAATTTAACACTTTTAACTCTTCTTTAAATAAAATTATAATAAACATCCTAATCTAATACAAGTGGACCAAAAGGATCATATTTTATTCCTAAGGAAGATTTTGGTCGAAATACACTTATACAGTAGAATTAGGATATGTGTTAGGGTAATTATAATATCAGTTTTACCTTTAATTACCCTATTTTCTTTTAACCATGGTAAATAAAATTCAAAAGTCACTACTCACCAAAAATTATTTTCATCTTATTGAACCAAATTTTACTTACTGAGATCAACCATGTCTCTCATATTTTTGAAATTAAATTCACAGAAGTGGTAAAATTATGTTTTATGCAAATTTGATAACGTGCTTAGAAGGTGGGTAAAAGGCGTTAAATGTTCAATAAAATCTTATATATATAATCTTATTATAAAAAGACTCCAATTAATTACATTGAAAATATATAGGTATTATGTATCTATTTTAACCTAAAATTAATTTAAATAAAATCTCTAATTATTTAAATAAAAAGTCGGTGCTAAACAATAATGTAGTGTTTTCCACTATTCATCAAAAATTGAATTTTTTCAGAAAAATACAAAAAATTCACCGAAAGATAATTTTGATATTTGAAATTCAAAAATGAAGTCCATTTTGAAAAATAAAATTTATAAAATTTCAAAAAGTGGGTATTACTATTCATAATGTCTAGTTTGATTGGTCATGGTGTGTTGGAACTTGAAGTTGTGTGCAGCGCAAGCTATTAAATTATTCAAAGAGAAATGTATCATGGAAGCTTGGGGTGTTACATTATTACCTCCTTCAAATAACTTCATCCTCAACATTTCTAGAATATTACTGCATAAAAAGATTTTGGTGGTTCTTCATCATATGTTCCTTAGGTTCTCACGTTGCCTCTTCCATTTTATGGTTTCTCCAAATAACTTTTACCAGACAAGTCGTCCGGTTTCACAACACTTGTTATCTGGTATCAAGGATCTTGACATGATCTTCACAATAAGATAGACCGGGTTCCAGTTCTATTTCTTCAAAGGTGAGTACAAGCGTTGGTCCAGGCATGTATTTTCTCAATAGTGATACGTGGAATACATCATGATCTTTGGAGAGACTTGGAGGCATTTACAAATGGTAAGATACAACTCCACTTCAATCTAGAATTTTGAAATGTCCGATGTACTTGGGACATAATTTACCCTTCTTACCGAATTGTACAAAACCCTTCCATAGAGATAATTTAATGAAAACATGATCTCCTACTTGAAATTCCAAATCCTTCCTTCGGTTATCAGCATAACTCTTTTTCCTAATTTGAGCTACTTTGATGTGGGTTTGTATAATCTTCACCTTTTCCATTATTTCCTCAATAAATTCTGGGCCTATGAGTTTTCTTTCACCAATATCTTCCCAACAAGTTGATGTGCGATATCTCTTTCCATATAATGCTTCATATGGTGCCATCTAAATACTTGAATGGAAGCTATTATTATAGAAAAATTCTACCAGAGGTAAATATTGATCTCACATACCATTAAAGTCAAGTGAGAAAGATCTCAATATGTATTCTATGGTTTCAATAGTAGGTTCTGATTATCCATAAGTTTGAGGGTGGTAAGCAGTGCTCAAACAAAGTTCAGTATCTAGGGCATTCTGAAGACTTTTCTAGAATCTTGATGTAAAATGGGGATCGCGATCAGAAACAATAGATAGGGGTACACCATGAAGTCTTATAACTTCATTAATATATAGTCTTTCTAAATGTTGAAGTGGTAAATCTTCTCTTATTGCACGAAAATGTGCTAAATTGTCGACGATCAATAATGACCCATATTCCATCATTACTTCTAAAATTCTTTGTAGCCCCATGACAATGTCCTTCATAATATCATCCCATTTTCACTCGTGTATGGGAAGAGGTTGTATGAATCCTCTAGGAAGTTGTATTCCAGCCTTATCCTGTTGAAAAACCACACATTTTAACACATAATCAATAATCTCTTTCTTCATGTTGTCCCACCAAAAATGTTCCATCAAATATCTATACATCTTAGTGCTTCTAGGGTGTATAGAGAAATCGGAGCTATGAGAATCATCCAACAATTCTATTTTCAGATCTGGTATGTCAGGAACACAAAGACCCTTCCCAATTTTCAAAATTCCATCTTTATATATGATGTCGATCAATCTCCCATTGTTCACGGCATTAATTTTAATTTGAAACGCCTCATCATCAGTCTAAGAACATTTTATCCTTTCTAGTAAAGATGGTTTGGCAACTATTTGAAAAATTATTGATGTTTCACCTTCCATAATTATTCCCATATCCATCTTTACTAGATCAATGAACATAGGATCCCTTTCAACTCTCATATGGTTCAAAACTCCATGATCCTTTCTATTTAAGCATCTACCACCTTATTTTACTTCCTTGGGTGGTAGTGTACAATAAAATCATAATCATTGATTAGTTCAATCCATCATCTTTTCCTCATGTTGAGTTCTTTCTGTGAGAAAATATACTTTAAACTCTTTTGATTAGTATATACCTCACATTTTTCACTATAGAGATATTGTCTCCATATCTTCAAAGTAAAGATTACATCAGATAACTCAAGATCATGAGTAGGATAGTTTTGTTCATGAATTTTTAGCTGTAGTGATTCATAGGAAAAAACACTGTCATTATTAATAAGGACACAACCAAGTCATTTCTTTGATGCATCACTATAAATAACAAACCCATCATTCCTCAATGGTAGATTCAATATAATTGAATTGAATAATATTCTCTTCAGTTCATCAAAACTTTCTTCACACTCTTTTGTCCAAAAATATTTAACCCCTTTATATATGATATTGGTTAATGGGTTATCTAATTAGGAAAAAGCTTGGATGAAACACTAATAATAACCTGTTAAACCAATAAAACAACATACCTTAATTATACTAGTCAGTGCTTGAAATTCTTGTATTGATCTTGTCTTAGAATGATCAACAGAGATTCCATCCTTAGAGACAATATAGCCATGAAAATAAATCTCTTGAATCCAGAATTCACACATTATAAACTTCCCATATAATTCATTTATTATGAGGGTTTTCCGAATAGCACGCAAATG
The DNA here is from genome assembly GCA_963277665.1 of Viscum album. NCBI lineage: Eukaryota > Viridiplantae > Streptophyta > Magnoliopsida > Santalales > Viscaceae > Viscum > Viscum album. The sequence continues at coordinate 816,913,382 of OY728140.1, forward strand.
ATTTTCATGATCTTCATAGATTTTTGTGTATACCAAGATATCATCAATAAATACTACTTCAGAGTCATCAAGATATTCCTTGAAAACTATATTCATTTGATCCATGACAATAGAGGTTGCATATGTCAGTCCAAATGGTATTACGGTAAACTCGTAATGCCCATACCTAGTTCGAAATGCTGTCTTTGGAATGTATTCTTTCTTCATTCACAAATGATGATATCCAAATTCAAGGTCAATATTTGAAAAATATTGAGCTCCATGAAGTTGATCGAATAGATCATCAATGATAGGTAGGGTACACTTGTTCTTTATTGTTATAGCATTGATATCCCTGTAGTCAATACACAACATCATAGATCCATCTTTCTTCTTAACAAAAAGAATATGGGATACCCATAGAAAAACACTAGAGATAAAAAATCATTTATTAATCAATTCCTTCAGTTGTTTCTTTAGTTCCACTAATTACACAATGTCCATTCTATAAGGGGTCTTCGATATGAGCTTTTAACTAGGAATTAAATAAATGGGAAACTAAATTTCTTGTTCTAGAGGATGTCCAGGTAAATCCTCTGGAAACACATCATCATATTCTTGAAAAATAGGTATATACTATATTTGAACATTACTTTCCTCACCCATAGTTATTTCATTCTATTCCTCCCCAATAATTAAATTTACTAGAGTTACTAGGGGTGGATTTAGATAAGAATCAGATGGTGATGTTTCTTCTCTAAAGATAAGGTACTCCTTATCATTATCAATAAATTTAACCTCCTTCTTCTTATAATAAATTTTCACATCATGGTCTGAAATCCCATCCATACCGAGAATTATGTAAAATTCAATCATGGGCGTGAAAATAATATCAACAGATAAAGCATGTTTATATGCCATAATGGGAACTGATTCACAAAACTTTGTTGCAACGATACTTCCCTTATGAGTTCTTACTGACAAATACCTTGTTAAATATATTGTAAATAACTATTTTTATTAGAAAATAGGGAAAATATGAAAAAAAGTGATGATCTAGAATCAAATAAAACATTGTCTAAATTTTAGGAAACCATTAAATTACCTTCCATCACGCCATTCAGAGCTTCAACCTCAGTAGTAGTGATCACATAAGCCTGGACTTTCTCCCTTGGCCTATTATGAGGTATGTTTTCTTGGCTCTTAGGAAATTAATTTTCATAATTCCCAATTTCTCTACAATTATAGAATTCAACATTGACATCTTCTTTATTTCCTTTTCAATCATGAGCTTGGTGACCTTTTTCACCACACTTGTAACAGAATCCCATTCCCTTCAGGTATGTACTGGGGTGTTTCTTCCCACATTTACTGTAGGATAGAAATTCAACTTTTCCCTTCTTCCCCTAATTTCCATTTCCAGAGTGTTCAACAGATCTATTCTTCTCTTGATTTATTTTAAAGTCGTAAGACTTATAGAATTCTTTTTATGTCTTGATAGAATATGAGACAATATCATAGTATGATGAAAACGATTGTGAGACTAATGATATATGGAGAAATTATTTTAACCCATCAAATAATCAATCAATATTACTCCTTGAGTTATGTATATAATTTGCTGCATGCCTGGATAACATTGTAAAGTTAGCCTCATACTTTGCGACATTCTCATCCTCCTTTTACCTCAGACTCAGAAATTGTCTTTCCATATATTCTTGATGGTCATGAGGAAATTATTTTTCTAAGAAATGTTCTTTAAACTCCCTCAATTCCATATTTGATACTTATTCATCCTCCTTTGTGTTTTGAATTAATGAACACCATTGATCTGCAACTCCCACAAGATGATATACTATCTTGAAAACGTTTTCCCTTTCTCTGCTCCCCAAAGCATGAAATATTTTCTCTTAGGAACTTATCCATTTCTCGGCTACAAATGGATTTGTAGTCCTATTTAATGTTGGTGGTTTTTTCCTCAATGGTGCGGTCTAACATTGACCCTCCACGTTGTGGATCAAGGTGCTCCATACGGGTAAGGTTATTATTCATAACCCAAGTGAGTTATCCCAGTATGGTTATAAGTTGTTCAGCAATGGTTACATCACCAAATCCACTATAATTATCTTGAGTATGAGGGAAATACCTACATAGATTATGTGTATTGATACAGTTTCCATTACTTCCATGAGGTGCCATTTCTAAACAATGGTATACAATAGATTAGTTTATGAATCACAATACATAATTCCAAACCAGTAAATTACCTAATATAAATTGAACTGTTTATGCATATAATCCATAATCATAAAAAAATGTTTTCCTTTAGGAGGTATTTAATCATAAATCCTTCATAATATTTTGTGAATAAAATGTGAATTATCCAAAGCATATCCCCTGGGAGTGTCGTAACCAAGAGTATAACAAGACCAATTGTCATGTATCAGGAGAACCTAGGTCAAGCCCGAAACTCCTTGTTGGAGTTTTCAATCCTAGGTACATCTGTGCTGGAGCTACCTCTACATGCTCGTATCAATACAAGGATGTATTTCTTGGAAAATTCAAAAAATATATACATTACCAAAATTATATGAATTTATTCTACACTAATCCTCAAAGTCTATATTATGGTAATGGCCTCTAATAATAGTTTTTCTAAATCTATTTTCTAAGGTTTGTACTAAAATTCATCTAATTCCAAATGTAATGACTCTACCCCAGTTACCCAGAGTTGGTGCGTTATTAAATAACATTGGAATGACATAAGGAATCATGTCTCGAAAGACCGATTAGTTTATTATCCTTGGAAGTAGTATATAAATACATAAGGTTTACATTAAATCATGAAAAAAACAAAATTGTGTCCCCTTTGAACACTCTTAGATCCCTTATCCTATTCCTATAGGATAATTTTAATATAATTCTTAATATCCTGGGAAAAATAAAACATAATAAAGGGGTGAGCTCAGATGCTCAGTAAGGATAACAATATAGCGGAAATTATCATAAATAAGTATAAACATTTAAGGAAATGTATAAGACTAAAACACAAGCCTTTTAAACTTAAACTTCAGCATAATATGGAAAAGATAAATTGAATATTTCCATTTACATATTCACATGGATATTCTACTAGTCGAATAATCACATGTAATATCAATATCTTATTTTATTACGATAGAATGCATAATGTCAGACATCATAACCACATAGTCAAGGCCTCGTGCAAAGAATACAAATAAGATTTTTCCAAGGCCTTATGCCAAGACACTAGTTTGTCTCATGAGACCTACCAATGCATCAAGGAGCTATAGCGGGCTCCATCCATCACTTACTAAGTCCAATGCATTCCATATATGAAAAGGTTGAAACATAACATAAACATTCGTATTAAAACTACCATACGAAATGTTAATACTTTAACCATAAACCATGATTGGTATAAGAATAAAACATCCATAGTCAAACATATCACAAAACCTTCAATAAAATATGGATGATTGTATCATAATAAATCAACTTCAAATAAGTGTAAAATCCATCAAAGGATGTTGACATAGATGAAATCAAAAATATTTGAGATAAATATCTCTTTATATTTTGAAATCATTTAAAAGTCAAATAATTATAGAATAAAACATTTATTTTTAAAATATTCATATAATATTTTAAGGTAATCTTCAATGTTTTTATAATGTTGGAAAATAGCTATATTCGTCGTATAAGTTAAAAAACATTCTTTCCTTAATTTTGTCAAAAAGGTCGTAAAGGACCTTGTTTGGAAAATGACATAAATATTCCTTTATAAATTTTTTATAAAAATTCAAACAAGGTTATAAATAAATTTAACCCATATTATAGTAAATAGTAATTTTTTTTGAAATACATTTTTAATCAACATAGATGTGGATGGTAAAGTGGTCCTAGTAGATACACATGTATAAACAACCTCAGATAATAAAGAGATTGTAGAATGAACCCTTACCTTGATCTTTTCCATAATTGAGGGTATATTAACCTTCTATATAATAGTTAAATCATTATTATTAAATTATACAATAACCAAATACATAAATATGATATCATATATTATCTTCTAATATTTCTTTGTTAATAATATTTCAGTAGTATCATTGTTGGAGGTGTTAATTGATTTGTTTTCCTTTATATGTTTTGTTATGTATGTCATGTTGGTTATGGATAGGATGTATCTGATTCATATACAGAATGATATTGAGTTATTAAACATTATTCTTAATCATAAAATGAATATTATTCTTGAATGATTATGATGAGGAATGAATCTCATCACGTTTGTGGAGACGGTAATCCATACGTATGCACGAGTGACAATATCATTATATTGATGGTGAAATCATATGTAATTGGATGGTATATCATATATAAATAATAATTAACATGTTATAATTGTTATTTAAATCAATTATACTCATTATTATACCCATCAAGATATTGAAGCATTGAATAACAAACTACACCATGACGTGGAGACGGTAAGTCGTACATACACACGTATGGTGACTTTGTCATTCATAGGATAGATAAAATAATGAATATGGTAGTACCATATTTATTAAAACAGAAAAGTAAATATAAGGTACTGGATATATTATTTTTGTATGGAAACAACAAATAAAGAGTAATTGGAAGAGGAAAAGAACTTTGAAAGAGGTGATGAAATTATTACCTCTTATTCAGGTGCTTCCTTTTGATTTGATCAAAAGGGATCCTTAGGTTGGATTCTGATCAAATTAAGGCCTCTAGGTTTAATTTAGGGTAGTTTGGAGGATATATTAGTAGGGCTGGGATGATCCAAATGGCATTTGAGTTGTGATTTTTAGAGAAGGGGAAGTACCCTTTTATAAGAGAGGTGAGGGTCACTTTTGGAAAATATTAAAATATTAATTCATTATACAATAATATTCAGTTTATAATGGCACCAAAAGGATTTATTTCAAGGTTAATGTGGGGATTGGTCTAGAACCTCTCAACCAATATGTTTTAGACAGATTTAGGTCACCATATTAACCTTATCTTTTAAATTTAACTCTTAATTAAATATTTTATCTTTTACCATGTATTCTTGTATTGTTATAATAAATGGTTAATAAACTTACTATAAAAATCCAAGATAACCCCAATTGGTTTATTATTGATATATCTATCATTTTCTATGTCCTTTGGTCGAACCTTATATTTTTATGAATAGTATATCAGTTAATAATATAGTATTTGTTTTAAAAACTCATTTATGTCTATTTTGACAATATTTAGTATTTGTTTTTGTGAAATTCATAACAAATTTATAACTTAAAAAAATATTTAATCAACCCTTACATGTCATATTAACCTAAAAAATTAGTTTAATACATAAAAATTCTCAATTTAAATTTATTTGGATATTTATAATATCAATTATTTTAATATTTCATTAAGAAGGTAATTACTGCTTCATCATTGTGTCATAAATAAATTTAAATATTTAAGGTTTAAAAATTATAAATAAAATACCATTATGTAGGAAATATTTTTAGCTTTAAAATGAATATTTATAGTCAAATTTATCTTATGTATAACCCTATATTAAAAAAATTTGGTTATTAAACCTTGAATTTAACACTTTTAACTCTTCTATAAATAAAAAATAATAAATGTCCTAATATAATAAAAAAGGACCAAAAAGAAGATATTTTATTCCAATGGTTTATTTTTGTCGAAATAAACTTATCAAATATAATTACGACATGTGTTAGGGTAATTATAATATCATTTTTATCTTTAGTTACCCTATTTACTTTTAACCGTGGTAAATAAAATTCAAAAGTTACTATTCACCAAAAATTATTTTCATCCTATTGAACCACATATTACTTAATGATGTCAACTATGTCTCTAAGATTTTTTAAATTCAATTTAAAAAAGTGGTAAAATTATGTTTTATGCAAATTTTCAAACGTGCCTAGATGGTGGGTAAAAGTCATTAAAAGTTTTATAAAATTATATATATATAATCTTATTATAAAATGACTCCAATGAATTACATTTAACACATATAGGTATTATGTATCTATTTTTTCCTAAAATAAATTTAAATAAAATAACTAATTTTTTAAATAAAATGTCGCTTTTAAACAATAACGCAATGTTTTTCACTATTCATTAAAAACTGAATATTTTCAGAAAAATAAAAAAAATTCACCCCAAGCTAATTTTTATATTCCAAATCCAAAAATGAAGTCCATTTTTAAAAATAAAATTTATAATATTTTAAAAATTGTGTATTACTATTCATAATGGCTAGTTTGATTGGTCGTGGTGTGCTGGAACTCGAAGTTGCATACAACGCAAGCTATTGCATTATTCAAAGAGAAAAGTATTGTGGAAGCTTGGGGTGTTACAAGTTATAGATCATAATATATCACCATATCTTATATATATAAGTAGTGGATTATGACATGTTCACTAGAAGAGACTATTAACTTGGAGGTATATCATGACACACCCCAACTTGTATAACATGAAATACCTCTAGAGGAGGTAACACAACCAAATTTGGTTCATGATACACCACACATAGAGTAAGAAGAATATTGTTCAAATAGACTATGACATACTATAAAAAATATAACATCAAGTGGCCCTTGAGTCTTCCCTCATGACCCTAGAATCTATACCACCCTTGGAAGAAAATAACTAAATCACAAGAACATTGTATCATGTTATTATCAAGATCATAAACCCACACATTTGATATAAGTGTCCTTAAAACCAACAATCTGTTAGAATCTACCAAAAATATTATGTAATAAATCATTAATCACAACACTATCTCCAGTCATTCATGAAATAGCTCAGTTAATCCATACCACATCCCATTTCTTACTAAGTAATGTAGAATAACCCCATAAATCTTCAAATAAACTCACAAGTAATGTTTTATTATATTGAACAAAAATTTAATCATATGAAGGAGAACCACCTATTATTTAGAAAGTTCCCCCCTTATACATTTTCCTTTTCATGGTTAAAAAACCCAACCACTTTCATAGTGGTTACAATGCCTCAAGACTTTACTGAATACCCAAACATGCACAAAGACTATAGATGAATACATCACCACATTATCACATTATCCCAACCTAAGGTAGATAACAATCCATACCATCCAAGCCACACAAAGATTTTTGCTCAAGTCATAGGTTACATCATGTCACACTAGACCACTGGTTGGTTCTTGGACTGATGGACTCCAAATGACCTCAAGTGCACCTCCTCGCACATCAGAGGATTCTAACTAGTAGAGAGGGCATGTGAAGTTATTATGGGGAGACTAAAGCCTCATTATTTGAGTTTATAATAAGGATGTAAATAAAATAAATTAGATACAACACCAAGGGTAAACATCACAGCCAGAGAAAGTATTGGTAAAATAATATAATCACCAGAAGAAATAGAAAATAAACATTTCATACATAACATATTAGATTCATCAAGAGAGAATCATAAAATGTAGTACTAAAAAGGAGAAAATAAAATTGAGTCTAACAGTCCATCCCCAAATGGTTCCATGTCTAGATTAGTCTCATCATTCACTCTAACCTAGAAATCCAATAAAGAAGAATCAAAATCATTTATTTCTCAAAAACATGTACCTGTGACAAAAAATGATGAATTCTTGGGTACCAAAGTGCCATGGTGACCCTAGTCAGGGTTTGAGAATAACTCATTAGGCTACCACCAATGATGTCCAAAAATATAAATAGTCTGAAATAAAAGTTTATGAAACAGTTCTCAGGATAAATAATTATATATTCAACTACAAAACCATTTAAAATGAACTATATAAAACATTTTTTGAATCCGGGATCTGTGATAACATCCAAGAACAGTATATACTTGCTTCAACTAGTGTCGAGGTTTATTTGATCACATTGAGAAGGCAATTCCAAGCCATATACCATTGTGGGTAATATATGCATACCTAACCAAACATCTAGCATATGGTGGTAATATACCCATCCCCAAATCCCAATCAATCAACCAAGTTATGGGTTCACCCTGAGTCCATTGAGCATAACCAATTCCACTCATTAGACATGTTCACCCTAAGCTTAACCAACACCACTAATCCACCATGGGGACAGGTTCACCTCGATCTTAACCATCACAATTACATCCACCCAGGGGTGAGTTCACCCCAAGATTAACCATCACAACTATAAAGAACAAATTCCAATCATTATTTCTACATCACTAAACAAATAAATACAAGGAATATTAGATAATTAAAAATTTCACTTCCAAAATCAATTCTAATTCATATTACTCAAAACAATATCAAAAACCATTTAAAATTATGTTTCTAAAATACCATTCAGGATAATATTTCAAATACCACTTCAAAAGTATCAAAAAATGTCATTAATAAAATTTCACCCTTTTCAATTTAAAAAATTAAGAAAATTTAGCAATTCTGAAATACCATTTAAAGTATCATTTCCAATTTTCATTTGATATTTCATTTTCCTAAAAATACCATTTCAATTCAAAACACCATTCAATTAATTAATTCCCAAGTTAATTTTTTTTACCATGGTGTTCCACTATGAAATACCATCTCATAAGTCTCAAATCATGTTAAAGGGGTGATAACTAAGGAATTTTCCAATTTGAAACACTTAGTTAATTTATATATATTCACTACTCAATAATCGGTAAGACTGCCATCTCATGAACATAGAAACATGATAAATACCATGGTAAATATTTAGGGACCACCAACCTTTAAGGAACCATTATTCATTTAATTCCATAGGATGGAAATATATATCAAGGCTCTTTAAGCCATGTGTATATCCAACCAATTCTCACCCATACTCCTGGGTCCTAAATGAGACCACAACATCTTAAATATTGAATTATAGACAATTATAATTAACTAATCCCTTATATATAAGATGTAATAATTATTGATTAACCCATTAGACGCATATCACTCAACAAAACCTTAAGAAAACACTTGTGGGATTTTCCCAGATGACCCTCGATGCCATTATTGAGTAAATACATAACACATATGACCATTATATACACCTAATCAATTTTATTTAGAGGAAAACACAATAATTTTAGTGGAATTCCATACCTTAATTGAAATGATGTGCAAAAATGTGAATATGTCATATTGAGATATCCTCTATGAATGACAAATTGAATCCCCCTAATACATGGTTGATTCCACCATGTTCTAGTGGAATAATCACCAAAAAAACCAAGGAAGAAATCCAAAATTATAGATTATGAATGTGAAGATGAGAGGAAGACACCAGAGGAGAATACATAACATTAATCATCAAAGAATGACCACAAAACACACCCAAGATCAAGGGGAATCCAAGAGAATAGAGGGGGAGGTACACCTGGAATGTATAAGCCAAGGAGAAGGGGAAAAGTGGGATTTACCCTCTAAAACACCAAGGGGGTAAATAACCTCAATGGATGGCTAGTGGCTTTAGGCAGTGGCTTATGCCACTTCCAGACTCCACTGGGGAGTTGGTACATGGCCACTGGATAGCTAGTTAACACTTGAAATCTAGTAGGTTCACTAGCTTGATGGTGGTTTTAGTTTGTGTCACCAGCTACCCGACCTCCTCTAGTTCCTTCCTACTGCTCCCAACCAATATTTAGGGTTTTAAACCCTCATAATTCCATTCCGAAACCCAATTAAAAATTCATCCTATATAATATTTCAAAAGTTAAAATTCTTCCTGAAAAAAAATTCAAACCCATTCATATATACATGGTATTAAAAGCTCCCCACTATACTAGTTTACATCCCCAAGAAGTGATTGTGGTCATAAATCCACATCACTGAACATATGTTGGTCATTGATTCAAAGTCAAATGGCCTTACTCCATTTTGGAATTCCTAAAATGTATCCAAGGAACAAACTCAGACTCAAGGTGTTAAAAATGCTAAAAACTAAGACAATTACTGTCATCACCACCTAGAAACTGAGACGACACTTACCCAAGATCATCTAATAGGAAACATTATAGTGCTATTTTCCAAACACCTAACATGACTGTAGTGCAGCCCATTATAAGTTTCACCTTACAAGAACCAAGTATGATTCTATAGTTCCTCTAATATCATAATTTACTATTTTAAATCCACACATTCATTAAAAAAACATGATTGGTGCAGTATCTAACTCAGCACACCCAAAAATACATAAGAACATTGGTTAAACATCAGTACATATCCTCATTGATGAATATAAAACTATAATGGAAATATAAACATTTTACATGATTAATCTTGGAATATATCAGATTCTCCTTGGAATGTATGGTTTAAATCCTCAAACACATCCACCATCTCCAAAAAGACACACTGATGTGGTTTTTATCTAACCACATCCAATCTCATATGCAAACACAAGATGAACAATCCTTAGCTGACTCATCTAAAAAACCTCTAACTCTAACTACTGATGGATTATAAATTTATCTAATTACACAAAAATACATCCTGTTATCACCAAACCACACTCAATGGAGTCCATATTCAACTACCAATGAGATTCCATAGTTAAAACATCAACCTTCTAAAACCACCACCATTCCTTCCACACACACGGAATTATCTACGATCTAGAAACATCAAAGCATTTTATTTCCTCCCTGAACTTGAATCCAATGATTAGTCTTGATTTACCATAATATTTAATTATCTATTCTAAATTCATTGAGGAATCTAGGTATACATCTCATTTGTTCCTCATTGATATTCTGATTCCCCCACAACCATTCCATAGTTAGTTCCACATTCCCATGACCCATCCAACACAAAGGTTTTATGTTCGTGATCGATATGTCACTACCCTACCATAGGAGTGTCATTGCTACCAATTCAATTGAGAAACTCCAAATCTCTACATATCACATTCCATTTATTTTTGAACTCAAATATTTCATGTGGCCATCCATATCTCACTAAGTGACAAAAAGAAAACCTCAACTACCACTCATTATCAGCTTTCGAGAATGACACCCATGACATTTGTTGATATCTAGTCCATGAAGAGGGTCTCACCAATAGAGAGTTGACAGTGCACTCCCTAATATATAGATTCACTTATATGGATCAGTTAGAACAACATATTTAGTTCTAGATTAAATCATATGTGTTATTCTCTCTTGATCCATGATTAACATATCCATTGACCCCTGATGCCTCTATCTAGTCCAACCCTGATCATCTATGAAACCACACTCTAATCCCTATACAATGACACCTCCCATAAAAAGGAAATCTCAAAACCCATTCAGGACCCTAGGCTTCACATCCTGAAAGTGTCTCATCAACCCTCGATCATCTCTCACCAAGAGGGACTCATTAACCAAATCTACCATATACCCATGACTCTCTTCCAAGAAATTGTGACTAGAATCCATAGAGGTACAACCTCCATCACACCACTCAAGCTCCCCTAAGCCCAATTTTTTTCCAATGGAACACAAACGATTTTTTGTACTGATCCAAATATCAAAATACCTATGCATATCCATTTCATATTACCTTGCTCTTATAAAAAATAAAAGGTTTTTTAGTCTTAAGAAACCCATTCACCTAACCCAAAACAACATCACACATCTCTAGAACATTACTTCCAAATTGAATTTTTTAAAAACCTAAGGCCACATGCTCCCCTTTGACCATTAACAAACCCAAATCAAGGACCCATGAGTCATGAATCAGTATAACTAGGCTCAAGCACTCACTCAAGCACCTAACCATGCCTCCCAGCCCACAAGTGTCACCAAACTCAAGGAATACTAGATACCTTCATCCAACTAGCTTGACATACCTCATGATTCAAGTTTAACTACACAAACTACCATCATCCAAGGTGTTTTTCCAAGATCAGAAGTATATAACCATGCTCTATTTTCCCTAGAACCATCTAACTAGGCTCAAAACTAACTACTGCATCAAAACATCATCAGATAGAAGTGAAAATGAATCAAAAAACACTTCTCTTTTGAAATTGGTCTTAATACCAAAACAAAAGAACATCGATGCTTACCTTAAAAAATACCCAATTCATAACCATTACTTTACAAAAACACTGATATAAATTTACATGAATTTATCCCACATGATGAAGTGTCTAACTACTCCTCACACATCTAAAATAATCATGGCACCGAGTTAACCCCTCTTGAAGTCACCCTCGACCACTAAACTTTCCGAACCCAGACCATTATGAGATTCATTCCAAAAGCCCCTAGGATCTCACCCATCCCCTTAGATCAAGCCTAAAACAACTCACTACTCACGAGAATCACTCCTACCCCTGTTCCAAAACACATGAAATCTAACACACCAAATCCAACTGCTTACTCTAGGTCCCACACGACCATAGATACATGGCCATTTAAATCAAAAATCTGACCTATGGCACCCAAAATAGGGTACTACACCCCCCAAAAGGGTAACAAAAACCATGAAAGAAGGATAAATCTCACAACATCAAGGTCACATACAAACTAAATGCTCAACAGGAAGAGTCCCACTATCTGGTGCACCCAAACTCATCAAGGTCTCCCAACCTATATGCAAGGGTCTCACCACATAGTCTCACTATCCAACCCCAAACTAACCATACATAGGGTTAGGCCATAAACATAAGGATAATCATCACTATCACCCATAAATATTCCATCATTTCTTATATTAATTTAATTAAACTCCACAGTTTTAAACCCAATAATTCATGTTTTTTTAAAAAATATTACCCATAATATTTTAATTCCTAAAAATTATTAGGTTTTACAATCCATGGTTTAGTTAGATAGAATATTATTCACTTGTTTTGAGGTGAAAAACTTTATAATATTCTTAAAAACACTTTATTTAACCAAATCCATCAATTTATAACTCAATTTTATATTCCTATTAACTAGAATTCACTTGAAGAGATGGTTAAGTAAAATGACACCATATAATTATATATGAAAACACTATATAAATAGATATAGACACTTCAAATAAGAAACCGATCTATATTATTTAAAACCATAGTAATATATAAATTATTTGTAGACATAACCACAAATAATAAATAAAAAACCATCACATGTGAATCCCATGTAGCTATCTATCATAGAAAACATGCGGATGACATATCAATCATGTTGGAGTTGGTGTCCTTGGACCAATTTTTTGTACTTATATTACATGTATATTCAATTATTTGAATATTAATAAAATAACTTATTATATATTGTTCATTAATATTAATGACTTTAATGTAATAACTTCCTTGAGTATCTATTGCATTGATAAGGTCATAGAATTTTCCCTCTATGATGAGAACCATGAAATGCTATGAAAATATTATTAAATATAGTTATATATTCAGATAAAATTCAATAATGGGATTCATATAATGAGACAGTCAGGTGTGAGTACTCATAATTGTATGATTCTTCTTCTCATGAAGTTATCACTTTGTAATATTTAAGATGGGAGTTTATGAGAATATACTCAATAGTAGGAATTCTATGTGTTTTGGTGTCATTAGATAGTCTTATCTTCAAGGGTGAGTGATGGTCATTAGACGTTAAGATTATCATTTATACATGGCATGACTCATTCACTTAGATTTACTAACCAAAACTCTGATGCCATATGTTTACGAGAAGTATAGTACATTGGGTGCATAAAAAATAACATGTTATTAATAGATAAGTGGATGAATGATTTTTTCCTTCAATATTTATGGATGTTGATATCTTATTCCTTTGATTGGAATAGAACCATATCATTAAATTTCATGGTCATGGTGCAATAACTTGTTTATTTGAGAGAATCAAAGAAAAACATATCAATAAAATGAGTTTATGACACAGATATGAAACATTCTTGATGAAATATTATAGAAAAAGAATTATTTTACATAGTGAGTGTTTGTATGTGGTTGTCGATGTTGTGACATTAAGTTATTTCTCTTGGTTTTATTGACCCATTTCTAGACAATGATCTTGGAATTTGAGAAATTACACTTAATTCTAATGAGAAAGAATCCTAAAGAGTCACACACAATGTGTTTCCACTGATCTTGATTAAATTATATCTGAATTTAATTAATGGAATAAATATTATTCTCAAGACAAAAGAATAATTTTATTCATGTTTTATGGATTAAAAATATTTATTGAAGAAATACTTATTTATTGGATTGTGAATAAAATATTGTTTTATGACTAACATATTTAATTAAATATTTATTTTTATATTCAAATAAATGATGAGGAGATGGATCAGGAAAAGATTGTGTTTAGTGATAAATATTAAATTTCAAGTTGGTAAAAGAAATATTTATCATCGTATCAACATGGTCACACTATTTAAATAATAATAATAATGTATGACATGTGGTTTGATTAGGATTATAATATTATTTAAGGGTTGTTGTGAAATTAAATAATAATTTAAACTAATCATCAAATATATAAATAGATGGTAATGTCTATTATATAGGGTTAATCAAGAATTGAGAATCATTGTGCACTATGGAAATCTCTCTTGAATCCTCTTCATCTCATATTTTCAAGAACAAGAAGAAATCCTTTAAGGATAAAGGACGAGCGATCAAGAAAAATAATACAAGATGATTGATCCACCACACTAGCACCCATAATTCCATCAGTTATTTTCCATAGATCAAATGATCACATGTGGATCACTGATAGATGGATTATATACTTGGATCCTATGAGTGAAAAAATTGTAATCTAAAAGGGGTCTTTTTTACGATTGAAATCATCATCATCATTAAAGAAAGATCCTAGTACTAGGCATTCATTTCTTCATATCTAAATAAATTAATTATAGAATTAAAATGAAAATATCATCTATGGGTTCCGGGTTTTACATATGTCAATATCTGAGGGAAAAATTTCATTGGTAATAACATTTACATAATGTTCAATATTGTGATTGATCCATCAGATCAATGTTTATTATTTATTTTACACCTATCAAGGGGATTCCGTTGTTCCATAAACCATTAAGTGATATCAGAGAACTAGAGTTCATTTTTTTAATTATTTATTATTTGTTGATTTTTTCACATTTAAAAGTTAAGATTCATTTCCTATTTTAATTTGTTATTGATTTATCATAAAAATAACATCTTACTCTTCTCCATTTGTCACAAATATTATCAATATCTATTAATGATTAAAAACTTTTACTACTAAAGATCCCATATGGAAGTTTCAAGGATCATTGATGGATAACACAAGACTACACAACATGTACACCATTATTACACATTGTGTATCCTTATTCATTACACAACGATGCCCGTGTAAATTTTGGGTCATAATGTAATAAGTTCATGTTGTGTGCAATAAATACATGATGTGTATATCGACCAGGGTGGAAAAAGAATATTTGAGAGTACATGCTATTTAGATTAACTACACATCGTGTTTTCCATGTGTTTTTAAGATGGAATACACTAGGTTAACCCACATTATGTAATTAATGAACCACATGTATTTAATACATGATGTGTATAGACTAGATACCATGTAACAATAAGTACACACCATGTATCATCTATACACAATGTGTACTTCATAAATATTCATGAAACTACAAGATAAGTCCGTAGGATTATACTATATATATTCAAATGAATATAAGTACATGCCATGCACTTTAACTATTTACATAGAAATATTAAAATTAATTAATTAATCTTTAAACCATATATACTTGAGTTAAGTGGGTTATTAAGTTGATAGGTAATGCTAGTTCTTAGGTTTTATATTATATTAAATGTTTAATTAATTCCAAGTAATATTCAAGAATGTGAATCATGTATGGTTATTTTATATTAATGAATCAAAACATTAAATTGAACAGGATAAATAATTTTTTTATGTTCCCTACTCCATTATGTTGGCTATAAAAACCATAAAATTATAACACATTCCATGTACCCAATATTTTATATGAGTGAATTGTTTATAATTAAACTATACTGAATAGTTCAGATAGGTAATAGATGGATTTCATTCAATTTACAAAGCTTGGTACCTTTTTATTGAGTTTTAAATAACATATAATAATTTATTTTATTTAAAATAATTGGGGATAGGAATTTATAATATAATTGGATGAAATAAAATAAAATGAATTAATTGATTAATAAGACAATAAATCAGATTAATTCATGCATGTTTATCTTATTAAGGAATGATTTAAAATGAATGCTAGGTAATTATTTTAAGCGTGTAACTATTTCATGTGTATGAACAATCATGATCTTGACCAATAACATTTTAGGTGTTAGAAATATTTAACTTAATTTATTACATGGTTTTGCAATTATTATTTATTCAATTAAATATGATGGTCTATGATTCATCCCCCACTCCTTTATTATGTAATGCCTATATGTCTAAGGTAATTTAGGTAATTCCAATTAACATATCCTTTGGTTACCATTATATGTGTGTGAGATATAAATACTTGTAATAAATAGAGTATCCCAAGGTGTGTACAGGTGTTCAAGATGAAAACTAGATTATTTTAACTCAAGTGATACATATGTGGACATGTAGAATGCCGCAACTCACTAAGACTAGAAAAGGAGTTATTTCCCCTTGGTCAAAGGTTGATTTATTATTCGATCAATAAATCAACTATTAGATAATCTCATGACCAAATCATTTATTTATTTATATTTTATGAATTTTTTATGGTTTCAAGACTATGATCACAAAAATAAGTGAATTAATTTGAAAATATGGAATATAAGTAAATATATTATGTATAAATGTTTTTTCCAACATGGTAAACTAATTAAGTAATATCCACAAAATATTAACTAGACATGTATAGGATAAAACTATATAAAATCTATGAATAATGAATTAAAATCCCTCAAATATATATTATACGATTTTTTGACTTCCATTACAAGATTATGAAAGAAAAACATAGAACTAAGTGCTTGAACAAAACTTGTTGGGACAGTTAATTTTAATGTGGAGTTCTTACAAAGGTTATGGGTTGAATTAACCATCTTACATTAAGAGAATCAGCCCTATATTGATTTTAAGTAACTTGAAGGCAAGCATTGAGGAAATCCAATTTAGGATTTCAAGATTGGGGAATCTAGTCAATGAATCGAAGAGTTGCAATCGCAAAATTAGTAAAGACCTACCTATCTAAATACCTTCAAGTATCATGAACAACCCTAATTGGGGTTATGCAAAGAGTCATTTTGATCATTGCCACCAAAATGTTTAAGAAACTATAAATTTCAAGTTCAATGGTGAGGGTTACTAGGACTAGATAAAAACAATGAGATATTTAATAAAAATAATTATTATTATTTCTCACATAAGTATTAATTGAGAAAATAACTAATAATATACTATTTTAAATTTTATAATAATGGAAATCTATTCATCCAAACAATCCTTACTAATAATATTGTAGAAAAACCATATCCTCACTTGTAGTAACTTAAATAAGTAGTTCATATGCCTTAGAGTTAATTTACACCATAAACAAAAATATTATGTTGTAGAATCCTCAATACATGATCTGCCTACTAAGGAGGCGATTGATGAAAAAATTATTTCATAGGAAAAAATTTTGAATGAAATAGTCGATGTTTAGTGTTTGATGTTATCATCTATGTATTGTGAATTCATGAAGTCTCATTAAAACAATTATTCTTAAAGAATGCTCGAGCATCTCCATGGTATTTACTAAGAGAGATATATACAAGAATAATTTTATATTTAAAAGAAAAATTTTAAAATAAATATTGGAGAAGGTGTGATTTATTGGCCTCATGTAGTCAATCTAATTTTTCTATATTGATCATCTAGAGGTTATATGGTTTAAAATACTTGATGAACTCTACAATGATTTCATTATTTAGTCACTCCCTTATAGCTTATCTAGTTTTTTTATTAATTTTAATATGAATAAAATTGATATGTATCTCTCAGATATGCTAACTCCCCTTCTCTGTGTAGATAATGAGACAAATCAAGAAATTCCTTTAGTACTTTTGGTGAATAAATATAAATGACAAGAAAATAACTCTAATCCCAAAGATTCGTTGAAATACCCTTATAATAAGAGAAATAATAAGGGGAAAACAAGATAACATGATGTTGTCTATTGTTCATGTGGAAAGAAGTTCCACTGGAAAAGAATAACCCAACCAATGAATCAAGGTGATGCTTCATGTGCGTTTTTTATTGATTGCACTTTATTTGATTCTACAAATTGGGTATTAGATACAGATTTTTATTCTCACATATGTATTAAAATTCAAGAACCATGTAGATTTAGAAATATTAAACGGGGGAGGTATATTTAAGAGCATATAATAGAGAAAAATTATCTATTTTGGAAATTGAAATCTACTACCAAAAGTTTCCAAAGGGAATGATCTTGGTATTAAAGTATTTATATTTTGAGAAATATATTACAAAAAACATTATTTTTATATTCAGACTTGATACATATGGATTTATTTTCACTTTAAGAAATACATGTTTCTTATTTTATAAATATATCATTTTTATTATAAGACACATTTAGATAACTGCCTTTTTGTGTTGGATTACAAAAACAAAGTAATTACAATTAGTAATAAAACTAACTCACATGAATCATACCACACCCATCATTGGAATCATCATCTGGGTAATGTAAACAAAAATAATTTGACTAAATTATATGAAGATAGATAATTATATTCCTTTTAAATAAAACCACTTGGTGTATGTCATTCATGTTTATAAGGAAAAATTAATAATGCCTTATTTAGTGGAAAAGGTTAAAGGGATAAATAGCTTCTTGAATTAGGTCAGACTGATGTGTGTGTAATTTTTTCTATTTAAGAATGGGGTGGGTACTACATACTTCATAAAATTTTCTAATTATTTTATTAGATAGGGATATGTTTACTTGATTAGGTACAAGTCAGATTTCTTTAATAAATTAAAGGAATACAAGAATGATGTTGAGAACCAACTTTATTAGAATATTAATAAACTCCACTCAGAACATGGTTAGGAATGTCTTAATAAAGACTTCATTGATTATTTACGAGAGTTTGATATTCTATCTCAACTCACTCCTCCTTATACACCATAATGGAATGGTGTAAGAAAAATAAGTAACTACACCATTTTATACATGGTGATATCAATTATGAACCGTACAAGTCTTCCATTATCCTTTTGGGAATATTCATTGCAAAAAATAGCACAAATACTCAACCTAGATCCAACTAAAGCATCAGACGGTATACCATAACATTTTTTGAATGGAAATGAACTCGAGTTTTCATAATTACATGTGTGTGGTTGTGAATCATTTATTAAAGCCTTTTAAGGAAAAAAACATACACCTTAAAGAAAAAAGAGTACCTTTATAGGATACACCAAGGAAATAATGGAATATTAATTATACGACCTCCCAGAAAAAAACTATTATGGGGTAAAAACGTGCCATATTCCCTAAGAGGGATAAAATATCTAAAAGTGATGGATGGAGTGGGATAGAATTCGATGAAGTTAAGGCTCATGGTACACAAGAGTGGGCATGTGAATGAATTCCACAAATCCCCATATATGAAGATGTTCTAGAGACATAAGTACTATATAGGAGTTCAAGATAGGTTAGTGAACCAGAATGGTATGGTTTTCAAGTCTTCGGAGATGGAGACTCATTATTAGTT
Source organism: Viscum album (assembly GCA_963277665.1). Classification (NCBI taxonomy): domain Eukaryota; kingdom Viridiplantae; phylum Streptophyta; class Magnoliopsida; order Santalales; family Viscaceae; genus Viscum; species Viscum album. The sequence continues at coordinate 816,933,178 of OY728140.1, forward strand.
GATAATAATGACCCTCTATACCATAAATAAGTTTTAAGTGAAACATATGTTTCCATGTTTCAAGCATCCATAAATTATGAGATGGATTCTATGTACTAAAACCTAGACTGAAATTTGGTAGATCCTCCAGTGGATATGAATCTCCTTGTTTGTAAATGTGTATTCAAGAAGAAAGTGGACATGGATGGGAAATTCAGTACCTAATGGAAATGACTGTTATCAAATGGTTTCAAATATAATCAAGGTATTGACTATGATGAAACATTTTCAGTAGTTTCAATGATAAAATCCATCAGAATTATACTTTTCATTACGGCTTACCAGGAATATGGGATTTAAAAAATGGATGTCAATATAGTTTTCCTTAATAGGAACCTTTAAGAAGATGTATATATGATAAAAATTGAAGGGTTTGTGACTCCAAAGGTTTCCAAGAAGATCTGACAATTTCAAAAATATATTTATGAAATAAAGAAAGAATATAGTTCATGGAAAATTTGATTTGATGAATCTATAACTTAATTTGTTTCAAAAAGAAAAAAATATGATACTTATTTCTATAAATTTTTTAGCTGGAGTGAATTTGTTTTCTTAATATTATATATCGTTGAAATATTACTTATTGGAAATGAAATACCAGTCTTATTGTCTTTTAAGGACCGATTGAATAAATTTTTCTACATGAAGGACTTATGTGGGGAAACAAATATACCTAGGATAAATATCCATTGTGATAGATCTAAGAGGATACTCAACCTAAGTTAAAGTAAATATATTGAAAATATATTTAAGAGATTAATTATGGAATAATACAATAGGGGATTGTTTCCAAGGTCATATGAAATTAATCTTTCGAGGAAAATTTGTCCTTCAATACATGATGAATGTAAAAAATGACAAGGATTCCATACGCATCGATGATTGGATCAGTCATGTATGTTATTCTATCTTCTAGGCTATATATTGCCTATACCTTGAGTTCAGTAGGAAAATATCAAGCTGATATAGGTGTCTACCATTGGATGAAAGTAAAGACTATCCTTAGGTATTTGAAGAATACTAAGTATATGTTCTAGTTATATAGGGGAAATGATGAACCAGTCATTATAGGATATGGATATTATAGTTTCTAAACATATCTAGATGATATGAAATCACAAACATGGTATATATTCACTTTGAATAGAGGTGTTGTGAGTTGGAAGAGCTCAAATAAGGTCATGTTTGAATATTATATAGAAAATTTGGAGTGTATTGTGGATTCTGAGGTAGATAAAAAAATATTTTTGATCCATAAATTCATCCATGTTCTTGACTTGTTAACAAGAGATAATGATCCTATCACAATCTATTACGATAATACTATAGTGGTGACCCCTAATGAGGAGCCAATGTCACATCAATGGATGAAAATAACACTTCAAAATTATCATCTCTTGAGGGAGTTTTATCTAATAGGCGAGGTAGCAATGAGCAATATTTCCATGAAATACAACGTGGATGAACTCTTTACTAAATCCTTGAATCAACAGAAACATGATTATCACGTGAGGTATGGAAAACTGAAAGTCATAGGCAGTCCTTCTAGTCTAAGTGGGATTTTGTTGAAGTTTATGTCCTAGGACCAACTATTCGTTTTATTACATGTATATTCGATGATTTTTATTTTAATATACTAACTTATTATATATTGTTCATTATTCTGAAAGACTTTAATGTAATAATGTCCTAGAGTATCTTTCACATTGATAAGGTCACAACAGTTCCCTGGTATGATAAGAACATTGAAATTATACGATGGTATTCTAAAATATAGTTCTACAGTTGGATAACATTCTATGATGGTACACATAGTATGTTTTTTCCAACTACAAGTAATCATAATAGGATGATGTTTCTTCTCATTAAGTTCACACTTGGTAATTTTTATGACATGAGATTTTGAGAACTGACGCACTTGTAAGAATTATGCATGTTTTGGTGTCATCAGATATTCCTATCTATGGGAATGTGTAAGGGTTATTAGACTTTAATATTATCATGTATACATTTCATGACTCACAAAATTATATTTACTACCCGAAACATTGATTCCATATGTTTATGGGAAGTAGGGTACATTGGGTGTGTCACGAATGGAATATAATTAATGGATAAGTCGAGGAAGGATTTTTCCCTTCCCAATTTATGGAATTTATATATTGGACCTTTGATAGGAATAGAAACATCACATTAAATTATATGTCCATGGTGTAATGATGTGTTAATTTGATAGATTCAAAGAAATACATATCAAAAAAATGAGTTGATAATATTAATGCACAATTGGTTTGATGAGATATTGTGAAAAAGGGATTATTTTACATAGTGAGCATTATTATGTGGTTGTTGATGTTTCAGTATTAAGTTCATTATATTGGGTGTCATGACCAGTTTCTAGATAATAATCTTAGACTTTAGGAAAATCAACCTAACACCAATGAGAAACAATCCTAGAGGGCCACACACTAAGTATTTCCATTGATATCGATTACATTTTATCTAAATTTAATTAATGGAATAAATATTATTCTCAGTACTGAGAAATGATTTTATTAATGTTTTATCAATCACAAATATTTATTGAAGAAATATTTTTTATTGGATTATGAATAAAATATTTATTTATGAATACAATATTTAATTAATTAATTACTCATATATTCAAATTAATTCTGAGTAGTTCGAGTGGAACAAGATCATGTTCGGTGATAAATATTTATTTTAAATTTGAAAAAGTAAATATTTATCACCGTGTAAGCAATCAAAAAGAATATAAATAATAATAATAATATATAGAATGAATTTTGATAAGGATTTTAATATTACTTCAGGGATGTTGTGAAATTAAATAGTACTTTAACATAAACCCCTACTCTATAAATAGATTATGATTATGTATATTGTGTAGGGTTAATCAAGAATTGGTAATCTCTTCACACAATAGAATTATGTCTTGTATCCTCTTCCTCTCATCTTCTCAAGAACGAGAAGAAATCCTTCAAACCCAAAGGATGAGCGATCAAGGAGAACAAAACAAGATGACTGATCCACTATGTAGCACCCAGTGTTACATCATAGATTGTTTTGAGATCAAATGAGAACATGTGTATCACCACTAGAGGTATTATACACTTGAATCCTATAATAGAAACAACTGAAATATAAAAAGTGCCTTTCAAATTATCGAAATAATGATCGAATAAACATCCTAAGACTATGTATTCATTTTAAATCACAAAATAATGACCAAAAAATGCCCCCAAGATCAAGGGGAAGCCAAGAGATGGGAGTGGGGTCACCCTTGGTCCACATTAGACAAGGAGAGGAGGGGGGGATAGTGATTGACACTATAAGGGTCTTATACCACTTAAATCTAATTCCCAATACTATAACTATGACAACCTTTCTTTTTATTACAAAATTAAACCAAATTTATTTCATAAACTTCACTTGATACAACATAGAAGATCGAGAGTTCTAGTGTATTTGGGGATTAAGATCATTGAATAAAAACTTAAAACATGAAATACAACATCTTTATTTAAAAATTCCTTTACATGACCACTACATTCCCTCATACTTAGCATTGCATGGGATAACTTGAGGAGATGCAAAAGAAAAGGGTGATCTATAAAGCCCAATAAGGGAATAATCATGGAATAACGTGGGGAATAGAATAAAATTTAGACAATAGGCATATCAATAGAGTACAATAGAAACATAAACATAAAGGCATGATAAAGCATGATAATCATAACATGAAAATGTGGCAACAACACTGAACATGGAATTAGCATGAGCCAAGGCTCATTGCACATAGAGCATGAGTAAATCCTCATTGCACAAGAAGCACATGTAAAACCTCGTTTCACTTGAATTATAATGAGTCAACACCCATTGAACATGATGTATCATGATAAAATACTTTACCCAATGCATTGGAGTGCTATAAGGGCCCACCCTTATTAAACCTTTCATTTCATGCATAAGTGTGCCACAAGGATCATACAACATGGATTCCTAAAACATCGTCATTTATTACATGATAAAGGAACATGGAATTCATAAATTAGACGTTATAATAAATAAGTAAATGTTCATAAAGGTGGGTACCCTTGATAGAGAAATGTGCATGGTATTCCCTACATAGTGGCATTGTCTTGGAAAATCAGTGAAATTTCGGCAGCGTAACAGCATGACGTAAGAATTCATAAAAATGGTTGATGAGAGAGAAAGGGGTGTATCATTATATTTACATGACATGGAAAGTAAGGGGGTCATATAGATACATGTACAAATAAATTTAATGTAAATTAGATTCATGATACAAAAAAATTGCTTGAATGTAAATGAGGAGAGAGAAATTCTTTTCAAGATTTTTGGCATAGTAATGAGTGTACATGGGAGGAATTTAATGAGAGAGAAAGGGGTGTCTCATCATTAAAACATAAATAGGGAAGTATGGGGGAGGTGAGAAACCAAACCCCAACATTTATAATTGATATTGAAAGGGCATAACAATATTAAGAAAATTTGACAAAAATGCGAAAGGAAGAAAAAACACTTACTTGGAAGTGTGCTTCCAAAGGCTTGAGAGAGGCTTGATAGAGGCTTCTTGGGAGCTTGGGGAACCTTGGGAAGATTATATAGAGAGTAGGGAAGAGGTTGGATGAACTACAAAGGATTTTAGTGAGGAGGAAGTGAGATCTTGGGTGGGTTTATATTGGAAAGGTGAGGGAATTATTTATTATTTAGGTTTGGGACACCTCACATTAAACTAATCCAAACCACAAACAATCCCAAGGTTTTTTCCCATGGTTTTTGGAAAATGGAAGTGTAAAAAAATATTTTATAAGGACAAATTCTGAACTTCTTGAAATAACGGGGTTACTTATGTGGAGGTGATTCACACACCCAAGGAAAACAATTTAAAAAGACTAGATGTTTAATAAGTCTTCAAGGGTCCATTAATGCTTTTTAAAATAAGTCAAACATACCAAAAATCCCATTATTTTAATGTTAATACATATATTGGCCGAACATAAGGCTTATAGTATTTTATTACATCACTATTGGGTCATTATTGTTTCATAAATCACATTATATATTTAAACTGAATTTGATTTTTACCCAAAAATCTGACTGTCTCCGAAAATTATGAAAAAATCACTTTTGGATTATTTCGACGTCCTGATTCCAAAAATAATATCCATTTTATCTAAATAATTTTATAAATATGTTATTTTTCACTTTTTAAATAAAAATTCACAGTTATCGAAAATTCATGGGTTTTGACAAAAATGGATTTCAAACTTTAATAAAAATTACAATTGTATTCAAAAAATAATACAATAATTTTTATTTAATAAAAATTATTTTAATAATAATAATATTTTATTAAAATATTATTTAATTTAAAAATCCATTAATTCATCAAAATTGATTTCTTAGTTGAATTTTAACTAAAAAAATACTATTTGAGCTTTAAAAACTATTTACATGGTGACAATAATAAAATGAATGTATATTCATTATTATATAAAAAATAATGTACATAACCATAGTGACAAGGTCTTGTAACATAACCCCTTATAACACCCGCATAGGACCAAAGATTAAGGTGTGTGATGGTTATATACTCTTGGGGTTGCTCAGATAACATTGCTCGGGTGGTAATCTTCATCAACTTCCACTTCTATCGTAGGTGGTCCCGCTCGAGCTTAACATGATGAAGCTTGTATTGGCCTTGGTCAAGAGCAAAGCCCAATGACACCACTTCTTTTCTGAGCTCTGAAAAATAGGCTTTGTATGGAGCAGTCCTACTGGATGAGGCAATCACTTCCTTTGTCTGAGTAAATTTGGATTTGTTAAAACCCTATATTTATATTAATCATGTGATCACTGTCCAACGACTATATTAGAAATGGTTACCATTATTAAAATAAAACCATAGAAGTTAACATTTTATATAAACATTTACATAAAGAGACGTTTAATTAGATAAAGAAGGATTTCCATTAATGAAATTTTGGGTCATTACAATCATTCCCCCTTATGAAATTTCGCCCTCGAAATTTCCTTTCCCACACTAAAATAGATGTGGGTTACTCGGCTTCATCATTTCCTCCAATTCCAACATTTTTTCTTCAAAATTGTTGTTTTTTCACAACACCATGATGAGGGGCATTGCATTATTTTATATAACTTTTTCTTTAAGATCTAAGATCTTCACCAGTTACTCTTTATAAGAAAGATCATCCTCCAACTGTGTCACCTCTGAAGAGAGTACATGTGAAGGGTCCGGTATGTACTTCATTAAGAGGGATACATGAAAGACATCATGTACTTCAGCCATGGTAGGTGGAAGTGCTAGTCGATAGTCCAAAACCCCGACATGATCAAGAATTTCAAAGGGGATGATGCACCTTGGAATTAACTTCCCTTTATTTCCAACCCTCACGACCTTCTTCCATTGAGATATGTGTAAAAATACCATGTCTCCAACCTTAAAACCACGTTCTCATCGATGGTTATCTACATAACTCATCTGTCGACTCTAGGATGCCTTGATATGCTTCTGAATGCTTTTTACCTTCTCCACCATTTCTTCTAATTTCTAGTCTAAGCATCTTACGCTCACTGACCTCATCCCAACATGCTGGTGTTTTGCACCTTTTATAATAAAGGTCTTCATATGGTTCCATTTGGATGATTAAGTGTAAACTGTTATTATAAGAGAACTCCACCAGAGGAATATGTTGATCGCATACCCCTTTAAAGTCAATTGAGCATGCTCTCAACATGTCCTCAAGTGTTTGGATAGTCCACTCGGATTGACCATCAGTTTGAGGATGATAGGTCGTACTAAAGTTCAGTTTAGTATTTATAGCATGTTGAAGACTCTTCCAAAACATAGAGGTGAATATTGTATCTCGATCAGACACAGTAGATTCTGGTACTCCATGCAGCCTTACCACATCCCTGATATATATCTGTGCCAGTTTATCCAATGAGAAATCCTCCTGAATTTCAACGAAGTGTGCAGCCTTTGTAAGATGATCCAACACAACCTAGATTGCATTGTTGCCTTCATATGTCTTCGGAAGTCTGGTGATAATGTCCATAGTGATTTTCTCCCATTTCCATTCTGGGATGGGCAATGGTTGCATCATCCCCTTATATTTTTTCCTCTCTACCATTACTTGCGGACACACTAGGAACTTTGATGTATATTCAGCTATCACATTCTTCATATTATCCCACCAATAATGATCTTGGAGATCTAGATATATCTTTGTGTTTCTTGGGTGAATAGATAAATGTGAACTATGTGCATCATCCAAAAGTCCCTTCTTCTACTCCAGAATTGATGAAACACATAGTCTTTTGCCAAATCTCACAATTCCTTCTTCATTAACATTAATCTCCGAGGATTTCCCTTTTCTTATAACTTCCACTTTTTCCTGAATTCCCACATCATCATTTTGATCATCCTTTAAACTTTACAAAAGTGATGGTTGAGCAATCATTTGTGAAAGGATTGATGACGTTCCCTTCTTTATGATTCCCATGTCCATCTTCATCAAATCTAGGAAGATTGGATCCTTTTCAATTCCCATCAATGATAGAATCACTGGATCCTTTCTGCTTAGGGAATCTGCCACGTTGTTTGCTTTTCCAGGGTGGTAATGGACTGAGTAGTCATAGTCTTTGATCAGATCTGACCATCTTCGTTGGTGCATGTTCGAATCTTTCTATGTGAATATATACTTGAGGATTTTGTGGTTCATATATATTTCACACTTAACCCAAAGAGATAATGCTGCAAAATTTTCAAAGCAAGGATCACTGTAGGAAACTCGTGGTCATGTGTTGGATAGTTCTATTCATGAACATTCCATTCCCATGAAGCATAGGCAATGACTTTGTCATTTTTCATCAACACACATCCCATTTCCTTCTTCGAAGCATCACCGAATACCACAAAATGTTCTCCACTTGTGGGTAATGTGAGCACGGGTGCAGTGATAAGACTCCTTTTAAACTCCTTGATGATTTCTTCACATTCATCAATCCATGAAAAATTTACTCCCTTCTGAGTTAGTTTGGTAAGAGGGTTGGACCATCTTGAGAAATTTCTCACAAATCTTTGTTAATATCAAGTTAACCCCAAAAAGCTACAGAAATCCATTATCAATGTTGGCCTTGACCATCCCTTAATTTCATCAGTTTTGGAACGATCCACATTTATCCCATTTCTTGTGATGACATGGCCCAAGAATTAGACCTCTTTCAACCAGAACTCACACTTTATGTACTTTTCAGAGAGCTTCTCCTTCTGTAAGGTCTCTAGTACAGTTCTTAGATGCTCCTCATGATCCTCCATGGTTTTAGAGTATATAAGAATATCATCTATAAATACTACCACAAATTTGTCAAGGTAATATCTAAAGAATATATTCATAAAGTCCATAAAGATTTCTAGGAAATTATTGAGTCCGAAAGTCATTAATTTGAATTCATAGTGCCCATATATTGTACAAAAAGTAGTCTTGGGGATATCTTCCTTCTTCACCCTTACATTATTATATCCCTACCGCAAATCCAACTTGGAGAAGTATTTTTCTCCTCATAGCTGATCGAACAAGTCATCAATTTGTGGTAAAGGATACTTGTTCTTTATCGTGATTTTTTTAATCTCACATCAATCGATGAAAAGGTGCATTGACCCATCTATCTTATTAACGAAGAGGACTGGTGCACCCCATGGTGAAACACTTGGGCGTATAAACCCTTTATCCAGATTCTTCTGTAGTTGTTTCCTCAGCTCCTCAAGCTCCACAACAGCCTTTCTATATGGATTCTGGGTTATTGGTAATGCCCCAGGTATAAGATCAATTTATAACTCAGCATCTCTTCTAGGAGGAAGACCAGAAAATTCCTCGGGAAATACATCAGCGAATTCCCTCACAATAGGAATTTATTCAAGGATGGATGCTTCCTTGGACTCAATCATACGAGCTAGATACACGTGCTCATAGGGTAGTAATATCCATTCTTGAGATGATGTATCTAAAGAAGGTTTATCTTCCTCCTTGAACTTGTAAAGAATTGGGGGTCAATTCTCCACATGGACAATGATATATCTCTCATGGAAATTTATGTTGGCTCTATATAAGGAAAGCCAATACATGCCAAGAATCACATCAAATTCCATGAGAGGGAGTATGATTAGGTTCACTGGGAAGTTCAATCCATTGATTATAATAGGGGAGGAGTTATATTCATGGGATGTAATGATTGCCCCATTTTCCATTCTCACCAACATCTTCACTTCCATGATTTTTGGTGGTGCTGGGATTGTTCTACTAAACTTTCATGATCTAAAATAATATGTAAAACCTGAATCAAAATTTATGTTTTCTATTAATTAATGAATAACTAGCATACAAGTAACCACATTGTTCTAGGGGTTCACATTGGCAGTAGTGATGGAAACAGCTCGCCCTTGCTGCCATGGATGTTGTTGGTTACCTCTGAAAACCCTTGGCTTAGTGCACTGATTTGCAAGATTCCCTGGTTCTTTACAGTTGTATAAATGTACCACGCGTTGATGTTCGAATAGAGAATTCATCTCCTATGTCACAACCATGGGTCTTTCATGCCGACAGTGGACAGCTTGGTGCCCTTATCTTGCACACCTAAAGCATTTCCTCACCCCCTTCAGTAAATTTCTAGCGTACTTCTTTCCGCACATTTGGCTAGTGGGGTGTTGGATATTCTTAGCACCATTAGATTTATACATAATACCACCAGCATTGAATTAAACCTTCTGCCTCTTATCCCCATGATATCCCTGAGATTATCCAATTTCTATTTCAACATTGAGGGTACATCAGAAAATTTCCTCATAGCTGTCGAAATCACGGATCGCCAGCACTTTTCGTAGGCTAGGTTTCAGCCCACCAAAGAAGCGGTGAACTTTGAATTCGGGGGTAACGAAAAGGACGGAGGCGTATCATACAAGCCTTGTGAATTTTTCCTTATACACCCTAACAGATTCGTAGTCTTTTTTTGAGGGAAGATTAGTCCATTTCTATCTTAAGCTAGAGGGTGTGCAGAAAATATTTATCAAAAAACATCTTTCGGAAATCCTTCCATTCGAATGCCTAAATATCCGCCTCAGGCTTTGTATTTTTGATCAACGTACACCATTGATCAGCTTCACCATCCATATCATAAGCAGCTAGGAGAACCATCTCTTGTTCAAAACATTGAAGGATTGAGAAGATCTTTTCAATGGAGTTGATCCATTGTTCGGTGATTGAGGGATCACATGATCCATTTAAAGTAAGAGGCCTTTGTCTAATTAAGCTCTCGAGAGCGACTTGTTCTTTCTTGGGGGGGGGGGTGAATGTTCCTCTTGACCCATGTTTCTATTCAAATCTTGAGTTAGATGAGATATAAGAGAGACAAAGTTCGTGATTCCCGCTCCCATTGGATTGGGAATCTCATTAGTACAATCACCACATTGATCTTCACATCGGTTGTTAGCCCGAGTCCTCCTATTACCGGCCATTGGATGGAATTAAAGGAAAGTCAGGGGTAACACATAAAGGGTAATCCAAAGACAAAAGCTGATGACTTATAAATAACTTTTATTTCTTTAGATTATGAATCTATATGCTTCAATCTATGTTATCCATGATCTACATTCTAACGCATATTCTTAGGGGAATTTTTTTAGTTCCCTTATTAAGGGTTCATACTATGCTTTTGAATTTACCAATGTATATCCCCTGAGAGTGTCATAACCAAGAGTGCAGCAATGACCATTGTCATGTACCAGGATACCCCGGGTCAAGCCTGAAACTCCTTGTCGGGGTTTTCACCTCTAGGTACATCTTTGCCAGAGCCGCCCCTACATGATCGTATCTAGACAGAGATGTATTTGCTTGATAAAACAATTACTCAATAATCACCAAATCTAAGGGATGTTTTATTATACTTATTATTGTCTCTACGTATTTACTAGTTTTTTCTATTCCTAATCCCAAAAATACCTAAACCTATCCTTTGATACCAACTACGACAACCCTGCTTTTTATTACACAATTAAACATAATTTATTACATAAACGTCACTTTATACAACATAGAAGATTGAGAGGTCCAGTGTATTTGGATATTAGGATCATTACATAACAACTTAAAACATGAAATACAACATATTTATTGAAAACATTATTTACATGACAACTACATTCCTTTGTACTTAGCATTGCATGGGATAACCTGAGGACATGCATAAGAAAAGGGTGATCTATAAAGCCCAGGAAGGGAATAATCAAGGAATAACATGAAGAATACAATAAATGTTATAAAATAGGTAAATAAATATAGCACAATAGAAGCATAAACATAAAAGCATGATAAATCATGAAAATCATAGCATGGAAATGTGGCAACAACACTTAACATGGAATTAGCATGAGCCAAGGCTCATTGCACCTAGAGCATGAGTAAATAATCATTTCACATGAATCATGAGTAAAACATCATTGCAATTGAATTAGAATGAGTCAACAACCATTGCAGATGACGTATCATTATACTATACTTTACCAAATTCATTGGAGAGCTATAATGGTGCACCCTTCTCAAACCTTTCATTTCATGCATAAGTGTGCCACATGGATCATATAACATGGATTTATAAAACATCATAATTTATTCCACGATAAAGAAATTTGGAATTCATACACGAAACTTTATAATCAATAAGTAAATGTTCATAAATGTGGATACCCTTGATAGAGAAATGGGCATGGTATTCACTACACAATGGCATTGACTTGGAAAATCGGTGCAATTTCGGCAGCGTAACAGCATGACGTAAGAATTCATAAAAATGGTTGATGAGAGAGAAAGGGGTGTATCAAAATATTTACATGACATGGACAGTAAGGGGGTTATATGATTTATATCCCAATAAATGTAATTGAAATTAGATTCATGATACAAAATAATTTCTTGAATGTAAATGAGGAGAGAGAAATTTTTTCAGAATTTTAGCATAGTAACAGGTGTACATGGGAGGCATTTAATGAGAGATAAAGGGGACTTACATCATTCAAAAATAAATATAGAAGTATGTGGGAGGTGTGAAACCATACCCCATTATTTATAATTTAAATTTAAAGGGCATAACAAATTAAGAAAATTGAACAAAAATGAGAAAGGAAGATTAAACTCTTACTTAAAATTGTGCTTCCAAAGGCTTGAGAGAGGCTTGAGAGAGGCTTATTGAGAGCTTGCGGAACCTTGGGAGGATTCTAGAGAGAGGAGGGAAGAGGTTGGATGAACTTAAAAGGCTTTGAGTGAGGAGGAAGTGGGAGCTTGGGTGGTTTTATATAGGAATGGTGAGGGAATTCTTTATTACTTAGGTTTGGGACACCTCACATTAAACTAATCCAAACCACAAACCATCCCATGATTTTTAACCATGGTCTCTAGAAAATGAAAGTGTAAAACGATATTGTATAAGGAAAAAGTCCCAACTTCTTAAAATAATGGGGTTGCTTATGTGGAGGTGAGTCACACTCCCAAGGAAAACAATTTAAAAAGACAAGCTGTTAATAAGTCTTGAAGGGTCCATTAATGATTTTTAAAATAAGTCAAAAAACCCAAAATCACATTATTTTAATGGTAAAACATATATTGGCCGAACCTATGGCTTATAGTGTTTTATTACATCACTATTGGGTCATTATGATGTCATAAAACACATTATATATTTAAACAGTATTTGATTTTTACCCAAGAATTTGATTGTCTCAGAAAATTATGAAAAATTCACCGTTGGATAATTTCAAAGTCTTTATTCCAGAAATAATGTTCATTTTTTCTAAATAATTTTCTAAATATGTTAATTTTCACTTTTAAAATAAAAACTGACATTTATCGAAAATTCATGTGTTTTGACAAAAAATGGCTTTCAATCCTTAATAAAAATTACAATTACATTCATAAAATTATATGATAATTTATATTTAATAAAAATAAATTTAATAATAAGAATATTTTATTAGAATATTATTTAATTAAAAAATCCATTAATTCATCAAAATAGATTTCTTAGTTGAATTTTGATTAAACAAAACAATTTGAGCTTTAAAAACTATTTATGAGGTAACAATAATAAAATGAAATTATATTCATTATTATATACAAAAATAATGTACATAACCATACTTCTATGGTCTTGTTACATAACCTCTTATAACACCTGTATAAGATTGAAGATTATGGTGTGTGATAGTGATAGACTCTTGGGGTGGCTCAGATAACATTGCTCGGGTGGTAATCTCTATCAACATTCACTTCTCTCGTAGGCGGTCCTGCTCGTTCATAACATGATGAAGCTCGGCATGGTATTGGTCAAGAGTTAATCGCAATGACACCACCTCTTTTTCGAGCTCTGACAAATGGGCTTCGTATAAAGTAATTATACTGGATGAGGAAATCACTTCCTTTGTCTGAGTAAAGTTGGATTTGTTAAAACCTTATATTTATACTAATCATGTGATCACTGTCCAAAGACTATATTAGCAATGGTCACCACTCTTGAAATAAAACCAAATAAGTTGACATTTTATATAAACATTTTACATAAATAGATATTTAATTAGATCAAGAGGGATTTCCATTAATGAAAGTTTGTGTTGTTATAATAACCTCCCCACTTGAAGGGGAATTCCCAACAGCCATCATACCAAGCAGCAACATCACTAACCAACTGTAAGGTCAATGCTCAATAAAAATATTTCAACTTACCTATAGAACCATAATAAGGGTACCTATTCAATTTCCATAATACATAATTAATATTAATTCCCACTAGAGATGTAGTTTTTAGGAAATCCTAAAATCACAAAACATAATAGGGGGATTCCCATTCTTATTGTAGGAGGATATACCTAATTTATTTTTCCAATTATAGACACATTGGTTGCAATATTGGTCATATTAACTTAAATACCCATGAACACATGTAAAATTTCACAGAAAAATGTAGTGAAATGCTTAATATGTTAGGGTTAACTTACCTTTTTCTTATCAGAGTTTTCCCATCTCGTATTGTCTGATGATTCAACTTGGTTTTCCTGAATTCAGGAAATTTGAAATATATGTTTAAATCATGTATTTATACTAAAACACATGTGAGATTAAAATATTAGTGTGAATAACCATGAGGATTACCTTAGAATCACTTTCAAGAGTCCATTTCCCTAGACAATTTTTTGATCAAACATCAGAAGGATAATCGAGAGGGCTTTAACATAATTTGGTACAACTAAAAGTCTGCTACAGAATGCTAGAAAGAAATGGGAAATAAACTGTTGGCTTAGGGACTTGACCCTAAGACCACACCCCAAACCCAAACCCAAACATACCACCTCAGCCGGCTGTGGGAAGCCAAAATTGGGATCCCTTTAAGAGAAGAGGGAGAGGGGAAGAATAAAGGGGGATGGTTCCTTATGTTTTTAATTGGTTTTCTATGTTTTTAGAGTTTGTTGTTGGATCGAACATGGTTTTTTCCAGTGTTTTTAGTCATTAGAATCTCTCATGGGGGACTTAGACGATATAGAACTGCAGTTTGTGATGGTACTATGTGCATCAATGCTATTGGAATTTAACTCATATACTATACGAGATAAATTAAAAGAAAAATTATATATTTTTTTTAAAATAAATTCTACATTTTTATGACCTGAGAAAAATTTTATATATGATGATAAATTTATCAAAAAAATAAATTTATATTATACATGATATGAGATAAATTAATGTTCAATGATACATCCTTTAAAAAGTAAAATTTATCTCATGCTTACAATTTACCTCATTCATAAAACTCACCTCACAATGTTAGTGAGATAAAATTATGTTTCACATTATTCTGTAAGAAATATAAAAATATAGAGGTGATATTATTTTCACGTTTATATTTTATATGTAATTATAATTTATTAAATTTTCTACAATAAGAAATATAAATTAAATTCCTTGAATTTTAAACACATCTTTAAAAATATTCATCCATTTTTTAAAAATCATATTCAATTCATCTCATTTAGCGGGTTAGATAAAATTAAATTATAATAAAAAAATTTAATGGAAAATTTATTTTCAATATCACATTTTATTTAATTGTAGATAAACTTTTATCTTATATTTTATATCTGATGTTTTTAAATTTTTGATGATAAAATTTTCAATTTATTAAATGATTAATTAATTTCAAAATAACATTTTCTCAAAATAATTATAAAATATTATTTTTTCATAATAATTATTAATCCATAAATAAATTTTATTTGGTTTTTGGGTTAAAATTTTATTTTATGATTATTAAAATAAATTTATTATATTGTTGTATATTAAAAAAGGTTTTTTTTTGTTTTTGGAAAAAAATAAATCTCATTAGTTAAGTGTGATAAAATTTAATTTGATTAATTTTTGTAAGATAAATGTAAAATATGTTACATTAGAAGTGATACTATTTTTCCCAAATGAGATTCAAGGATAAAAAAGGGACCTTCGAGCCACTAGGCCAACTACTATAGAAAAAGCTTTTCATAACACTAACAAAACATTTCTCAACAGTAAAAATCATTTTTGATCTATGAATCATTAAAAGGCGGACCCTTTTACTCGAATTACTTATAGCACGGATAAATATCCCTCTTTATCAACACTAGAAGTAGCACTGATAAAGTTCATACTACTATAGTGTGTTGTTAAAATTACATCACACTATAACAAAAAATATAGGAAAATACATGACATGATAAATTCATAGTTTAATTTAAATAAAAATTACATCACAAATACAATAAAAATGAAACTATTATAGAAATTTCAGACAATTTTTGTAAAATTACATTGTTTAGTACAATTTATCACAAACATCCAAAAAAATTAATGATTTCATTGTCTTTGAAACCCGAATCCCTCTAAAAAATCCCAATCATGGTATCAGTTGCTGAACAAACCACCTAAAATCAAGAAAAAAATAATCCACCAATATAAGAAAATAATTCTTCTGTTTGTATTGTTATAAAGAAATAAATTAAATATAATTATTAAACAGTACATTAATAAAACGTAATTTTTAAATTGAAAACACACAGTTTAAGTAATATTGGACACATAGTGTGTTAGATTGATGTGCGTATGATTATTAATGTCAGAAATGAATTGTGGATATTTTTACTAAAGTATCAAAAATATCTAAATGCGTTTGATTGGTTTTGAGTATTTCACTTGTATTTTTTACTAAAACTTCATTTTAAACTAAAAACATGCACTTTGATTCATACTAGTCACACCTTGAATTGGATTACTATGTGATTGATTCCTACTCATAAAAAATGAATTATGAATCTTTTTTATAAATTAAAAATACAATCCAATAAAATCTTATCAATTTTCAGTGAGTGACACTTATTTTGAACTAAAATGTCAATTTCAAACTGATAACGGGAAATTTGAGTCATATCAGGAACATCGTGTATCAAATTGAGGTACAGTTGATTCCTACACATAAAAAATTACATATAGATCTTTTCTAAAAAGTATCAGAATAATATAAATGTGTTTTATTGGGTTTGATTATGTCACTCGTATTTTTTACTAAAATGTCAATTTTAAATATATTGACACACTTAGAGTCATACCGGTCACACCGTGTATTATATTGATATGAATCTGATTCCTATACAACAAAACTGACTTATGAAACATTTTTCTAAAATATCAAAATAATATGAACATGTTAGCTTAGTTTGGAGTATGTCACCTGGATGTTTTACCAAAATGTCTTCTTAAATTGAAAACACACACGTTGAGTCATAATGGTCACACCATGCATCATATTATCATGTGGTTAATTTCTACACATCAAATATTACTTATTAATCATTTTATATAATTATCATGAAAATATGAGTGCATTTACTTAGTTTTTAGTGAGTGACAATGACTTGAACTAAAATATCAATTTTAAAATGATATTGAACACATTGAGTCATATCGAGAAACATTGTGTATTAGATTCAGGTGTGACTAATTCTTACCCATCAAAAATACACATCAAAAATAACTTATGTATTTTTTCACTAAAGTATCAAAACAATAAAAAAGTGTTAGATTGGATTTTAGAATTTCACTTTTCTTAGTTACTAAAATGTGAATTTTAAATAAGAAAAAAACACTTGTAGTAATACAGGTCACACTTTGTGTCAGATTAAGGTGAGGAAGATTCCAACACATCAAAAATTTCATATGGAAAAATTTATTAAATTATCAAATAAATCCAAATATGTTTTCTTTATTTTTGAGTATGTTAGTGTTTTTTTCTTCTAAAATGTCATTTTAAACTAATAACGTGCAATTTGAATCATATGGGTCACATAATGTGTCTGTTTTCCAAGATATTGATTCCTACACATCATAAAATGACTTATGAATCGTTTCCCTAAATTATCATAAAAATATGATCATATTTTCTTAGTTTCCACTGAGTGACACAAGTTTTAAACAAAAATTTAAGGTTTAAACTAATAAAGAAAACTTTGAGTCATACAAGGAACATCGAGTATCAGATTGAGTTTTTGCTAGTTATTGCACATAAAAAATGACTGATGGATCATTTTACTAAAGTATTAAAATAATAAAAATTATTTTTCTTGGTTTTGAGTATTTAACTTATATTTTTTTACTAAAATGTCAATTTGAAATAAAAAGATACACTTGGAGTCATACCAGTCACAACCAGTATCAGATTGAGGTGAGGTTGATTACTATACATCAAAAAATTACTTATGGATCATTTTTTCGAAGTATCAAAACAATGTGACTGCACTTTCTCATTATTGAGTATGTCACATATTTTTAATACTAAAATATCATTTTAAATTGAAAACACACACTTTGAGTCATACCAGTCACATCATTTTATAGTTTGACAGGAGAATAATTCCTACATATCAAAATGAATTATAAATCATTTTCATAAATTATCATGACAATATGAGTAGTTATTCATGGTTTTCATGGAGTGACACATGTTTTGAACTAAAATATCCATTTTAAACTCATAAAAAATACTTTGTGTCATACTGGGCACATCGTGTATCATATTAAGGTGTGGTTCATTCCTATATATTGAAAATGAATTATGGATCATTTCACTATATTATCCAAGTAATATGAATGTATTTTCTTGGTTTTGAGTATGTCAATTGCCATTTTTATGAAAATATAGATTTTAAATAAAAAGACACACTTGGAGTCTTACCGATCAAAAAGTGTGTCATATTAAGATGAGGTTGATTTCTATACCTAAAAAATGATGTATATATCATTATCATAAATTATCAAAATAATCCTAACTAATTTTCTTGTTTTTTATTATGTAACTTTGTTTTACTAAAATGTAATTTTAAACTAAAAACATTCACATTGATTCATATCACTCACATCGTCTGTCTGTTTGATGTGAGACTGATTATTACAGATCAAAAATGAATTATGAATAATTTTCATAAATTTTCAAGACCATCCAATAGAGTTTTAATGGTATTCATTGAGTGCCACTTATTTTGAACTAAAATGCCAATTATAAAATTAAAATAGACACATTGTGTAATACCGGACATACAATGTTTCAAATTGAGGTGATAATGATTCATACACATAAAAAATGAACTATATATTGATTTCATAAAGTATCAAAATAATATGAATGTGTTTTCTTAGTTTTGAGTATGGAACTTTTCATTTTTACTAAAATGTCTATTTTAAATAAAAATACACACTTGGAGTCATACAAGTCACACCATGTATCATATTGAGGTAAAGATGATTCCTACGTGTCAAAAATGAAATATGGGTTATTTTTATAAGGTATCATAACAACTCGGATGTATTTTCTCAGTTTTGAGTATGTCACTTATATTTTTTACTAAAATTTCATTTTAAACTAAAAAATGCACTCTGAGTCATACCAGTTACAAAAATTTTCATATTGGAATTTGGTTGATTAATACTTGTAAAAAATGAATTATGGATCATGAATTATCAATAAAATATGAATGTGTTTTCTTAGTTCTGGGTATCTCATGTGTCTTTCTTACTAAAATGTCAATTTAAAATGAAAACGTACACTTTGATTCATACCGATCACATAATGTATCATTTTGGTGTGAGAATATTTCATACAGATCAAAAATTAATTATTAATCATATTCTTAGAGTATCAATACAATTTGAGTGCATTTTTCTGGTTTTCAGTGAATAATACATGTTTTTAACTCAATTTCCAATTTTAAACTAGAAACATTCACTTTGAGTCATATCGGGCACACCATGTATCAGATTAATGTGTGGTTTATTTCTAAATGTAAATAATGACTTATGGATCGTTTTATCAAATTATTAAAACAATTATAATTTTTTTGATTTTTTTGAGTATCTGACAAGTGTTTTGAACTAAAATGAAAATTTTAAACTAAAAACATGAACTTTGAGTCATACTAGACACATTGTGTATAGGATTTAGGTGTGGTTGATTTATAAATGTCACAAATGACTTATAGATTGTTTTACTAAAGTATCAAATAAAAATTATAATGAAATTAACTAAAAATAGATAAAATTATGAGAAAATTTACTAAATAAGTATTATGAATTCACCACTTCATGATGTCGGTATAAAATCAGACACCATTTATTCTTCCCCTTTGTTTATAAGAAAATATATTTAATGTTCTGAATACGAGTACTGTTTATATACCTAATAGTTACAAGAACTCAGAGCTTTTTTAGGTCTTGTTCAATCGAGAGAAGCCATACAGCGCTGAGAATTCTCTGAGCCCACGATCCTCCATCTTTTCTCCAAATCGACCACCATCGATTGTGTTGGAACCGCAGCGGTAAGCTCTTCCTTCTTCTATTTCTTCGTTTTTCTATTCCTCCTCTTTTTCAATTTATCGTGGGTTGAACGTTTTGTGGGCTTTCGTATATCTATGGCATTATATGTAGATTCAAGCCTCGCGGTTCAAGTATATTGATCTCCTAAACCCAAGGTAGGTGTTTTGTGCCTTTCCGTTCAAAGTCTTTGAGTATTATGAGCAAATTCCACCAATACCCTTGAATGGGGTATTGCGTGTTTACTCTTTTTCCCCTATTGCTTTCCTTACTTTCTTGTATTCTTGTGTAGAGTTAATTTGTCTCTATATAAGGATAATTTCTATTCTTGGATGTTTTTCCCATGCCTTGTTCTGTTTACGACCTTTTTGTCTCATTCATCCTTTGGTCGTTATACCTGTTTTCCATGCCTTGTGATCGCAGGATGGAGTGTTGTTTTCTGAAATGCTTGTTATGCTGTATATTGGTTATCCAAGTAGCTCTATATATTTACATTGGACATATAGCATTATTATGATCTAACTAGCACGGGGCGGTGAGAACCTGGTGCTATATACTATAAGGGGATAGACCGAGTGGGCTTCCTCAGAGAGTCTTGGACACTATAGACTATAAGCGGATAAACTGAGTGAGCTTCCTAGAGAGTCTTGGACATTATAGAACACATGATGATAGACCGAGTGAGCTTCCTCAGAGAACATTGAGTTTTATAGACTATATAGGGATACCCCGAGTGACCTTCCTCAGAGAGTCTTTTTTTTTTGAATTTCCTTAAACCATTCCAGGCTATTGGAGGAATTGACCGAGTGAGATTCCTCATAGAGTCTGTGATCAGCTTGAGGCTATAAGATGAATTGAACGAGTGAGCTTCCTCAGAGAGTCTCTATACCTTGGGGATATAAGGGGAATTGACCATGTGATCTTCCACAGAGTGTCCCTGACTACCTTTGACAATAAGGGGAATTGACTGAGCGTGCTTCCTCAGAGAGTCTTATAATTTTCATAGGACCAAACAAGAGGGGTTAGGCTGAGTGTACTGCCCAGAGGGTTATTGGTACTTCTTAAATAGGACTAGAGGGTATGGATATGAATACTTCCTAGAGGGATTCCGGTTTGTGGTTAGCTATTTTCTTTACTGCTGCTTGTTGATCTGTGGGTTGTTTACTATTGTGTATCATCATGTATATTGCTTACTATTTATTGCTTACTGTACTACTACATGCTATATATTCACCGACTTTTAGGCACAGATCATCAGGTGGTTGCCTACTGGGATTTAGTCTCACACCCTATTTGGATCATTCTTTTGGGCCCAAACAGATTATATTGCTGTAGGTATAGACAAGGGCAAGAGCCCTTCGACTTCAGGAACTTTATTGCATTGGAGAAGGAGAGCATGGGACCAAGCCGAGGCTTGCGATGCTAAGGAGTTTCTTATCTATTTTTCTTTAGTACTTTGGTGTTGTATTTTATTTATCATTGTGACATGTTTGGATGCTTTCCTAGACATATGTATCATGCATCATTTCATATATATATGTGCTCCTACTATTTATCATATTTAGCCTTTCGTTGATCATTTGTGTATGGATTATTTAATATTTCAACTACTGTTTATTGTTTTCTCTTCCACTGTGTGCTCTGACAATGAAAGCATTGTTTCCCCATTATCACACCCAAGGCCCTCACTACTTGTCGGCAGCCTCTAGCATTTGGGGAAATGTGCTTGAGGCCATGTGACCAACTGGGTATGGGGGCTTCATCAAGGATTTTGTGATCGACCGGAGGATATAAAAGGAATTGACCGAGTGAGCTTACTCAGAGAGTCTCTAGACCTTGGGGCTATAATGGGGAATTGACCGCATGATATTTCTTAGAGTGACCTTGACTACCATAGACTATAAGGGAAATTGACTAAGCGTGCTTCCTCATAGATTCTTATAATTTTTGTATGACCAAACCAGAGGGGTTAGGCTGAGTGTACTACCCAGAGGGTTGTTGTTACTTCTTGGATAGGACCAGAGGGGATGAATGGGAGTACTTCTCAGAGGGATTCTTGTTTGTGGTTAGCTATTTTCTTCACTTCTACTTGTTTCCCTATTGGAAAGAGAGGTTTTCCCAATGCTTGTAGAGTACTTTTACCATCTGTTTAAGGAAACCATTGGTAAAAGCTGGTTAAATCACCTTTTTCCAACGGTTTGTGAAAACTGTTGGGAAAAGTATACTCTATACCAAAAGTTTTCTTGAACTGTTGGTATAGAGAGGTTTAAATCATCTTTACCAGATTTTTTTAAAATCTGTTGGTAAAGGATTACTTTCCCAATGGTTTTTACAAACCATTGGGAAAGTTTTGCCCCAAATTCACAGGTGCTCGGGCTCCCCCAATCTGCGTGACTACAACCCTAAACATAAGGGAGAATTAGGATTTTCTTTCCCTTACGGCCAAAATCCTTCCATATTTCAGATTTATTAGTTCCTCACTTGTATTATGTAAGTGATACTGCATCTACTATTTTGGTTTTATGTTTTTATTTGGGTGAAGTTGAGAAGTAGGATTCTGTTTACTCTATAGCAGAAATACTTTGTTCCGATCCATTTTCAAAATTTCGTAGTTCTACACTTCTAATTTGTAAGTGATACATTTATTTTAATGTTTTTCATCTACAATTTTGGTTTTCTATTTTCATTTGTGTGTGTATGAATTTTTTTTCTTTTTGATTTGGGTGTGTGTGTTGGGCTTTGATAGTGAATCAAATTTGATTCAAAATGAATTACGTGTTAATATCATCCACAAATTTTCAGTTCTTAGAAGGCTTGGTATTTCTGGGAATTTTTTTTTAATATCATCCATATTCCACATGATTCACATCAATGTAAGAATGTGTGATGATGTTGTTAAGATCAGCGAGGAAAATTATACACTCCAGGTTGTTTATAGTGGCATGGTTAGTCATGAGTGATAATTGTCTACCAAAGATGATTGTACTAATATAAATTTATGGTCTATTAAATATGGTTCTCACTGTACATTGTATATTATGTATCTTTCTTGGCCAATACTCACTTTTATGATGGTGGGGTGATTTTCACTAGCCATACTGGCATGTGTATACATCCATAACAATGTTATATTAGTCAAAAGTTTAATTCAGTAATCTTGTTATCATTGACATACTTTATTATTAATCTCAAATTTAAAAATAAATGTTTTTGTCTATACTTTATGAAATTAAACTTTTTTATAAGCCATGAACAACCTATTAGTGTAGAAGCCTAAACTTTATCCACCCATGGGGTGCGCTTGACTTGGGGAACTGATTATTTAATGAAAGTTATGACCATAGAGGTTCCAAGAATGATTTATTGAACATGAGTGAACAACTTGGGATGCCTGTAACACATAATGGGACCTGAGGCATGTGCCTCTATTTGTTATACCTTTAAAGGGACCTTGAAGTCTTATTTCACCAACGTTTGTGTGCAACCATTGGTAAAACTCTTCCCTTTACCAATGGTTTGATTCAATGATAAGGAAATGCACCTTTATTGATGATTGTGGATTTTGAGTTATTGAAAGACTCACACTCTTTCCACCGATGAACCAGATTATTGGGTTATAGCTCTAGAAGCTAGGTCGAACTTTAGAATTTATTGAGCCTCTTGTATAGTACTACTTCATAGTAGTTGTAACTATGTTTTTCTTCTTGATACATTACTTACATTACAATCATTCGATTTATGATTCTGTTATTAGTTGGTATTACTGATTTGGTTATTTTCATCCATTTCCAATATTTTCCCATTATTATCTTTCATCAAATTTTTAACTGATAATATTAAAATTGTACAACTTAGGTAATGATGGAATTGTCTCCCCCAGACACAGCAAAGGCTCTCACTATTAGTCAATAACATTTGGAATTTTGGTAGATGTGCTTGAAGCCATGTTGCCATCTGGGATCAGGTCACTAATGAGTAGCATCCTAGTTTGGGACGTCACAATTCCTGGATATCCTTTTTATAGGTGTTTCTAATCAAATACATACCTATATATATTTAAGGTCCCTCTCCAAAATCAATTGGAACATGATTCAATGAATACACCTACATCATTCAGAGTGTGAATCATAGTACTTACCTTCAAACCACCATAAATCTTCTGTTTCTTTATGTTTTTTTTATCAGAATGGATTTTCTAAGTTATGTTTTTTGGGTTAAAAATTAGTTATCTATTTATAATTACTTCCATATTTGTTTTCATAGTAGGAAATGACACCCATTTAAGAGATGTGGTAGAAAAAGATGATAGAAAATAATCGTCACATGACACAGATGGGTGTTACTCCACTCATCCCTATTATGAGTATTTTATTTCAAATATATATATTTCAATAACTTATAATATCATATGTTTACTTTTGTGTTAATCTTTATTTCAGGATACACTCCCTAGACGAGATATATCTGACAAGGAGCCTGATATTGCTCACAATACAGAGGATGGTGGTAGGAGGGGGGGTGTTAGAGTTAGATGATCATCTGGTGGTCCCGGTACTGAGGTCGATGGTATGACGACTGGTGGTGTGAGAGTTAGACGATCCACTGGTCGTATCCGATTAGATTATGCCCCTACCACATACATATCTTCTATGCCCCATTTTGATCTTGGGGTGTCTTTAGGGACACACAAGATATTTAGGCTTCTGATGTTTACACTACCAGTTGGCCAGACGTCTGTGCCATCATCATTTTCTTCTGGTTCATTATCTCTGAGATATTATATTCCACCTTCTTAGACTCCTGCTCTGACAAAGTATATGGCTGAGAAGCGTACACTGAGGGACAGTCCACCTATATAGGATATTCCTTCAGCTTCTGCACATCCAGTGAGGCCCATTGATCCGACTACCATAGGCATATTTATATAACTCTAACAAATTTTTATACCAAAATTTATGTTTATTATATCTTTTACTAATATTTTTTTCTTTTATAACAGATTGATATACTAATAGAAGATGGGGTAGGGGGAGTACTCGCTTGTGTGCGGTATGTAACCGCCAGACATAGTTGACAGTTGAATACAATGATGATGGACAGATGATTGATAAATCTGGGCAGGAATGTCGGGGTTTTTTAGCGATGCTAGCCAAATACTCTAACATCATTCTGGTTATCCCTCTCTCTTGGAGACATATGCCACACAAAGTAAAGGATAATTATTGGGCACAAATATGGGTAAAAAATCTATAGGATTTAATGTTGTATTTATTGTATTTATATGAATTAATCCATTGGGTGTAAGCTTCGGTTTAACTTCCCTGATGGAGAAGGTGCATGACCAGAACTTTTAAAGGAGCTAGGAGAGCTTTGTAGAGGTTATAAGCATGAGTTATATGTTGGCTGGTGTGATTGAGTGGGCCCAGATTTGGAGACAGTACCTATCGTGGATGAATGCCCGATAGAGAAATATTTCCAAATGATTACCAATTGAGCGACTGCCAAATTAAAGGTATTAATCCCATTTGAGGTATTTAAATGATAGTTTTTCTATTTCGCATTAATATTATCTTATTTATTATTAAACATTGTATAATAATCTTTTAAAAAAACATTGATTAAAAGCAATACCTCTACACTTTGGGGCGCACTACTATGTCAGATCATGAGAGGCAGCTGGTACGATATAGTTGTTTATAATTTATATTTAGGAATTTCCCATTTTCTTGTTTCCTACTTAAATAATGTGATTTATTGAATACTGAATATATGATCATACTTTCACTTTATATTGTTTCAATGTCATTACAGAAGCACAATTGAATATTGAAGGACGTCTCCCTCAAGCAAATTTTTTTTTGCTTGAGTAGAAGGAAAAAAGATGGAACTGTAGTTAATGAACCGACATAAGAAAATATTATAAGTTTTAATTTGTTTATTTAAAAGTTTAATATCTATTTTGAAATTTAATAATCTATTAATATTTTTAACAGGATGCTTTAGAGGCCCTTGATGCCCAGGAGCCTGACAATTTAGGCCCACATGATCATTTATATCAGCTTTTGGGAGATGAACACTCTGGTCGAGTACATTGCCGGATTGGTAAGAATATAGTGTTGACTAGGTATTGATCTTCTCTAGGTATCCATTCTAGTACCACTGAGTTAGAATAGGTTAAGGAGAATGCAAGATAGTCTGATAAAAGGGTCACAGAGTTGGAAGAACAGGTTCAAACAAGGGAGAAAAAATTTATGAAACTGATCAAAGCTTTATCTTCATCACATCCACCAGAGGCCAGCGTAGCTTGTCAGACATATATATCATCGATGGGTGCATTATCCAATGCACTATGTGGCAGTTCTAGTGGTGGTTGAGATGATGACATTACTGGTGATGACGAGGATACTGAAGAGGACGAGGGTGAGGATGAGGACGAGGGCGAGGATGGGTCTGAGGGTGAGGATGAGGACGAGGACGAGGATGGGTCCGAGGGTGAGGATGGGGCTAAGGGCGAGGATGGGTCCAAGGATGAGCATGGGGACGATGACAAGGATGACGACGAGGATAAAAAATGTGGTGATTATAAGGCTGATGATGACAGTAGTGATGGTGATCAAGGGTAGATTGATCCATTGCATTTTTGAATTCTGTATAACTCTTTATTTTTGAACCTGGTTTTTCACTCTAGTATATATATTTTTGAATTTATTATAACTCTATATTTTTGAACAAATATTGAATCTTAATGATGTTATAATGGTTTATGAGGCTTCTGGGGCTTGTTCGGAGCTCGAAACCCCGGTCGGCGTAAAAAAATACAATGCCTCATGGTTAGTAAAATATTTAAGTCCATCCCACAATTTATATACCAAGTATATAGGGATATATATTAGAATCAATTTCCATGATTTTACATAACCATGCACCAGGGGATGCACATCATGCCCAATGTCTATAGTTTTAGTATAAGATATTATCACTGTTGTTGCACGATTTTCCTAACTGGCATATGGAAAACTGAAAAAATGAATTCATATTGTGTTGATACTTTTGATAAATGATCCATGACTCATATGTGATGTGTACAAGTCAACCCCGCCTCAATCCGAGGCACGTTGTGGCTGGTATCCCTCAAAGTGTCTCCCTTTTGTTTAAAATGGACACCCTTTTAAGTAAAAACAACTAGCATATGGAAAACCAACCAATATTATTTGGATTGTGTTGATACATTAGAAAAATGATCCATGGGTCATATGGGACATGTACGACTCATCCCTGCCTCAATCTGAAACATGGTGTGGCCAGTACCACTCAAAGTGTCTCACATTTTTTTGAAATGGACAACATTTTAAGTGAAAACAAAAAATAACATACGGAAAATGGACCAAACGTATTCGGATTCTATTTGATACTTTAGAACAATGATCCATGAGAAATTTTTGATGTGTACAAGTCAACCTCGTAACAATCCGAGGCACGGTGTGGCCGGTACCACTCAAAGTGTCTCACTTTTATTTGAAATGGACTGGATTTTAAGTGAAAACAACAACTGATATATGGAAAACCGATCAAACTCATTCAGATTGTGTTGATACTTTAGGAAAATGATACATTGGTCATTTTTGATGTGTAAAAGTCAACTCCACCTCAATCAGAGGTGTCGTGTGACCGCGATGGCTGAAAACGCACTCTGCATGTCGTAAATGGCCAAAACATGCGTTTAACGGTCAAATGAATGCCTAGACATAATAATGACTTGAAATCACACAAAAAACCTAATTATTATTCTTGAAGTGTATGAGGATAAGACACGTCATTCAGATGCATGGTTTGTGTGGCACGACTGAATATGTGTTTTTTAGGTATTTGGCATGCTTGAAAAGCGTGCGTAAGGTGGTCAAAACTGGCCAAATGACCTCGAAATGCCATGAAATCAGACGACAACAAAGGGTGGGTGAATTATGAAATGGTCGGCTAGAAAACACGTCATTCAAGGGTGTCATGTGACCACGGTGGCTGAAAACGCACTCCACGTGTCGTAAATGGACAAAACATGCATTTAATGGTCAAATGCATTCCAAATGACATTGGAATGACATAAAATCACACGAAAACCCACTAATTATTATTCTTGAGGTGTAGGAGGATAAAAAATGTCATTTAGACATGCAGTTTGCATGGCACAGCTGAATATGTGTTTTCAGGTGTTTGGTGCGCTTGAAAAGCATGGATGGGGAGGACAAAACCGTCCGAACGACCTTGGAATGCCATGAAATCGAAAAAAAACAAAGGGTGGGTGAAATTTGAAATGGTCGGCTAGAAGACACATCAATCATAGGTGTTGTGTGACCGCGGTGGCTGAAAATGCACTCTGTGTGTCGTAAATGGCCAAAACATGTGTCTTACAGTCAAATACAAACCGAACAACATTGGAGTGACGTGAAATCACATAAAAACACCCTAATTATTATTCTTGGGGTTTAAAAAAAGACAAAACGTCATTCAGACCTGCGGTTTGTGTTACATGATTGAATATGTATTTTTTAGGTGTTTGGCGCGCTTGAAAAGCATACGTGGGGTGGTCAAAACTAGCTGAATGACCTCAGAATACCATGAAATCAGACGACAAAAAAGGGTGCATAAATTGTGAAATGGTCGGCTAGACGACACGTCAATCGGAGGTGTCGTGTGACCGAGGTGACTGAAAAT
Organism: Viscum album; assembly: GCA_963277665.1. Classification (NCBI taxonomy): domain Eukaryota; kingdom Viridiplantae; phylum Streptophyta; class Magnoliopsida; order Santalales; family Viscaceae; genus Viscum; species Viscum album. The sequence goes on from OY728140.1 coordinate 816,961,923, forward strand.
GAACTCTGCATGTCGTAAATAGCCAAAACATGCGTTTAATGGTCAAATGCATGCCGAATGACATCAAAATGACTTGAAATCAAATGAAAACACCCTAATCGTTATTAATGAGGTTTATTATGAGACAACACGTCATTCGAATGTGTGGTTTGTGTGGAATGACTGAATATGTTTTTTAGGTGTTTGGCGCACTTGAAAAGCGTGCGTGGGGTGGTCAAAACTGGCCGAACGACCTCATAATGCCTTGAAATCGGACGAAAACAATGGGTGGCTGAATTTTCAAATGGTCGGATAGAGCACAGGTCAATTGGAGGTTTCATGTGACTGCGGTGGCCAAAAATACACTCAGCGTTTCGTAAATGGCCAAAACATGCCTTTAACGGTCAAATACATTCCGAATGACATCAGAATGAATTAAAATCACATGAAAACACCCTAATTATGTTTCGTGAGGTGTATGAGGAGAAAAAATGTAATTCGGATGTGCGGTTTGTGTGGCACGGCTGAATATGTGTTTTTTAGGTGTTTGGCGTGTTTGAAAAGAGTGCGTGGGGTGGTCAAAACCGGCCGAACGACCTCATAATGTCATGAAATCAGACGACAAAAGGGAGCGTGATTTGTGAAATGGTTGGCCTGACGACACGTCAATCGGAGGTGTCATGTGACCACGGTGGCCGAAAACACACTCCGTGTGTCGTAAATGGACAAAACATGCGTTTAACGGTCAAATGCATGCCGAACGACGTCGTAATGACATGAAATCAAACAAAAACACCCTAATTATTATTCATGAGGTGTATGAGGAGACAACACATCATTTGGATGTGTGGTTTGTGTGGCACGACTGAATATGTGTTTTTTAGGTGTTTGGCATTCTTGAAAAGCATGCGTGGGGTGGTCAAAACTGGCCAAACGACCTCAGAATGCCATGAAATCGGATGACAATAAAGGGTGGGTGAATTTTTAAATAGTTGGCTAGAAGTCACGTCAATCAGAGGGGTTGTGTGACCCCGATGGCCGAAAATGCACTCTACATGTCGTAAATGGCCATAACATGTGTTTAATGGTCAAATGCATGCCGAACGACATCAGAATGAGTTTAAATCACACTAAAACACCATAATTATTATTCGTGAGTTTTATGAGGATACTTCACATCATTCGGACGCGCGGTTTGCACGGCACGGCTGAAAATTTGTTTTTAGGTGTTTGGTGTGCTTGAAAAGCGTGCTTGGGGTGGTCAAAACCAGCCGAACGACCTCGGAATGCCATGAAATCAGACAACAATAAATAGTTGATGAATTTTGAAATGTTTAACCAGAGGACACGTCAATCGGAGGTGTCATGTGACCATGATGGTCAAAAATGAACTCCGCGTGTCGTAAATGGCCAAAACAAGCGTTTAACAGTCAAATGCATGCTGAACGACATCAGAATGTCTTGAAATCACAAAAAAAACACCCTAATTATTATTTTTGATGTGTAAGAAAAAATGAAACATCATTAGGACGCATATTTTGCACAGCATGGTAGAATATGTATTTTTTAGGTGTTTGGCACGCTTGAAAAACCTGCGCGGGGTTGTCAAACCGGCCGAACGACCTCAAAATACTATGAAATCAGACAACAACAAAGAGTGGGTTAATTTTGAAATGGTCAGCTAGACGACACATCAATCAGAGTTTTCGTGTGACTATGGTGTCCAAAAACGCACGTCGGACAGACCCCCCCCCCCCCCCCACCCCAGAGAGCCCCCCGCACCACCGGATAGCCCCCCGCAACCCCCGGACAACCCCCACCCCGGACATCCCCCCCACCCAACGGACAGCCCCCCTGGACAGCCCCCCCCACCCAATGATCTATGGATCATTTGTGATGGGTAGGAGTCAACCCCACCTCAATCTGTGGCACGATGTGATTGATATAACTCAAAGTGTCTAACATTTGTTTGAAATGGACAACATTTTAAGTGTAAACAACAACTGGCATATGGGAAATATTCACAAGGCTACACATAGATTCCTGAAATTAAGGGATAAAAAATAAAATATGGTATATTGGTCTTACGTTATTAGAAAAAAATATTCACAAGGCATAGATTGAAACACAATGGGCCATAATATATATAGAAAAACATGAATTATATTAGGAATGAGTCTCTACATCCCATCATAAACATGAAACAACACTCATGTTCTAATTCTCAATCACGAGTCATTAATTCTATTCAATAACATACAAAAAATAAATATCATATAGTGATTTCATATGAAAACTATGAACACTCAAGCATACAATATAATAAAGTTTTCAACAAGGATACACATATATTCTTGAAAAATAAGTTTCAAATTCTCATAAAAATACCCCAGTGGTGAGGAATACATATGGTGACACCAAAGCCCCATGGATCACCTCAATCCCATCCTCAAAGAGTGGGTTCTAGGACCAAACCAAAGTCCCTTTGGGAACCCAATACCAAATACTTAATTGAATATTCATACCCAGTACCCAATATGGGGATTCATCTCACATCACACCTAGGAGAGAAAATTAAAATTAGCCACATACACCCTTATTCTAATTGAAAAGTCTATGAAAAAAATGCAGGCTATTCCAGTAACCCATCTCATATGTCGGGATTGGCCAATGTTTCCCACTAACACATCAGTAACCATTTATACATGGATACATAATCATTTTAGGAATATAAACATCCCATGTGCTTCCTATAACTCATCCTAGGTCTGAGCACATGACCACTACCATTTTCTATCTTATTGGTATCATGATCCTTACCACTCTACCCAGGTTTTTCTATTGGTTTTAAGATAATCAACCAAAGACCATGACTAAACATCCCATATGCTTCCTATAATATGTAGGTTTTTTCTCTTGTGTGTATTGGTGTTGTGGTTTGAGTGAGGAATTGTAACGACCCGAAATTTTGAATAAATATTGTTTCCTAATTTTGTGTGTTATTTTATTTTTTTATACTCAACAAAACTATTTCATTTGATAACATGAGTATAATTAAAATGAGACCATTGGATTTTGACTGTTATATGACCATTGGTCAATATGACCACTAGAAACTAAACTTTTTGATTATTGTCTCTAAATACAAGTAATCTTGTTTAATTAATATAGAAAGAAGATTCGATGGCCTCACCCAGTAGTCTTGGACCGATCAAAGCCCATCTAACTGAACCTGGGAAAGAGGTAACACCACTGGGCTTTGCTCTAGACCAAACCCAAGCCAAACTTCATCGTGTGAAGCTAGAACGGAATCGCCTTCACGAGAAGATCAAACTGATAGAAATTACTACTCGTGCGATGTTGGCCAAGACTCCCTCAGATTCTCTCACCTTAGCACATCTTACACTTTGGTCCTATGATGGTGTGATAAGGGGCTATGTAAGGAGACCGTAACTGCCTTGTGTAATCCGTTGTTTTAAATAAAAATTGGGCTTTCTTCTTATGATGAAGTTTTTGAATTTTCAAATGACCGGATAAATATAGTATGCATATTTTAGATGAATTTTAGAAAAAGGATATTTTAAAAAAATTTATGTAAACCTTAAATAATTAAAAACGTGTAATGATATTCAAAAAATGGTCTTCTACAATTATGTCCAGTACAAAATTTAGAGTCTAATAAGATCAACTTATTTTTTGATGAATAGTAAATTATGAATAGTGATTTTATGCTTAGGATTAGTAATGTGCCCAAATGGATTAGTAATCTCACTTAAATAAAGTATTAATATAATCTAGGCACCTTGATTAAGTAATGTGATTCAATAAAATTGTTAAATAACGGTTTCGTATATTATTATTCAAGTATTAGTTTTTTTGGGTGAATAGTGTTTTTTAATTAAAAATTAAATTAAAAATATTTATAAAAATATTTTTATAAAATGGATTTCGTTTTTGAACTCAGAGCATGGATATTATGTTAAGGTAAATTTTGGGGTTTTTTTTGAAAAAAATGAATATTTGGTGAATAGTGTATTTATTTAAAAAATAAATTAAAAATATTTAGAAAATGATTTTTATAAAATGGAGTTCATTTTTGAAATCTGAGCATTGATATTTGGTTTAGGTGAAATTTTGGGATTTTTCTGAGAAAGTGGAATTTTCAGTGAATAGTAAAAATACAGTTTTAGGGTTTCAGTATGTTTAATGACATCATAACTGTGTCATGATGATGTCATGAGATATTTTATGGGTTGTCCGACCAAAGGTGATGAATTATTGTATTGGGGGCCCCATGTGGCCTAACTTCATGGAAAATATCTTGGGAGAGCACATGGTTTCGAGAAACCCACTTATGAGGTATCCCTTGGCCATTAATGCCTTGTCCCCTCACTTTCCCTATAAATACCAAGCCATCCTCTCATCCATTCGACTCCAAACTATCCCCCAACGAAGTTCTGGTCTCATTACCTCCCAAGGAGTCCTCCCAAGGTGTCCCCAAGCCCTCAGGGTCCCAACCATTGAGTTTTAAGAGTTACCTTTTAAGGTAAGGGATCCGACCTTTCTCTTTCTTTTCAAGTAATCTCTTTTATGTCATTACTTTTATGCTCCATGTTATTATGTTGGAGGATATTCTTTTATATTAATAATACTGTCATTTTTATTTTTATATGATGAGAGACCCCCTTTTACTCTCATCATTTCATTTTATGAAAGTTTAATTGGCGTCGTTAGGCTGTCGAAATGTTTGTAACGGATTCTTTCACCCTTCTCATTTTCAAGTCTCTATTTTCTTGTCAAGTATTTCAAGTTCCTTTTTATTATGTGGGGGTATGATCTATATATCTATCATACTGATCTTTTATGATAATATGATGAGAGACCCCATTTGATCTCTTTAATTCAGTATTTTGAAGTTTTAAGTGGCGCCGTAAGGCTGCCGAATTTTTAAGGGATTCTTTCACCTTTCTCGTTTTCAAGATCTATTTTCATGTAAAGTAGTTCGAGTTCCTTTTTATTATGTTGGGTTATGATCTCTATATCTATCATACTGATCTTTTATGTTCATATGATGAGATACCGTATTTTGATCTTGTCAATTCATTTTTGGTTGAAGTTTAAGTCACGTCATCAGGCTGCCGAATTTTTAAGGGATTCGTTCGCCTTTCTCATTTTTCAAAGATCCACCTTCATGTAATGTTTTTCATGTTCCTTTTGTATTATGTTGGGGTATGATCTCTATATATATCATACTGATCTTTTATGTCCATATTATGAGAGACCCTATTTTATCTTGTCAATTCATTTTTGTTGAAGTTTAAGTGACGTTGTTGGGATGCCGAATTTTCATAAGAGAAATCTTATTTTTTTCTTCCTTTAATATTCTTCATTTCATATGGTATATCTTTAAAATTTCATTACCATGTTCTCAAATCCATTATATTCTGTCCCTCTATAGTTTTATGGGTCATTTATGAGTGTTTGACCCATGTCCCCTCTCTTTTCAATGTTTTCTATGACCCCGAAACATAGCCGTTATGCTGCAGAATTTCTGTCTCAAAATGTCTCTCTATTTTTCTAAAGTACATTTATTTTATTAAGTGAATACTCAATGATATTTCATCAAAATTTTTATAAACATATATACCAAAATGTTTTATTTTAAATTCTGTGATTTACATACATGAGACCCGCTCTCCCTTCCTTGGGTTTAAAGTGACGTAAAGATCATTTCTTTAAAGAAGTTTTTAAAACGTTATGATTATGAAATGAAACCCATTTATTTTATGCTATATTGGTTGTTTATGAAATGATTTATGATGATATATATGGCTCACATGATAATAAAGGCAAATTTAAGGGTGAGCCCTGATAGCACTCCAATGCATTGGGTAATGATATAACCATTAGAGATTACAATTTTCACGATAGCTTGGTGAATAACCATGGTAATTTTCGAATGAAACCTTAGCGATGGACCTTGGTGATATGTTCATGATTGTCTATGATAAATGTTGTAGCCACATCTTCAAGTTATGAAAAATGTTATTTTTATTATGATATGCCTCATGATTTCTTTCTCACGCCTTAAAGTTGTTTTCATGACCTTATTGAAGTATCTCAAGTTCACATGTAAAATGTTTCTCTCATTTCCCATACCGGGCCTTCTGCTCACCCTTTCTTTTGATGTATGTCCCCAGGTTATGAGATGCATTAATGAACCTAAGATGAACAAAAGGAGAATCCTTTCAAGTTTTTGAGAAGAATGTTTTTTTTTCTTCATGTATTATGTTCATGGTTTCCAAGACACTAAACCTTAAAGATCCTCGATTTTTTTAAATGTAATAAAGTTTATGTGACAAAAAGTCGGGATGCTATAGTTGGTATCAAAGTATTGTTTAGTTATTCATGGAAATTAGGATATGAAAACTCTAGGAAGAACCCTATAGAAAAGTATAAATATAGGAAATCTTCCTGGTATTTTGGTGAGTATTGAGTAAGGGGTTGCTGAACAAATACATCCCTGTCTGCATACGAGCAGGTAGAGGTGGCTCTGGCACAGATGTACATAGGGGTAAAACCGGAAAACACCGCTTTGAGCTAGACTCGAACGGGAACTGGTACACGAAAACGGGCCTTGCTGCACTCTTGGTTACGACACTCCCGGGGGATATGCTTTGGTAAATTCATAAGCTTAGTATGAACCATTATTAATGGAACAAAGATAAAATAAAATAAAGATTCACATAAGAATATATGATCATGGATATCCTAGTTTGGATCCTAGGGGATCACAAGTTAGGGTATACTTTTCTTCTATAAGTTATCCTTTTATTCTTTAAGCTCCTTTTCATGATTATTGGCTAATTATTTATGCCCCTAATTATACTTTCTCTCCTTAGTTAATGGTGGGAAATGGAAGAACATGTCCCAATAACCATTGTGATAGAAAATGCGACGATTTCCATATTAATATGACATAGATGATTAGGGGATTAAAAGTTAATTATAATTTTGGAAGACGTTCACTATTTTGGGGACCCTATATGATCGAGGTAAATAGATTACTACGGTATTTTCATTGAGGAGTAAGGTAGATTTGTATTTTGAAGAATCGATGAATTTATGGTAAACTTAAGGTATTATAGGTTACTTATAGAAAGGATTAACCTATCTTGGGGTAAATATGTTTAGGTTAGTTAGTTTTGTTATAATATTTTAGGGGTGGTTGATGTTGTTTGGAGATTAATGATAATGTTTACCTTGGAAGACTATGTTATCAAATCCTTCTTGTATTTGGGTTTCAATCTAAGTTTGGTTTATTTTGATGAATTTTAAGGACCGTTATTTATGGAATGGTCTTTGATGAACTATGGGTAGTACCATGGAACCTTGAAGATTTAAAATTAGTTTCCCTTCCTATGGGATTCTTTCTTTTTGAAGAGTTGTTTTATCTTACCCTTTCTGTTTTTGGGATAATGTTTAAAGATAGAAGAAATTGATAGTTAATCTTTTGTGGATTACGTGATTCTCTAGAAGATGATTCTTGTGTTTTGATGAGATGAAGTAGTTTTGAAATCTCATCGTTTGGGGAAAATATTAGTTTTGGTAGAAACTTATTAAAGAATGAAACTCTACTTGAAGGTTGGTATATTTCCTTATGATTTTGTTCTATGTAGTAAATGAATTCCTCAAAATTATGAAAAGAAGAATAAAACAAAAATGTTGATTTATGTTTCCTACTAGGTAATCAAAGACCGTTTACACACATCATATGTTTGTGATTTTCTCGTGGTTAACTTTCTCCTAATCATGTTTTCTATCACTCTCCCTCCGAACTTGACTCTTTGTTTTCTCCTCCATGTCCATGTTTTCCTACATGGAATCCTAGTGTGGGTTAACTCGGGTGGCCTTTGTACTTCATTTTCTTTATTTTAAATTAATAGTGTTACTGACTCTTTTTTCGATGTGGGACTTTCAATGAAATTTAAAAATGCAATTTTAAAAATTGCGAGGATGAAATTTCTTAAGGGGGGAAGATTGTAACGACCCGAAATTTTGAATAAATCTTGTTTTCTAATTTTCTGTGTCATTTTAATTTTTTATACTCAACAAAACTATTTCATTTGATAACATGAGTATAATTAAAATGAGACCGTTGGATTTTGACTGTTATATGACCATTGGTCAATATGACCGCTGGAAACTAAACTTTTTGATCATTGTCTCTAAATACAAGTAATCTTGTTTAATTAATATAGAAAGAAGATTCGATGGCCTCACCCAGTAGTCTTGGACCGATTGAAGCCCATCTAACAGAACTTGGGAAATAGGTAGCACCAATGGGCTTTTCTCTGGACCAAACCCAAGCTGAACTTCATCGTGTGAAGCTAGAATGAAATCGCCTTCGTGAGAAGTTCAAACTTATAGAAATTACTACTCGTGCGATGTTGGTCAAGCATCCCTTTGATTCTATCACCTTAGCATACCTTACACTTAGGTCCTATGCTAGTGTGATAAGGGGCTATGTAAGGAGACCGTAACTGCCTTGTGTAATCCTTTGTTTAAAATAAAAATTGGAATTTATTCTTATGATGATGTTTTTGAATTTTCAAATGACCGGATAAATATAGTATGCTTATTTTTGATGAATTTTAGAAAAAGGATATTTTAAAAATGTTTATGTAAACCTTAAATAATTAAAAAAGTGTAATGATATTCAAAAAATGGTCTTCTACAATTATGTCCAGTACGAAATTTAGAGTCTAATAAGATCAACATAATTTTTGATGAATAGTAAATTATAAATAGTGATTTTATGCTTAGGATTAGTAATGTGACCAAATGGATTAGTAATCTCACTTAAGGAAAGTATTAATATAATCTAGGCACCTTGATTAAATAATGTGATTCAATAAAATGGTTAAATAACGGGTTCATATCTAATTATTCAAGTATTAGTTGTTTTAGGTGAATAGTGTTTTTAATTAAAAATTAAATTAAAAATATTTAGAAAAATACTTTTATAAAATGTATTTCAGTTTTTAACTCAGAGCATCGATATTATGTGAAGGTAAATTTTGGGGTTTTTTCTGAAAAAAATGAATTTTCGGTGAATAGTGTATTTTTAAAAAAATAAATTAAAAATATTTAGAAAATTATTTTTATAAAATGGAGTCCATTTTTGAAATCAGAGCATTGATATTTTGTTTAGGTGAAATTTTTGGATTTTTCTGAAAAAGTTGAATTTTCAGTGAATAGTAAAAATACAGTTTTAGGGTTTCGGTATGTTTAATGACATCATAACTGTTTCATGATGATGTCATTAGATATTTTATGGGTTGGCCGACCAAAGGTGATGAATTATTTTTTTGGGGGCCCCATGTGGCCTAACTTAATGGGAAATATCTTGGGAGAGCACATGGTTTTGAGAAACCCACTTATGAGGTGTCCCTTGGCCATTAATGCCTTGTCCCCTCACTTTCCCAATAAATACCAAGCCATCCTCTCATAAATTAGACTCCCCACTCTCTCCCAATGATGTTCTGGTCTCATTACCTCCCAAAGAGTCCTCCCAAGGTGCCCCCACGCCCTCAAGGTCCCAACCATTGAGTTGTAAGAGTTACCTTTTAAGGTAAGGGATCCAACCTCCCTCTTTCTTTTCAAGCAATCTCTTTTATGTCATTCCTTTTATGATCCACGTTCTTATGTTGTATTATGTTCTTTTATATTCATTATACTGTCTTTTTTATGTTCATATGATGAGAGACCCCCTCTTACTCTCATCATTTCATTTTACGAAACTTTAATTGGCGTCGTTAGGCTGCCGAAATTTTTGTAACGGATTCTTTCACCCTTCTCATTTTCAAGTTCTATTTTCTTGTCAAGTATTTCAAGTTCCTTTTTATTATTTTGGGGTATGATATCTATATCTATCATACTGATATTTTATGATCATATTATGAGAGACCCCATTTTGTCTCTTCAATTCAGTATTTTGACGTTTTAAGTGGCGTCGTTAGGCTGCCGAATTTTTAAGGGATTCTTTCACCCTTCTCGTTTTCAAGATATATTTTCATGTCAAGTCTTTCAAGTTCTTTTTTATTATGTTGGGGTATGATCTCTATATCTATCATACTAATATTTTATGTTCATATGATGAGAGACCCTATTTTGATCTTGTCAATTCATTTTTGGTTGAAGTTTATGTGACGCCGTTAGGCTGCCGAATTTTTACGGGATTCCTTCGCCTTTCTCATTTTTCAAAGATCTACTTTCATGTAAAGTATTTCATGTTTTTTTGTATTAAGTTGGGGTATGATCTCTATATCTATCATACTGATCTTTTATGATCGTATGATGAGAGACCCTATTTTATATCGTCAATTCATTTTAGTTGAAGTTTAAGTGACGTTGTTGGGCTACCGAATTTTAATAAGAGAAATCTTATTTTTGTCTTCCTTTCATGTTCTTCATTTCATATTGTATATCTTTCAAATTTAATTACCATGTTCTCAAATCCTTTATATTCTTTCCCTCTACTGTTTTATGGGTCATTTATGAGTGTTTGACCCATGCCCCCTCTCTTTTCAATGTTTTCTAAGACCCCGAAATATAGCCATTATGCTGCAGAATTTTCGTCTCAAAATGTCTCTCTATTTTTCTAAATTACTTTTATTTTATTAAGTGAATACTGACTGATCATTCTTCAAAAGGGGTATACACATATATAGAAAAATGTTTTATTTTAAATTCTAGTATTTACATACATGAGACCAACTCTCCCCTTCCGTGGGATTAAAGTGACGTAAAGATCATGTCTTTAAAGCAGTTTTTAAAAAGTTATGATTATGAAATGAAACCCATTTATTTTATGCTATATGTGTTTTTTATGAAATGATTTATGATGATATATGTGGATCACAAGATAATAAAGGTAAATTTAAGGGTGCGCCCTGATAGCGCTCCAATGCATTGGGTAATGATGTAACCACTAGAGATTACAATTTTCACGATATCTTGGTGAATAACCTTGGTAATTTTCAAATGAAACCTTGGGGATGGACCATGGTGATATGTTCATTATTGTCTATGTTAAATGTTGTGGCCACATCTTCAAGTTATGAAAGATGTTATTTTTATTATGATATGCCTCATGATTTCTTTCTCATGCCTTAAAGTTCTTTTCATGACCTTATTGAAGTATCTCAAGTTCACATGTAAATTGTTTCTCTTGTTTACCTTACTGGGCCTTCAGCTCACCCTTTCTATTGATGTATGTCCCCGGGTTATAAGATGCAGTAATGAACCTAAGATGAACATAATGAGAAGCCTTTCAAGTGTTTAAGAAGAATGTTTTTTTGTTTCATGTATTAAGTTCCTGGTTTCCAAGTCACTGAACCTTAAAGATCCTCAGTTTTTTTAATGCAATGAAAGTTTATGTGACAAAAAGGCAGGATGATATAGGAATGAATTCTAATTTTTGAATACTCTTATGTGTGTTGGTGTTGTAGTTTTAGTGAGGAATTAATTCTAAATTTAGAATACTCTTATGGGTGTTATTGAATTTCCAATAACATGTAAGAATTTTCTCTTATGGGTGTTTTTGCGTTTGAATTTCTAAATTTATAGATTTCTAAATTCTGGAATGAATTCTATGTTTTGAACTTTGGATGGGGATTTTTTATTGGTGTTGTTGCAGGTCTGGAGAGAGGTGTGTTGTTGCATGTTTGGAGAGGGGAGAGGGGCCTGCTGCTGTGGAGCTGAGCAATTCTATACCAACGGTTTCAAAACCATTGGTATAGATACTATATTATAAATATACCAACTGTTTGTTATAAGCATTGGTATAGGTTTATACAAACGGTTATAACAAAACCGTTGGTATAGCCTTATGTCATGCCATATCCCCTTTATACCAACGGTTTATAACCATTGGTATAAGTGTAACAAACATTTACCAACGGTTTACAAACCATTGGTATATGTAATACTTTAACACACATACACCAATGATTTGTAGAAAAATGTTGGTATACCTTCTATTTTGACACACATATACCAACGGTTTGTAGAAAACCGTCGATATACCATCTATCTGTGATACCACCATTTCCATCCCTAAATATGACCAATCTGAAATAAAAGTGAATTTCGTAGTTCTCAAGATAAACATGTAAAAATTCAACAATTAAAATATTAATAATGAACTATATAAAAAAAACATTGAAACTAGGATCCGTGATGATACCCATGAATGATACATACATGCTTTGGATAGTGTCTAACTATATCTGAGTATGTTATGATGATTCTGCCAACCCATATTTTTTGAGTGTAATATACCAATCCCTATCCAAACATCCATAATATGGGGGTAATATATTCTTCCCCAAATCCTAACCAATCTATCTAGGGACCAGGTTCACCCTAGGTCAATAGATCACCACCAAATCCACCTGATGGTCATATTCACCTCAGGTTTAACTAACACAATAGTGTCCACTAGGTGGTTGGGTTAAACCCGGGCTTAACCATCACAATTTTATCTACTCAGGGGTCGGGTTCACCCCACGCTTAACCATCACAACCATAAGGAACAAATACATATACTTATTTACACATAACTAAATAGACAAATAAAATGTATAGTGGATAATTTAATATTTTATTTCGGAAATCAATTTTAATTACCATTACCTAGGACCATTTCAAATTCCATTTCCAATTCTGTTTCTAAAATACCATTTCGAATAACATTTCAAATACTCCTTTTCAAATACCAATTCCAAAATACCCAACACATGTTGTTGATACAATTTCATCCTTTTCCATTTCAAAAACCAAGACAATTGACCAATTTAAAATTATTCTTTCAATTTCCATTTAAAATTTCATTTTTCCAAAAATACCATTCTTTTTAACTAACAATTAATTATCCAATCCCCAAGGTAAAAATTATTACCATGGTGTTTCACTAGGAACCAACTTTCCATATGGCTCAAAAAATGTCAAAAGGGTGACATATAAGGCAAGTTCCAATTTAAAAAACTTTGTTAATTTACATGTTCATCATGTGGAAATCGACAATACCACCATAAAATTCAATTAAAAACATAATTAAGACTATAGGAAATAATTAAAGACCAACTACCTTTAAGTATGTTTTCCTCATTTAATTCTATAGTCCAGCAATCACCGCTTTGGATCTCCAAGATGTCTCTATACCCAATTGGGTATCTCCTACACTCCCAAGCCCTAAATCAAACCATGATATATCAAAAAATTAATTATAGACAATTATAATTAATTGAGAACTTATCTTCATGAGACAGTAATTTCTAATTAATTCATTGGACACACACCTCTCACTAAAACCATGAGAAACCACCCAAAGGTGGTCCCCGACAAACTTCGGAAATAATTAATGGGTAAATCACTAACACACATTATCATTATATATTCCAAATTAATTTAATTTGAAGAAAAATACTTGATAATTTTGGAAACATTACATACCTTTATTGAAGAAACTGATGAAGATGTGAATATGTCATTTTTAGAAGTCCCTTGTGAAAGAAAAATGAACTTCACATGATACTTGTCCAGTTACCATATGATTTGATTAAATAATGACAAAAAACCTAAAAAATAACTCCAAAATTGGATAGGAGGAATGAGAAGATGAGAAGAATCCACCAAAAGTGAATACATATTTGAAATCGCTGAACAATGACCACAAAACACCCCCAAGATCAAGGGGAAGACAAGAAAAGGAAGTGGGGTCATCCTTGGTTCAAATGAGACAAGAAGAGGGGGAGGGGGAATAGGGATTGAAAAAATAAGGGTCTTATACCACTTAAATCTAATGCCCAAGACTATAACTATGACAACCCTGCTTTTTATTACACAATTAAACATAATTTACTACATAAACTTCACTTGATACAACATATAAGATCGAGAGGTCTAGTGTCTTTGGGGCTTATGAACGTTACATAACAACTTAAAACATGAAATACAACATCTTTATTAAAAAATTCCTTTACATGAACACTACATTACCTCGTACTTTGTATTTTCATGGGATAACCTGAGGACATGCATATGAAAAGGGTGAGCTATAAAGCCCAGTAAGGGAATAATCAAGGAATAACCTGAGGAATATAATACATGTTATATAATAGGAATATCAATAAATCACAATAGAAGCATAAACATAAAGGCATGATAAAGCATGATAATCATAACATGAAAATGTGTCAACAACCCATGACATGGAATTAGCATGAGCCAAGGCTCATTACACATAGAGCATGAGTAAATCCTCATTGTACTTGAATCACAAGTAAAACCTCGTTACACTTGAATTATCATGAGTCAAAGCCCATTTCACAAGACGTATCATGATAATATTCTTTACTCAATCCATTGGAGCGCTATAAGGGCCCACCTGTAACACCCCAAGAATTCATAGTGTGTTATCTCTTCAAAATAATTCAATTACTTGCACTACACGCAACACCGAGTTCAAGCGCACCATGACTTACCAAACAAGCCATTGAAAAGAGGTTATGAATAGTATTAACTAAATTTTGAAGCTTATATAATACTTATAATATTATAATCCATATTATTAGTTTTTTTGATACAATGTAAGAAAAAATTCAATTTTTTCAGATAAAAGATGTATTTTTCAAAAATGCACTTTTACCAACTTTTAAAAGTGAACCATTTTTAAATACAATATTTTAAATTTTTATATATTCAATTTGAATAAATAAATTTATTTTTTAGAAGGGGACATCAAAAATTTACAATGAAACACCCCAAGATTCCACGGTACGCTTCTCTTTGAATAGAACAGTAGTGTGTGTTGTACGGAACTTCGAGTTTTAACACACACCACAACCAATCAAACAAGCCGTTATGAATAGTAATACCTAATTTTTGAAATTTTATAAATTTTATCTCTCAAAATGGACTTCATTTTTGGATTTGGAATATCAAATTTAGCATAGGGTGAGATTTTTGTACTTTTCGAAGAACTTTTATATTTTGATGAATAGTGAAAATTACTAAATTTTAATTAAAAACAACTTTTTTAATAAAAATCATTAATAGTGATAAATTATGAATTTGAGTGGATTTAAAGTATATTTATAATATATTTTTACCAGTTAATACAATTTTGTTCATTGGACATAATTTCACAACTAAACCGGACATAAACAAGTGTCAATCTTTTGATAGTTATTATATCTTAAAAACACGTTTTTTTTACATCATGAATTAATTTTAAATTATTTTCTCCCACTTCTGTATTTTGAATTTGAAAAAATGGATTCCATATTTGGAATCAGGATTTCCAAATTATTTAAATAGGTAAATTTTAATTTTAGACATTTTGAATAATTCGGTAAATATTTTATTTATCATGGTTAAAGGGTAAATCCGGTAAATAATGGTTAAGAAAATAATATTATAATAATAATAAATTACCCAAAAACGTATCATAACATTATTGGTGGATACATGTCTGACCATGGGCATCTTTGGGTCGATTTTTGGGACACCGTGGAGCCACTTGTAGGTGATAGGGACACTTTATTTTAATTAAGATAAAGTAAATACAAAAATGACAAAAGATTATATCTTTTAGAAAAACAATTTGTACATAGGTTTCTATAAGTTATATTTTCGATTATAATTTTTCATTATAAATCTAAGAGGATTTCCTACATAATGATATTTTATTTATAATTTTTTGACATTGAAAAAGTAAAAATATATATGACACAATAATGTAGCAGTATTTTCTTTTTTAATGAATGAATCAAATAATTGGTACTATAAATGTTAAAATAAATATAATTTGAAAGTTTTGATGACATACACTAATTTTATTGGTTAATATGACATGTTATTATTTCTTAAATAAATTTAGTTCGATTTAATAAAGTTGTTAAGTCTTTAACAAAAATCAATTTTTGAGTAGTGCCAAAATTGACATAAATGAGTTTTTAAAACAAATATTATATTATTAATTTATATTATATTCATAAAATCCTAATGTTCAGCCAAAGGACTTATATAATTATTGATGTATCATTAATGGACCACTTGGGGGTCACTTAGATGTATATAGTAAGTTTATTAACTATATATTATAAAAATACAATGTGACATGGTAAGTGTTAAACTAATTAACCAAGAGTTAAAACTAAACGATAAGGTTAATATAATGAACCAAAACTATCTAAAAGCCATTGTTTGAAAGTATTTAGACCCATAACCACCTTAGACTTTGAATAATCCACTTTTAATCCTTTAGAAACCGAATATGAATTTATTTTAAATTAATACTTTAAGTTTTTTCTAAAGAGACCCTCCCCCCCTTATAAAAGGACCCAACTTCTAACCAAATCTTCACACCATCAAAGCCTTTTTTTTTCGGCCAACCTCTGACCAAATAATCTCTAAAAATCCATCAAATAATCCTAGAGGACTTATTTTGATAGTAAATCCAACCTATGGATCCATTTGGTAAAATCAGAAGGAATAACCTGAAGAAGATGTAACGTCTTCACCACCCTCTTTAAAGTTCCATTCTTCTTCAACTTCTTCTTTCCATGTTATTTCCATTATAAAATAATAAATCCAGTATCTTCTATATAATGTGATGTTATTATAATTATGGAACAAACAAATTCATTATTCTATCCATACCTTTAACGACATATCACCATACGTGCGTACGTACGACCTACCGTCTCCACGTTGTGGTGTAATTGTTATTCAATATATTATTATTTAGATTGTTATAATAATGATGTATAATTCATTAAATAATAAATATAACATGATAATGATTCTGTATATATGATATACCATCCAATTATATATTATTTTAATATCAAAAGAATGATATTTTTGCTCGTGCGTACGTACGGATTACCGTCTCCACGACGCGATGTGATTAATTTCCAAGTTCACCATTCATCGACGATTATAAAAATATATATTACTAATAAGTATGTAATATATGACATAGTAATGATACTACAGATATATATTTATATATATAAGTATTTATGTACTTACATATATCTTATTCACTTACTTCCGTTCAATACTATATTGAAACTAAAACAGTGTTTATGCGTACGTACGGACAACTGTATCCATAAATAGTGTTTTCCATTTCATATATATATCCAGTGTACATATTTATATTCAAAATATATATGATATATTTATCATTTTATATATTCTGGAAGTATTTAAATCCTGATCTAAGTGATACAATAAAGAGTATCAAATTAAAACACGTACGATAAAGAAAACGATTATTACCCGAAATGTTAATTTAACATGGAAATTATTATTAAATGGATAGTATAAAGTCATAAATGAATCATGTATTATATCATAAATATTAACATGGTTCTGGTATAATTTAATAACATACTATGATCTTCGTACAGGAGGTTAGACGTACCCTCGACTAAAGGATAATGCAAGGTAAGGGGTTTTCATCTCACTCCTTATTGAGATTCATGCCATATTGCGACTATTACCATTTTTGTGGTGTATTTACTACCCATAATTATATTCTTTGTGTAATACACTTTAATTTATGTGTATTTACATATTCATTGTATGATACCTCTTTCATGGGTTGTAAGTTTTGTATGTTACCAAAATTGGTAAGGGTTAATTCCTCAATCTCATTATTATCCGAGATTGTTTATATGTAAGTATTTACTGGGACATTTTTATCATCAATGTCCATTTTTCATAAAAATGATTTCAAAATAATGATTTTAAGGATTTTGAAAGGTACTCTTTATCATGATCCAAATTTCAAATATTTTAAAGATTTATCATTCTAAATCTTTTTAATTAATGTCAATGTTCTCAAAATGATTTTAAGGATTTATTTATATGGACATGAATGTTTTTGAAATGATAATTCTTTTCAAAAGTTTCAAAGTGGTATGGGACACTTTGATTCAAAAATAACTTCTAAATAACTTCCTTTATAAATGTGTGACTTTTAAATTATTTTACAAAAGAGATATTTCTCTCAAAAAGTTTTACTCATCATTTTCATCTATGTCAACATCCTTTAATGGATTTTAAGCTTATTTGAAGTTAATTTGTTATAAAAAACTGCCATTGAAGGTTTTGTGATATTTTTTATTGTGGATGTGTTATTTTTATACCATTCATGGTTTATGGAAAAATTATTGACATTTCGTATGCTAGTTTTAATACGAATGTTTATGTTATGTTTAAACCTATTCATATGAGGAATGAATTGGACTTAGTAAGTGATGGGTGGAGCCTGATATAGATCCTCGATGCATCGGTTGGTCTCATGAGACAAACTAGTGTCTTGGCACGAGGCCTTGGAAAAATCTTATTTTTAGTCCTGGCACGAGGCCTTGGCTACGTGGTTATGATATTATGGCATTATGCATTCC
Organism: Viscum album; assembly: GCA_963277665.1. Lineage (NCBI taxonomy): Eukaryota > Viridiplantae > Streptophyta > Magnoliopsida > Santalales > Viscaceae > Viscum > Viscum album. Next base: position 816,980,390 of record OY728140.1, read on the forward strand.
ATCATTATGAAAGTGGTTAGTGATATTGCATGTGATTATTCGACTAGTAGAATATCAATGTGAATAAGTAAATGGAATTATTTCATTTTATTCTTTCCATATTATGCTTAATTTCGTGTTTAAAAGGCTTTTGTTTTAGTTATGCATTGCCTTAAATGTTTATGCTTATTTAAGAAAGTTTCTGTTGTATTGCTTACCCTTACTGAGCGTTTGATCTCACCCCTTTCTATGTTTTATTTTTCCCAGGATTCCAAGAAGTGTATTGTGATTGATATGCAGGGTTAAGAAAAGGGGATAATGGCATTCATAAAGGATTATTTATGTTGTTTTGTATGATATGAAGTGTAATGTAACATTCATGTATGTAATCTATTTTCCAGACTACTAAACTGATCGGTCCCTCAGGACTTGATTCCTTGAAATCGTGCCAATGTATTAAAATAATGCACCGACTCTGGGTAACTGGGGTTGGGGCGTTACAGTTGGTATCAGAGGAAGTTTAGCAATAACCTTGGAAACTAGATTTAGATAAACTCTGATTAGAGATCATTAACCTAAGATGGACATTGATTATTATTATAGAAGAACTTCCTAAAATTTTGGTATTGTAGAGATTTTGTGAGTTTTCCGAGCAATACATCCCTGTCTGGATACGAGCAGGTAGAGCCGGATCTGGCACATATATATCTATGGGTAAAAACCTAAAACACCACTTTGAGATTGACTAGAATGGGAACAGGTGCACGAAAACGGGCCTTGCTGCACTCTTGGTTATGACACTCCTGGGGGATATGCTTAGGATAATTCTCATTTTCTTTACAAACCTCTATGAGGGGTTTATGAGTATATACCTCCTCAAAGAAAACATTTTTGTGATTATGGATTATATCCATAAACTATTCAATTTATGTTATGTATTTTAAATGTTTGGAATTATTCATTGCAATCATAATCTGACCTAGTTTATGCTATTGTAAAGAAATAATGCCCAGTAGAAGGAATGTGAACTCCAACAATACGTATGATCCGAAGAGTAAGAAGGATCGTAACTTTCATGTTATTAAGAAAAAATTTCGAAGGGAAATAGTCTCCCACGTATTATCATCATATGAAGAAATATTATCATGTGTTGATATGATAAGTTAATAGTTTTTTGAGTCCTATGACATTAAGGGAATCAAGAGAAGAAAAGGATGGAAGAGAGAAAGATGGATAAAGGGAAGAGGGTAAAGAAGAATTTTCCCATATGTGATAACTATGGGAAGAAACACCCTGGAACTTTCCTAAATGGAATGGGTGTTTGTTATATGTTTGGAGAAAAAGGACATCACGTTCTTGATTGCGAGGTTAAGAAAAAGGTTTCCAATGTACAATTCTTAATCTACAAGGAGTGGGGACACTATGCGAATCAATGTTCAAATCATGAGAGTATGCCCCAAATGATGCTATTGGATAATAATAAAGTTATGATACTACCACATATGAGGAGGAATGACTAGTGTTTTTATTCTATTATTAAAGAATTATTTCTTTTGAGTGTTGTATCAATGATGTACTGGTTATATGAATTATGGAGATAAATAAGGATTGTACTATAGTACTATTTCATTGAGGATTTGAGATTATATGGTACCATGAAAAGTGACTCAACAACAAGTTAATATTTTTTTTGAAAATACATGGTTGAAGGAAAGGTAATCATTAATATGGTCTTGATACTGAGGTAGTAATTTTGGAATAAGAGATGGTTGATTTGGATAAATTATATTGGATATTCTTGACTACCTTGGCACTGATTAATGGTTTGTTTATTTCATCATTGTTGGAATATTCAAAGTTTTTGGATATAAGGAATATATCTAGTATTCTATAAGGAATAAGAGAGCATTAATGTAATCAATAAGGTTTTATGGTAATTCATGGTGTTACCATATTTTAAAAGAATACATGATGAAGGTATTCACATGTTATTACGTGGAAAAAAAGACCTTCATTATATTTACCTTCCTTATAAATTTTGGACTGTGAGTTCGGACAGAGGTAATTTGGATAAGTCTAAAGGTTGGAATGGATTATATTTGACATTTGATACAATTGTTAAGGTTAAATAATTTCGTAATATTGCTTTTGGATTGTTATAAAAAGGAAAACCCGGAGGTCGGGCGGCAACCTGTCGCGTCCGGCAAGGCCGTGAGACTTGAACCCACAACTGAAGGTCAACAAGGGTGTATCACCTACCACTAGCCCACGAGATGTCCTGGATTAAATAAAGTAGTTCATTTTATGAAGGTCTAGTATATTAATTATAAATTCATTTTTTAACCCCAAACGAATAGGATAAATAGAATACATTTTTTTAGTTCTATTATCTTTTAGAGTGAAAGATGAGTTTGTGGTAGAAATTAGTTAAAGGATGGAACTCTACTTGTCAAGTATATATTTTTATAATCCTATTATTATATGATGATATTAATTCTAATACGTTATTTAAGGAATCTTAAAACCAAAAATGTGTTATCCTAATACCTTATGTTTTATTGAACCGATGGTATTTTAAATCATCATAGATTGATGAATTTAAGGACATCAATTTTAAACTTGGTTGTGATTGATGACCTCAATCGACTACATATAAATATTTACGTTTTTCCTCCAATTATATGTCTATAATATCCACCAATGTTCTCCTAATCAAGATCATAATTTGGTGGTGACCCTTTCATTTCTCTTTTCCTCTTATTAAGACTAAATTTTATTAACCAAATTTCCTATGTGGGTTTTCCCACAAAGATATTTTCTATTTTCAACATTTATATTCGAAAAATGATATAAAATTTCGAGGACACAATTTATTTAAGGAGGGAATAATGTAACACCCCATGATTTCATAGTGTGTTACTTCTTTAAAATAATTCAATAACTTGCACTACACACAACACTGAGTTCAAGCACATCGTGACTTTCCAAACAAGCCGTTCAAAAGAGGTTATGAATAGTATTAACTAAATTTTGAACCTTATATAATCTTTAAAATTTTAGAATCCATATTATTAGTTTCTTAGACATAATGTAAGAACAAATTCATTTTTTAGATAAAATAAGTATTTTTCAAAAATGCACTTTTACTAACTTTTAATAGTGAACCCTTTTTAAATAATTTTTTTTAAATTTTATATATTCAATTTGACTAAATAAATTTATTTTTTAGAATTGGGATATAAAAAAATTACAATGAAACACCTCAAGATTCCACTGTACGCTTCTCTTTGAAGAAAAAAGTAGCGTGTGTTGTACGCAACTTCGAGTTCTAACACACACCACAACCAATCAAACTAGCCGTTATGAATAGTAATACCTACTTTTTGAAATTTTATTAATTTTATCTCTCAAAATGGACTTCATTTTTGGATTCTGAATATCGAATTTATCTTAGGGTGAAATTTTGGTACTTTTTGGAAAACTTTTATATTTTGATGAATAGTGAAAATTACTAAATTTTAATTAAAAACAACTTTTTTAATCAAAATAATTAACAGTGAGAAATTATGAATTTGAGTGATTTTAAAGTATATTTAGAATATATTTTTACCATTTAATACAATGTTGTTCATTGGATATAATTTCATAATTAAAACGGATATAAACAAGTGTCAATCTTTTGATAATTATTATATCTTAAAAACCCGCTTTTTGTTTTAAAAGTGGGAATTAATTTTAAATTAATTTCAGCCACTTCTGTGGTATGAATTTAGAAAAATGGAATCCATATTTGGAATCAGGATTTCAAAATTATCTAAATAGGTAACTTTTATTTTTAGACATTTTTAATAATCACTTCAGTAAATATTTTATTTACCATGGTTAAAGGGTAAATCCGGTAAATAAGGGTTAAAAGAATAATATTATTATAATAATAAATTACCCTAAAATGTGTACTATCATTATTGGTGGAAACAGGTCCGACCATGGGAATCTGTGGGTTGATTTTTGGGACCCCATGGAGCCACTTTTAGGTGATAGGGACACTTTATTTTAATTAAGATAAAGTAAATACAAAAATGACATAAGCTTATATCTTTTAGAAAAACAATTTTTACATAGTTTTGTATATGTTATATTTTCAATTGTAAATATTCATTATAAAGATAAAAATATTTACAACATAATTATATTTTATTTATAATTTTTATACATTGAAAAAGTAAAAATATATATGACACAATAATGATGCAGTATTTTCCTTATTAATGAATGAATCAAATAATAGGTATTATAAATGTTGAAATAAATATAATTTGAAAGTTTTGATGACATACACGATTTTTATTGGTTAATATGACATGTTAGGATTTCTTAAATGAATGTTTTTTGTATTAATAAAGTTGTTAAGACTTTAAAAAAAAATAAATTATTGAGTAGTGTCAAAATTGACATAAATGAGTTTTTAAAACAAATATTATATTATTAATTTAAATTCTTTTCCTAAATACCTAAGGTTCGGACAAAGGAATTATATCATTATTGGTGTATCATTAATGGACCACTTGGGTGTCTCTTTGATGTATATAGTAAGTTTATTAACTATATATTATAAAAATACAATGTGACATGGTAAGTGTTAAACTAATTAACTAAGAGGTAAAACTAAAAGATAAGGTTAATATAATGACCCAAACCTGTCTAAAATCTGTTTGTTAAAAGGACTTAGACTGATCCCCACCTTATAATTTCAATAATACACTTTTTAACCTTTAGAAACCGTATATGAATTTATTATAAATTAATACGTTAAGTTTTTCTTAAAGAGCCCCTCCTCCTCCTTATAAAAGGACCCAACTTCTAACCAATTGTTAACACTTTCAAAGCCTTTTGGTTTGGCCAAGACCTGCCCAAATACTCTCTAAACATTCCTCACTTCATCATAGAGGAATTAGTGTTATCATAAATCCAGCATAAGGATCCCTTTTGATCAAATCAAAAGGAAGAACCCGAAGAAGAGGTAACGTCTTCACCACCCTCATTAGTGTTCCTTTCTTCTTCAACTTCTTATTTCCTCGTTATTTACATTATAAAATAATATCTCAAGTATCTTATATATAATGTGATGTTATTATAATTATGTAACAAAAAAATCATTATTCTATCCATCCCTTGAATGATATGTCACCATACGTGCGTACGTACGGCCTACCGTCTCCACATTGTGGTGTAATTGTTATTCAATATATTATTATTTAGATGGTTATAATAGTGATGTATAATTCATGTAAATAATAAATATAACATGATAATGATTCTGTATATATGATATACCATCTAATTATATATTATTTTAATATCAAAAGAATGATATTTTCGTTCATGCGTACATACGGATTACCATCTCCATGACGCCATGAGATTCATTTCCAAGTTCACCATTCATCGACGATTATAAAAATATATATTAATAATAAGTATGTAATATATGAAATAATAATTATTCTAGATATATATATATATTTATATATATAAGTATTTATTTACTTACATATATCTTATTCACTTACTTCCGTTCAATACTATATGAAGACAGAAACATTGTTTATGCGTACGTACGGACTACCGTCTCCATAAACGGTGTTTTCCATTTCATATATACATCTATTATAGATATTTATATTATAAATAAATATGATATATTTATCATTTTCTATATTCTGGAAGTATTTGAATCATGCTCTAAGTGATAAAATCAAGAGTAACAGGTTAAAAAACGTACGATAAAGAAAACGATTATTACTGAAATGTTAATTTAACATGGAAATTATTATTAAATGGTTAGTATAAAGTCATAAATGAATAATATATGATATTATAAATATTAATATGGTTCTGGTATAATTTAATAACATACTATGAACTTCTTATAGGAGGTTAAACGTACCCTCCACTAAAGGAAAGTGCAAGGTAATGGGTTTTCATCTCACTCCTTATTCCCGTGAGATTCATGCCATATTGCCACTAGTACCTTTTGTGTGGTGTATGTACTGACCATAATTGTATTATTTATGTAATAAACTTTAATTTATGTTTATTTATATATTCATTTTATGATACCACTTTCATGGGTTGTATGTTTCGTAAGTTACCAAATTGGTAAGGGTAAATTCCTCAATCTCATTATTATCCGAGATTGTTTATCTGTAAGTATTTACTGGGAAATTTTTATCATCCATGTCCATTTTTCATAAAAATGATTTCAAAATGAATATTTTAAGGATTTTGAAAGGTACTCTTTATCAAGATCATAATTTCAAATGTTTTAACGATTTATCTTTCTAAATATTTTTAATTAATGTCCATTTTTTCAAAAAAATTTAAAAGATTTATTTATATGGACATGAATGTTTTGAAATGATAATTCTTTTCAAAAGATTCAAAGTTGTATGGGACACTTTGATTCAAAAATATCTTTTAAATTACTTCCTTTATAAATGTGTGAATTTTAAATGATTTTACAAAAAGGATATTTCTCTCGAAAAGTTTTACTCATCTTTTTCATCTATGTCAACATCCTTTTATGGATTTTAAGCTCATTTGAAGTTGATTTATTATAAAAAAACTTTCATTAAAGGTTTTGTGATATGTTTGACTGTGGATGTGTTATTGTTATACCATTAATGGTTTATGGAGATTGTATTAACATTTCGTATGCTAGTTTTAATATGAATGTTTATGTTATGTTTAATCCTATTCATATGAGGAATGAATTGGACTTAGTAAGTGATGGGTGGAGCCCGCTCTAGATCCTCGATGCATCGGTAGGTCTCATCAGACAAACTAGTGTTTTGGCACGAGGCCTTGAAAAAAATTTATTTGTAGTCTTGGCACGAGGCCTTGGCTACGTGGTTATGATAGTATAACATTATGCATTACATCATTATGAAAGTAGTTAGTGATATTTCATGTGATTATTTAATATCCATGTGAATAATGAAATGGAATTATTTCATTTTATTTTTTCCATATTATGCTGATGTTCAAGTTTAAAAAGCATTTTCTTTAGTTATACATTTCCATAAATGTTTATGATTATTTATGAAAGTTTTCGCTGTATTGATTACCCTTACTGAGCATTTGAGCTCACCCCTTTCTATGTTTTATTTTTCCTAGGATTCCAAGAAGTGTATTGTGATTGATATGCAGGGTTAAGAAAAGGGAATAATGGCACTCATAAAGGATTGTTTATGTTGTTTTGTATGTTATGAAGTGTAATGTAAAATTTAAGTATGTAATATATTTTCTAAGACTGCTAAACTGATCAGTCCTTTGGGACTTGATTCCTTGTAATCATGCCAATGTATTAAAATAATGCACCATCTCTGGGTAACTAGGGTCGGGGCGTTAGACCACCCTTCTTAAACCTTTATTTTCATGCATAAGTGTGCCACATGGATCATATAACATGGATTCATAAAACATCATCATTTATTTCATGATAAAGGAATGTGGAACTCATACAAGAAACTTTATAATAAATATGTTAATGTGCATAAAGGTGGATACCCTTGATAGAGAAATTGGAATGGTATTCACTACACAATGTCATTGTCTTGGAAAATCGGTGCAATTTCAGCAGCGTAACAACGTGACATAAGAAATCATAAAAATGTTTGATGAGAGGGAAATGGTTGTCTAATCATATTTACATGACATTGACAGTAAGGGGGTCATATAGATACATGTCACAACAAATTTAATGGAAATTAGATTCATGATACAAAAGAATTGCTTGAATGTAAATGAGGAGAGAGAAATTCCTTTCGGAATTTCGGCATAGTAATAGGTGTACATTGGAGGAATTTAATGAGAGAGAATGGGATCTTCCATCATTCAAAAATAAATAGGGTAGTATGGTGGAGGTGGGAAACCACACCCAAACATTTATAATTGAAATTAAACGGTCATAACAACATTAAGAAAATTGGACAAAAATGAGAAAGGAAGAAAAAACCATTACTTGGAAGTGTGCTTCCAAAGGCTTGAGAGAGGCTTCTTGGGAGCTTGGGGAACCTTGGGAGGATTCTAGAGAGAGTAGGTAATAGTTTGGACGAACTCCAAAGGCATTTAGTGAGGAGTAAGTGAGATCTTGGGTGTGTTTATATAGGAAAGGTGAGAGAATTATTTATTATTTTGTTTTGGGACACCTCACATTAAACTAATCCAAAACAAAAACCATCCCAATGTTTTTGCCCATGGTTTTTGGAAAAGGGAAGTGTAATACAATATTTTATAAGTTCAAAGTCCTAAATTATTAAAATAACATGGTTTCTTATGTGGAGGTGAGTCACACTCCCAAGGAAAACAATTTAAAAAGACAAGATGTTTAATAAGTCTTGATGGGTCCATTAATGCTTTGTAAAATAAGATAAACTAACCCAAAATCAAATTATTTTAATGTTAAAAAATATATTTTCCGAACATAAGGCATATAGTATTTTATTATATCACTATTGGGTCATTATGATGTCATAAAACACATTATATATTTAAACGGTATTTGATTTTTACCCAAAAATTTGACTGTCTCAGAAAAATATGAAAAATTAACTATTGGATAATTTCGACATCTTGATTCCAGAAATAATATTCATTTTATCGAAATAATATTCTAAATATGTTAATTTTCACTTTTAAAATAAAAACCAACATCTATAAAAAATTCATGGGTTTTGAAAAAAATGGATTTCAAACATTAATAAAAATTACATTTGAATTCATAAAATTATAAGATCATTTATATTTAATAAAAATTAATTTAATAATAATAATATTTTTTAAAAATATTATTTAATTCAAAATCCATTAATCCATCAAAATAGATTTGTTAGTTTAATTTTAAGTAAAAAAATACTATTTGAGCTTTAAAAACTATTTACAGGGTAACAATAATAAAATGAAAGTATATTCCTTTTTATATAAAAAAATAATGTACATAACCATAGTGATAAGGTCTTTTTACATAACCCCTTATAACACCTGCATAAGACAGAATAGTAATGTGTGTGATGGTGACAGACTCTTAAGGTGGCTCATATAACATTGCTCGGGTGGTAATCTCTATAAACTTCCACTTCTCTCGTTGGTAGTCCCACTCGAGATTATAATGATAAAGCTCAGCTTCGGCTTGGTCAAGAGCGAAGCCCAATTACGCACCATCTTTTACAAGCTCTGACAAATAGGTTTCTTATGGAGTAATTATACTAGATGAGGCCATCACTTCTTTTGTCTGAGTAAATTTGGATTTGTTAAAACCCTATATTTATACTAATAATGTGATCACTATTCAATGGATATATTATCAACGGTCACCATTATTAAAATAAAACCTAAGAATTTGACATTTTATATAAACATTTACATAATGAGACATTTAATTAGATAAAGAGGGATTTACATTAATGAAAGTTTGGGTCATTACAATGTTTCCCCTTTATGAAATTTCACCCTCGAAATTTACTTTTCACAGACTAAAACATATGTGGGTAACTCTGCTTCACAATTTCCCTTGATTCCCACGTTGCTTCTTCAAACTTGTTGTTTATCTATAACACTTTGACGAGGGGCATTGTCTTATTTCATAATATTTTCTCTACGATCTAAGATCTTCATTGGTTTCTCCTCATAAGAATGATCATACTCTAACTGTATCACCTCTGAAGAGAGTACATGTGAAGGGTCTGGTATGTACTTCCTTAAAAGGGATACATGAAATACATCTTGTACTTTGGCCATGGTAGGTGGAAGCGCTAGTCGATAGGAAACAACCCCGACACAATCAAGAATTTCGAAGGGGCTGATGTACCTTGGACTTAACATCCCTTTCATTCCAAACCTCATGACCTTTTTCCATGGAGATATGCATAAAAATACCATGTCTCCAACCTTAAACTCAAGGTAGCCTATTCTGTCAACTCTAGGCTACCCTGATATGATGCTAAATGGTTTTCACCTTCTCCATCATTTCTTCGACCATTTCTAGTCCAAGTAGCTTACTTTCACCGGCCTCATCCCAACACGCCAATGTTTTTCACCTTTTCCCATAAAGGGCTTCATATGGTTCCATTTGGATGCTCGAGTGGAAACTGTTATTATAAGAGAACTCCACCAGAGGAAGATGTTGATCCCATCCCCCTTTAAAGTCCATTGAGTATGCTCTCAACATGTCCTCAAGTGTTTGGATAGTCCACTCGGATTGGCCATCAGTTTGAGGATGATAGGCCGTACTAATGTTTAGTTCAGTGTTTAGAACATTTTGAGGAGTCTTCCAAAACATATAGGTGAATCCTGGATCTCGATCACACATAATAGATAGTGGTACTCTATGCAGCCTTACCACTTCCCTGATATATATCCGTTCCATTTGATCCAATGAGAAATCCTCTTGAATTTCAATGAAGTGTGAAACCTTTGTAAGATGACCCACCACAACCCAGATTGTATTATTTCCTTTGGATGTCTTTGGAAGTCTAGTGAAAAAGTCCATGGTGATGTTCTCCCATTTCCCTTCTGGTATGGGCAATGGTTTCATCATCCCCTTATATTTCTGCGTCTCTGTCTTTACTTGCTGACACACCAGGCACTATAATGTATATTCAGAGATCTCCTTCTTCATTTTATCCCACCAATAATGATCTTGGAGATCTCAATACATCTTTGTGTTTTCTGGGTTAATAGAGAATTTTGAACTATGTGCATCATCCAAATGTTCCTTCTTCAACTCTGGAATTAATGGAACACATATTCTTTTCCCAAATATCACAATTCCTTATTCATTAACATTAAACTCTGAGGATTTCCGTTTTCCGATAGGCTCCACTTTTTTCTGAATTCTCACATAATCCTTTTGAGAATCCTTTAACCTATCCAAAAGTGATGGTTGAGAAATAATTTTTTAAAGGATTTATGACATTCCCTTCATAATGATTCCCATGTCCATCTTCATCAAATATATCAATATTGGATCCTTTTCAATTCTCATCAATGATAGAATCATTGGATCCTTTATACATAGGGAATCTTCCACCTTGTTCTCTTTCCAAGGGTGGTAATGGATTGAGCAGTCATAGTCTTTGATCAGACCTAACCATCATAATTAGTGCATGTTGAAATCTTTCTGTGGGAATATATACTTGAGGCTTTTGTAGTTCGTATATATTTCACACTTCTCCCAAAGAGATAATGCCACCTAATTTTCAAAGCGAAGATCGTTGCATCCAACTTGAGGTCATGTGTTAGATAGTTCTATTCATGAACTTTCAATTTCCTTGAAGCATAGGAAATGACTTTTTTATTTTTCACCAACACACATCTGAAGCCCTTCTTTGAAGAATCACTGAATAGCACAAAAACTTCTCCACTTGTGGGTAATGTGAGCACAAGAATAGTGATAAGCCTCCTTTTCAACTCCTTGAATATTTCTTCACATTCATCAATCCATGAAAAATTTACTCCCCTTCGAGTTAGCTTTGTAAGAGGGTTGGACAATTGTGAGAAATTTCTCACAAATCTTCGTTAATATCTAGCTAACCCCAAGAATCTATGGATATTTGTTACTGGTGTTGGCCTCATCCATCCCTCAATTGAATCATTTATGGAGGGATCCATAGATATCCCATTTCTTGTGATGATATGGCCCAAGAATGACACCTCTTTCCACCAGAACTCACACTTGCTGTACATTGCACTGAGCTTCTCCTTCTGCAAGGTCTCGAGTATTGTTCTTAGATTCCCCTCCTGATACTCCTTGGTTTTGGAGTATATAAGAATATAATCTATAAATACTACCAAATATTTTACGAGGTAATCTCTAAAGACTCTATTCATTTGGTCCATAAAGATTTATGTAGCATTAGTGTGTCTGAAAGGCATTACTATGAATTCATAGTGCACGTATCTTGTACAAGTAGTCTTGGGGATATCTTCCTTCTTTACCCTTACTTGATAATATCCAAACCACAAATACAACATGGAAAATTATTGTTCTCCATGAAACTTATCAAACAAGTCATCAATTCATGGGATATGATACTTATTCTTTATCGTTATATTGTTAAGATCACAATAATCGATGCAAAGGAACACTGACCCATATTTATTCTTGATGAAGAGGACTGGTGCACCCCATGGTGAAGCACTTGGGCGTATAAACCCTTTATCCAGAATATCCTGTAGTTGTCTCTTCATCTTTTCAAGCTCCACAACATCCATTCTATACGGAGTCTTGGATATTGGCAATTCCCCAGGTCTAAGATCAATTGAGAGTTCAACATATCTTCTAGGAGGAAGACCAGAAAATTCCTCGAGAAATACTTCAGTGAATTCTATCACAATAGGCATGTCTTCAAGGATGGTTTCATCCTTGGACTCAATCCTCTGAGCCAAATATGAGTTCTCATAGGGAAACAATATCCATTCTTTAGATGATGGAGCTAAATAAGGTTCATCTTCCTCCTTGCACTTGTAATGAATCGGGGGTCAATTCTCCACAAGAAGGGTGATTTCCCTCTCAAGGCAATTTCTGTTGGCTCTATTTAAGGAAATCCAATCCATGCCAAAATCACATCCAATTCCACCAAGGGGAGTATGACGAGGTTTTATGGGATGTTCAATCCACAGATTATGATAGGAGAGGAGTTATATTCATGGGATGCAATGATTTCCCCATTTTCCTTACTCACTGACATCTTCACTTCCATGATTTGTGGTCGTGTTGGGATTGTTCTACTAAACATTCATGATATAAAAGAATACGTAGAACTTGAATAAAAAATTATGTTCTCTATTATTGATTGAATAACCAGCTTACTTATCACCACTTCGTTTTCGGGGTTCACTTCGGCAGTAGTGATGGAAAAAGCTCACCCTTACTGCCTTGGAGGATGGTGGTTGCCTTCGAAAACCCTCAGCTTAGGGAACTGATTTGCAAGATTCCCTAGTTCTTTGTAGTTGTATCAATGAACCATGTGTTGAGGTTAAAACAGTGCGTTTCTCTCCTCTTTCATAACCGTGGGTCTTTCTTGCTGACATTGGACAGCTTGGTGCTCTTCTCTTCTACACCTAAAGCATTTCCTCATCCCCTTCATGCAATTTTTGGGGGTGCTTCTTTCTTCACCATTGGAACGTGGGGTGTTGGATCTTCTTATAACCATTGGATTTATCCATCAGACCACCATCATTGAATTCCACCTTATGCTTCTTATCCCTATGATACCCATGAGATTCTCCGATCTCCTTTCAACTTTGAGGGCACATCAGACAATTTCCTCATAGCAGTCGATGTCATGGATCACTAGTGCTTTTCGTAGGCTTGGTTTCATCCTACCAAAGAAGCGGTCAACCTTGTATTAGGGGGTAATGACAAAGATGAAGGCGTATCATTCAATCCTTGTAAAGTTTTCCACCTATGCTCCAAAATATTTTTCATATTTTTGTTTGAGGGAAAGGAAGTCCCTTTCCATCTTAAGTTAGAGGGTGCGAGGAAAATATTTATCAAAAAAATATTCCAGAAATACTTTCATTCGAACGCCTCAATCTCCTCCTCAGGATTTTTATTTTTGATAAATGTCCCCCATTGATCAACTTCACCCTCCATATGAAATTCATCTAGGAGAACCTTCTCTTGTTTAGGACATTGAAGTACGAAGAAGATATTTTCAATGGGGTTGATCCATTGTTCGGCGATTGAGGGATCAGATAATCCATTAAAAGTAAGAGGCCTTTGTCTCATGATGCTCTCGATAACGAATTATTCTTTCTTGGGGGGGGGGGGTTTAATGTTCCTCTAGACCCATGTTTATATTCAAATCTTGAGTTATCTGAGAGATAATAGTGACAAAGTTGGCGATTCTTGCTCCCTTTGGACTGGGAATCTCATTAGTAAAGGCATCACATTGATCTTTACATCGGTTTTTAGCCAGAGTCCTACTATTACCGGCCATTGGATAGAATAAAAGGAAAGTTAGGAGTAACACATAAATGGTAATCCAAAGACAAAATCTGATGAATTATAAATAACTTTTATTTCTTTATCTTATTAATCTATAGGCTTCAATATATGTTATCCATTATCTACTTTATAACATATTTTCTTAGGGGAATTTTTTTAGTTCTCTTAATAAGTGTTCATACTAAGATTGATAATTTACCAAAAAATATCCACTGGGAGTGTCGTAACCAAGAGTGCAGCAAGGCCCATTGTCGTGTACCAGGATTCCCGGGGTCAAGCCTAAAACTCATTGTCGGGGTTTTCACCCCTATGTACATCTGTTCCAGAGCTGCCTCTACCTTCTCGTATCTAGACAAGGATGTATTTGATTGATAAAACCCTTAATAAATACTCACCAAAACTAAGGGATGTTTTTATTATACTCATTCATGTCTCTATGTATTTACTAGGGTTTTCTAATCATAATCCCAAAAATAACTAAAACTCTCCTCTGATACCAACTATGACAACCCTGGTTTTTATTACACAATTAAACATAATTTTTTACATAAACTTCACTTGATACAACATAGAAGATCGGGAGGTCTATTATCTTTGGGGATTAGGATAATTACATAACAACATAAAACATGAAATAAAACATCTTTATTGAAAACTTCATTTACATGACCACTACATTCCCTCGTACTTAGCGTTGCATGAGATAACCTAAGGACACGCATAAGAAAAGGGTGAGCTTTAAAGCCCAGTAAGGGAATAATCATGGAATAACTTGAGGAATAAAATAAATGTTAGAAAATAGGAATATCAATTAAGAAAAATAGAAGCATATACATAAAGGCATAACAAAGCATGACAATCATAACATGTAATTGTGGCAACAACACTTTACATGGAATTTGCACGAGCCAAGGCTCATTGCACATGGAGCATGAGTAAATCCTTATTTCACAGGAAGAAAGAGTAAAACCTCATTTCATATGAATTATAATGATTCAACACCTATTTCACATGACGTATCATGATACTATACTTTACCCAATGCATTGGAGTGCTATAAGGGTGCACCCTTCTTAAACCTTTCATTTCATGCATAAGTGTGCCACATGGGTCATATAACATGGATTTATAAAACATCAAAATTTATTACACGATAAATGAATGTGGAATTAATACATGAAACATTATAATAAATAAGTAAATGTGCATAAAGGTGGATACCCTTGAAAGATAAATTGGCATGGTATTCACTACACAATGACATTGTCTTGGAAAATTGGTGCAATTTCGGTAGCGTAATGGCGTGACGTAAGAATTCATAAAAATGGTTGATGAGAGAGAAAGGGGTGTATCATAATATTTATATGACATGGACAGTAACGGGGTCATATAGATACATGTCCCAATAAATGTAATGTAAATTAGATTCATGATACAAAAGAATTGCTTGAATGTAAATGAGGAGAGAGAAATTCCTTTCGGAATTTTGGCATAGTAACGGGTGTACATGGGAGGAATTTATTGAGAGAGAAAGGGGTCTCCCATCATTAAAAAATAAAGAGGGCAGTTTAGGAGAGGTTCAAAACCATACCCCAACATTTATAATTGAAATTAAAAGGGCATAACAAATTAAGAAAATTGGAAAAAAATGAGAAAGGAAGAAAAAACCCTTACTTGGAAGTGTGCTTCCAAAGGCTTGAGAGAGGCTTGAGAGATGCTTATTGGGAGCTTGGGGAACATTGGGAAGATTATAGGGAGAGGCGGGAAGAGGTTGGATGAACTCCAAAGGATTTGAGTGAGGAGGAAGTCAGGGCTTGTGTGGGTTTATATAGGAAAGTTGAGGGAATTCATTATTATTTAGGTTTGGGACACCTCACATTAAACTAATCCAAACCATAAACCATCCCATGGTTTTAACCAATGGTTTAAGGAAAAGGGAAGTGTTAAATGATTTTTTATAAGGCCAAAGTCCGAAATTATTAAAATAATGAGGTTTCTTATGTGGATGTGAGTCACACTTCCAAGGAAAACATTTTAAAAAGACAAGATGTTTAATAAATCTTGATGGGTCCATTAATGCTTTGTAAAATAATTAAAAAAAACCAAAATCACATTATTTTAATGTTAAAACAAATATTGGCCGAACATAAGACTTATAATATTTTATTACTACAATATTGGGTCATTATGATGTCATAAAACACATTATATATTTAAACGTTATTTGATTTTTACCCAAATATTTAACTGTCTCAGAAAATTATGAAAAATTCACCGTTGGCTAATTTCGATGTCCTGATTCCAAAAATAATATTCATTTTATCTAAATAATTTTTTAAATAGGTTAATTTTCACTTTTAAAATAAAAACTGACATTTATCGAAAATTCATGGGTTTTGACAAAAAATTTTTTTTTCAAACCTTAATAAAAATTACAATTGCATTCATAAAATCATACGATCATTTATATTTAATAAAAATAAATTTAATAATAATAATATTTTATTAAAGTATTATTTAATTCAAAAATCCATTAATTCATCAAAATAGATTTCTTAGTTTAATTTTAACTAAAAAAATACTATTTGAGCTTTAAAAACTATTTACAAGGTAACAATAATAAAATGAAAGTATATTAATTATTATATACAAAAATAATGTACATAACCATAATGCTAATGTCTTGTTACATAAACTCTTATAACACCCTAATAAGACAGAAGAGTAAGGTGTGCGATGGTGAAAGACTCTTGGGGTGGCTCAGATAACATTGCTCGGGTGGTAATCTCTATCAACTTCCACTTCTCTCATAGGCAGTCCCGATCGAGCTTAACAAGATGAAGCTCGACTTGGGCTTGGTCAAGAGTGAAGACCAATGACGCCACCTATTTTCTGAGCTCTGACAAATGGGCTTCGTATGGAGCAATTTTATTGGATGATGCCATCACTTCCTTTGTATATGTAAATTTGGATTTGTTAAAACCCTATATTTATACTAATCAAGTGATCACTGTCCAAATACTATATTAGAAATGGTCACCATTCTTAAAATAAAACCAAAAAAGTTGAAATTTTTTATAAAAATTTTACATAAAGAGACATTTAATTAGATCAAGAGGTGTAGAGACCCAAATCTTTACATACATGGACATTACATTACTTTTTCGGAATACTTAATTCATTACAAAACAAAATCCCAATGACCATATTAGTTTAGTGTCTTTGGAAACTCAGCACATAATCTTCTAATCATGGTGAAATATCTTCAACATCTCCCATAAATATCTTCTTTTTCCCTACCTAAAGCCTTCTTTTATATCACGGGGGAAAATAATACATAAAAAGGGTGATCTCAAATGCTCATTAAGGGTAAACATGGAAACAAAAAACAATCCCTAAACATTTGTACATAAGAATATGAAAATAAAACATAAAAATCATGAGCAGTGACATAAATATTGACAATGAATAATGAATAGATCATAAAGCAACATTAATCATGATAAATAACATGGGAACAAAACATGGAATTGCGGAAAACCATTAAACACATGATATGATTTCCATAGTATCCAAGGAATTGCTGCCAAAACCATCATAGTTGAAAAAGTACCTTACTGAATCGAGTTCAATCCTCGTTCCGGTCCTATATCACTGAACCAGATTAACTTTTCATTCCATCCATGTCTATCTCATGAGATATAAATCATTAGCCAATGCATTGGAGGGAGATATAGGTCCCACCCATCTCATAATGAAATCATTCTTACTTGTGCCACAAAATAAACATAAATCATTCATCACAACCCAATGATTAAAATGGGTTTCATAAACATCATCCCATCATAATGTAATCCATATAAATCAAATGGATATTATTTCATCATAAGAATAATCAAACCATATAAATAATAGAGACATTATACTTGAAACATTATCATACTAAATAATTTCATATTAGATGGAAAATAGTTTTGAAAAAACACTTGAAATGAATTCTTGAGGAAAATATCCTTTACTCTTCAAAATCATTTTATTTTCACGAAATGCCAATCAATTTTAAAAGAAAAGGTTTTTTTTGAAAATAATCATGAAATCTTGTAGAGGAAGCTTCTTAAAAATTAGGAGTTATGAAACCGTAAAAATCCATTCACGCCATATAAGTTAAAAAAACATTCTCCTCGTACTTTTTCCTAAAAAGTCAAAAAGTTCCTCGTATGGTAAACAAAAGAAATATTCCTTCCATAACACAATGTGAAAGTCAAAGAGGGGGTACACATGACTTTAAACATACATGGAAGAATATTAAACACTTTATGAAAAAAATTATGGACATGGATGAAAAATATAAACCTAGTAAATAATTACGTGTAAGAAATCTCAGATAAAAATGAGATTTGCAAAAATTACCTCTTACCTTATGTCCAATTTCTTCGGTATGTGTCTGAGACTCCTCTTCTTCGACGTGCCTCTTTTAAACTTCCTCTTAGGGAACTAGGGTTGGTCTTTTGAGAAGGCCCGAACCTCTATGATATAACTATAGAGGCTGAGAAAAGAAATTGTTAGGGGTTGTCTGATCTTGAAGCCTCATAATTGTGTAAAGAGGAGAGGGAGAAGGTTCCCTTTTATAAGAGGGGTGAGGGTCAGCTTAGAAAACACTTAAAATATTTTTTTATAATAAATAAATATTCGGTTTATAATGGCACCAAAGTGACTTATTTCAAGGATAGGGTGCGGATGGGTCGAAATCCTCTCAACTAATAGGTTTTAGACCAGTTTAGGTTACCATTTTAACCTTATCATTTAGATTTAACTCTAAGTTAAATAATTTAATTTTACCGTGTCATCTTGTATACTTACACTATATGGTTAATGAATTTACTATAAAAGGCAAATCGAATCCTAATTGGTTCATTAATGTAATATATATTATTATATAAGTATTTTTGCAGAACCTTAGATTTTTAGGACCATCATATCAATTAATAATATAATATTTGTTTTAAAAACTCTTTAATGTCAATTTTGACACTATTTGTTATATTGTTTTCTATAAATTAATTACAGCAGTATTACTTCGAAAAAAATTCATCTAACTATCCCTAATATGTTATATTAACCCAGAATATTAGTTTAATTACTAAAAAGACTCAAATTACATTTATTTGGGTATTTATAATATCAATTAAGTTAATATTTCATTAATAACGTAATTACTCCATCATCATTGTGTCATAGATAAATTAAATTATTTAATGTCTAAAAACTATTAATAAAATACCATTATATAGGAAATCTTCTTATCTTTCTAATGAATATTTATAGTCGAATATATCTTATGTATAACCCTATATTAAAAATGTTTTAGTTATTAAACATTGATTTTAACTCTTTAAACTATTCTTTAAATAAAATAATAATAAGTATCCTAATCTAATCCAAGTGGACCTAAAGGGTAATATTTTATTCCTAATGTTGTTTTTTGTCGAATTACACTTATAAAATAGAATTAGGACATGTGTTAGGGTAATAATAATATCATTTTTACCCTTAATTACCCTATTTACTTTTAACCATTGTAAATAAAAGTAAAAAGTTACTATTCACCAAAAATTATTTTTATCTTATTGAACCACATTTAACACCTTGATATTAATCTTATCTCTCAGATTTTCGAAATTCAACTCAGAGAAACGGTAAAATTATGTTTTATGTACAATTGCAAATGCTCCTAGGAGGTGGGTAAAGGACGGTAAAAAGTTCAATAAAATTTTTATATATCTATATTATTAAAAAATGACTCCAATGATTTACATTGAACTTATATAGGTATTATGTATCTATTTTGACCTAAAATAAATTTAAATAAAATAAATGATTATTTAAATAAAAAGTCGGTTTTAACCAATAACTCAGTGTTTTCACAACTCATCAAAAATTGATTGTTTTCAGAAAAATACAAAAAATTCACCCTAGGAAAATTCTGATATTACGAATCCAAAAATGAAGTACATTTTGAAATATAAAATTTTTAAAATTTAAAAAATTGGGTACCACTTTTCATAACCGGTAGTTTATATAATATTTTAACAACATATCATTGTTTAGTTAAACTCGGTATTGCGTACAACACACACTATCGAGGAAGGTCGCGATTGTGTGTAATGCAAGCCATGTCAGGGTTGGGTGTAGTGAAGTTTCCTTTGTTGTTTCATATAATAGAATCCAACCATATTTCATTTATACATTGAATATATATATATATAAACTAAATGTTGCGTAGAATAACTTCTATCAAACAAACTTGAAATTGTGTGTAATACGATCCAAGAATAGTGTTGCATATACTAATATATAATACGGTGTTGTGTATAGAACAAGATAATATTTGTGTAGCATAAAATAAAAGACATAAAATAAATTAAAAATAATACGTCTCAAAAAATCTCGGGGTGTTACACTCTACCCCCCTTAAAATGAATTTCGCCCTCGAAATTCATTGGGGTTATAAATCGTTTACTACTTGAAAGTCACTTTCATAGAAACCCACATCGTAAAAAGGAATACTAAATCATCATTTTAAAAAGGAACGTTAGAAACATAGCGAATATCCAAAGTAACTCATCATTGGGTTTCCTTATAGGATAATATAGGTGAAAATATGGATTTTAAAGAGAAATCTAACCATCAAGTTATGATAGAGAGTGGTAGAGAACATGGCTATGAAAAATCCAACAATCACAAAGCCATATATTTGTGATGATCTATGGTACCATCTGATTCATCGGATATGAGGGTACTTGGACAACATTATTGGTTTTCAATATCATTTCCCTAAAGTTGAAAATTTTGAATTAGAAGAAATACTTATTTGATTTTGGTAAAATATCATAGTTGGTCGTTCCATGAACAATTTACCCTTCATATCTTAAAGAAATGAAGTTGAATTTGTTATTTGTGAAGTGTTAGCAGATCATGTGATAGAATGATGGGTCATTCCATCTATCTCAGACAAAAGGTTTGAAAAAGTTGTCAAATATACATAAGTCCATCTATGGTGAGGTTAATCGTATATGATTCCAAAAATGGACTTATACTTTATGTATCATACCACTTAATAAAACAAAACTAGTTTTTACAAACCAGGGACTTCCTGTAGGCCAGAGGTAGGTGATAAAGACCTGTTGTAGTTTGGTTGTGGGTTTGATTCCCGCAACCTTGTCCGACGTAATGGGTTGTCGCCCGTCCAGCAGGTTGTCCCTTTTTCTAAAACGAAACTATTATAACATTCCAGAAATAATATCGAATAAAGTTCTATCCTTAAACAATACTATCTGATGTCCAACATAATCCATTCCCATCATTAGGCTTATACAAAATACATATTTCCTAT
Organism: Viscum album; assembly: GCA_963277665.1. Taxonomy (NCBI): domain Eukaryota; kingdom Viridiplantae; phylum Streptophyta; class Magnoliopsida; order Santalales; family Viscaceae; genus Viscum; species Viscum album. The sequence goes on from OY728140.1 coordinate 817,001,773, forward strand.
CTCATAGTATAAATAAAATGATTACTTGAAAGGTCACATAACAAGCATGTGAATACCAACATTTATCCACCATATATCATAAGATATATCTTGTCGGTCACATTCCAAACATGTGAATACCTTAATCATGTATTCTTTTGAAACATGAATTAAAATAGAAACCTAGTGAAAACATGAATTCTGTCAAATGTTAACTCTTTCCACATACCAAAATCCCAAAATTTCTATATACTCAAACCGTGATATCACATTGTCCTTATATCAGTCATGAGCTCATGAATATTATAAAAAATTTTATTTTCTCCTTATCCTTTCATTATGTTCAATTCATCTTCTTTCCAAAATAACTTTTCATGGTTACTGGTACCATTCAACATATAATTCCAAATACTTTAGAAAAAACAGTAGTGTAACAATCCTTAGATGTTTTTTTATTCTA